>CM076569.1:649511850-650224322 GCA_034641835.2 Pinus albicaulis | reverse complement strand
TCATTTAGGCTTATCCTCTCCATCATTATCTCCATTGTTCTAACTAGGTTGTCAATATTGGCATCAGTTGAGGAGGTTGAGGCCATAGTTTCATATTTGTAGGTAACCCTCTTTTCTAATCTCATCCTAACCCTCTTTTCAATCAGGTTGGCCTCTGCACTGATAGCTCCCCTTTGCATTTCTTCTAAAGTTAAATGATCTCTCTCTCTCAATTGATAGGTCATGTCTAGATCAAAGCCTTCTAGAAATTTCACTATTGCTAGGCCATGTGGGGGTTTCAAGTGAGGTGGGAGAGCATTGTACACACTATTGAACCTAGTGCAATAGTCTTGGACACTTTCCCCGACATTTCTCTTAAGGTTGTTATATTCTGAGAGGATTTGGAGAGGGTTGTTCTTAATTTCCCACTTGATTATGAATGTCTGGTAGAGGGAAGGGAGATCATGTATGTTGTTAGGAATCAAGCTTTTGAACCATTTTTTGGCTTCTCCTCCTAAGTTTTGGGCAAAGATGCTCATTTTTATGGTTTCCTCTTCTAATTCCATGTATTCAAAGGCATCATTCATCCTATCTACATGCTGTTGGGTAGTGGTAGATTCAGCTCTAGTGCAGTGAGGGATTTTGGATTGGTAAGGAACCCACAAGAGACAACCTTAAGAAGGCTAAGAATTTTTCCCCCGTGAACTCAGAGGAAGAGGATATGGACAACAACGGAGGTTTGTGAAGCGTGAATTAAGGGAGTGCAACAAGCTTAATACATGAGCGTTAACACCTGAGCGTTATACAGACAAGAATTCATGAATAAAATTGTAGACCACCCACAACTACATTATACGAACCATCAAAGAAGCAGAGCATGAAAGATGATTATACATAAAAATGAGATTACTAATAACAAAAGAAAACAGATACATACTACTCATTGCTCCATCTGGAATCCAAATAATAGCGTTGTATCATATTAAGTTCGAACATCTCTCCCAAATATGTATCTCAGAGCACAGGGAGCACAATTATACAAAACTACATCAAAATTCTCCAAAATTCCAAAACCCTCTTCATTTTTTGAAATCCCTACATATAGAGTTTTCCTAGAGGATCTACGATCCTAATCATTTATGATCGACCCATACTTATGAAATAAAAATATCCTACCTAACTTTCAGAGCGTACATCGAGCAATTACTTATGTACTGAGAGAATTAAAATAGGAACGGGTAAAATTGATATTTTACCAGCAAACATCACTATCTAACAGTAAAAGGAAAAGACAAATTTTACCAGAGGAGGCAAAATCTGGGAGCCTCCAAAGTGGTTTGACAAGGAGTGTTCGTGGGTGGGCGGGCTGGTTGTCATCATACAATCCCATCTGTTGCTTGAAAGTCTCCACTCCTTCAGTCTTATGATTTCCACTTAATCTGTGGTGAAGTGGCCCATCGTACTTCGTGTACTTGGATCTTTAGTGGAGGTTTCCTAAGCAAACTGAATAAACCATACTTGCATGCTCCACCCAAAAGCCCGTGTTGTGTTTGAATTGCAAACCGGAGACCGGATTTCGGAGGGGGGCATGGATGGGATGTGCGAAGAATGGATGGAAAAGGCGGAAGGAATGGTGGGGCCGATAGTATTAACCACGACAGAAATGAGTTAAATATAATGTAGGTTTTAACCCTGAAAAAAAATTATCTACACACGAATATTATAAAAATAAATAAACAATAGTGAGAGCATAAAACATAAAACATATAAACACAGAGATTTTCCCCTAGATCCCAAATCAGGATGACCAGCTTGATATTTCATTATATTCCTTTTAGTGTTACAACACATATATATACATGCTGAAGCATACATAAACCCTAATCCATTAACCCTGGATTAGAACATAACTATAGTTCCCTTGACTGAATCTACAAAAAATACCAGGGGCTGAAAAACATCGTACCCCAAAACCATGTGAGAAACCATGCAAAAAACCAAGGGCGTGGACCGCCCACCGGAAATTAAGGACCAAAAATTTTCGCCCCCCCTCTTACCCCCCTTGCGCGTGATTAGTCATGGAAACAATATAACACATACCCAACACATAAAAGAGTGGTTCAGAGGCTGGGGGATGGCTTTAGATGACGTGGCAGAACAAAGGTGGGACCGCGCCCACAGATCGCATATCGCAAAGTTTATATGGGAGCAAGCGGAGGTTAAATTGTAAAAAGGGCGATGTGTGATGGCAAGATGGAGGTGGGGCCACCTGCAGATCGCATGTCGCAAGGTTTAGCTGGGAGTAACGGGGGTTAAATGTTATGTTCTGCGAAGTGCAAAGTGCAGGGGGGTAAATATTAAAAGTTGTGGTGAGCGATATGCGATAGGCAGGAGTGACGTGGCAGACGGAGGTGGGACCTCCCACATATCGCAAATCACAAGATTTATGTGCGAGCGGAGGAGGGTAAACGGTAAGATTTTCAAAGTGTGATATGCGATGGAACCTATGTCCGACACGTGGCTCTTCTCAAGAATCTCCGATCCATTAAATCTCATGCATCTTTATTTGCAATATCCATTCTTGACCGCTTATCTCTAACTTAGATCTCGCAAACTAATCTTATCTGTCCATATGACTTGCGTTCTTGTGCTATGATCTTCTTCGTTTATCTCTCCGCTTCAATACTGTGCTTTGATCCTGACCATCTATTTTCCCCTTTGTACCTCCCCCAACACCCTTAAGTTCTTTTAAGGAAAATACGCCATTTATTTGCTTTCTCTGATTTGAAAGTAAAGGGTGTGGGCTCCAACTATCACCACATAATGTCCTTTTTTGAAACCTGAAACCACTTGCAGGGGCACTTAAGATGTTTTTTTGAATTTTAAGAGAGTGTTCCTGCAGTTAATTTCAACCATCGATTTGCAGATGAGCGGATTTAACAAGACTGCTTGCGCGGGCACTCCTTGCTATAAATCTCATGCAATTTGTGCTCATGGGTTGTCGTTGGATCTGGGTACAATGAATACGAGCCTTCGATGTACTTGAACTTGGAAGAGTAATAATATTGTTTAATTTAAACTTCAAGACATCTTAGCATTAAATGGTATTCTGTAGCGCTAGTCTCTCCTAAGCTTGTGAATAAGCCCAACTCAACCCTGACCTATGTGCAATGTTCTAAACGTGTCCATTGGTCTAGCTCTTGAACTGTTCTTTTTACTGCGGGGCATCTTTCCGGCACATGCTTGAATAGCTTGGCTTTCCCCTTAAACATTCACACCTATGCCCGATGATTTCCTTATAGGGACCACTTCTCCATGTTATGTGCGGTCACAGGCCAACATTGGCTCCATATGGGGACAACGTGTTGTTATAAGTGCGTTGAGAACCTGTAGACCTTGAATGTTTGTGCTTTATTGGGCTCATGGAGTCAAAAATGTATACTATAAGCCTGAATTGAAACTACAACTGAGTTGTGCACTGCCAACTATATAAAACAGAAATCACTGTCGCACATCAAAAATCTTGAATGCTGACATCTGAACTATGCTGAAACTGGAAACTGAAACACACTTGAACTGAAAACTGCAAGGAAATATGAAATTAAACTGGAAACATGCTCATATAATTGAGCTTATTTGCACACCTACCTACTCTAATCTCTTGTAATTACCACTATTCTAAATGATATAATAATGCTAGTGTAACCAGGCAAGCAACTACTCTAATAATTTTATTCTTTCACTGTTTTCCACCAAACTCAGGAATAAGCCTATTACTATTATTTGATAGGAATTCCCAACCTAGTCTTCATTGCAAGGGGCTTGGTAAACCTGAAAAGCAACGGAAATGTTGAAAATGTATGGTGGCTTTTTGATGAATAATTTCTCAATATAGATGGCCACTGGATCGAGGTACACTTGGCATGTTTCTGAATATTTTGACCAAATGGATCCAACCTCACAACTTGGTACATCACATGTGTTCTCCATGTCTTCAAACAACCCAGAACATGTTTTCATTTTATCTGAGGAATTAAGGCATAAAGGTGGAGGAGAATCAAAATGAGTCAATTCTTCCTCTATTTTAAACTGCGCCTCTCTGTTCAGTAGGTTCACCTCCACATTAACTGCAATATTTTGCATTTCTTCAAGGGTCGCAGTGTTTCTTTCTCTTACTTGGAATGCCACCTATGGATTAAAGGCATATGGGTGTTGTAAGAGAGCTACTCCTGGGGGAGGCCTTATATCAGCAGGCATTTAATGATACATCTTATTTAACCTGCCTGAAAAATATTATATTGTCTCCCCAAGCTATCTTTTTAAATGTTCATACTCTTCTATGATAAGAAATACATTTCCCATGATTACCCATAGATCTAGGAACTTGCATGAATTGATGAAAAATGCTCATGTTTGCAGCTAGAAGATTCTAAAACCAATTTTTAACTTTACCTTGTACTGAA
Organism: Pinus albicaulis; assembly: GCA_034641835.2. NCBI lineage: Eukaryota > Viridiplantae > Streptophyta > Pinopsida > Pinales > Pinaceae > Pinus > Pinus albicaulis. The sequence goes on along the minus strand of CM076569.1, from coordinate 650,219,880 downwards.
AGAGACTTTGAGAGATGGTCTTCATCATGCAAATATGACTAGTCCTTAACCTCTGAAGGTAATGTTGCTTGCTAAGGATGTTCTTGTCGATATAGACAATTAAGCTTTGCTGCCTCTATTTCCGGATCACCAGACTATTGTTTATTTTTAGTGTTTCCCTCTGGGAAATACTCCAACTCTTCCCCTTCTTCATGGAGGGTAAGCTCGCCTCCCTCTTCTTTAGAATAGGCTAGGAACTGGTTTTCTACATTTGGTCCAAAAACCACCATGGGTTGTTCTTCTTGGAGATTGAAGGGTGTGGGCCATTTTTCTGTAATGGCTTCTTTGAACTGCTCTTTAGGAGGGTCGGGAAGTTTCAAGGGTATAGGTGAGGGCTTATTATCTTTGGTAGGATCGACTTCTTGCTTTATGGAAGAGGATGCAGTGGCCTTATGAGGGGTTGATTCTTCTAATGACTTCTTCCCTTTACTAGTAGGACTAGGAGGGGTTTATTCTCTTGATATCGATTCTTCATTTTTTTTCTACCCTCGGGTTCTCTTTCTGGAGGACCTGAATTCATATTTCTCATGGAGTTGAGATTGAATGAAATCCACAAACTACCTACAGTAACTGTCAATCTCTTGATCCTCTGGGGGGACTTCCTCTTCTTCTTGTTCCCCTTGCAGAATGGGTTCACCCTCCTCATCATCAGAGTGGGTGAGGAATTGATTTTCTTGGTTGTATGTGACTTCCTCGGCCTGTTGCAACAGTTGCATAGGGGGCTTCCGATATTTAGGATTAAACCCCCATTTAGGAATCATTTGATTGGAACGAGGAGGGGAATTCTTGGCCTCTGATTCAAGCTTAACTAGCTTATTTGAGAGGTTCTTGATCAGCTTGTTCATCTCTTCAAGTCTATACTCCTGTGATTCCCTCTCTTGATTTGACGTAGAAGCCTCCTCCCCCTTCTTTCTTCTAGCTTCATGTTTTGTCTTCCCCTTGCACTTACAAGTAGAAGCAAAGTTTGCTTCTACCTCCAATGCATTATTCTAGATCTAATCCAGAGATGTGGATCTTCTTTCTCTTAAGGTGAACCCAAAATCTGGCTCGAAAGCTCCTATGAAGACCACCTTAGCAGCTACTTGGGGAGGATTTATTTCAGTAGGAAGATTATTATAGAGCTTATTGAACCTCTTTATTAATTCTATTACATCCTCATTGTGTCTCTTCTTGAGAGCATTAAACTCTGTGAGGACATATCCATGGTCCCTCTTTTCTCCCCATTTCAATGTGAAGAAATTTTCCATTTCTTCCCAAGTGTGGACTATGTTGTTGGTTAGAGACTTGAACCATTTCTAGGATTCTCCCTCCAAGGATTGGATGAAAAGACTTAATACCACATCTAAGTGCTCTACATTTACATTCTCAGCAAAGGCGCAGAAGTTTTCAATATGTCTCTACGTAGAATTACTATATTCCCCGGTGAACCAAGGCAGGAGCTTTAAATAATCTTGTGGCATATCATTTAGAGGCTGAGGGAGGGCCAAGGGGGCATACTTTTTCAAAAGTAAACTCGGCGCAACCATCTGATTTAGAGGTGAAGGTAGATAGTTGATCTGAATCTAGTGTGAGGCCTAATGAAAGCCAAGATTACTTCTAATTAGGACTATTTTACAGTGGAGTCACCAAGGTGAGGAATATGCAACTGTCAACCCTTCGTGCTCAACTAATTTAAGGGTGAATATATTGCCGTATCCCAGGGAAAAGGTTTTCTATTTCGTGTCCCCCGCAATGGTGCCAAAACGATGTTGTAGCTCCTAGAGACAGCCTTAAGTTTCAAAATACCAATGCCTAGGACATCCTAAAATCAGAGGTTAAATGTGGACAACCATAAGGATGCCTCTGATAAAATATGGAATAAGAGAATAATGGTTTGGTGGTTCAAGGACGGAGAATACCTTTGATTCGATTCATGTAAAATCCCTATACTGTGAGAGGGCTCAGGAGGCTGTGAAGCTTGATGGATTTTAAATGGGCCAGGTACAAAAAAATGAGAAGAAGCTTTAAAAATATGCAGAGGTGTTCAGAAATAATGGAGAAGGAACCCACAAGATACAGGCTTAAGAGGATTAAGAATTTGTCCCCCGTGAACTTAGAGGAAGCATATATGAATGAGATATGGACAACAACAGAGGTTCATGGAGCATGAATTAAGGGAGTGTAGCAAGCTTAATACATGAGTGTTAACACCTGAGTGTTATATAGACACGAATTAAGGAATAAAATTGAAGACCACCGGCAGCTACATTATATGAACCATCAAAGCAGCAGAGAATGAAATATGATTATACATAAAAAGGAGATTACTAATAACAGAAGAAAACATATACATACTACTCATTTCTCCATATGGAATCCAAATAACATCGTTGTATCATATTAAGTTCAAACATCTCTCCCAAATATGTATCTCAGAGCACAGGGAGCACAATCATACAAAACTACAGCAAAATTCTCCAAAATTCCAAAACCCTCTTCATTTTTTGAAAACCATACATATAGATTTTTCCCTGAGGATCTACAATATTAATCATTTATGATCAACCCATACCTATGAAATCAAAATATCCTACCTAACTTGCAGAAAATACATCAAGCAATTACTTCTGTACTGAGAGAATTAAAACAGGAATGTGTGAAATTGAGATTTCACCAGCGAAACATCACTATCTAACATTAAAAATAAAATACAAAGTTGACCAGAGGAGGCCAAATCTGGGAGCCTCCAAAGTGGTGTGATGAGGAGTGCTTGTGGGAAGGCAGGTTGGTTGTCATCATACGATCCCATCTATTTCTTGAAAGTCTCCACTCCCTCATTCTTATGATTTCCACTTAATCCATGATGAAGTGACCCGTCATACTGCACGTGATGGGCTCTTTAGAGGAGTTTTACTGAGCAAACTTAATAAACCATGCTTGCATTCTCCACCCAAAATCCCGTGTTGTGTTTTAATTTCAAACAGGAGACAGGATTTCGGAGGGGGGCATGGATGGAATGTGTGAATAACGGATGGAAAAGGTGGAAGGGATGGTGGGGCCGATAGTATTAACCATGGCAGAAATTATTTAAACAGAATAGAGTAGGTCAGAAGCTGGGGGATGGCTTTATATGATGTGGCAGGACGGAGGTGGGACCGCACTCGCTGATTGCATATCGAAAATTTTATATGGGAGCAAGCAGAGGTTAAATGGTAAAAATGGCGATGTGTGAAGTGCAATGGCAAGACAGAGGTGGGTCTGCCCGCAGATCGCATGTCACAAGGTTTAGCTGGGAGCAATGGGGGTTAAATGTTATGTTCTGTGAAGTGAAAAGTGCGGGAAGGTAAATGTTAAAATTTGTAGTGAGCGATATGCGATGGGTGGGAATGGCGTGCCAGACAGAGGTGGGGCTGCCTGCATATCACAAATTGTAATATTTATGTGTGAGCGGCGGAGGGTAAATGGTAAGATTTTCGAAGAGTGATATATGATGGAACCTATGGTTGGCACATCGCTCTTCTCCAAAATCTCTGATCCATGAACTCTCATGTATCTTTATTTGTGATATCCATTCTTGACTGCTTATCTCTAACTTAGATCTCGCGGTCTAATATTGTTTTTCCATTTGACTTGTGTTCCTGTACTCTGATATTCATCGTTCATCTCTCTGCTTCAATTCTGCGCTTTGATACTGGCCCTATATTTTCCCCTTTGTGCCTCCTCCAAAACCCTTAAGTTATTTTAAGGAAAATATGCCATTTCTCTTCTTTCTCTGATTTGAAAGTAAAGAGCGAGGGCTCCAACTATCACCACGTAATTTCCTTTATTGAAACCTGAAACCACTTGCAGGGGAACTTAAGAGATTTTTTGGAATTTGAAGAGAGTGTTCCCACAACTAATGTCAATCGTTTATTTGCAGGTGAGCGGATTTAACGAGAATCCTTGCGGGGGCACTCCTTCGTATAAATCTCATGCAATTGGTGCTCCCAACTTGTCATTGGATCTAGGCACAATGAATACGAGCCTTCGATGTAGTCGAACTTGGAAGAGTGATAATCTTGCTTAATTTTAACTTCAAGACATCTTAGCATTAAACGGTATTTTGTATGGTATTTTGTAGCACTAGTCCCTCCTAAGCTTACGAATAAGCCCGACTCGACCCTGACCTGTGTGCAATGTTCTGAGACGTGTCCATTGGTTTGGCTCTTGAACTACTCTTTTGACTGCAGGGCATCCATACGGCTTGTGCTTGAATACCTTAGCCTTCCCCTTAAACATTCACACCTCTACCCTATGATTTCCTTATAGGGACCACTTCTCCATGTTATGTGCAGTCACAGGCCAACACAACCTTTCTATTAAGATGATTTAAAAAGGCACAGTAGTGAAAATTTTCCAAGCCTTCCTTACAAAAATTCAGAACCCTTTCCTTCAAGACATGAACGGGTTTATATAGCTAAACTACGAATGTAAAAATAGAAAATACATAATGTGCTAAGGAAGTTTGAACAATCCTCCTTAAACTGAGAGATAACAGGAAAAAAATAGAATTCGTTTGAATGATAAACTTGGGAGTGGGGAGTTGTCTCATTTTCCATTTGCTGCTTGAGCTAGTAAATATCCAACATTGTCTACAATTTAGGAGGCTGAGTTGGCCTTATGCACAGTTATCTAGTGTACACTGCATATGAAAATGCAGGGAGCATGTGAGAGGATGTGTCAGCAAGGCATCGCAACATTAGAAATTGGTTGTGTGGCTTCACAATATATTGCCAATATTTTTCGAAATCAAACTTTGCCAATTTCTTAATATTATCTTCCTTTCTCTTTGACCTTTCCTAACATTGTTTCATTAAAGTGTTGATATCGGGCAGGGAGCTAGTTGGGAATTCTTGAATAATATTGGCACCAAACAAATTATTACTGACAGCTTTAGTAATATTATTTGCAACATCTCTCACTCTGAAGATGTCCCTTTCTTCTTTCTTTAGCTTTATGTCCCAATCTATAAAGAGGATTTCTTCATGTGAATCCTCTATTCTCGGAAGATTTTTTTCTCTAACTTTTGCTTTGTCTTTCCATGTGATGAATTCTGAATTATTTTCATCAATGTCATCACAAATCGTCCTCAGGTTAGATGATTGATTCATCAGTGAATCACTTTTGTTTCATATATCATTGATTATTGCCAATTTCTAGCAAAATATCACTTCTTCTTGGGCTAAAAGGGTGTTTAATACCATTGCTTCCTTCTTAAAGTCTTCAATTTTCGGATTGTCCTTCAATTGTTCAATTGTGAATTTGAGTTGTTGAATATGAGCATCTTTGATCTTGATATCAGTTTGATGTTTAAATTTCATATGATCAAAGCTATGTTGTAGTTTCTACAACAGTGTTTGCCATTGTTGATCACAACTCTTCTTTTATTTTAACAACTCTTGTTCCAACTATTGGATTTTGTCATGATTTTCTTCGACCAATTGTTGTACTTCTAATGCTTAGTCAATAGTGGCAGTTTCATAAGCACCTGAAAATTGTGATATTCTTGTTAAGTCATCAGAAGGATTGGTTTGTGTATCTTTCCATACCACCTCCATTGGTATATCTCCAGGGAATTGTGTCTGGGATTTCTCAACTCTTATCCTTTTCTTATGCCTGCTCATCATATCCCTATGCTTGGTACTGTAAAATATGTCAAGAAGAGGGATCTCTTCAATCTCAATAACAATTTCTGATGAATGGAATGTCGGGATGAATTAAATCTCATCTATGTTCGCAGCCTTGTCAGAAGCCCCAACAGTAAGCAGGCTCTGTTTATTTCCTTTAGCAGTGTTGATTATCTCTTTAGGCTCAATAGTTTTTAACTCTTGATTTTCTTTGATATACTTATCAAATTGGTCCCAGACATTATCCAAATCACTGTTGAAAAATCTTTCAACATTTTTTTGTTATGCAGATGTGGTTTCTTCTGTTTCCTTTAGGACCTCGGCATCCTTTGTGGGCTGCTCCAAATCCTTCTCTTTCTGCAAAATTGGTTGAGAAACCTTCAACATGTCAAGAGGGATATTTTCCAACCTCTTATTCATGTATTATTTAAACTTCTAAGTTGTTTTGGATTAAGACAAATATCTGCCAGATTTTCTACCTATAGGTATGTCTTGGCAGCCACAAACAAATCATCATAATCATTAGGCTCATATATGAATTTTCTGGCTTTAAGTTGGGCTGTAAAGTTCTGGGCCACTTTGTTTGGGTCAAATTGTCTGTTGAGCATGGTAGATAATTTTAAACACTGAATTTGGTTTATTTCAAGTCCATCATGTTTGTAATGATCCAAGGCATAGATGTCGCAATGGATAGGAAATCATGGCTAGGAAAAAATTTTGGCTTCTTCCAGGGCTTTGGTTAGTCCATGTCCTACTGTCTGATAAGAAATTTCTCTGGCCATGAGTTTATCTGGGACATAAAGTGGGATAACATGAGGTCTGGCTAGACTATCGAAAACCCTAACATATGTAAACAATTCTTCTCTAAACCGTTTTCCTATCGTTTTGAAATCATCTATGGCTTCATTGGACAGTCTTGGGGATTTCTCTCCAAAGACAGCTTAATGTAGGGGTAGTATGACTCCATGTCAAATTCTGTAAAAATGAGACTAAAAATTGAACTTCCAAAGGATATTGTGGTAGATATGGATAGGGGTAGGGTCTTTTATAGTCCATTTCCATCCCATGGATGGGAAATCGGAAGTAAAGCATACTGCATCCATGATATATGCGCTCATGAAAAGTGGGGGACCTATCTTGGAAGTGACTTTCCTGTTTTTTCTATACTCTAGGATTTGGGAGGAAATATTATTGGAAATAATAGTAGCCCAATCCATAATGTATGAATATGATATAACATCAATGAGAGGAATCCACTCAACTAAAAACTTATTTTTATTAGGATACCCAAACAACCTACACATCATACCAGCAACATCGCAATCTGGACTAACAAGAGAGGACATAGAGTAAATACCCTTATCATCGTGTTTATGCTTGTTGGGGTTGCGCCTCCATTTCCTTATCGGCTCTGACTTGAATTTATCTTCTTTTGTGAAATTCTGGAGGAAGTTCTTATCATATATCTTCTGTGGGTTTGACAGCTGATAAATTTTCTGCAAATATTCGGCTTTCAAAGACCAAATAATTGTTTCTCTTGAAGTTAGGAATGTCCTTTCTGCAACATTTAAATTATCAATTATCCAATTCACCATGTCTGTATAGGTCAGAATTTTAGGGCGAGTGGAAATTCGATGGAGGAAAGAATTGGTGACATCATTATAAGAAGTTTCGAAAGATGATGAAGCATCAGTTGTAGCTACCCTTTTAATTACCCTGGGCCCTTCATCCTCAAATAATTTATACATGGCATCCCATGAAGAAGTTACACAGTCGGTGGTACATGTTGTATCAAAGAATAGCATAGGCATCTCTGAGTGTTTCGAAGTAGGAGGAGATGACTGTGGAGTGGCCATGGGTTTCTTGTTTTTCTTTGAAGTTTTCGAAATTTCACAAGAGTCTTTCTTTTCTCGACTAGCCTGGAGCAAGGATAAAAAAAGGTAATAAGGAACAACACTTAGATTGCGGGAGCGATTAAAAAAACCTTGAAGCAATGGCGAATATATTTTAAATCCAGAAAATCCCTAAAAATTAAATAAAAATAAATCAAATAATTTTGGGTCTCAATACCATCAATACCGCTATGCCTTAGTCATAATTGAAAATGTGGTTTCACGTGGTTTACCTGATAGATCAGCGCTTTAATAAAGATTTTGCATCGCAAAATTCCTTAAAATAACAACTTATAACACACAATATTATCTTATTTATTGATATGTGATCAATTCTATGTGTTAATTAAATGTAAGCACTTATCGAGGGTTTAAGATATCACGCAATTGGAGGGTCAAGTGTGCTTTAAGTTTTGTGATGTGATAATAGTATAGCGATCGGAAAACTTGTAGAATAGGTGACTGCACTAAAGGTCTTAGAGTATTTCAATTGTGATATATCGCATCGGAGTTTTAGAGCGGGGTTTTCTAATGACAATAATATGGATTTTCAATGGCGAGGCAGTGAAGAATTACGTGGAAAATAAATGGGCCCTACCAATGGACTTTTTTTAAATAAGCACCAGAAATATTTTTCCTTAGTTATTGTTTTTATACAAGTCCTTTTTGTGAACTACTTTATGTATTTAGGCAACATCGCATCGCATTTTTTCAATAGAGCGGTTTTAGTGTTGTTACTTGTAATTTTGATATGCAGTATATGATGAGGTTTTTGTTAATGCTTTGTTTAAGTCCTTCAGCTAATAGGATTTAAGTTTATCTTTCGGATATGAATTTTTGTCCTATAAAGAATAAAAAAACATTTTATTATCCTAAATTAAAAAATTAAACAGGTCTCCATTATTTCCTAAGGTAACTATATATAAATAATGGGGGGGGGGGGGGGGGTTGTTGAATAGCACAACAATTGGTGATTCACTAGAAGAACGAGTTATACTTGATTTATAGTAATGAAAATTTCAAAACTTTAATAAGTAAAAATGATTTAGGAAAGGAAAACTATATTTGAAGTACTATATAAGTAAAATTACTCTAAATAAAAAAATTCCTTTTGTTGTAGTTCTTTTAAAACCTCTTATAGATGAAAATCCTTCACTATCTATATATGTCATTAATCGGTTATAAAGATAAAGTAGGGGGCTTTTGAAACTTAGCTTTTTTATATACTCAATTTTTCATAGGTAGAGCCTCTGCTTCTAGCAAGCTTTCATAGCCTTGATAGGGTTACTTTTTAAACATCAATGATCCAGTATCCCATCTATTTATTATCGCAATCTTGAGAGATAAATTCAAAAATATATATTTTTTCTTGTGATTTGTTTTTTGTAGATTTGTGGCTTTTGCGATCAGTGTTTTGTGTAGAGATGCTTTCCAAATCAATCGCATCCATTTTTGATAAATCTGACATTTCGAACCAAGTCACCGTAGTTCATCTTCAGGAAAAGCTACATGAGTAAGACTGATCTCACAAGAAAGGTATAAATATGAAAGAGAGGGATGATGAATGACAGGGAGGTGCAAGGGAGGCCAACTGAAAAAGTCTAAAAATAAAATAATTTATTTAATTAATTGAAGGAAAAATATATTAAATGAGTTAATTAATTGTAGATATTTATAAATATATTAATATTTTTCTTTATAAAAAGCTTATTTTTATTGTGTTTTAATTAATTTGTGATTATTATTTAATTAAATATTTTAAACCTTAGTATTAAGTTTCTCTATTGAAATGAATGTAGACTAAAGCGATGATTAATTTAATTGATTAGATTAATCATTGATTTATTAATTTTACTGATTAGTTTATTTAATTAAATAAAAGTAAATTAAAAGATCTAATAATTAATGATTAGTTTAGTTAATAAAATTAAATTAAAAAATCTAATAATTAATTAATTTATTGATTAATTTATCTAAATCAATGATTAATTTTATTAATTAGTTTAATTAAATTAATGATTATTTATTAATTATATCATTGGTTTGTTGGTTTAAAGTATGATGTTCAAGGATGAAAATGAAATGAAAAAACTTTAATGTAATTAATATGTGATGGATCTTATTTTTCTTATTTAAAGGTTAGCAGAGATGTGTTAATTAAGAAAATGATTACTTACTAATTTAATTGAAGAATATTATACTAGGGAAAGACTAAAGATAAGTTATTTTTAATTTTAATTTATGATAGGAGAAAGGTATCAAGGTTTAAATGTGGGGGGGGGGGGGGGGTTGAATTGGGTATTGAAGAAGTTTTTTAAGGATGAATGAAGGAGAAAGAGGCAGGACCTAAGAGATAAGAAAGAAGAGGAGAGAATGATGAGAGAAGAAAGGGAGCGAATTAGGTGTGGATATGAATATTGTTTAAGGTTGGAATATTGTTTAAAAGCACTTAAAAACCATTGTCCTGGTTTGGTGACCAGATAGTGACAATGCCATCACAAGTTGTAATTTAGCTGAACAAGTTGGCTCATGATGAGACCCCTTGTCTCATGTTTAAATAATCACAAGCCATTACCCTAGTTTGGTGTTCAATATTGGTAATGGCAGCATATTGTTTTCTTATGATCATGGTAAGTAGGCTTGTGATGAGACCTTTTATCTTTTAAGTTTCGTATATTTTTTAATTACACTCTAAAATGTGTATGATTAATGGATGGGGACTATCATTTACTCCTTAAGAGTTTTGGATGCCATCTTAGAGTTAAAGATGCTTAGCTACAAAACATTCTTTACTTTTTAAAGGAAACCTTTCTTGATTGATAATAAGATCAAAAGACTTTATAAAGTTTGAGGTTAAACAAACTTACAACTTCCATGGAAAAATATTTCAGAGTTTTTATGATAGTTATCCAATTTTCAATGTTGTGATCATTTCCTTAAAAATTCCTACATTCAAAGTGAAAAATCATAAATGATTAGAGATATTGACAAAAATCCAAAAGCATGTTACTTAACATTATTTTCCTAACGGACCTAAATATGAAACTACTTATATATTTACAGTAAAAAAAATTTTATACTAACAAAAGAATTTTTTTCAGAATAAGCCCATTAATAGGAAGAGATTCTCTCTTTCCTTGAATATCTTGCAGCATGAAAGTTGATGGGCCTACTTGTTAAACAATTTTAAGTGGTATAAGCCACATTTTCTGAAATTTAGTAGGTTTTCCTATTTCCTCATGTGCCTTGTCACATTTGAGGATAGTATCTCCAATTTGAAAAGATTTTTTATTCACTGAACTTGCATCAAAAGAATATTTAACTATCTGTTGATGATGAGCATGAGTTTGCTTGGCTTTCTCCCTTTCTTCTTCTAATTTAATTATTTGAGACATTCTTAATTGCAAAGAAGAAGAAGGATTTTGTTCGATGAATTGGACTAGGGATAATGTGAAAGGGCTAGGTTAGGAGGTAGGATGGCGTATTTACCATATACCAAATTAAAGGGATAATTACCTATGTAGGCCTTCTTGGTTATTCGATCAGCCCATAGAGAAAATGTCAAAGATTTATGCCAATTATTTTGGCTCTGATCAACAATTATTTTAATAATTATAATAAGGTTTTTATTATTTTACTCTGCTAAACCATTCCCTTGGGGATAGTAATTAGCTGATTATTTAAGTTTAAACCCTGTCTTTAAAGAAAATTTAGTTATATCATCACCTGAAAAGTAAGATGCATTGTCAAACATAAGTGCATCTGGTAAGCCAAACCTAGTAATAATGAACTAATCAATGAATTCAATAATAGCATTATAATTGGCTACCTTTAGTGGAATTTCTTCCACCCAATTGGTGAAGTAGTCTGTAGAAGTAATGATAAACTTATGTTGTTTAGAAGAGTTAGTAACAATATCACCTATGATGTCTAGTCTCCATTGTTTAAAGGGTTTCTCAATGCTGACTGGTTGAAGAGGTAAGGTTGGTTTTCTTTGTCTTCTAGCAGCAGTTTGACAAGTTTTTCACATCCTTACGTATGCATGGGTATCTTTGAACAAAATTGGCCAATAATACCTGAAATGTAGTGATATATCCTCCAAAATGTCCAACACCTGGTCCGTCGTGCAACTCCTGCAAAATATTTTGTGCTTCAGATTTTTCCAAGCATGTAATATTCCCAAATGGGGAATGCAGCAATATAGACCATAAAATGAAAGCAACATCAAGTATTTAACACATGAAATCATGGGACCAATATAATTTCATCATATTCATCATATATGCAGTAAATAAGTACAAAACAATGAGGGACAAACCATAGATTATGATCACACAAGCCTCCAATACATAAGTACTCCCAAAAGGGAGATGATGCTGCAATACAAAATGTCGGAGAGTTGTTACAGCACAGTCATATTATGCATAGCTCTAGCTGGAGATGATACAATGATTTAAAAATATTGATAGAGGCCCCAATGTAATCTAAACATACATATTCGGGCAATAGATCAACTCTCCAAGACAACCCAAGAGGGTTTCCAGAAAATGCACACAATGTGCCAATGTGAGTTGCAGCCCTAGGGCTGAAGATATGCTACAACAACTGAAATGATAAGATATGGCTGAAGCTGATGTAGATAACTATGTATCTTCTCCAATATATCCTTCGGATGAAATAATGGCTCCTCCACTGAAGAAATCACCACTCAAAACAACCATTAGAACTACCCCTGCAACTCCTCCCTAAAATAACGCAGATCTGGAATGAAACTGCACTATAGGGGATAAATACTCCTTGGAATAGTGACAAATGTGTCAATAAAGCCCAAGGGGCTTCTTAACAGGCTTCCCAATGGATGGAAACCTTCCTCCACTGAATAACTACCTCTGAAGACACCTGATCTAATGCTTCACTGTTGTGCCCTGCATCACAGCACAATATCCGACAGAAACTATGCTGATGAAGAAAGTTGTAGCTTGGTATAAAAACTTGAATGTGGAAATTAAATGCAATTCTCTTCCAAGAGACCTCTCAAGGAAAGAGGTGGGATTCTCGCTCGGGAACACCCAGTGCTAAACACCACAACAATCTCAACTAAACAACTAAAGAATGCAAGAAGTCTAAACAGACCACATACAAAATAATAATCCAAAACATAACCCCATATGGCTGCCATCCTCTTCCTTATATAGATTGTGAGCTTCCTTGCCCTTGGCCCCACTCAATTAAGTCATTTCCTCCATGCAATCCATCTCCCTCCAAAACTGTGTTATTCCTCATTTAATGTCCACTCCTCCATAACAGAGTTGTTGACTTGGTCAAAGTTGACATGTTCAACATGATCCAACCTTTGTTCATACTCAAAGGTGCTTTATTTAGCTACTTAGAAGGTCTCCTTTCACACTTGAAGTGTTTTTATTGCTGCTAAGGAGATCTATGGGCCTCCCCACCCATTCATTCACCTACCTAGTGACAAAATGATCTATAATATTCCATTTAGCTAAAAGCTAAATTTTAGGAATATTACAAAGCATATTAATAAAACAAAGCCATAGTTTTTTTATGAATAACACATCACTAATGATTTCATATTGGTTGGATTTTAATCTTGAAGCCCTTTTCCTTTTGTAATTTAGTTCAGGGGGAGCATATCCAATATTTAAATGTAAAATAAGATCAACAGTGTTACATGAATCCTCATTAGCTAGCATATTGGAAACTCCAGTAATAAATCTGCAAAAACCTTGTCCTCTAACAATTTTAGCTAGTTTTATGTCTATGTCATATTCTTTCAGAGTTGTGACCCAATTTTCCCTATTTTCCCTTAATTATCTCTAGACAATTAACTGTCTCACTGCTGAGAATGGGACTATTACTTTAGTGTGGGTTTTTAGAAGAAATGGCCTGAAATTCTTTATTGATTTGAAAACAGAAAAGGCTTGTTTCTCCACCTCCGAATAATTTAGTTTTGCACCTTGAAAATTTTAACTGAAGAAATATATGGGTTCCTCAATTTTTTTATGATTAAGTTGTGTTAGAACAATAGCATAAGATGTTTCAGAAGCACATATATACAAAATAAAATGATCAAAAAAATTAGGAGTAGTTAAATATGGAGCATCTATAATGACGTGTTTGATTGAATCAAAAGCTTCTCTTTCATTGTGTCCCCATTTAAAAACTGAGTTTTTCTTGATCATGGCTTGTAATGGTAGAACAATTTGAGAAAAATCAGGGATAAATATCTTGACAAAATTAATCTGTCCTATGAAATATTACATTGATTTCTTACTATGGGGCAAATAAATTTTAGAGATGGCCTTAATCCTTTCAGGGTCAATGCAAATTCCTTCCTTTGATACAATAAAACCTAAAATATTTCCTTCACTGAGAGTGAAGTATATTTTTTTGGATTTATTGAAATTCCATACTTTTTACAACGTTCAAAGATATGTTTTAAATCGTGAAAATGGTTGCTTCTTTTATCGGACGTCTAAAAGTTATTTCCACGGCTCTTTGGAAGGTTTATACTGCATTTATTATACCAAAAGGCATTTTCTGGTAGGCATAAGTTTCCCTTTTGGTCCTGAACGTAGTCTTTAACCTATCATCTGGATGAACCAGGATTTGATTATATCCGAAGAAACCATCAAGGAAATACATGAGTTCATAACCTTCTATTGATTGTAAGAATTGTTCCATAAATGGTAAAGGAAAATTGTCTTTTTGAAAATATTTATTCATATTTCTAAAATCAATGAAAATGTGTACGTCACCCTTCTTCTTCGTGGCAGGCACTAAGTTTGAGACCCATATGGAATGCCTAACAGGAAAAATGATTTTTTCTTTAAGGAGTTTATTCAGCTCAGTCTTGATTTGATTTTCTAGATTGGGGTGAATCTTCCTTAACTTATGTCCAACATATTTGTTCGTGGAAACCATTGGAATAGTGTGTTGAATAATGGAGGTAACATTTGTTCTGAGATATTAATAGCTCCAAGCGAAAGAACTCTTATATATTTTTAATAAATTAATGAAGGCTAATCTATCAACTAGTGAGAGACGAAGACCTAAATTGATGTTCTAGGGGTTGAGATCAGTTCCAAGGTTTACTAGTTCAAACCTCAGGGTTGAACTTTGAAGTTTGTAGTTAGTAACATTCTTAAAATTTTCCTTTAGGTCATAGAGATCTTCAAGCTCTACCATAGATTTAGGTAAATAATTTTCTTCATATTTATGTTTCAATTGTCTCTCGTGTTCATCCTCATCAATTATTTGATCATCATATTATCCTTCAAATGTTAAAAAGTTTAAAATGTCTTCATCATCATTAAATACATGTCAATTGGTGATATTGTATGGAATGGATGGTCGAATAAATAATTCAATGGAAAACCTATCTAGCCTATAATCCTCAGGTTGTATGGGTCTGCATGCTACATTAGCCAGAAGGTCGGCCCTAGCATTTTGAACTCCTGGGATAGGAGAAATGTTAAATTCTAAAAAATGAGAGATGAGGGCTTGAACAAAATATTTATAATGTGTCAAATGACCAGAAACAAAATGAAAGGTGTTTCTCACCTATTTTACAATAATTTCGAAGTCTCCAAACACTTGAAGATATCTGACATCAAACCTTATTGGTTTATATAATCCTTGGACCAATGCCTCATACTCATCAGTATTATTTGTGCATTCAAACTCTAATATACATGTTAGCATTTTCTCCTTCTGGACTTATTCATATTGGATCTAGATCCATCAAAATACAAAGTCCAAAATAAATATTTAACTAATGGTTTATCTACAATATTTACACATTTAGAAGAATTTGTTTTTGAAAAAATTTTGATTTGGGAAGTTATAGAATTAATTGAAAAGGAGACTTTTGTGCATTAAAAATACCCAAAAAGGATTCAGAAGATTAGTTCCCAAGGATATTATTGGTAAAGACCATTGTTTCATTCTCTTCTTCAAAATCAGTCACTGAATATTTCATATGTCTTTCTCAGCCAATTTGAATTTGATTTGAATTCCCATTTAAAGGAAGCCACATATTAGACCAGTCTGTGGAAAAGTAAACATGGTGTTTTTTAGACCAATCTCTACTTAGAATTAAAACGTAAAAATCAGGAATATCAGCGACTAGTATATCAATTAGTTGACATACTTTTGAGTTAGAAGAGAGTCTTATTAGAAGAGATTTAATTTCTCCCAATACCTTGAATTTGGTTCGATCGAGTTGAACAATGTGAACAACTGACTTTTGAGGCGAAATATTTAATTCTAGACAAACTGAATAAGGCATTATATTTGACGATGCCCCTGAATATACCAAGAAATTATGCACATTCTTATTGAAAATTTCAGAAGTCAAAAGGAAAGGAGGAGTATGTGAATTAGATCTATCCCCAATTAAACTAGCATCTAAGGAATCAATATTTTATGATGCATCATTAGGAGGTTTACCTACTCCTTTATAGGCTTTGGATGTAATCGTAACAAGTAGAGGAGAACTGTTGAGTCAAATTATACACTTATAATTTTCCAATCATAAATTGTCAACCCAGGGTAGGTAAGCTTGTGAGATACTATGCAAAATATATGCAGGCTGGTTACTGCAAGTGTTCGTAAATTAACTATTCATACACGCAAACTAATGCCTCTTTCCTGCATCAATACTTAGCAACAAAGGCTATGGAGTGGAATATAACATCCCTCTATAGCTCTCGGTATTGCTGATATTGACCATGAAAAGATAAAATATCAAATTACAACAATCAGGAAACCAAGTTAGACAATCGTAAATCCAAGCTTTGATCAAATGAAATTAGCACATTAACATAAGAAACTTAATCATTTAATTAATTAAAATTTGTTGCTGGAACTTTAGAAAGAATGCATTAGTTGTGTAAAAGAATTATTGATGCATAAAAAGAATTAAACACACACACACACTTCGTTGTAGGAGTTTTGAACGAAGGGGGCCCTCACTCACTCACAACCCCTATAAAACTCAAAGAGTTTGCCCAGAAAAGTAGACAGAACATAAGATATTGTATTAATATGAAAATATACAACCAATTACAGTCTGATATATTGCTTATCAGTCGAAATCCCAACCCAAAAACCCTTTACAATATGAAATACATTTTCTTTTATACAATCTCTAAAGCCCATATTTGGCTCGAATGACTAATCTAAGCTATCAGCCAACAATATAGGTCTACATTATCGAATTTAGCTTCTGTTGAATCTAATCCATGATTGAAATCATGGATTAGATGAATTTTTTTACATAGCTGAAGTTGTAGGAAATCTGGTCACAAGAAGAAATTTGTAAGTTTAGGTTGTTTCAAAGGGAGGCTTGAAGCATCCAATAGGATAGCCTTCATGTGCAACAAATTCCCCACAAAAACCATGTCCTTGTTGGATCTAGAAATAATTAGAACATAGGAAACCACTAATGTCGCTGCAGGAAATCAGAGGCTGCATGAAATCGAGGCTTCTGCAGGAAATCTAGAACTGCTATAGGAAATCTGGATCTGTTGTAGGAAATCCGGAGCTACTGCAGGAAATGTGGTTGCATGAATTTTCTTCAATATTTTTCGGAGCTGCTTCGAATCAATGCAAATCTACGCATAATTTCTAGATCAGTGGGAGTGGTAATTCAATAAAGATACAACTAGATCAAAGAACACTTTAAGTCTAAACAAAAATTACACTTATTATGTTAATTTGAGATACCTTACGCTTATATTACCCTTTTAGCAAAAACTAGACAATATATCTGAACTAAGCATAATTAAGAGCGGAAGGAGTTCAAAAATAGGGGAGGTAAGGCTTGGGAAGGGTGTGAAAAATGGGAAAAATGGAGACTTAATAAGAAGCAGGAACCCCATTCAATTCTTTGAGTAAAAACTTATCTTGTTGTTTCAGCTTACTTACCTCATACAAGGAGATATTTTCTTTGAATTTTTTCATATCGTCCACTATATTGTATTCAATGGTCTCGGATAATACCAAGGTCTTTGAGGTAGATGGAGAACTTGAAGAAGATGGGACTAATTGAGAATATGTGGAAGGAGATTTTTTACCGATATCTTTGTCTTTAGCAGCAGAGGTTGAGGGTTTATGCTTTTGGATTGTTTGTGATGAATCAACAAGACCCTTACTCCTGGTGTTGATAGGTAAGGCTTCATGTTCATCTTCATTATAAGAAGTGGGAAGAATAAAATCACATAACCATGTGCTTCAGCTAACTCTTCATCTTGAGAGTCATCAGCATATAATTTTGTTTCCTCTTTATCTTCATCCTAGTCTGATTCAGCATTGGATATGATTTTTGGTGATTGAGAATTTGATGTTTTTTCTTTATTGAAAGATATAAAAGGGTTTTTAGAAGACTTGGCTACCTTTTTCATTTTACATGGATTTAAGGACCTTTTGCAATCCTTCAAGATCAGAAGTATATTTAGGATTTTTCTTCTTCAGTTCAAACTTCATCCTTAAATGTGACCTTCTTTGTTTTTCTTTCTTCCTGAGAAGTCTTATTTTCTAATCCAAGTATCCTCTTCTCAAATGACACAGATTCCTTCATGTTCTCTACTAAAGTTGATTTATTAGCTCGATCTACAAAAATTTCAATATTCGAAGGAAGAGAGGATATGTGCCATTCGATTTGCACATCAACGCTAGGCTTTGACGTAGTTGGAATTTTGTTTAGCAATTAAATTCTTTGATATTTTCTCCTGAATTTTATTTAAGATTGCAAAGATCATTTATAAGAGTAGCAGTTTTGCGATCATTGCCAAACTTAGTAAAAAAAATTTCTTCAAATATATCCCAACTAGTTATAGTACCTGATGGTAGCGAAAAGTACCATGATCATGTTGATCCTTGGAATGTATAAGGGAATAACCTTACTACACAATATTCTTCATACACTCCATTGAGATTCATGTCTAACATGAAATTATAGAGGTGTTCCTCGGCAGGGAGTCCACAATCGGAGTTGAACTTGGGCAGCCATCTCTCTGGGTGCTTAGGTAAATCATGAAGAGGTCCTTCCAATTGAATAGCTCCTGGACTTTTCCATGGCCTAGCTACCATTGTATGACCTATACGAATATAATATATTATAGTAGTTCCCGTGGTTGAGGTAGTGGTAGAATAAATAACCCTTGAAATAGTATTGCTTGAGGTAGCACTAGTTGTTTGAGTTTGAGAAATATGAATATATGAACTGATTGGTTGGGAAGAAGGAAATGAGGGAGGAATGAATGAAGGATTTTGTTTAGGAGATGATGAATTTATCTCTCTAGTGGATGTTTGGGCTTCTGATGTAGGTTTTTCCCGTTAGTGAGAATGAAGTGGTAACTCAAAAGGAGTAATACCAAGTTTCTCACTTTGAGACTGAGTGAGTACACCAAAAACATGTAAAGAATAAGTTACACTTCCTTTTGCAGGTTCCGATTGAACAGGATTTTCTTTTGAAATAGACATTTCTTCTAATTTATTAATTAAAGTCTGGAATTTTGGTGATTCAACTGTATAATCTTGTGGGATATCCTCTAGAAGTGTACTAGGAGATTTAGGAGGTGATTGAACAACTTCAGATCTTGAAGTTGGACACTTTGAATGAGATCTTGAAGTTGCGGGAGATTTGGAAGGGGGTTGACTCTTTAGATGGCATTTGGATTTAGGATTAGACTTTTATGCCTTTCATAGTCTACAAGCCCTCTTTCTAGTGCCAAAAGTGTTGGTGCCTCGAAAATCATTACGTCAACATTGGCGATAACCACCCGATCGGGAACTTAAAAATCATTCCTTTTCCGTTTGGAATAGTGGTTTTGACTAGGGATGATGGGACCAATTTCCATTTTAATTATAATTGAGTGGGTGTGAGGTAAATATAGTGAAATGGGAGGGATAACTGAGAGTGATAAAAAACTAAATTATATATTTATACCTATCTATATCCCGGTACTAAATTATATCTCTTTTGTATGTGATTTCAAAGATTATCCTTAGTGTAAGAGAATGTAGAATTTCAAACACATACAAAAGTAAAAACCAGTAAAGATAAATAATTTTGATTAAATAGTTAATCAAAATTAATTGTTTAAACACATATCGCATCAAATAATTGATTGTCTTGTACATATATTTGAAGATAGCAATCTCGCATGTTCAAAAGTGAATTAATGCCAATTGTATTTAAAGAATACATATAACAAAACAAATTAAGGAAAATTATGACTATCAATTACATGTAAACACAGCAACCATATAGAGATAGAAGTACCTTATATATCATAACTCTTCTCATGAAAGAAATCGTATTGGTCTAGCCTTTCTATTAAGATGATTTTAAAAAGAATAGTAGTGCAACTTTTCCAAGCCTTACTTACAAAAATTTAGAACCCTTTCCCTCAAGACATGAAAGGGTTTATATAGCTAAACTAGGAATGTAAAAATAGAAAATACATAAAGTGTTGAGGAGTTTTGAACAACCCTCCTTAAACTGAGAGATAACAGGAAAAAAATAGAATATGTTTGAATGATAATCTCAAGAGAGGGATGATGTCTCATTTTCCATTTTCTGCTTGAGCTCGTAAATATCCAACATTAGCTGCAATTCAGGAGGTTGATTTGGCCTTATGTGTATTTGTCTAGTGTACACTGCATCTGAAAGCGCAGGGAGCATGTGAGAGAATGTGTCAGCAAGGCATCGGAACATTAGCCATTGGTTTTGTGGCTTCACAATATATTGCCAATATTTTTCCAAATCAAGCATTATGAATTTATTAATATTATATGCCTTTCTCTTTGACCTTTCCTGCCATTGTTTCATTAAAATTTTGATATCGAGCAGGGAGCCAGTTGGGCGTTCTTGAATAATATTTGCACCAAACAAATTATTACTAACAGTTTTAGTATATTATTTGCAACATCCCTTGCGTTTAAGATGGCCCTTTCTTCTTGCTTTATATTTATGTCCCAATCTATAGAGAGGATTTCTTTGTGTGAATACTCTATTCTCGGAAGATTTACTTCTATTCCTTATGTTTTGTCTTTCCATGTGATGAATTCTGAAATATTTTCTTCAATTTCATAAAAATATGTCCTCAGGTCGGACGATTGATTCATCAGTGAATCACTTTTGTTGCTTAGATCATTGATGATTGCCAATTTCTAGAAAAATATCACTTTTTGTTGGGATAAAAGGGCATTTAATTCCATTGCTTCCCTCTTAAAGTCTTCAATTTTAGGAATGTCCTTCAGTTGTTCAATTGTGATTTGGAGTTTTTGAGTCTGAGCATCTTTGATCTTGATATTAGTTTGATGTTGAAATTTCATCTAATCGAAGCTATGTTTTAGTTTTGGAAACTTCTTTTGCCACTATTGATCAATACTCTGCTTCTATTTTAACAACTCTTGTTCTAACTATTGGATTATGTCATCCTTTTCTTTGACCAACTGTTGTACTTCTGATGCTTTTTAAATAGTGGCAGTTGCATAAGCACCTGTAAACAGTGATAGTCTTATTAATTCATCAAAAGGATTGGTTTGTGTATCTTTCCACACCACCTCAATTGGTATATATCCAAGGACTAGTGCCTAGGATTTCTCCACTCTTATACTTTTTCTTTTCCTGCTCATCACAGTCCTATGCTTGGGACTTTAAAATATGTCAAGAGGAGGGATCTCTTCAATATTAAGAACAATTTCTGATCAAGGGAATGTCGAGATGAATTAAATCTCATCTGTGTTGAAATCCTTGTCAGAAGCCCCAATAGTAAGCGGGCCCTATGTATTTCATTGAGGAGTGTTGATTATCTCTTTAGGCTCGGTAGTTTTTAACTCTTTCTTTTCTTTGATCTACTTATCAAATTGGTCCTAGACCTTATCCAAATGAAATTTGAATGATGTTTCAATAGTTCATTGTTCTGTGGATGTGGTTTATTATCTTTCCTGTTGGACCTCAGTGTCCTTAGGGGGATGCTCCAAATCCTTCTCTCTCTGCAAAATTGGTTGAGAAACCTTCAACATGTACAGAGGGATATTTTCCAACCTATTTTTCATGTATTCTTTAAACTTAGTAATTTGTTCTGGATTAAGATGGATCTATTCCAGATTTTCTACATGTAGGTATGACTCGACAGCCTCAAATAGGTCATCATAGTCATCGGGATCGTGTATGAATCGTCTAAATTTAATTTGGGCTGTAAAGTTATGGGCCACTTTGTTTGGGTCAAATTGTTTGTTGGGCATGGTAGATAAGTTTAAACACTAAATTTGGTTAATTTCAAGCCCAACATGCTTCTAATTTTCCAAGGCATAGATGCCAAAATGGATAGGAAATGATGGCCAGGATGAATTTTTGGCTTCTTCCATGGCTTTGGTTACTCAATGTCCTACTATTTGATAGGAAATTTCTCTGGACAAGATTTTATCTAGGACACAAAGTGGGAGAACGTGAGGTATTTCTAGACTACCAAAAACCCTAACATATGTAAAAAATTCCTCTCCAAACCATTTTTCTGTAGCTATGAAATCATCTTTGGCTTCATTGGACAACCTTGGGGCTCTCTCTCCAAAGACAACTTGATGTAGGGGAAGTATGACTCCATGAAAAATTCTGTAAAAATGAGACTGAAAATTGGACTCCAAAAGGATATTGTGGTAGATATGGATAGGGGTAGGGTCTTGTATATTCCACTTCCATCCCATCGTTGGGAAATTGGAAGTAAAGCATACTGCATCCATGATATATGCGCTCATGAAAAAGGGGGGAATTATCTTGGAAGTGACTTTCTGATTTTTTCTATACTCTAGGATTTAGGAGGAAATACTATTAGAAATAATAGTAGCCCAATCCATAAGGTATGAATATTATACAACATCAATGAGAGGAACCCACTCAAATGAAAATTTATTTGTATTAGGATACCCTAACAGCCTACACAGCATACCAGCAACACAGAAATGTGGCCCAGCAAGAGATGACGTAGAGTACATACCCTTATCATCATGATTATGCTTTTTGGGGTCATGCCTCTATTGCCTTATCAGCTCTAACTCAAGTTTAATTTCTTCTACAAACTTTTGGAGGAATTTCTTATCATATATCTTTTGTGGGTTCTGCAGCTGATACATTTTCTGCAAATCTTCGGCTTAAAAAGACCAATTACAGCTTCTCTTGAAGTTAGGAATGTCCTTTTGCAATATTTAAATTATCGATTATCCGCTTCACCATGTCTGTATATGGCAGAATTTTAGGGCAAGAGGAAATTCGATGGAGGAAATAAATGGAGAAATCACTATAGGAAGTTTCGGAAGATGATGAAACATCAGCTATAGCTACCCTTTTAATTTCCCTAGGATCTTCATCCTCAAATAATTTATACATGGCCTACCATGAATAAGTTACACAGTTTGTGATACATTTTGTATCAAAGAAGAGCGGAGGCATCTTTATGACTTTTGGAGTAGGAGGAGAGGACTGTGTAGTGGCCATGGGTGTCTTGTTTTTCTTTGCAGCTTTTGACATTTTGCAAGAGTCTTGCTTTTCGGGACTAGCATGTGTTGGCTCCCTGTAATTTATGAGAGTGGCAAGAATAAACGCTGCAGGGGGCACATCAGAACCGTTTTGGAATCCTAGGACCTAGCCTTCCTGGATTCCGAGAGGGATCTCTCTATTAAGTGTTTTCAAAGGATATATATTTATGCTTTGTTTATGATATTTAGGCTAGTTATGAAGCTCAGAGAACTTGTTTGTTTGTTTGGTTGGCATGGACATCATTAACTGAAGAAGTTAACTGAAGGGTGAAGGTGAGAGCAGATTGAAGAATGTTTCAGCTAAAAGAATAGGTCAAGAAATAGTATTAACCCATTGGGCTATGGAGTCACAAAAGGATTTAATTGTACAACAATTCTTCAAGAGTTTCCATGGGCAAGTAATCTATATAAAAGGATCCTTTTAGATCAAATTGTGATATGAAACATTAAAATGTTGTGAAGGAAGCAAAGCTAATAACCAATTAAGCATCTATTAACTTCACCAAAACAAGAAAATCCTTTCAAAGTAACTGTTTGAAGCAAGCCAAAGGACAGGGCAAACCATAGACTTCTTTGGACAAACTTTTATTAAAGCACACTTTTCAAAAAACAATCCAGTAATCCTAAGACTACTTTCAGAAGGAGAAAACATATAAGAGAATGAGGAAAATAGCCTAAGATCAGACAGAAACTTTGAATTCTAGCCTGCTTTTGGGATACTCTCAAGAGATATTTCAAGGCAAATGTTAAAGACTAGCCAGAGGACAGGGCAAACCATAGACTTCCCTGGGTTAACTCTACTTTGCAAACCTTGAAAAGAACATTCAAAAACAATATCTCAAGTTGTACTCAGAAAGACATGGACTCGCCAACATTTCTTCACTGGTTACACTCTATTGAATCATTCTCAAATAAACAAACTGGATAAACCTAGAGGGAAATTAAGAATCCTCTAACATACCTTAGCAGAAGAAAACATAAAGATAAAGCTTTCAAGCAGAAATAGGGTAATTTACAGTATATCCTACTCTAAATTTTCTGTTCTTTATCAGAGAAAATGGACAGCATGTAAAACATAAGGAAAAACAAAAACAGTGAGGAATAACATCACCATTAACATATACCTGGATCCCATGAATCAACTTGTATTATTGATGTTCAAACCAATTACATACTTCAAGTCCAACAGGTCTCTACAGCTCAAAACTTCTCTTCTCATCCTAGTGTTCTTCAACTACTCCATAGCACTTCAACAGCATTAGCAACTATCTTACACCTCAATGATAATCCAACAACCAACCAACCCCTTACAATGTGCTCCTCATGGAGTATTTATAGATGAATGAGGAGGTGGAGTGAAATAAAGGATTCTAATTTGTTCATTTAAGACAGATTAAATGCTTCTCGACCTTAGGGAATTTACATAACCCAAGATAAAGAATATCTGATGTTTTAACTCTATTAAATGAATGTTTTATCAACTTCTGAGCTACTTAGTCACTTTTGTTAACTTTTTAGGCTTATTTGGTAGGCTAGCAATAACTTCTGAAGTGTCTTTCTAAATATATCTCTGACTGTGCATTCAATTTGTATGCTTTTGAGGTAAATAAGCTTGTAGGTGGCATTTTTTGGTTTCTGGGGGATTAATTGCTTCACCGATCTGACATTTGAAGCGGTCCCTTTGCTTATCTGTCTTATTTTGTCACTTTAAACACTGATTTAGGCCATTGATTGTGCTTTAAGGCCTTTCTAATTAGCTTTTGTCTTCAAACTGCATCTTTATCTCATTAAACTGTGGATTAAGCCTTTGACCTTTAAATTTTATGCTTAAACTTTAAACTTTAATCTTCATCTTTAATCTTTGATTTTCTTCACCGTTCTTCTGTACAGGTGGCTTTATGCGCTGAAGGGTTTGACCGAATGATCAATACTCAGTCGTATTGATTAAAACTTGGAACTTTAACCCCTTTGTTCCCTTTTTGCGCTCGATCAGGCCTTTGAGGATCGTCACCTTTGGCCTCTGCAACTATTTACTTGTTGTGTGAAGGCTTTAAACTTCAACCGCCATGAAACCTGTTATTAAACATCAAACGAGTTACATAAAACTTGCGAACTGCTTCAGATGGTTCGTCGAGGGCGAAGAGCAATGCGGAAGAAGGAGAATGCACAGAGGAGTTTCCTGATGGAAGGGTGCAGAAACCAGGGTTTGAATTCAAATTGGTCGCGAAATTTAATGATAAGTGGTTTTGTAGAAAACTGCAAATGGTTTTCGTGTAGTGTCGAGGTGGTTTGTGGTATTATGCGAATTGGACGCGATACGGTCGAGAGGACGACGCGTGTCCCCCTCAAACTGCCTATTTCACGCGAAAATTGCACGATGGAGGAGTTTGGGTGAAACGAACACGAAATGGAATGGTGACCATTCGATCTAGGCAATCCAGATCGATGGTTGTGAGCGAGCGCGATAGCTAGACTTGCGCGGTCGGGTGGGACCGGAAATGACATCAGCTGTCTTGTCGTTTAATGGAATGTTTAATCGGCAGGGTGAAATAGCAAGGACGAGCGATGATCGTTGGATGAAGGAGATCAATGACTCATAATATATCGGTGGGGAGGATTTTGTAAAAGAAGATCGGGAGGAAGGCTGGTGAGGCGATGGAGCGAGGATCGTTAGATCAAGGAGATCAACGATCAGGATTTATTTCGGGGGGACCATGGTGGATGGAGGGGGAGAATAGGGAGGAGACCTGCTAGCTATTGGATCGTGATGAGATCAATGGTGGAGAAGTGTTGCGGGGGAAATGAATATTAGCGGAGAACAAGGTTTGGGAATGAGGAAATGGGAATCACCGAAGTGCAATGGCTGATGGGAAAAAGCGAAATGTAATGACCGTTCGATCTGGGAGAGACCAACGGTCAGGATTCCATCGGCGGAGAGGAACATAAGGGAAGGGGCTAAGACATTGCCAACTGTCACGGGTGATCACAGGCCTCAGTATTATAGTAAAGAAGGGGCTAAGGGCTTAAGCAAAAGGTGCTTAAGGCCTTATGTTAAAATGGGTGGAAAAATGCCAAAATGAAGGTTTTTAAGGCCTAAAAGGGGTTTCGATAAGTTAGAAAAAGGGGTTGAAAACGAAATAAAGGGGATTTATATGGTTTTAGAAGGTTTTACAAGGAAATGGAGGACAATGAAGGGAAAATGAGGGAAAAATGGGTGAAATGAAGGAAATATTTTGAAATGGAGAAATGGTGGGAATTATGGCTTTGAAGGTAGTTTTCTTTTTGAATCAGCAGGGCTTCTTTGAAGGATTTTTAAGTGAAAACATTAGTGAGATGGGTATTTTGCACAAGAGACACAACAAAGCTTCAAGAACTCATATATTTGCTCCAAATTTGTTTCTTGAAGGCTGGAAGACTTGTTTTAGCCATCATTAGTTATGAAATTTTTTTATTGATGGCTAACAATGGCTCCACGTGGGGAGGGCAGCTCCTTGGAGGTTTCAAGAACCTTAGAGATAAATATTTGGAAAGTATAATAGTGCCTTTGTATTTTGTTTCACTTTGACAACCTCTTTCTTCTTTGATGATGTTGTTAAAAAAGATGATCAGTATTTGTATCAACAAAATGATTTTCTCCCAAACATTCGACCTACACAACCTACTTCCTAACATTTTTTTTTTTTCATAGGGTGCACTTGGACTTGAAAACCCTTTTAAAACAACATTTTATTCTTTTCAAAAACAGGAAAAAATGATCTATTGCTACCCTTATTACTTCCATGAGCTCAGATTACACAGTTGAACTCATTGTTTCTCTACCTATTCTAACTATCTGTCAAGATTAGACTGTTTGACAGATTTGCATTCTCTAATTTCTAAGACAAAAAATTTAAACGACAGTCAAATTAGGATTAGACAGTCTGATTTGTTATGGGGGCTATGGCATTATATACAAGCTGCACATAGACTTTATTTGCAGAAAATTTAAACAAAACTTTGAAGGCTTAAGATCTGAAATTTTCTAAGCATCCTTCCTTCTTTCTTTGGCTCAAGTTTTGATCTTTTGGAGCCATTTCTCTTTTCTTTTCCTGGTTCAGATTTTGAGTTTGTTAGAACCATTTATTTTCTATTCTAATCTATTCTACTGATAAGCCAAGATTACACTATTTGGAAAATCTGTTTTCACTAACCTATCAACATGAAATTGAAATTTACTCAGTCATGTTTAGGCTGTATGACTAAATAACAATTTCTTTTCATTTTGACTTGCACACTTTCGGATTTTTCTCTTTTTTAGTATGGGGTTGTACCTTTTCTTTTTTATCAGCCCTCTTTTTCTCTCTTTCTAGTGTTTTTGTATTTTTCATATTCAAATTTTCCTTCAAGCTATGTTATTTACAATGAATTTAAAAAGAAATTTGAACAACAACCTTAATAAAAATAATGTTTGAGCATCCTTCCATTGACAGGACCTCCAAAAAGTTCAGCTCCATCCACCTCTTGAAGAAAAAATGCATTGTTGCCAATAGCAGATTGAATGAGATAAGGGTCTTTCCATAAATTTTCAAACTTTCCATGTTTTCCCTTATCTTCTTTCCTAGAATCCCATTTCAAAACTTTGTCACCAATTTTAAAATCACTTGCCTTTGTTCTTTTATCAAATAGCTTCTTGATGTTTTCTTGTACTTGCTATGCTCTTTTGTAGACTTCTTCTCTGGTTTGCTGTAATTGTAAATTTTGGTTTATTCTTCTTTTCATGTCATCTTCTTCATACTGTACCTCTTGGATCAACTTCATGACTGGCACTCCTAGACTGGTTGGAAATATTGCATATGCTTCATAAACTAACTGATACAGGGACATTCCAATTGACTTTTTTACTGTCAATCTGTCTGCCTAAAGTGCATGTACCAGCTTGCTATGCCATGATTTTTTATTTTCTTCCAGCAGCTTCTTGATAATGTTTACCAAACTTTTGTTTGAGGATTCTTCCAGCCCATTACCTTGAGAGTAATAAGCTGTGGAATGGCCCAATGTAATTTGATATTTGTGACAGAAATCAACCATCTTTTTGGATCCAAATGCAGCAGCATTGTCAGTGATAATTTTCTTAGGATAGCCGAATCTAGACAGGATATGATTTTCAAGGAATTAAATGATGACTGAGTCTGTGGCATTCCTAGAAGGGATGGCTTCTATCCATTTGGTAAAGTAATCAGTTGCTGTGAGGATCCATTTATGTTGGGCTGATGAGGCAGGATGGATTTCCCCAATGAAGTCTAGACCCCACTGCTGAAAAGGAGCTTCAACAGTGATTGGTTGCAGAGGTAAGGGAAGCAATTTTCCTGTGCCTTAAAAAATTTGACATTTGTGACAGGCAATGACCATTATGTGGATATCTTGAAAGAGGGTGGGCCAGTAATAACCAGCTCTAAGGATTTTGTTGACTGTAGTTTTCTAGTAGAGGTGGCCTCCACATTCTCCTTCATGAAACTCATGCTTGATCTTATCTGCATCATTCTCAGGGAAACATTTAAGCAATAATCCACTAGCATTTTTCCAATATAAACATTTATCCAAAATACAGTAATTTACATCTTTTAACTTTAAAAACCTTGCCTTTGTTTTAGACAAACCAGGAGGGACATTTAGATTAAAAATCACATACAAAATATCTGCATACCAAGATGAATTAAGAAAATGATCTTCAATAAGTGGAGTTGCCAACTCCTCCTGTTCATCTAATGCATTAAACATGTTTATATCAAGAGCTTTAAAGTTGGATTCAGCCATAAGTTTTGCTATTCCTTGACCTTTGATGAGCTTAGTGGGCTTGATTTCTAAATCATATTCCAATATTACAGCAATCCACTTTCCTCTTTTGCCATCAGGATCTTGTGTTAAGATGTCTTTTACTACTGAATGAGGCACAAATGCTATGATGTGTGAGTGTAAAATGTAAACTCTGAAGTCTTTTAAATCTTTGACCAAGGAAAAGGCTTGTTTTTCCATTATGTTGTACTTCAAATGTGCATCTCTTAATGCCTTGCTGAAAAATGCAATAGGCTGTGGTTGTCCCTTTGTGTTTTTCTGTAGGAGGACAGCAGCCACTGTGTGTTTTGATGCAAATGAAAATATGAAAAAATCTTTTGTAAAATCAAGACTAATGAGAACTGGTGTTTGGGTGAGTGCTTTTTTACCAGATCAAATGATTTCTTTACTTCTAAGGTCCATTTAACTCCTTCTTCTCTTTTAAGCATATTTGTCATGTTTCTAAGGAGTTCAGCTAAGTTGTGTATGAACGTTCTCAAGAAATTTATCTTTCCAATGAAAGATTGAAGTTCCTTGATGTTTCTAGGGTGATTGATTTGCAATATACATTCAATCCTCTTTGGTTCTATCCTTATTCCCTCTTCAGATATGACATGACCAAGAAGTTTACCTTCTTGCAGAACAAACAATGTTTTCTTGGGATTTAAGGATAAACCATATTTTCTGCATTTCTCAAAGACTTTACTTAGGTGTATTAGGTGTTCTTCATTTGTTTTGGAATATACCGTGATGTCATCTAAGTAAATCACAATGAAGTAACCTATTTCTTCTTAGAATGCAATATCCATGGCTCTCTAGAATGTGGCACCCGCATTCATTAAACCAAAAGGCATTTTCACATACATGAAAGTGCCCTAGGGAGTGGTAAAGGCTATTTTAAGTTGATCATCAGGGTGTACCAATACTTGGTTGTATCCTAAGAAGCCATCTAGCAAAGAAATTATTCTTGATCCCACTACCCTTTGTAAGATATGATCCATTTTGGGCAAGGGATAGTTGTCCTTTAAGGAGGCTTTATTTAAGTTTTTGAAATCAATACAAAGCATTATCTATCTTGTTTTCTTCCTAACATATACAAGATTAGATACCCACTTTGAGTATCTCACAGAGAAAATAATTCCAGCACCACACATTTTTCTAATTTCTTTCTCAACCAAAGGTAATTGAACAGGGCTTATTTTGCACAATTTTTGTCTATAAGGCTTCTTGTTTTCCCTGAGGGGTATCTTATGCTGAATTATTTCTGTATAATATGATTTTAAATCTTCATAACTCCATGCAAACACATCAGAAAATTCTCTAAACAGCTCAAGGTATTTCAGTTTGATGTGAGCTGGCAATGTCTTGGATAATTTGATCATTTTAGGCTTTTCTTCACTGCCTATATTTCACTCTTCTACTTCAGCTTCAGTAGGTTCTATTTTTGGCTTTTTTGCAACATCATTAAAGTCAAACAACTCTTCTAGAGGGACTATTCCTTTTGGCAAGCTTTTAGTTTTGGATTACAGCACTTCTAGATCTTCTTTTTCTAAATCTGTGTAGTTTTATGTTTTATGTTTGGATTCTTTGGTTAACATATTTATATCAGCAACCTTAGGAGATTATTCTTCTTTAAAAGGTGATTTTACCTCAATAGGACAGTCTTCTTCATACTCTGAATCTAAACTTGGCATTCAAATTCATTTCTAGACTGTAGGAAGTTTTCTATTTGTTTATCTCCTTCAAAAACTTGCCAGTATTTTTCATTGTGTGGGACTACTAGTCTATACTTGACTCGGACTATGTATTTTTCACTTTCATAAGGCTTTAGATAGGTACTAGCAGCAAAGGCTAATCCATTGGCAAGGATATTTTGGTTTCTAGGGACAAACGTGAGTTGGAATTCAACAAATGATTTTAATAGGTCCATGGCATCATCTCTATAGGCTCTTAGTCTAGGATTTTTAGTAGTATATTCCCCATTTACTTGCCTAATTATCAATTTTGAATCCCCTTGAACGGTTATCCTCTTGGCTCCTAGTTTTTTCAATAAATGTAGTCCTAAGAGGAATGCTTCATACTCTGCTATATTGTTGGTGCAGTGAAAGTTTAATATGTATGAATGAACCTAACATGGTTGTTTTTAGTGTTGTGTACCCATATGCCTACTCCTGCACCAGTTTTACTACAAGACCCATCAAAACTCATCATCAAAAATCATGCTCCAAAGAGGACTATTTTCAGATTCATCAAACATTTCTTCTTTGTCCTCTCTGTTTTGTTTATTTTGATCATTATTGTGTTCTTTTTTAGGATCTTCACTATGTTTATTTGTGTCCCGTTCCTCAAGATTTTCAATGTGTTGAGGAATTTCCCTTTGATTTCTATGATTAGCACTATGTTGATGATTGTTTTGTAGCTCAAGACCTTTATTTTGTTTGCTGTGATTTGCTAAATTAGCAAACTTCTTGGATGACTTTTCGTTTCCTTCCTCTTTTTCTATGGCTACCACTATGTTGGCTGATTTTTCATTTTCTAATCCTTGCTTATTAGGAATCTCATCATTGTACAAAATGAACGAGTCAAGGTCAGTATGTATAGAATAAAGAGGGGAGTTTTCTGGTCTTTCTTGGCTACTCACCATGTATTTCATGTGTGTTTCCCTATAAAGTCTTCTAGGTTGGCTGAAGACAGGGATGGTGGCATAAGTCATATCCATTTGCATTGTGCCTTGCAATTTAGCACCCCAAGATCTTGAAAGAAGCATGCCATATTTAGGGGGTATATCAGCCACAACAATGTCCATTACTAAACTTTTGGCTAGGATTTGTGCTAAATTGACACTTATATCTTTTATTAGGCCTAGGCATTTGACTCTGCTGGAATCAAAGGAGTATAAATACTTATAAGGTATGGTTACCTCTAGGCCTAATCTTTCTATTATCACTTTGGGCATGAGGTTATGTGATGCTCCTGAATCAAGCATGGCATTGTGCAAAATGTTATCATGGATGTTTAAGCTGACATAGAATGGAGGAACTCCACCTTCCTAGAATTTTCCTTCAAATTTTGGTCCAAACAGAAGCTCAAATTTGTCATCATTTAAGTTAACAGAGTCATTGTGATCTCCTATGTTCAAAGCCTTTAACAATTGGGACCTATATACTTCTTGAGTGACTAACTCAGTGAGAGGGATGGATATTTTTATATTGGCAATTTCACTCTCTATGCTGAAAGGAGTTTGAGTTTTGGAAATGTTTAATTCGGCCTTTTTAGTCACTGTTTTTTCAGCAAAATCAACTTGTTGGTTTTTATTATTTACAGCAGTTAAAATGGTTTTTTCAGGAGCATTAGCTGAGGTGCTAGTGCTTCTAGGTGTTAGCCATCAATATTTTTCACCTGTTGTTGATGACTAAAATTTATAGCTGAGTTTTCTAGAAGTTGATCTCCATGTGTCAATTTGTCATCTAGAAAACCCCCATGAAAACTTTTTTTCCTTCTTACCTTTCAGTTCTCCCATGACGAGATGAAACCTCATTATCGAATCCTACCTAGCTTCAGCCATACTATTCTGCCCATCAGCTCTAAAGAGACAATCCAAATCTGTTAAGAAAACCTCCCCTAAGTTAGGAAGTGGCGCTTTAAGGCATTTCACCCTTGGCAATCATCAAAGAGCCAAAAAACCTCCATCTGCTAAAGACCAGTCACAACCAACCTTCCACTCTACTAATGAAGTTAGTCACAGCCCTAAGTTGCGCCACTTATACACCCTTAAGTCTCAGCAATACACAAACCATAATCTCAAGCTGATTTTAGGTGTTTACACTGTTTGATGGATTTTACAAGTACAGGAGACATGTCAGCATCTCAGAAGACTATTTTCAGCTACACATGAGAAGACAGTTGCTTCTCAATATGATCATGAGCCTGAGATGCATCTGCAGGGCAAAGAGTTATTCAGCGAACTCTTGAAAACTCATTCACAGCCTGATAGGACAACAGAAGAAAGAGCAACAATGTCAAGAGGCTGATGATATGAAATGGCTAAGAACCTCCTTCATCTATAAGCAGAGGGTTTGAAGACCAAAAAGAACCTCCTTCATTTATAAGCAGAGGGTTAAGGCGCCTCCTTCATTTATAAGCAGAGGGCGATGGCCAAATTTTTGACTTGAAAAGTTTCAGCTCACTGTAAGGCAGATTTGTTTTAATAAACAGTGAGATAGTAACATAGATTTTCTGAAGCAAAGTAATGATTGCAGGCAGAGGTAAAAGCAGTAATGTTTCCAAAGTTGTTTTCCTACCATCATATGCAACAGAAACCCTTACCAATATGTTCATCAGGCAGCCTTCACATGGCTGAGACAGAAGGTTGACAAAACATAAGATATTTTGCCAAGTAAAAGGCCTTCCTCCATTCATTAGCAGTGGGCCGAGACAGTGACTATTTCTAGGTTTTCTCACTGACTGATAGACAAAGTATGGACATAATATGAGATCATTGAAATAGAGAAATAAAGAGACCAAAATAAAGCTAGGGTACCACTGCAATCCAAGGAGGTCAAAGCTTATCTCTTAGCAGCTGTCCTCTCAAAAGACAGGGTGCAGTCAAAACAAAACCAAATTGAAGAAGTGTTTGATAATTTATGTTATTACACAGGTAAAGGACATGATAATGATTATGTTTAAAAGGATACTCAGCTTCCTGATGCATAAGAGAATGTCTCTCAAACAGCTCATCACAGTGGAAAAAAGGAAAATTATGTTTAGTTTCTCCAAAAGAGGTCTGCTCCTATAACAGAGAACCAAGATGCCTTGCTGATATATTCTGAGCAGAGGAGAGGCGCCCCTTTTAGAAAGAGAATGATAAAACAGAGGTGAATGCAACTGCAGTTTTGCACCTATAGTCAAGATTAGTTTCATAGTGGGCATCATTAAATCCAAAGAATTAAGAGAAAAGTGTTAGTTTATATTGCAAAAAGGGAAAGGACCTCTGTCAAAATGTCAAAAGACACCCCCTGCAACATAAAGTATCCTCTACGGATGTCCTCTTTTCATACAAAGCGCCAGAAGTATAGAAGGGTTTTTTTTTAGGTGACAGTTTAGCTTTTTCCTCAGCAAAAGGCACTGCAAAGTAAGGTACACAGTGGTTCATAGCATACATAAAATACTTTGACATGTTTTCAATTTCTGGAGAGGAGTTCAAAACAATATATAGGCAGGTTCATTATTAAATGGTCAAAGGTACCTTGCTGGTACATTTTGAGCAGAGGAAAGGTGTTAGAAGAAGCGCCCTTATTGATAGACAGAGGATGAACGAGTTTACATGAATTCCACTGAAGGAGTGTACCCACAGTAAAAAAGAGGCTCAAATATCTCATCTCAGAAAATACAAAGGGATAGTAAAATTTTCATGGTTGTTGAATCATAATACCTCTGCCACAGTGAAATTAGGGTTAAGGAGCGCTCAGGAAGTTTGATTCAAAATGATTTTCTGACCCAAAAGAAATTAAATTCACAAACGTGAGAGAGGTTTTTGTCCCTAATATTTTCAAGAAGAAAAACCTCATTCATTTTCTACACAGGTATCATGGTTTGTGAGAAATGTGAAAAGTTCAGATGTCACGGGAGAATTTCTGCACCACGATTCATCATTTTGACCAGTGATGGGACAGTCAGTTTTTGAACACCAACATGAACACAAAATGAAATAAATCAAGTATATTTGTAAATTATACTTCTCTAGCTTTCCAACGAGCCATCTTGGGCCCAATTCCGACACCGGGAAGGCATCCAAAAGTAGCCTGCAATCAACGCTATGTTTTTCTGCACCAGCATTCACCATTTTTTACCAGTGATGGGACAGTCAGGTTTTGAACACCCAACTGGACACCAAATGAAAAAAATCAAGCATATTTAGAAACCAGACTTCTCTATATTTCCAACAAGCCATCTCAGGCCCAATTCTGATACAGGGAAGGCATCCAAAAGTGGCTTGCAAACAGAACTATGCATTTCTGCACCAGGATTCACCAGTTTTTACCAGTGTTTGGAGAATGAATTTTTGAACAACCAAATGGAATCCAAATGGAAAAATTCAAGTTGTTCTGGGAAGTAGACTTCCACATATTTCCAACGAGCCATCTTGCGCCCAATTCTGACACCGGGAAGGCCTTCAAAATGGGCTGCAAAGTTGCGCGACGCGTTCAGAAATATGCGCGGCGCGTTTAGGCTGAAAATTTCCAAAGGAATGAACTGATGCGCGGCGCGCCTGTAGCATCAGTTAAAAAATCACCTAAAAGCCTTAAAAAAATATTTCTGGAGGCTGCTCAAGCTTTTCTACAAGGTCATCATCAATTTCAAAGGTGTTTATGTGCCTCCATGACCTTTGCAAAACTGCTAAGTAATGAGTGAAGGGGTAAAAAGCACAGTTTAACGATAGGTTGAATTTTGTGTAAAAAAAGAAAGATTTGTCATGGATGATAAAATTTTAAAATCTGATGAGTTTTTTGGTAAGAAAAGGCCCTAAAAACTGCCCTCAAAACTGCAATTGAGGGAAAGAGCACAGGGTTTTGAAAAGGTGTGAAACAGTAGGTCAATCTTCAAAAACAATGATCATTTCATAAGCTTCTTTGACCTTTCAAAAAGTCTCTTCAGGGTGTTGAAAAGAAAAAACAATGTCTTGACCTTCCATTCATAAAACATAGCAGTAAGTAGAGTTACCATTTGCAGTTCAAAGTGTTGTCAAACTGATATGAGAAACAATGTTGAATACAAGAGGCAGAGTTTTGGTTGAAAGGAGTTTTTACTGTTTGTCTGCTACAAAACTATATGTTCTCACCCCAAAAGCACAGGGAGCTGGGTAACCTTACCCAAACACAGTGAATTTTTGACTGTGTGTATGTTTTTGTTTGACTGTGCACTTTTCATTATAAATATTGGATTTTTGGCATACTAAGGGAAGAGTTGCAGTGTTTTCAGAGGAGATGAGAACTATTATCAAAGAAAACAGTTCACACAACATTTGAGGCAAACCTGCCTTGCTCAAAACAACAGTTGACAAGAAGGAAAGGTTGTATGCTTGAAAAGAAATTTCCACAGGCTATTGGAGGCAGGGCAGCAAGGTAAAGAAGAAAACATAAATAATATGCAGCACAGTGTGAAGAGCAGTAGAGTTTAAGAAGGACAATTTTCTATTTTGAGGAGTGTTGATGTTCTTGTTTAAATATTCGGGCCTGCATGACTTTTTTTGCTCAAACACTGTCATAGTAGAGTAGTGTATTTGATGAATGACAAAGGACCAAGCCAACTGTCCGCCCAAACAATGTTAAAGGATGAAAGGCACTATTTGAAGGCAAAAACACAGTATTTGAAGAAGAAGCCCAGAAACGCTGCTCAAGCTCCTCAAGAATCATCATCATCGGTTTCAAGGTATTCAATGTGCCTTTTTTCTTTGTTAAGATCACCAAGAGAGGATGGATAATTTGGTCTAAAGAAAAAAATCAAGACTTGTGGTGTTTTATGTTGGCTAGTGGTGAAACTTTACAGAAGGTTGAATTTGCATTTGTATGAATATCCATTGGAGCTAACCCTGCTGTGATGAGACAAAGTTGCAACTCTGTCAGCTATGTGCATGATTGAATACAGCATCAAAAAGAGTTATTCTTCTTGTTTAAAGTTCCGGGTTTGGAATGGTTGTGATTGACTAGAAGTAAAACATAAAAAGGTGGAATTTGCATTAGTATGAATAGCCATTGCAAATACCCTTAAAACTGTGATGTAGTGTTGAATTTGCTGATGAAGTGCCTACAAGGAAAAAGAAAGTTTTGAAGCTTTGAAGATGGTGTTTGGCCTTCTTCTAAAAAGGGAAAAGGGTATCTTATGTCCTCAAAACATCGCAGGGCAAGGTGACCTTGTCACTATACACAACAAATCCACTTGACTGTCTATCTTCATTTGTTTGTGTTTTTCTCCTTAAAAGTCTGCTTGTGGATATTGGCTGATTGCATATCAAAGGTTGGGAAGGCCACATTTTGAAGAAACAGGGGTCTTGTATCAAACAAGGACATTTTAAGCAACATCCAAGATCATTGTTGCCTTACCAAACAATGTTTAACCTTTCATAAAGCAGAGTTAGTGAGGAATACGCCACTATAATTCGAAGGTATTGTCAAGACTAGGTATGATGAACAGTGAAGCATAGGAAAGGCAGTGTGTTTTGATTGAAAGGAGTGTATTATTATTTGATTACTACAGGTCTTTTTGTGTTCACATCAAAAACACCAAGGCCTCTGTGACCTTTGTCCAAGCTCAGAAAATCAGTTAACTGTCTATGTATTTTAAACTAACTGTGGGTTTATCTTTAAAAATTATTTGGTGGAATGGCACACAGAGAAAGGACAAGGTTTGGAGGGAGAAGGAATCTTATACCCAGGGAAGGCATCACACCCAACATTTGAAACCATGGTTACCTTCATCAAAACAGTGATTGACAGAGAAGGTAGAGTTTTTCTTAGCAGCATGAAGATGATCAAACAAGTTAAGGGAAGCGCCCGGCATGGAGAAAGAAAAATGACACATCAGCACTTGACATTTTGGCTTCAATTTCGGAGCATGTTTCCAAGGACCCTTGAGGGTCATGCACACCAATTTTGGGCCCATTTTGACATGTTTTGGTTTTTTGGAATTTTTGAGTTTTTGGTCAAAAACTCATAAATTCGCCATTTCATTTTGAGGATTCGACAAAGGAGGAGGATGGTATCATTAGATGCCATAATTTCATGAGCACATCCTCAGCAATTTTCAGGAGATTTGGAGATATTTTTCCCCTTCAAAACGGCGAAAAATGCTCGCATTTTGCACACTCTGCCTGGTCTATCAGCAGACTGTAATTTTCTGGCTTTTTACACACAGGTGCAGATTTGGACGACTTCAAGGCATCAGATTGGGGAAATTTCAGTTGAGCTGGAAAGTAGACACTCAGATCTTTTCAATGAGCTATCATGAGCCTCGTTTCGACACCGGGAAAGCTACCAAATGTTTCCGGCAAGTCAGGGGACCTTTTGCTGATGAAAATTTGAAGTATTTTTGTAATTTTTGAACCTCTAAAATCTGCTTTTTCCAAATGTGCGTTTAGCTATTTTTGCACTTGGAAAATGATGCAAAGTCAATTTAATTCCCTTTTTTAGCATTTTTTTAGATATTTTATGGGATATTTTGTGCCTTGGGCTTTGCAAAGCCTCAAGGACAAGTTTAGATATTTTGATTAGGCCAATGAGGATGCAAGTTGAACCATGAGGTTTTCCTCACTTGAGCCTATTTATTCCACAAGGCTCCCATTGTAAACAAGGCTGAACTTGAGAGAAGAAGCAATATATTGGTCATATGAGCTTTGAAGGAAATACTTGTGTTATGCTTTTGGATTGACTCTTGGATGTTCTTGGATGAATGAAGAAGGATTGTTGATGGATTCCATGACTTGGTAGAATGGTATAGTTTCTCTTGCTTTGTTGTTGTCTTCTAGTTTTCATTCATGATACATGTTTCTTGCTTGCTATAGATCAGTAGAGAATAAATTTGAGATATGCCCGTGGAGGCACCTCAAATTTCTTGAATCTTCATAGCTTTCATGTTTTCTTCCTCCTTAGTCATACTAAAGAATTCTTAACTGCTCTTTAGTAACTTAAGGATATTGTTGCTAGTTTCATTCATAGTTCTATGCATGTTAAGTAGGATGTATGGTGTGCCCTGCTTACCTATGGCTGTCCATAGTTCCATCCATGAAACTATCTCTTTGACTGATTAGATTATCATCTTGTTGAACCAAGGAGGCCTAGTCTCGATCTAGCCCTTTGTCTAAAACTATGCGAATCTTGTTGTTCAAAGTGCCCAATAACTTGAAGTGTTGTGTTTAGGCATTCCGGCATAGTGTTTTGAGTTGTTAGTCC
Source organism: Pinus albicaulis (assembly GCA_034641835.2). Lineage (NCBI taxonomy): Eukaryota > Viridiplantae > Streptophyta > Pinopsida > Pinales > Pinaceae > Pinus > Pinus albicaulis. Next base: position 650,180,982 of record CM076569.1, on the reverse strand, counting down.
GTCTTATGTGTTTTCCCCAAAGTCTGATAGCCATTTCCCAAAGTTAGAGGGTCTTATACTTCTATGCATGGCTTGAATGTTTGTTTCTATGTATTGATTAGTTTATAGTTACATTTTTCATGATTAATGGTTTTCCCTACCATGTTTATGTTATCTATTGAACCAGTGATGCTTGAAACTCTTTGTTGTTCACAAACTTGATGTCCATTTACTCCATTTTGCCTAAAGATCCTTTCTACCTTGAATCAAATCGGCCCTTCAACAGCCTTGTATCGTCATCTAATAGCTTTCTTGACCTTTTGACCCCATAGCCCAGTTAATCTAACATCTTGTTACCTATTTCATATCTTTGATCAGTTTCATCCCTCACAACTTAAAAAACCAAAACCAAAAAACATACTCCATAACTAGCCTAAAATCATAACATAATAAGCAAACACATAGATATCCCTTACACATATAGAGAGAGCCCTCTCTGAGTCCAGGAAGGCTAGGTCCTTGGGCTCCAAAGCTTGGTTTGATGTTACACTGTCATTTGGTTTGCCAATCAGCCAAATCACGGGACCCTAACACAAGGGTCATCACTGTATTTTCATGGATTTGGGTGTTTTTCCCTTGTTTTGATTAGAACTTTCGGCCACTATGTTTTTGTTTTGTTGTCTTTTTTTAAAGTATTTCGAGGGGTTATTTTTGGTATAATTTTCGAGAGGATTTTATTCTTGGGAGTGTCTCGGTTCTTTTTACTTCTCAAGTCATATTGTTTGTGTACTTCCATTATGGCATTTTCGAAGCCTAGTTTATAATCTTATGATTCTAGGCCTTCTTCCTCATCAGGTATGTATGTGACTTGTTCTTCTTCATTGAGGAAAATAGTATCCTCATTGTTTACTTCTAACATGTTCATGTGATTTTCCTTTGTTTCTTCTATTGTTCTCCCCTCTTCATCAACATAATTCTGTTGAAAAGAAGGTCTAACTTGCTGATCAGGGCCTCTTTGTCTAATTTGAGGGGGATTCCTTCTAAAGTTCTGATTTTTATTTTGATTTTTGTTTTGAGGAACTATTTGATTTTCTTTAGGATAAGCCCTCTCATTTATGTTTATTCTTTCCATCATCATTTCCATGGTTCTAACCAAAATATCAATTTTGGCATCTGATGTGGAGGGTCCTACTTCATCTTTGTAGGTAACCTTTTTCTCTGCTTTCAATCTTGCCCTTCTGGCATTCAGGTTAGCTTCTACACTTATTGCCCCCTTCTGCATATTTTCTAATGTGAGGGGTTCTCTCTCCCTTAATTGATAACACATGTTTGGATCAAATCCTTCAGGAAAATTTATTAAGGCTAAGCCTTGAGGAGGTTTCATTTGTGGAGGGAGTGCATTATAAACACTATTGAATCTAGTGCAATAATCTTGGACACTCTCTCCAAAATTTATTTTAAGATCATTGTATTCTGACAGGATTTGAAGGGGATTTCTCTTGACTTCCCATTTTTTTAGGAATAGTTGATGAAAAGCAGGAAGGTCATTAATACTATTAGGGGTTAAGCGTTTGAACCATTTTCTTACTTCTCCCCCTAAGCTTTGAGCAAACATTCTAAGTTTTACAGTTTCATCATCTATTTCTTGTCTTCCAAAGTAATCATTCATTCTATCCACATGTTGTTGTGTTGTAGTAGAACTACTAGCATCATATAATGGAATCTTGGACTAATATTCCTATGGTAGAATAGGTAAAGGCAAAGGAAGGACTAAGGAAGCATACCATGTTGCCATGATATGAGGTTGTGGGAACAATGGGGAATTTACAAGTGGGGGAAGGTGAGGAAGTGAAGTGTTTTGAACTGTGGATATATGAATGGATGTAACAGAAGTAATGGGACCAGCTAAGTACTGTTGAGAAGATTTAGGATGAGAGAAACCAAAATTATGAATGATATGAATATCACGCGGTGTAGATGGAAGGGTTTCTCTACTATCAGTATGATCACCACTAGATTGGGGTGAAAGTGGAGGCTCAAATTCTATATGATCTATATCACTCAGTGACCTGGTTCTAGATGGATTCCTTATGGCAGGTAAGTCAACTTATGTATTTTGCAGAGCTGTAAGATTTTCAATAACATAGTTTTCTCTATGAATTGGTTTGACAATAGTTGGATTCTTGGATTTAGGAGACTTCCTAAGTATGATTTCTGGATTACCAACTATTTCAGGAGGATTTGGGTCCGGATGGGCTCTAATAGGAATTCTTTTAGAAGCCACTATGTTATGTATTTAGACCCAATGATGAGAAAATTTCAGCCAAGTATGAAATTATTTAAAAGGCCAACTAATATTATGAAAGAAAAATTAATCCTCAAAGTTCTCTTAACTGAGTTTGTATGATGTTATGATAAAAGAGTTTCCCAGTGGATTTTTTGGAAAACCAAGGGAAATAAGCAGGCCTACTGAAAACCAGTGGAGTCACCAGGTGGAGAATTTTTACTTGTTACTAAGGTCTCGTTGTTGTCCACCATCAACAATCAGAAACCACTCTTGGCAGACACTTGATTCATTTCAAGGAATGGGATATTCTGAGTTGTGAATTTATCTACTACTCAGTATATCCCCAGTATGGTCACCACTATATTGGCTCCCTGTAATTTATGAGAGTGGAAAGAATAAACACTGAAGGGGGCCACATCAGAACCACTTTTGAATCCTAGGACCTAACCTTCCTGGATTCAGAGAGGGATCTCTCTATTAAGTGTTTTCAAAGGATATATCTGGATGCTTTGTTTATGATAGTAGGCTAGTTATGAAGCTCAGAGAACTTGTTTTTTTGTTTGGTTGGGATGGATATCATTAATTGAAGAGGTTAAATGAAGGGTGAAGGTGAGAGCAGACTAAATAATGTTTCAGCTGAAAGGATAGGTCAAGAAACAGTATCAACCCATTGGGCTATGGAGTCATAAAAGGATTTAATTGTACAACAATTCTTCAAGGGTTTCCATAGGGCAAGTCATCTATATAAAAGGATATTTTAGATTGAATTGTGATATGAAACATTAAACTTTTGTGAAAGAAGCAAAGCTCACAACCAACTAAGAATCTATTAACTCTACTAAACAAGAAATCCTTTCAAAGTAACTGTTTGAAGCAAGCCAAAGGACAGGGCAAACCATAGACTTCTTTGGACAAACTTTTATTAAAGCACACTTTTCACACAACAATCCAGTATTCCTAAGACTACTTTCAGAAAGGAGAAAACATATAAGAGAACAAGGAAAATAGCCTAAGATTAGACATAAAATTTGAATTCTAGCCTACTTTTGGCATACTCTCAAGGGATCTTTCAAAGCAACTGTTAAAGACTAGCCAGAGGACAGGGTAAACCATAGAATTTCCTGGGTTAACTCTACTTAGCAACCTTGAAAAGAAGATTCAAAAACAATATCTCAAGTTGTACACAGAAAGACATGGGCTCACCAACATTTCTTCACTGGTTATACTCTATTGAATCATTTTCGAAATAAAAAACTAGATAAACCTAGAGGGAAATTAAGAATCCTCTAAACATACCTTAGCAGAAGAAAACATAAAGATAAAGCTTTCAGGCAGAAGTAGGGTACTTTTTAGTAAATCCTACTCTAAATTTTCTGTTCTTTATCAGAGAAAATGGACAACATGTAAAATATAAGGAAGGACAAAAACAGTGAGGAATAACATCACCATTAACATAGACCAGGATCCCATGAATCAGCTTGTATTATTGATTTTCAAACCAGTTACATACTTCAAGTCCAACAAGTCTTTACAGCTCAAAACTTCTCTTCTCAGCCTAGTATTCTTCAACTACTCAAAAACACTTCAACAGCTTCAGCAACTATCTTATAGCACAATAATAATCCAACCAACAACAACAATGAACTCCTCATACAGTATTTATAGGTAAATGAGGAGGTGGAGTGAAAGAGGGGGTCTCTAATGGTTCATAAATGACAGAGTTAATGCTTCTCGACCTTAGGGAATTTACATAACCCAAAATAAATAATATCTAATGTTTTAACTCTGTTAAATGGATGTTTTATTAACTTCTGAGCTACTTAGTCACTTTTGTTGACTTTTTAGGCATATTTGGTAGGCTGGCAATAACTTCTGAGTAGTCTTTGTAAAATATCTCTAACTATGCATTCAATTTGTATGCTTTTGAGGTAAATAAGCTTGTAGGTGGCATTTTTTGGTTTCTGGGGGATTAATTTCTTCACTAATCTGGCATTTGAAGCGGTCCCTTTGTTGATCTATCTGATTATATCCCTTTAAACTCTGATTAGGCCTCTGATTTGGTTTAGGGCCTTCTTTATCATCTTTTTGTCTCTGTCCTTTCTGGTTTCTGTTTAACTTTGATTTGATTTTTCCTTTAACTGTGATTTATCTTTAATCTTCACAAGTTAAGTCTTTAATCTTCGGATTTATGCTCTTTAACCTTTATTCTTCATTGTTCTTCTACTTTTTGTGCAGGTGGCTCTTTTTCCGTGCTAGAGGGTTTCGTTGGCTAACTAATGTCCATGAAACATTGATAAAAACCCCGAGATCTCCCTTTCTACTTGATCCTGCCTCGAGGATCGTCATCCTGAGGTTTCATGCCACGCAGATGACTGTGGGAGGGCCTGTTTAATTAGCCACCTTTTTAAAACCTGCAAACAAACTAAAAACAATTATAAAACCTGTGTTCCGAGGGATAAACTGCTTTAGAGGCGATGGTGAGAGTGAAGGATCATTTGCAAAGGAAGGGAGGTGTGCAGGGGAGGGGTTCCACAGGCAGAACCAGGAGGAATGGTGGTTTTCTTTTGAATTTTGGCTTGATTTGGTAAAAGGCAGTATTGCAGAAAACCAGAGGTGGTTTTCATGCAAGGGTTGAGAAGTAAACGGTTTTAGTTGTGGTGAACGCGATACATTTGGATGGAAGACACCTGTCCCAGGCAAAACCACTTTTTTCGCGTCAAAATGGGTGGTTAAACCCCAAGAGAATATTGCATGCGAAAATTTTTGGGGATCGTCAGATCTGGCGGAGCCAGATCAACGGTGGAGAGGAAGCGCGTTCGAACAGAGTTGATCGGTGGAAGGGAATGGTGGAGGACAGGTGTCAGGAAAGGATTAGACAGCGGGAAGAGAGTGGAAGGTGGGCCAGCGAGGTGTTAATTGGTGGAAAAGCACGATGGCCATTAGATCAGTAAGATCTACGGTGGATATCGATCCAAGATAATACATAATGCGGAGAAATGAAAGATAAAGGACGGGGGCTAGAGGTAAGCATGGAGGTAAGGTCCTGTGGGGAATAGGATAGGACTGAGGGTTAAGATACAGGGACAGAGGGTTAGCGAAGCGTCTTGAGCTCTCGGTCTTATGAAGAAAAGGAATGGAAGGCTTAAGCCCTAAGGTGCTTTAATGCCTAATCTTCAAATGGAGCGGATTCAGGCCTAAAACAAAGGTTTTTAAGCCTTTTTTATGTTCCTATAGGATAAAAAGGGAGATTTTAAACCATGTAAGGGATTTTTTATGATTTAAAGGGTTTTTTTGGGAAAATAAGAGTAAATGAGGGATAAAAGGGGATTTTTAGGGGAATGAGATGAATTTTTAGGATAAGTGAAAAAATGGGTGGAATGGGGCTTATGAAATGAACTGATGAAGAAGGGCTTGAAAACAGTTCCTTTGGTATCCTCAAGATAACTTTGGAGGCTTTGAGTGAATATTTCAATGGAGTGTTTCTTTGAAGATAATGAACATAGTGAGGTTTCAAGAACTCACAGTTTTTTCACAAAAATTGTTTCTTGAAAACTGAGAGATTAATTTAGCCATCATGAGATATAACAAAAATTATAGATGGCTAATAGGTTTAGTGGATCAAACTTGTACGGCGTGCCACATGTCACTTTTTTTACCTTAAGCTCTGAAATCAATACAAAAGAAACTAAATTCCACACAATTTTCGGCCACTTTCTACATAATTCCAATCCAATGTCTGAAATGAAAGTTATGAATATTTTCCCTCGACGACCTGTATGAGATGAAATTATGGATCCTTCAAAAACCCTAACTTCCTCAAATCATATCTATGAAAATATAGTGAAAGAAGATATGAAATTTTTACACAACTTTCCTCAGGATTTTGGCTTCTCATGGTAAACATTTCAGCTTTTGAACCTTTATAGAAAAAAAGATATATTGAAAATTCCAAGATGACCTGTTTGCAATAGCAAAACCCTAGAATACAAAGCTCTAATACCAAATGTTATGCAACCAGCTTACAAAATAGAAGAAAGGATAGCTCACAACTTATAAATCAGCCTCTTCGATGGGGAAACCTCATTTAAATTACATAAATGAACAATTCTTGGATGATTCAAATGAAAAAAAATCCATTCTATATATAGGATTCTAAGGGGTCATAATATAATCCTAGTCAACATAACAATAATAATGTAAGGGAACAATAATAACAATATGGGGACTACATGGGCACAACAATAACAATAAGGGGGCTACGCTGACAATAATACGGGGCTACACTAGTATTATGGGGACCTAACATTTTATTTCCACAAGGGGGGCACATGAGAGCTTAGTCATTGGTATAGCCCTGCAACACCCTTTGTTTCTATACACCAAGAGAGATTTCTAGTGCTCATAGACTACTTCAATGCATTTTCAACATTCTTCAAAGTGTAAACCTGTACCAGCAACACCCTTTTTATCCTCAACAATATCTCTCACAAAGTGATACCTAACATCAATGTGATTTTTCTTTGAATTATAAGCATAGTTCTTAGCCAATAAAATTGAACTTTGGCTATCATAGTCTATCCTTATAGCTCGCTGCACCAACCCCATACTTGAACACAATATGTTGAACCAAAATACTTCCTTTCTTGCATGAGTGACTGGAATGTATTCTGCCTTTGTAGTTGATAGAGCCACTACATATTTTCTTTTAGTCATCCAACTGACTGCACCTCCAAATAGGTTAAACACATACCCACCTGTAGATATTGTTTGATCCATATCTATAGCCCAGTCTGCATAAACAAAGCCATGGATGTCCAAAACTCTGTCCAATCATGTTATTCCTTAGTAGCACATACCATAATCACTAGTGCCATGCAAATATCTGAAAACCCACTTCACTATTTTCCAATCCTCCTTCCATGGTTTTGACATAAACCTGCTCAATACTCCACTGCATGTGCAATGTCTGGTCTAGTACATGCCATTGCATACATTAGGCTACCCATTGCACTTGCATATGGAACACGGGACATGTCCTCTTCTTCTTCTTGTATCTTGGGACATTGTTCAATAGATAACTTTACACCTACATGAATAGGAAACTTCACCAGTTTACTATCATGCATATTGAACCTCTATAACATTGCCTCGGCATACTTCCTCTAGTTTAACTAGAGCTTCCTCTTCTCCCGATCTCGTTTAAATTCCATGCCCAAAATATAGTTTGAGGCACAAAGATCCTTAATGTCGAATTTGGAGAACAATTGGGTCTTCAAATCCTGGATAATTTCTGTCATTTCCAACCAACAACATATCATCCACATACAAGACCAAATAAATAACATGGTCACCAATTAATTTAAAATACATACAATGATCCTCTTTTCTTCTGATGAAGCTAAGTCCCCACATATATGTATCTAAATTTTGGTCACATACTTGGTGACTATTTTAACCCATACAAATACTTTTTTTAACCTGCATACCAGTTCTTTCTTACCCCTCACCACAAAGCCTTCATGTTTCTTCATGTATATCTTCTTTTTCAGATCCCCATGAAGAAATATTGTCTTCACATTCATCTATTCTACCTCAAAATAAAATGTAGCAATAATAGATAAAACTAATCTAATAGAAGTAACCTTTGAAACATGAGAAAAAATATCACCAAAATCAATTCCCGACACATGGGAATAACCTTTTGCTACCAATCGAGCTTTGTATTTCTCCACCTTGCCTTTTGCATTCATCTTCTTCCTAAACACCCATTTTCTCCCAATGGGCTTCCTTCCAGTCAAAAACTCCACCAAATCCCATGCCTCATTTTTGTGCAAGGATTCCATTTCATCAACAATGGCCTCCTTCTAGAGTTTTCCATCCTCTGAATCCACTGCATCCCTAAAAATTATGGGATCATCATCAATGATTGATAAATAAAAATTTGAACAGAAAGTATATGGATTATACCTTTCTGGTTGCCTTCTTTCTCGAAATGATCTTCTCACAATTGGATATTGTGGCTCTTCCTCTTATGAATCTTGTTTCAATGTAGAGTTTGATTCTTCCTCCTTTAGCTAAAAATCTATCTTCTCAGGTTCCTTTGGTAGGACTTCATGTTTAACAACATCTTTCACCTATATAAACACCACATCTCAATTGTACACAACATTCCTTGTTTCTGGGTTCCAAATATTATAACCTTTTAAACCATCCTTATATCTAATAAAGATGCACCTTTCATATTTATTATCCAACTTGGTCCTTTTCTCCTCGCTAACATGTACATATGCATCACATCCAAATACCCTCATATATGAAATAGAGGGTTTCTTACTAGTCTGTACCTCATTTGGATTCTTATCTTCCAATGATGATGAAGGTGATCTATTAACCAGGTAGCATGCAGTCTCCACTGCCTTTTCCTAGAATTCCTTTCCTAAACCCGTACCACTAAGCATGCTTCTTGCCTTTTCCATCAACGTCTTGTTCATTCTTTTTTCAACTCTGTTTTGTTGAGGTGTGTATGGAGTATTATTCTTCCATGCTATACCACACTTCTTATAGAACTCTTCAAATTCCTTCTTGTAGAATTCTCCTCCATTATCTTTCCTCAACACATTTATCTTCTTCTCTATCTGGTTTTCCACCAGAGCCTTAAATTATTTAAATCTGTCAAAGACTTCAGATTTATTCCTCAAGAAATATATTCATGCATTCCTTGAGAAGTCATTTGTAAATGACACATAGTACACATACTTTCCCAGTGATGGAACTGACATAGGTCCAAACACATCACTATGCACAAGCTCCAATATCTTGTTCGCCCTCTTAGCACTAGAAGGAAAACTCACCTGATTCTGCTTCCCATATACACAACGTTCACATAAATCGAAACCCATATATAAATTAAACATACCTTCTACCATACCATTACCATTCAGTATTTGAAGGCCCTTCTCTCCAATATGTCCAATCCTTTGATGCCATAGCATGGTCTTTTCTCCAATGACCGCTAGGATTTCTAGTCCACTTTTAGGAACCATAGAATTGTTGTACTCATCAATAAAAGTGCTACCCAAAAGCTTGTACAAAGTTACAATCCAAACTCCCCACATTAATATCAGTGCTCCACGAACCATCGTGCATGTATATTTCTCGATCATTGATTTTACACCTGCATCATCCATATTTCTTACAGAAATAAGATTTCTGGCTAATGCAGGAATATGCAGAACACCAGGAAGTTTTCTAATCCTTCCACCTTGCAGCTTTAGCTTGAATTTTCTGCGTCCAATGATTCTGTCCTTCCTATCGTCCCTTAAGAAGACATCACTACCATCATACTTCTCATACTCGCAGAACCACTCCCTATGGGGAGTGAAGTGAAAGGATGCACCTAATTTAATCAACCATGCCTCATGATCTACATGTGTATTTGAAGAAGAAGCCAAATACACATCCCTAACTTCATCTGAGGTGGTTTTCGCCTCTGCAGAAGGAGCATCATCAGATCCCTTTCCTTTATTAGGAGATTTAGATTCTGTAGTCCTTTTTGAAGTGCCCTTCCTTTCCACATTTACAACACACCTTTACATGCTTTCCTGGAGATTTAGATCTCCCTCTAGATTTAGATCTCCCACTCGAGAACTTTTTTTTTTTTTTGTTCTTGGACCGTCCTCATACAGACAAGGCATCTCCATTTTTGCCCTCCATATTTTTCCCTCTCATTTTCCTCCGACAGCAAGGCTGAGATAATTTCATCAAAATTCAAGGTATTTGTATTGCTACCTATTGCAACAACCAAACTAGCCCATGAATCTGGTAGAGAACAAAACAAAATAATGCACTTATCTTCATCTGATATTTTTAATATCAACGGATGACAACCGACTTACCACAGTATTGAAGGTGTTCAGATTCTCTATCACCAAGTCTCCATCCTTCATCCTCGGGTTATACAACATTTTCCATAGGAAAAATTTATTCACCAGAGACTTAAATTGGTACAAATTCCCTAAATTGTCCCACAAAGCCTTCGTTGTAGATTCCCTAGATACATTCAACAATATCGAATCTGAGATACACAACCGTATTGTGCTCTTTTCCTTCCTATCTAGCTTCGCCCAATCTTCATCTAACATTTCCATTGGTTTACTACCTGGATTTACTGCAATCCATTGATATTTATCCACCAACAGATCCTCCATCTTGAGCTTCCACAACTCAAAATTATGACCATTAAATTTATTGATCTCTACCTTTCCACTGCTTTCCATCTTCTTTCGCTACAAGAATCGATCTCGTAGATCTCCCACTGAACAAGGTCTACCACAAGCTCGATTAAAAAACCCCTCAGCAGCAAAGGCGCCCCCTTGAAGTTGAAACAACTTTGATACCAAATGTAGGTTTTAACCCTGTAGAGAAACTATTTACAAATGAACTCTTAAAATGAAAAATAAAACAATAGTGAGAGCATAAAACATAAAACATATATACACAGATATTTTCTTTTGGATCCAAAAACCAGGACTACCAGCTTGTATTTTCATTATATTCCTTTCAATGTTGCAACACATATATATATACATGACGAAGCATTAAAAAAACCCAATCCATTAACCCTATATTAGAACATAACTGTAGTTCCCTTGACTAGATCTACAAAATACCATGAGCAGAAAACCATCATGCCCAAAACCATGTGAAAAACCATGCACAAACTCATAGGTGTTTCCACCCACCTAATATAGGGTCCAAAACAATTTTCTCGAGGAAATTCCCTAGACCCCGTGCAGGGGGGCTACCGGCCCCCTGCAAACTCCTAGACAGGGGGCGATGTGACCTCCCTGCTATGCCTGAATAAAGTGTAGGGCATCTACCACCCCCATTTCTAGTCGTGGAAATAACATGACACACACCCAATAGGTACCCCTTCTGGGATGATGTCATGCTTATGTCATTAACCCCACATGGTGACATGTGTCACTCATATTTGGCACTTTAGACACCCAAAAATTCCAAATACGCCTATCATGTGTCCCACGTATAGCTACATCATATTGACTTCATCTTCCACCATCATCTCTTGAGATCAAATTAAATACTACCACCTATCCATATCAGAGATGAAAGAGAAAGGGTCCTCGAGGCCTTTCTTTTACGCCAATTTTCTTTATATAATTTTTTTAGCTCCGAGATTATTTTATTTTAACTGCTTAACTTTCCTCCAGGTCAACTCTCCTTTTCACAATATGTTGATATCCTCTAAGATATCCCTCAACAAGCTGAGTTTCTGGAGTGGGGACCTCCCACTCAAATAATTATTTGTTCATTCTTTCCTCCATGGCATGATAACTTATATCCTGAAACTTAACCTTGCGTGCCCTTTTCAAACTATCAGGTTACATTAGTCGGGGTAAATCCGTCAGGTGAGCTCCACTTGAGCCAATAAAAAAGGCTTACATTTCTCTATTTCCATCCCTCGTCCGCTAGACTCTTCCTTTAGTGGAACCATTAGTAGTTCCACCATCTCTGACCATTGCCAAACTTGGACACCACTTTGACCCAAGGCCACATTTAAATCTTCAATATTACTTTGGGGCACATAAACTTTGACTGGAAATAAGTTGTGACGCAGGAGACCTATTTTCAGACTTCAATATATTGTTGGAAATATATTTCTGAGCACTATCCAACTATTCCACTTTCATGAGAAACTAAGTTGATATCTTGAGACATAATATCCTCCAAAGTTTGGGACTCCCCATCCATCATGGCCTTATCTTCAAAGCAAAAATCTACCACTTTTGATCTCAATTCCAGTTTAGTTGACATCAATTCCAACATACCAAGTTCCACCAATCATTCAGACAATTCCAATTTTCCAACAATTCCCCCTTTGGCATTGATGAAAAAATTATAATCCCCTCGTGAAACCAGGCATGGTATTCTTCAAAAAATTTCTTCTCTTGAGCACCAATGACTAAGCTCTCATGTGCCCCCCTTGTGGAAATAAAATGTTAGGTCCCCATAATACTAGTGTAGCCCCGTATTATTGTCAGCGTAGCCCCCTTATTGTTATAATCGATTCATTTGGGAGTAGGAGTCACAACTACTATCTATTTTAAAAGATACACAAAGGGCTCTCTTGCAAGTGGCTTAGTAAATATGTTTGAAATTTTTTCTTTAGTGGCGACATAATCAATATGAATAAATTTAGTGATAACTTGCTCTCTTAATAATTGAAACTCGATATGAATGTGCTTGGTATTTGAGTGCATGATAGGATTCTTATAAATGTCGATAGCAATGGCACTATCACACATGATGGGAATTAGCTCAGTAAAATATACCTTAATGTCCTTCAAGGCCTGCTTCATTCAAAGAATTTGTGAGAAGAAAGTGGAAGTTGCAATATATTGTGCTTCTGTAGTTGATAGAGAGATGGAGTCTTGTTTATTTCTGACCCAAGATATGAATCAATCTCCCAAGAAGAACATTGCACCAGAGGTTCTCTTCCTATCATAAATACTTCCTTCCAAATCAACATCAGTATAGGCCCTCAATTTGAACTCCCTTCTCCTAGCATACCATATCCCATAATCAATTGTGCCTTGTAGATATTTCAAGATCATTTTTACAGAAAGGATATGACTTTCATGTGGGTTGGCTTGAAATATGGCTACGAGGCCGACTACTTCCATGATATTTGTTCTAGATGTTATGAGATATATAAATCTTCCAATTATTGATCTGTAGACACTATGATTAATCAACGATGTCTCATCTTCCTTGCATAACTTATAACTTGTAGCCATGGGGATGCTAATCATCTTGCAATACTTGAGTCCAAATTTCTTCATAGTTTATCGTAGGTATTTGGATTAGGATATAAATACCCCATCTATTTATTGAGAAATTTGAAATTCTAAGAAAAAATACAGTTCTCCTATCATGGACATCTCAAACTCTGTCTACATACAGTTTTCAAATGGATGTCCCAACAGTTCCAGATCACTGCTAAATATGATGTCGTCCACATACACTACCATGATTAATACATTATCATATTTAGATTTTATATTCATATTGTTGTATACAGTGCTTCTCTTGAAGCATTGTTGTTGAAGGTATCGATCCAGTCTTGTGTACCAAGATATAGGGCCCTATTTGAGTCCATATACGACTTTTTTTTTTGGTTTTCACACAAACACTTCATTTTCGGTGAGCATGAATCCCTCTCGATGCACAATATAAACTTCATCTTCCAAATCTCCATTGAGAAACGTTGAATTCACATCTATTTGATATACCTTGATGTTTTTATGACTAGCAAAGGTAAGAAACATTTGATAGCTTCAATTCTAGATGGTGCAAAGGTTTCCTCAACATCTATCCCCTCTACCTGGGCATACCCTTTGCAAGCTAGTTGAGCCTTGTTCCTTATTACTTGACCTTGCTCATTTAACTTATTTTTGAAGATCCATTTTGTGCCAATGAATTTTTTCTCTATGGGTCTTGGAACAAGGTCCCAAGTAACATTCTTCTCAATTTGTTCAAGTTCTTCATTCATAGCTCCAACCCAAGACCTGTCCTCACTTGCATGACTGAGATTATTAGGCTCAACCTGAGATAGCAAGGCAAGATTTGCACAACTTGGACTTCCAACAAATTTCCTCCTGGTCTAAATACCAAGTTTTTTTATCTCCAATAATTCAACTCTCATGATGTTCTTTATATACATACATGGATGGTGTTTTGTGCCTTGGAGTTATGCTCATTTCTACATATTCATTATCTGACGCTGTTTCTTCATGGTTTGGGGACCTGATGGCTAAACTCTCTTCTCCATCCGAATTCATGTTTCCTCTCAAGGAATTATATTGTGGAGCTATTTCACCTACTATTACATCAATGCAACCCTCAACCCTCTTTTTCCTTTTTTTGTAGCACTTGTATCCTTTACTTTGAGCAGAATACCTAAGAAATATACCCTCATCAGCACGTGAATCAAAATTTCTAGGATTTGTATCATCCCTTTTGATAAAGCATTTTCTCCCAGAGACATTTTAGTTTTTTATTGATGCGGGTCTTACCTTTGACAACTCATAGGGAGTTTTATCACTATTAGGCCTGAGTTTTGTTATGTTTAATAGGTAATTTTTTGCTTCTCCCTAGAATATGTGAGGTACATCTACTTCATCCATCATAATTTTGGCCATCTCCTGGATTTTTCTGTTATTTCTCTCAACTACTCCATTTTGTTTTGGAGTTATAGCCACCGAATATTGCTTCCTTATGCCATGCTCTTCACAAAATTCTTCAAACTCTCTTGAAGTGTATTATCCTCCTCTGCATGATCTTATGCATGTGATATTTACATCTTCCTCATTTTCTACTTTAGCTTAAACTTCTTAAAATTTTTAAAATCCTCTAATTTTTCTTTTAAGAGCATGACATATGTGGCCCTGGTAAAAACATCAATAAGAAGCATAAAATACCTCTCTCCTCTTGGGATTTTTTCTCTAGTTGAGTCGCTGATATTTGTGTGAAATAGGTCTAGTTGTCTAGATGAAGAGAATTCCTTTGTATTGAAATGAATCCTAATCTGCTTACCAAATTGACATGACTTGCAGATTGAATTATTAGGCCTTGACAATATTAGAAATACTCTCACATCTCCAAACTTGTTGATTCTTATAAGATCGCCAAAATTCCTATGACCGAGTCTCTTTTGCCATAATTGGGTTTCATTTTTATTGCTCATATAACATCTTAATCTAGAATCATCAAACACATATGTTTCATTGTGATTTTTGACTGCCTTTCTCACCATCTTTCCATTATTTTCATTTCTGATCTCACAATCTTTGGATCAAAAGGTCACATTATATTCATTATCACACATTTGTCTTACAATAAGAAATTTGTGCTTGAGAACTTCTACATACAACACATTTTGGGATTTCGTCTTTTCATCAAGGCTGACTATGCCCTTACCCTTAATTATTGTTGGGGCATTGTTGTCAAAAGTGTCATTTTCCCCTATGTCCTTTTCTTTTAGCGATATATATTTTCTCGTATCCCCAGTCATGTTTTTGGAAGAACCACTATATACATATAATTTTTTCTCTTGATTATGTTCTGAAAGAGAAATCCCACATTGCATGTTCTTTCCAAACTATTGTTTCGAGTTCACCTTATCCTTTGGGAAGGTTGGATGCCAAGTGTTCTGGGATTTATATGGATATACAAACCTGCTTTTGCATTCACTTGCCTTGTGCCTAAAATTATTGTACTTGAAGCATTCAACATCAGCCATTACGGGAGAGAATGGATTTCTATATCTGGGAGGAGATTTTTGAGGTATGTAATTATGATACTTATTGTATCTGAAATTTTAATCTCTTTCAACTTTAGTCCTTCTACAATCAACAAATTTATTTCCAAAGACATGAAATTTATAAAAATTATCCTAAATAAATGAGAGTACCTGCAGTTAGATAGTTCATGAGTTTGTGCATGAAGGTACATTTGTTTTCTTGTTGATTTATTCATTCTCTAGAGGTTGGCTCCTTTCGGAAATTGGAATTATGATTATTCCAATGATGGGCTCATCTCTCTCTCACTAACTTTTTGTCTTCAATTATTCTTTCTTGATGCATCTTTGCATGGCTCTGAGGTTCCTCAAATCATGAGAACCTGAAGTTCATCTTCCTCGTAGAAGATTCCAGGGGTCTAGAGTGTCCCAGGCTTGTTTTGTCTTTTGGATAACTTTGATTGTTCAAAATATGGTCTAGCTTTCTTGTTCCTTCTACCACCTTTTCATTTATACCCTTCTGGGTCTCCAATATCTCAAGATCCATTCTTAGAGAGACAAATTATACCTCGAGACTCTAGTATTTTTCTTCCCATTCATGGATAAAATCATTAATAACTTCTTCTAATTTGACTTTTAGAGACAAAATTTCATTTTTGCATGTTTTTGAGATCATTTCCTTCTTTAATTTGAACAACTCCTGCTTTAGATGCTTGTTATATTCTTCTACTTTCTCATAGGTTCCTTGTTTTTCTTATAGTAGAAGAGTTAAATTGTCTTTTCTCTTAATGTCTTCTTCAAGTTTTTCTTTTTTTATAAAAAAAATCATCATTGTCTAAGTTGTACATACCTTCTTCAACACACTACAATTTTTCTTTTAGTTTCTTGTTCTTTCTCCTAGCCTTCTTTAACTCATCAAGAGAACTAATGAGTTCCCCTTCAAAGTCCACTACTCCTACTTATTCTTGTTCCTCTTTAGAGTCAATAATATTTTGTTTCATGGAGTTTGCTCAAAATTCCATGAGTAAATACTAATTTGAATTATCTTCTGAGGAATTTTTGATGTCTGACTCTAGTGTTGAGCTATCCTCTTTGGAGTAGAGCCTCTTTTTCTTAGAGAGCTTCTTCTTTTGATATTTTTGAGATTTGCTTCTAAATTTTTATTATTTTCCTTTTATGTCCTTTATTTTTATGGGAATTTGGATGAAAAATGGCCAAATCTTCCACATTCAAAGCATTTAAAGGGAAACTTCCCTTTGTACTTTCCTAAGCCATGTTTTAGTTTCCTAGAAAATTGAGCTAGCTCTTGATCAAATTCACAACTCGAGAAATCTTGATTATCTTTATGCTCCTTAGCCTTCTTGGACACCTTAAATGCCACCTCCTTAGGTTCAAACTTCTCTCTTCCTACTCTCATCTCATAGGTTATGACAGTACCAACCAGCTGGTCCATCGTGAGTTTATTTAGATTATACATCTCTTCAATGGTAGAGACTTTGGCATTAAATCTCATGGGTAGATATATTAATATATTTTCAACAATTATATCTTCTTTGACAGTTTCTTTGATTCCTCTAATCATATTGGTTACTTCATCAACTTTGAGGAAATATTTTTCTATGATTTATTCTTCACTCATTTTTAAGATTTCAAACCTTATTTTAAAGGTTTGAATTTTTTCCTGATTAACTTTATCATCTCCTTCATGACTATGATTGATATTCACCCACAATTCCTTAGTAGACTTACAATGCATAACATTTACAATCTCAGATTGACTAAGGCCAAATAGAATGACATTATTTGCTTCAGCATTATTTCCATACACCCTCTTATTTTCTATATGTGTGGGAGGGATATTAGGAACATCGTAATCCATCAAGATAGATCCGAAAACATATACACCCAGTGACATAAGATAGGCTTCTATCCTGACTTTCCAAAAAATATAGTTTGTCCCATCAAATAGTGGTATCTTACTTGAATAAGCATCTTGAATCTCTTGCCTAGAAATAATTCCTTCTGGATCTAACTTCCATTGGTTAAATTTTTCCTAAAGGAACCTTCTCTGATACCAATTGTTGGAATAAGGAATTACTAAGAGGGGGGGTGAATCAGTAACTGTGAGGTTATTAAAATTTTATGCTCAATTCTTATATTTCCTTTGAATTCTGCTAGTTATTTGTATGAGCATACATACTAAAATTTAAATGTGTAGTAAATAAAACCATTCACATGAGCACACACATATTGACACGGGTATTTTTTTATGAGGAAACCCAAAGGGAAAATACTACCAATATTTTTGTTATTATGATGTAAATTAAGCACCCACTTAATTACATCAAGTTGTTTGCGAGCACCCACTCACAGGAGGCTCCAACCCCCTTTAGATAGCAAGCCACCACTTTCCAAGAGGCACCAACCTCTTATAAATGTATGAAACTACCTGCTCTAGCCACTTTTATAATTTTCATACAATTTTTTAAACTGAAAACAGAAGCTAATACATTTACACAAAAATACAAATATGATCTATTGTAGTATCGACTCCTTTCCTTCAGATCTACAACTCTCCTTTGAATTGTGCTCCCTAATTTTCAACCAGCTCTAGTCACTACCCCCTCCTTCACTGTATCTTTGTTACACACTTGGCCAAGTCACCTTCTCACTTACACACTCACAACGCTACACACCTCAGCTCACCAAAATTGTACATTCACACCCTTTTCTAATTGATTTCCATAGTTTCATTATAGCGATATGAATGATGTTGTCTCTACATTTATCCACACTACCTGAATGTACTCAACGCATGGCTTCCCATACTAAAGTCACTTCTATTTTCAAACACAATAGTTGATTTAATATAGAGAATGGGATTCTGATTGTTTTCATGTGTTGAGAATTAAATATTATTCAAAATGTTGAATCAAAGAGCTCTTGCATTAATATATTAACGTACTCACAACATGTATCTTCTTATTTTATCTTTAAGGTGCATGGACTAGAGGATAACAGTACAACCTACCATATTTTTTTTCATTTAATTCATTATAACTTGCAATTAAGCTTGGGGATGGCTAAACCTATTTCACAATAGGCTCTGTTAAATTTATCTATGCGTTGTGGTCCTTCACTGTCTTGAATTAGATATCTTGGAAATTTCCATTTCCATTACCCCAATTCTCAAGTCACAATTTTCGACCCATTCATGTCCACAAGTGCTTAGTACTTAACCTACTCCTCTTGGTGCCTCCTTTTTTGTATTTGGCCTAAAGTCCCATGGTCGCAATAACATGAAAAATTGTTGCAAGACCGAGACTTGGGCACCTTTTGGGCTATAGCCCCGAGGGCTTAAGCTACACATCAAAATTCCCATGCCCTTAGTCACAATTTCTACACGTAAACTTGTGTTAGGGCTTATCCTATAGCTCTCTAACCTGGCAGTATCGTTCATGCCTCCTTGTAAAATTATGGGCTCTTCTTAGTTGGCTTAGTTGTCCCATGGGTTCTGCCCAATGCTTTCATTTTCCAATCAAAGGCCCCACCGAGATGAGTTATCTAACCGATGTGTCTCGACGCATTCCCGTTGCACTTCCTTATCAAACATTCAGGCTCTTCTTAGTGGGCTTAACTGTCCCATGGTCTACCTGTTGTATATGGGAGCCAATAACAACATAGTCAGGTCGAGTCAACTGCTACATTTTTCCAATGCCTCTTTCCCGACACATCCTCCTGTGTGCATTTATAATCCTTCTAGGGTAGCCCTTTTGGGATGATGTCATTCTTATGTCATCAACCCCATGTGGTGCCTCCTTAGTGGTGACACCTGTCACTCAAATTTTTCCCATTAGACCACCCAAAAATATTGAATATTCCAGCCATGTGTCCCCCATACAACTATTTCATCTACCATCGTCATCTCTTGAGATCTAATCAAATACTGGCACTTGTCCATATCATAGAGGAGATAGAAAGGGTCCCCAAGGCCTTGTTTTTCTACCACTTTCCTTTATAGAATTTTCTTGTCTCCCAACTTATTTTCTTTTCTCTGCTTAACTTTCCTCTGGGCTAACTCCCCTTTGCACAATGCTTTGATATCCTCAAGTCTAGCCCTCAACGAATTTAGTTGTTGGAGTGGGGATCTCTTGCTCAAATACTTATCAGTTTCTTCTTTCCTCTATGACCTGACAACTTATATCATGGTGCTTAAACTTGTGCGCCCTTTGAAAAATATCGGATACATCCATCAGGGCAAATTTTTCATGTGGGTTTCCCCTGAGCCAATCAAAAAGGCTTTTTCTACTCTGGTGTCAGCCCACATCCGCTCGAAGCTTCCTTTAGTGGCTCCATTAGCAGTTCTGCCAACTCTAACCACTGCCAAACTTGGTCACCACTTTGACCCAAGGCCACATTTAAGTATGTCATCTTACTTTGGGGCAAACATCTTTGACTGGCAATAAGTTGTGACCTAGGAGGCCTATTTTCAGACTTCTATATATCGTTGGAAATTTATTTTCGATCACTATCCAAATATGCCACTTTCAAGGGAAACGAAGTTGTTATCTTGAGACACAATCTCCTCCAAATTTAAGGACTCCCTAGCCATCATAACCTGCTCTTCATTGCCAGCATTTGTTGCCTCTCATCTCAATTCCAATCTGGTTGACATCAATGCGAACATATCAATTTCCAGCAACCATTCAGATAATGCCAATTTTCCAACATCATTAGTACAACAAGTCACATGATAGCCCTTATAACATAACTATATCAATCAAATATGAGAAAATAAGACACTATAACTTCTTTTTTCATGAAGATATGAAAAATTAGAGATCAAATTCAAGAAACTGGTGAGAAAATATCAGATTCAAAATTAATTACAATGGCAATCAATGCCTCACCTAAAGAGTGGGACGGTTTTGCAAGAATCATCGATGCAAGAAAACAAGCTCCATCATTTGAAGATTTATGGGCTCAATGTTGAATAGAAGAATCCAGAATAAAGGGTATAAGAAATTCCCAACCCATCAATGATACCTCTAAAGCCTTTGTAGCTAAATCAAAGAATAATTTTGATAAGAAGAAGAAAAATAGAGACATGTCCAAAGTCCAGTGACTTGGTTGTCATGAATATAGACACTACAAAATGGATTGTCCTAAGAATCCTAAGAAAAACAAAAGGAAGGAAAGGTTCAAAGCATAAATAGTTGAGGATTAAGAGCCTTCAAAGAAGCAAAAGGAATATCCTAGAGATCTTTACTATTGAGAAATCATGTAGATGATGATTGGTGTATTATGCACCAAGTTTGTAACATAAATCTTAGAAGACAATCTAGCTTGTGTAAATGAAACTTCAAGACATGTTTAGAAGGATAGTTAAATCCCTCATCATTATTAGTGGAAATATGGGATAATAGACAATTTAGTTTACAAATACCATCTAAGTACAATGTCTCAAGCAGTCTACAAGCCTATTTTACAAGTTCTCAAGGAGAAGCTAGAGTGAGAAAGGGATTTTTAGATCTGTCTCTTTCTATGGTCTAGAATGAGATTAAGAGGGAATTTTCCCTATATTGATGTAGCCGAGTTAGTGAGAATATTATTTTGTGATTAGGACAATTGAAGCTTGTTTAAGAAGAGGCCTAAATTGGGCCAAGATATATTTGTTCTTTGAAGAAGGAAGTGGGCCAAAAATATGTGAGCTAGGCTGAAACATATTCTACTAGTAAAGTAGGTTGAGAGGCTTGTATGGCTATGGAAGAAAGCCCAATTAGCTTCATGTAACTATGCAAGAGATGAAAGTGTGTTTTAGACAAGTTTTAGGGTTGTTGTTGTAGGTCACAGACTTGTGATTTTCCACCAATATTTGTCACAAATTTTGACGAGTTGACCAAGGTGAATAATGCTTGTAACTAGGGCTATAAGTTGGTTTTTTTCTGTAGAGACCAGTTGCTAAGTGGAGTGTTGGTTCTAGGTGTGAACATAAGTTGAGAGTAGCCTAAGAACAATATCTATGTGGACTGTTATTGGTTGGCCATGTAAACCCTAAGTTCAGTAATAAGTGGCAGTATTATCACAGTATGAGGGTAGGTTGTTTTCTCCCTAAGAATAAATCAATCATAGTAGTTGAAAGGTTGTTTGGAAGGCTAATCATGCAAACCATAAAGATTTTCATATAGGAGGAGCTAAAATAATGTCAAGAGGGCACACTTGAAGAAGCCCTAAGAATAGTGAGTGTAGTATATTGTTCAGTATGTGTGGGAATATTTATGAATGTCCTAAGGACAATGAAACAAGGGTCATTCATTGTTAATTGGGTTGTGCTTGGAATACCTTATGATAGTGATCTTGGAGAAGCTAAGGCACTCTGTGAAGGAAGATGATTTTTGTTCACAAACAAAGTTGTGAAAAATCTTTCTTATGGAATGTATGCAATGAGTAGATGGACTTATCTATTGTAAGAAGGAATTTTTTTTTAATACATATTATGCAATGATAATTAGAGGAGCTAATGGACTACTAGGCAGCAAATTTAGAGCCCCATTTCAAGAAGTTGCAAGATGAGAAAACTCAGAGATAAGAGGGATGGTTGACGAAGCTACAACTATGATAAGTAGATGATGTAAGGGAAATATGAGTACTTCTGACACAATATAAGGTTTGTTAATGAATTCTCCCTTTTTTCGAGGGTGTGAGAATGGATTTTTCCTCTCATGTTGAGAGGGAGTAAGGTTGGACAATGGTTATCCCTATGTCATGTACTAGGCCACGACTAACCATCGCAAGTATAGTGCATGCATCACAAATAGGGAGAATCATGGATTGAATAAACATGGCTCTCCTTATGCCAGGTATTGTGAAGGATTAGGATTCATATCCCAAGTTAAGTACATGGACATGGATAAGGAGAATGGTGGATTGGAAAATCATCTTGGACAATTATTCTTGAGTCATGCACTGTTATGGATTAGGATGGAGATCCTAAGTCAAGTAAAGTGACTTGGATAAAGAATGGTATGATGGGCATACATTTCCTTGAGGGAAATGATTCAGTGGAGGAAATAGTCCAAGTATCATAGATGGAGTATGTACCTTGGAGAGGCAGTATGGTGTCCCATGTAATGCCTCCCAACATTGTGCTATGATCTTGTAAACAGATAGAGTGTACCTATCAAAACCTTGGTAATGTGACAATGTTGGCTATGATGATAATACTATTATTGATTCTTATCATCATGTATCCCTTCTTATGTGAATATTTCAACTTTAGATAGACCTATTGATTTATTATGAATATCTCCCTAGTTAAGAGCATGTGTTGGAGAATGAAACTAGTGTCGGTATTCATAATGAAAGGTAAATTTATTTTTATTTTTTATCGAGCATGTTCTTCATGCTTTAGAATTCAAAAGAGTCAAGATTGTAGGTTTTAACCCTATACAGAAATTACTTGCAAATTAATTCTTAAAACATAAAATATACAATGGTGAGAACATAAAACATAAAACAAATATACACAGAGATTGTCCCCTATATCCCAAAACCGAGACTACCATATTGATTTTTCATTATATTCCTTTCAATGTTACAATACATATATATACATTCCAAATCATTCATAAAATCCAATCCATTAACCCTAGATTAGAACATGACATCAATTCCCTTGAAAGAATGTACAAAATACCATGGACAGAAAACCATCATGACCAAAACCATGTGCAAAACCCATGCACAAAACCATAGGTAGGTCCGCCCACCTATTATAGGGTCTAAAAAAAAATTCCCAAGACACTTCCTTGGACCTTGTGCAAACCCCCCGACAAGGGGGGTTGTGCCCCCCCTGTGATCCCCCTATTGCACCCAGTGAAATGAACAGGGGGGGCTATCTCCCCCCTATGATTATTTGCGGAAAGAATATAACACACACCCAAAAAATACTATGTATTTAATTAATGTCATTTGACATTTGAAAAATAATATTTTTTTTATTATTACATTAATAAAGTTTGTCAAAATTCCATGTTGGCCCTCTCTTAATGAAGTCAGCCTATATGACTCTTAGGCATCGTATTGAAGAACTATATAAATACTACCATTTAGTTTTTTTTTTTTAAGAAATACAATAATCATAGGATAGTACGAACTCCGCAATTTACAGAAGGAAACGGAGCCGAGATTCTAATAAGAAAAATAAGTTACAAACAAAAGAAATGAAATCATAATTTCTAATATATATATGTCACATCTACAAGTATCTGAAGCTTGTAAGCAAAGCTGAGAATTTGAGACAAAGTTGATTATTTGAAGTTTGTAATAGAGTCAATATTTTGAGTTAATATCGAGAATATGTAGTTTGTAACAAG
The DNA here is from genome assembly GCA_034641835.2 of Pinus albicaulis. Classification (NCBI taxonomy): domain Eukaryota; kingdom Viridiplantae; phylum Streptophyta; class Pinopsida; order Pinales; family Pinaceae; genus Pinus; species Pinus albicaulis. The sequence goes on along the minus strand of CM076569.1, from coordinate 650,157,023 downwards.
ATCGAGTTTGAAGTCTTTTGCAATTTGTAATAGGACAATTTTTTACCTCTACGGTTGAGTCGATGTAGTATATCTAACCTAGAAATATATATCAATGGAAAATATGCCCAAGAAATAACACAATAGGAGATAAACCTTCATATCTTCATTAATATCAAACCTTTGAGGTAGGGCAACACCATACAATTATTCCTTAAGGAAGGAGATCACTCCACAAACCATATTCTTGTCAATACAATAATCCTTGACATGTCTCAATGGAGAGTCTCTAGCCTCTATATAGGCTTCAACATAAAATACCATGGTTAATTACCACGGGCCTCTCAATACCATACATCCAATATAATGGGCTTATCACTTTATTTCCTAACTACTTGTGGTCCCATGCATAATGTGGGTTAACCACTTTATTTATTATCTATGACCCATTTATTTATCATTCTTACATTATTAAATCATATTATTCCCTTGGGTACTTCCCTCTGTACCCCATATTATCCCCCCTGGTATACTACATTACACCCACCTTAAACATGTTTCATCCCCGAAACATGAGAAGAACACAAATAATAAGATCTAATGAAAATAGTAGTCCATTGGTACCATGCACATGCATCTGTCCCTCCCAGAGAAAGGTGAACACTCGATCTAGTCGGTGCCTCACTCATTTGAGATTGAAACTAGTTCTAGCGGTTACTCTGTATTGATGTGTTGTGGGTGGATCATCGCACCTCTCTATGTGTCATCCAGGGGTTGTTGTCCTTGTTGCTAATTCGTTTCCACCTTTTTGGTTGTTGTCTTGCTGGGTGATGTAGGTGTTGATATGCTGGAGATTTAACTGATGGAATATCTTTTGTTAATTCCTCCACTAATGGTATGTGAGTGGTGTATGGTGATTTTTCTAGTACCTGCTTTGATGTCTGTATTTTCTTGTCTACCATCAAAATCTCATCATCTAATGTGTCTATGTCACAAAATATTTTTTCACCGTCCCTGCAATCCCCATCCCAAACATTGGAGGACCATTTCAGTGACCCTTGTGTACTATCATACATTGCCATAAATTTCATTGCATCCCTTGGCATGTTAAGATCATAATATTTGTTGATCATTCCTCAAGCAGACCTTCAAAAGCGTATTATTTTGGGTCGGCGTTGGTTGGAAGTTTTGGCCTCACGCCCATGGAGAAATTAACACTGGGCCTCACACCCTTTGTTGCTTTGTCTCAGAAGGGCACCTGCGTCGAGTTGCTTTTGGATTTTTTTTTAAAATAGAAACAAAGCTTCCATGATTAACAGCTTCATGAGTGGAGTCATCATGGTTTTTTCAACTGAATCACATCGATTTTATCCCTTCGGCCTATTACCTCCTACAATTGTGCAACTCCCCAAAGGGATAGACCTCTCCTCCACCTTATGTGGGATCCCAAACCACCTCCTCCTCTTTTATAAATGCTTCCTCCTCACATTGATTCAACTAGCTGAATAGTCATTAGTATAGCTGGTGTGTTGAAGAAAGTAGAGAAGAATCCATTGTTGAGAGAGATTTTCACCCCATTGCCTCATTGAGTCGAATGTCGAACGAATGCTTGAGACGTGCCCGACTAAACCTGTCAAAGGAGATCTGCAACGTCAAGGTGTAAGGTTGTAAAATTATTTTTCATTTATCAATAATACATTATTGGTTTCCGGTTCCAACTTTATTTCCATTCATATGCAAAGTGTTTATCTTTCCTTGACTAGCTAAATAGTTGTAGATGAATGTATATGCATGTATGTTGTCATCGTTTGTTTGATCTTTGTGCAGATGCATGAACATCGTCACCGACATGGAGCGCAAGGTGTGAAGACAAAGATCAAAGGATCATTGCCGTGTGCCACGAAAAAAACGTTGGATCAAGGTAGGATATCTGTTCCGATCCATATTTCATTTAAAAGCTAGGAATTTAGAAGTCTACTGTGTTCCCTTGTTTCTAGACCTACCCTAGGGCTAGAGGGATCGCCTCTGTCCATAGAGGGGATTTTCCTGCTCAACATTCTATGTCGTAAAGATATGTATGCTTCTTCCCCCCTAGTACTTTCATGGTTCCTAATGCAAATATCATGCAATGTAATTTTCTTCTTTTTATGCAAGAGCTTCATGAATTTCTTATGCGCATTAAAATTGACAGTACCAACAGATTCCATCCAAGGGTGTCCGAAAAAAAATCCACAACAGCCATATCTGAAGCATAAAATCCAGAATGCAACACATAATTATCCATAGAAATCTTTAAATCTTTATAAATTTTAACATCTTCATTATCAACTTGTGTGTTTTCAATATGTTTTGTTGGAACTTGCGCCAAATTATCATTGATTCAATTATGCTTGCAACTAGACTATGATACACACAATGATGTTCTCTTTCTGAATACTTCCATGAACCTATAATATGGAAATATTAGTATAAAATAAGCCTTTATGGTTCTTAGTGTCAGTATTTCCATATTGATACCACTTATCCAAAAGGAATTTTTCAAGCTCTTCCTTGGGAAGTTTCCTCACTGAGTTTTCAAGTGAGGTTCACCATTTATTTGCCCCATATTCCATATGAAGCCCTATGGATCATATCCAAAAATATGGGGATTGAGCCTTCTGATATTATAAAAATTATTCAATAGTATGGCAATCATCTTTTACTGTAAACTTCATCTTCTTAGAACCCCTAAAACAGAGTAAGGATTTTGAAGAAATTCACTTACTTTGGAGAAAATTTAAAATGGACATAACTCCATCAATATAACTCATAATCCTTATTATAACCTGTTTTTGGAAATGGAACGACCATTTCTCATCTTACTATGTAATTAAAATCCTGATATAAGATCTCTGGAAACACAGATTCATGCTAGAACTGTCCCGCCGTCACAAAAATTTCTAAAAAAAATAATTGATTTTAAATCAGTGATATCTCCCTCGTCCGGACTCCAATTCGAATGTTTTTTTTTTTAATTGGGTAATTTTTCAAGAGGATCTCATATCTATAAAATAAATTATGAAATTCTGCTCAAAAACTGCAAAAAAATATCTGAGAGTTGTCGTCCATGAATAACCATCAGAAAAATTTCTAGAACACACCTGAATTTTAATTAGCAATATCTCCCTCATCCAGACTTCGATTCGACTGATTTTTTTTTAATTGGGTGTTTTTTGAAATTTAGTATACCAAGGGGAGATAATATGGGGTATAGATCGAGGTACCCAAGTGAATAATATGATTTAATAATGCAAGAATGATAAATAAATGGGTCATAGATAATAAATAAAGTGGTTAACCCACATTATGCATGGGACCACAAGTAGCTAGGGAATAAATTGATAATTCCATTGTATTAGATGTATGGTAATGAGAGACCTGTGGTAATTAACCATGGTATTTTTGTGCAAGGAATCCAAATCTTCTATTTATTTTTGAAAATTTGTACCAAAATTTTCAGATCTGCTCTACAAACTCACTGCCCAAAAAATTCCTACAAAAAATGAAAAAAAATCTCCCCAACTATGCCCAAGAAAGTGCACTAATTACACTTGTAGTAGATATAACTTAAAAATATATATCAATGGAAAATATACCCAAGAAACATCACAATAGGAGATAAAACTTCAAATCTTCATTATTATCAAACCCTTGAGGTAGGGAAACACCAAAAAATTATTCCTTAAGGAAGGAGATCACTGCACAAGCCATATTCTTGTCAATACCATAATACTTGACATGTCTCAATGGAGAGTATCTAGCCTATATATAGGCTTCATACATAAAATGCCATGGTTAATGACCATGGTCTCTCAATACCATACATCATATACAATGGACTTATCACTTTATTCTCTGGCTACTTGTGGTCTCATGCATAACGTGGGTTAACCACTTTATTTATTATATATAAACCATTTATTTATCATTCTTACATTATTACATCATATTATTCCCTTAAGTACCTCCCTCTATACCCCATATTATCCCCCCTTAGTATACTACAACCAAAGTTTCAAAGATCTTAGTCAGGTTGACGAATTTTTTAACTTTGATAAAAGATAAGGGATGAGTTGGAATTTTATTTGGTCTGAGGTTGGATATCTCATTTCAAATTGATTCAATAAGAAGTGGATTGATGGGTTTCCCCCTTTTTAGGGGTTTTTACTTGGATTGAAATCCTAAATATATGTCTCTTACTTCTTTGTGATCTTGGAAGAATAGTTTGTGTAATTGCTTGATGAAGAAGTAACAATAAATAACAAAGAAAGAATATTAACTCTCACAAGCAATTATGATCCAAACTTATGTAGGAACACAATAGAATATATATATAAACATAAACACATAATTTCAACAGAAATAAAAGTTCATTTCATTAATATAAAATAACTGAAATATGCTTACATACAGAATGGGAATAAAGTAGCTCAAGCGATGGTAGATTAACTCTAAGAATAGATGTGGTGGATACATGTCTATGAACTATGTTATAATGAGGCTCAAGGACCTTTTTATTATTGAACAACAAGGGAAAACACTAAACAACCAAAACCCTAACCCTGGGAGATGGAACTCCAAGAGTTTGTGGGCCCCATTGGGGTTAGTTGTGCAGCCAACTTCCCGAGGTCATAACATGGCCATATTATCTCAATTTGGTGTGTATGATACCTTGTCAGAAACATATTTCTGAGTATTACAAGATTTTCCATAGGCCCTTGCCTATGGCTATGTGCATGTTGTGAACCTCAAAAAAACGCATTTTAGGGGGTCAAAACTACTTCGGAAGTTCAAGACTTGAAAAACTGCTAAAGATAGTAAATGATGCCAACTAGAGGTCTAGGTGGAATAGGCGGGTGTTCGCCAATATCCGACTGGAGCATTCCTCCCTCGTTAGGAAGCAATGGTCCCCATTGTGTTCAGAGCCTCCATGAGGTGAGTAAATTTCTGTTGAGCTTGGTCCCTAGTGAACCACTTTCCCTGGTGAACAACTTTCCCTCATGAAGCAATTGGCCTACTTTGAAAACTTGATATAGCTAGATCCTCTACTGGTGGGTGTTTTTGATCTGCGTTTCCATGATTCGATTAGTTATGTAATGTTCCATGTAGTCTGGGTTTAACTCCATTGGAGTGAGTTGTTATGCAATGTCTAATGTGTCCAGCAATGGTGGAAAGTATGGCCGAAGGTGGTCCACATTGAACACTAGGTGTTGTTGAACCTCAGAATTGTCCTTTCTCTAATATTCTTTCTCATCACTTTTTCCTTACCTTCTCATAAGTCCATACACTCAAATCAATGATAAATGTCATTTTTTATCTTAGGGAATGCATTTAAATGATTTCTATGTTATATTATGATGTTCTTGTTATTTGAATGGAATTTTGTAACTTAGCTATAGAACACAGCCTATTTTACAGCTAATCGTTGTTTCCGCAGCTACTTTTATGGTTTGATAGGTTCCAAGGAGCAAATAGAAGAAGGCGCCACATGGGCATCTCCAAAATGATTCACACATGGATTCCGTCCTATCTACTTGATCGAAATCCACAGAAAAGGGTGCCTATGATCGTGGTCAAAGTTCGGTCAAAGGACGTAAGCTGAGAGCAAAGAAATCTTGATTTGCTTTGACATAGAAAATCAAGAGTTAACCAGTTAGAATCTAATTCTATGTTTCGGTTAGAATAGAGATCTGTAGGCATAATTAGCTCATCACAGTTATATTTTATTTTATTTAGATATCAGTTATGCAAAGACCGAGTCACGTAGTTGTAATTTCTAAAATGTTGTGTATTTCTTTAAACTCTGTTTTTTTCATAAATACAAGGAGGTAGAAGAGGTGAAGAAAATAGAAGAAATAGGGAAAATGATAATTCTTTTGGATTTCCTATAATTGATGGGGATACAAATGCCACAATGAAAAATATCTCACCTTCTGTCCTTCCAAATTTCTATGGATTAAAAAGTGAAGATCCTGAAACATTTTTGTTTGAATTTGAAGTGTTGTGTAGATCTTATGATTATTTACAAGATTCTCAAAAACTTAAGTTATTTCCTTCAACATTGAAAGGAGTAGCTTTAAAATGGTTCATGGGTTTAGTCACACAGTCTATTAGGACATGGAATGACATGAAGAGAGCATTTTTAAAAATATATTTGGATTATTGCATACCCATTAATCATAAGGATGAAGTATTCAAAATGATGTAAAGAGAGGATAGGAATTCGGAGGATTTAATTGAAAGATTCAATTATAGCATAAAAAGAGATAAATGGATAATTTAAATCAAGATACTTTAAAAGCTCTTTTATTGAAAGCCATTAGATATGAGTGGATACATATTCTCAAAATGATGGGGAAGGGAGATATCTTTCAACTCCCATTACCTGATATTACTGAATTATATATTCATCTCTAAAGGGGAAAAGGAAAAACTAGGAAAAATCCAAGAGATTCTTCTCTTTCTAGAGTGATCAAATCTGCAACTAGAACGGTAAGTAGAGCAGAAATTGGAAATATGCTTGATGAATTTAAAACAGATATATTAGGGAGTATTAGTGAATAGATAGACACCCTTAAATTACAAAACAAGAAGAAATTCGAGACTCATTCTTTATCTATATTATGTCCTAAATGCAGAAAGAAGCATGCTTTAAGAGAATGTCCTCTTGATGCAAAATTCATCGAGACTTGTGTGAATTTCTGAGAAAATCATGAAACTAAGAGTCACCCTTCAATTCTAGGTCTTAAGGCTTTTTTTTCAAGAAGAATAAACTTCAAATCCAATAGAATCTCTTTTCTTTGTCTCTAGAAGACCATGGCAGGGGCCACAAACTCAAGGTTTTAACAACCAAATGTACACTCAGCCCCCACCAAATAATTGGAATTCATGGCAACAACCTTGGCCTCAACTTCAATTTTGGGCACAAGGAATGAAAAATCCCTATGGTAGATACTCTCAATACTACCAATATCCTCCATCCTATCCAAACTATCCTCCCCAACAAATTCCTCAACAAAATCAACAACCTCAGCTCCAAAACCAAAATCCACAACTTTCATTACCATTTCCACAAAGACCAAATCAACTACCTCCCCAACCATTGCCAAACCCCAAATCAACTACATGATTACTCCACTAGATCTCAATGATGTCCAACTTATATCTGGTAGAATGCTAGAAAAGAAAAATCCTTTTGTAGTTATTCAAGAACAAGATAATTTTGAGGAATATTCTCTACATCAAAATAAAAATTTTGAGGAAGGAAAATCTCTTCAAAACCAAAATTCTGAAAAAGAGAAACAAATAAACTCAACTCCTATCATAGAGCAACCATCAGTATTTATTTCTAACTCTCCTTTTCCTGAAAGATTACAAGTTGATAGAAGGGTAGAAAAACATATCATGTTGCCCAATTATGATTTTCTAGATGAATTGAAAAATGTTGTATCAAAATTCCTTTGTTACAGGCCATTGAAGAGATTCCAATTCTAGCCAAAACAATAAAAGAGTTGAGCATGAAGAAACCAGGAAGAAAAAAAAAGAAATAAAAAGAACTCAACTAATAGGAAAGATTATAAACGTAATGATGGGAAAATTTTCCATACAAAAATATTTAGATCCAAGAATTCCAGTTGTAAAAACACATATCAATGGTGTTGAAATTCCAAATACATTGATTGATTTAGAAGCAACTATAAACATCATGAGCAAACAAAGCATGGAACAGCTCAAACTTCCTAATCTTCCGTATATTGGAAGGATTGGGTCCACGATTACCAACAGCGGGTGGATTGCCCCATCTCCTTCTTTGAGAAGGAGGAACGTTAGGTGCTCCCTGTTGTGCAAATACTTGCCCTGGAGGGGGTAGTACGTGCGTTTTTGGGGGTGGAAAAGGCAATGGAGTGGAAGGTCCAAATGTTGGAGGAGCGGGGACATTAGGTTGCGGATATGGATAAGGGGTAGGGTGGGCAGTAGTAAGGTAAGCAGGAGGGTGGGCAAAAGAGGATGCATGCCATAGCCTGAATACATGCTACCGGGAGGGGAGAAAACGCCGGAGGGGCTGGCTCCTGGAGGAAAACCATGGCTCGGAAGAGGTTGGGCGGAGGTATGTGACAGGGCTCCAACGATACCGTCAACAGAGTGAGATGCCCCTGAGGCATTAGGGCCATCGGGTTTGGGAAGGTTAGGGAGGACGGTATAAACATAACCAGATTGGGCGTAGATAAGGTCATACTTCAAGGCTATTTGGAGGGGGGTTTCTTCGGTTTGGGGAAAATGGGATGCGACATCTTTGCCAATGGGAGGTAAGAGGGAGCGAAGGAACTAGTCCATGTAAACCCGATATTTAAAGGGGGGAGTGCGGCACAAGCTCCGTCTTCACCGCCATTCCTGGACATGAGCAGAAAGGCGGGTCGAAGAGGATTGATGGAAATAGCTTAAAAGCTCGGTACCAGTGTCATATCGGAGGGGGAGCTGGAAGTAGGATAAAAAGGCTTGGGCAATGGTCGCAAAAGTGGTATGGGAGGAGGTGGCCTGTTCAACATACCATTTAGAAGCGTCGCCTGTAAGCGTGCGTTGGAACAATCTAAGACGTATGGATTCATCGGTGATGGAATTAGAGGAGCACCACATGTGGAAAGATTGGATATGGTTAGAGGGATCTTCGCTAGCAAGGCCTTCGAACTTGGGAATGTCGGAGGGGAGCTTGGTTGGCATAGCAGACCAACTCACATCGTGGCGAATGGGACCATTAATCAGCTGATTGAAATCGGGGAGAGTGAGGCCGGCCATATAAGGGAGTAATGGGGCAGTCGAGGTAGGTCCCATAGTGGTTCCACTGGAAATGGACCCGGCGGTAGAACTGGGGCTAGGGCTAGGTCCGGAACTAGACATGGTGAAGGGAAAAGAGGGGGAAGCAGAAGTAGGGGGAGAACCCAAACAATCAGAAGAGGAGTCGGAGTGCGGACTCAGGGGAAGAGTGACTCGTTGATGATGGGAAGGAGGAAGTCGTCCAAGCGGAAACTGAGGATGAAGGCCAAGAATTCTCCGGGAGCGGTGCCTTGGGGGCGCAATGATGACAGGAAGAAGATGAACCGACGAGGGCAGGGGGGGACAAAATCAAGTGAGGTCAAGGGCAGAGAGGTGCAGTGACAATTGATTTTAAAGTCTTTTCCAGGCAGTGTTAACCAGGTGCTTCTTCGCTTAGGGTCAGTGTGTGGCATGCGTTAATTTTAATTGTTTAAACCCAGACGTTTTGAGAGTAAAAGAAAAATTGTGCTGCGTAATGGAAAAGAAATCTGCAGTAAATAAGACTGAAAAAACAGAAAATTAACAACTAATAATGCAGCAATCTAACCCAAAAAGGTGGGTCTCTCAAAACTAGTCTACAAGAGGGAAAAAACTAGGAAAAGCACGCTAAAAGATGCCAATAGATCTAAGGTCCGGAGGGACTGGGATCCAAAGGGTGAATCTACTGAAAAGTGGTGCAGAGAACAGCAAAGAGGCAGAGGCAAGGTTGCTGCTAAAAAGGAGGAGATCAACTTAAAGATCAGAGAGACAAGGAAGTGGCCTTAGAAATGAACCCAAACAAAACGAAATGAGGTGGTTTTGAGAGGGAGAAGAGCTGATCTAAAGGGATCTGAAAAGGAGGTATCAGATCTGAGAAAAAGAGAGCTGAAACTCTGGAAATTCAGACGTCTGAAACAGTAAAGACTCGTCCACAAAAAGTGGAGGGTACTAGAGCCCTAAGGGGAAATATTCCCTCTTAGGTGAGTGAATCAGATCAGAAACAGGTCCAAACGGGCAGAGACAGAGGCTGGAAAACCCTGACAGAAGCTTCAGACAAACCCATAAAAAGTGCTGAAAAATTTGCAGAAAAAGTGCAGGTCATAGGTTTTGACCTATTTTCAGTCCAGGTCACAGGTTTGGGGCAGAAAAGTGTGTCCTAAGGCTTAGGTCGCACTTTTTGGGCCAATAAGTGCGACATGCAGATCCAGCTGTCTCGGCGGCAGATTTCAGAAACATTTTGTCGTCTTAGTTGCGGCTGATGTCTGTCACCTGCGCAATAAGGTCAGAAACACATGGAAGTTAAAAATTTGACTGTTTAAATCATTTTAGAGGTGAAAATTACCATAAAAATAGGAAAAAAAAAAAATGGAAGAGAAACCCTAGGGTCTGAAACAGATGGATATGCAGGAATAGATAAAATGACAGTGGTCTCAAAAAAAAACCCGTGTGGAGTCGCCACTTGTTAGTATGATTCTTTCATCGTAAAAGATCACTTTAGCTATGCATAACAAATAGACCTAACATCGATTATGGCTGCAAAATACCTTTAAGATTGCTGCAAAAATTCAGATCTAAGCACAAAAGATATTAAGCAGATAAAAAATAACATAGCTCCATAGATCCAATGAACAAGACAAGAAGAATGTATATGAAATAGTTTTGTATTATATTAAAGAATGGGGCACCTGAGAGGAAACAAGAAAGGTGTTTTCCGGTTCTCCTCAGTGGGATGGATTCTTGGAAGTCCTCAGTGTTTCAGATCTAGCATTTCTCTCTCTTATGGATGTGGAAAAGAAAACATAGAACTCAATGGGAGTTCACAAAGCAAAATGGAAAATGGTGACCAAGAGAAGATCCAGAGTGATCTAATGCAATGAATGTGGTTAATGAATGGGGAAAACCCCCCTATTTATAACAAAATATTGGGACAGTCTAGAACTCGGTGCATGAATAAAATATTATTAATTGAATTCTAGAAGCACCTTTTAGGAATATTTTATTATATTTGTTGGAGGGAAAAGGATTCTTGATTTGGGTCAATTCCTTTATTTATAAATAATAAATAAATAAATGATTTATTTATCATTTTAGGGGAATGATGGGAATATAATTAAATAAATAATGGTTTATTTAATTATTTATGTATGATTTAGTCAAATTTAACTAAGAATATTATTTAAATAATGATTTAAATAACTTGTTCTTAGGAAATAATTAAAATAAGGATTTATTTAATTAATTTCCTTTTTTTGGGTTAAATATGACCAAATAAGTTATTTTATATGGTGAAAGCAATTTTACTTAGGGTAAAATTGGTCTTACATGGTGTACTTGGGTTCATCTAATAATAATAGGTTAGATGACAAAAAAAATGGTGTAACAGATTGCCCCCCAACGTACGAGTGTTAGGAGAAAATCGTATGACCAAAGTACATTGTAAGAACTCAATCACTAAATATCAAAAGGGAAGTGAGAGAGAGAAGTGTAATGTTGTCTGATGTGTTAAAGGACTAGACCCTGAGGAGACGAGACTTACAGGTGCGACAAGTCTCTATGAAGTGGTACCTGTGCTAAAGGCGGCGGGGGAGGCATACCTATGCCCGCCGAGACAAAGTACAAAGAATAAGGCACTCGGAAAACCACGGAATGCAATAAGTACAAAGAATAAGGTGCTCGGAAAACCACGGAACGCAAGAATGAAGCATGTGCTAGCCGAAACATGAGCCAGATAAATAACATGATGGATCCCACATACATACGATGCCTGGAATAATCTTCATGACTTATCCAATAATATGGTAGGACGTGAGATACAAATATACCCAAATTCCCCCTACACGCGGGGAAGGGCTCTCAACATTTGACTGATATGTGAAAATCGAAGAAGCGCCGCAAGCGGTGTAGGATGATATCATCAAATGGGAGGAGTTGCATAAGGGGCAGAAATGAAGTCATCTGGGCATGTGGGGGGATACCTGCAAGGCCACCCCCTCATGAGGGTTGAGACATCTCACACATGCCCGGGAATCACCAATAGCTGCTGCTGCAACATTGGACGATCAAGTGTATAGATCACGATCATGCTGATAGAAACTCGAACCAAGGTACACTGCCCCCAAGACCTGGCTTCTGGAATAAATGAGCTGATGTCGACAAAAGGAGGTCCGCCATAGGTGAGGCAATAAGGGAACCCAAGCTAAGCCACGGGGGGAAATAGTAGAGCGACGACCAAGTAGATACTGGTGATGATGATGGAATGAGAGGAATGGAGGAGTAGTTGGATGACTTCCCTTGTTAGAGCATCAAGTGGATGAATGGCTTGGCAGCGACGGACACAATTTCGTGAAGGATAGTGGACAGGGGACTGAAGGCCATAATGTGTGACATGAGAGAGGGACCAAGCCGGAAAGGATGGAGGACTATGGTGGGGTACCAATGGACTCAGGGTAGACTACATGAATGTGCGGGTGACTCTATGCGAATGCTCCAAACAAGGGCGACTCGATGGTGCTGCCTCATAAAACGGGTCCAATGGGGAACCATAAAATCATGAGTACAATAGGGTAACTCATGACGGAAATCAACACGACAGAGACGAGTAAGGATGCAAAGTGGTGCCCCAAGTACAAGTGTCGTAAATGAAAAAATTTGATTTTGAGAAGAGGTGAATAGACCCTTCATGGACAAAATGTGTCGTGGTGAAGTATCAAAACATAAAAAACTGATAGATACCCATTTTAGTGTCTGGTGAGAGCTCTCCAACAGTGCGGACGGTGTGTCAAACAGGGCTACGGTTTGGTCACAGCAGGCGAAAGAAAAAATAGGGGTTTTCTTCTAATATGGTGTTTTCCCTCCAAAATCATTCATTTGCTTGTGTAGCTGTGGTGAATGTGGAGAGGAGAGAAGGCCCTAAATCTTGCGGCGATCGTAGCGGATAAACCGACCGTTGAAATTTTGATCCGTATGTTGGAGGTAAGAGGCCTAATCTTAAGCTTTGTTTTTAATGGATTCAAGTTGTAGATTAGGGCTTTAAATCTCAGGAAGTGCCCCTACTGCATCCTTACGGTCGGGTCGCACTTTTTGGGGCAAAAGCTATGACCTGGGACGCAGGTTTTGGCCTGAAAAGTGCGACCTAGCCCAGGTTTGGCCTAAAAAGTGCGACCTGTGAGATGTGGGGGTTTTAGTGCTGTTATGGGCTGAGATTCTGTTTTGATGTGAGTTAACTCAGTTTTTTTGATCTGGAGGCTGACAAAAATGATGGTTTTGTGCAGATATGGCAGATCTACAGATCCAGTGGAGAGAGAGAGAATTAGGTACATTACGGACGGAGATCCAGGTGGATCAGGGTGTCCATCGTGTGTTGGCTAGTTATGGGGTTCTGAAGTTTTTGGAGAACCCTTTGATGAGGGCAGGAGAGCCCTTGTTGGCCCGTATTATCAGTTATTGGGATCTAGATCAGGAGGCATTTGTAGTGCAGGGGCACAGGATCGAGCTGACGATACAGGATTTGTATTTCTTGACTGGTCTCCCACCATTAGGGATGGTGGGAAATACACAACCAGTGTTACCGCGTGGGCATAACATTATGGAGTTTGTTGAGCGACATTGTCGACCGGGTGTCCTAGTCAAAGGGACTCGGATATCCATTGGTGATCTCGAGAGGTTGGATACCCAGGCGGTGGCCGCAGCAGTGTTGCGGATCTTGGGTAGCCAGGCATTCCATCACATCACTGGAGGGTAGATGATGATCGTGGAGAGTGTGCTGAGTGGGACCTACTATGGGTGGGCCCAGATGATGTTGGTGTCGATGAAACGACAGCTGTCGCTATGCAAGCGGCAATTGAATCATGATTGCACCTATGGGACGATGTTGTGCTCTTTCTTCTTTGAGAAGATCCCGACCTTAAAACCTCGTGTACAGTTGCCTGAAGGAGGTCCGAGAGAGCCCCGGATGCATCGGTGGGGACGACTACTGTGTAGAGGAGGGGGAGGGGCATTTGGACGGGTGTTCTGACCAGAGTTCTTCGTGCATTGGGATCAGATGCCATTATACATAGATGACTATCCCTATAGTGGGATGAGTTATTGGGGAGATCCAGACTTGTCGCTTCCGCCTGGGTGAGTGCAGGGGCCCGATGGTAAGTGACAAGCAACTAATCTGTTATGTTTATTTTAGAGTCTTGGGACTATTCTATATGAGGCTAATCGTGATGTTTTGTGGAATGCAGATATAGCTCCGGTAAAACCGGCCGGATATATGGGACGACCTGCGGCGACAAGAGCTACAGGTGCAAGTGGTTCGAGGATGGCGCAGAGCGAGGATATGGATGCTCTGGTGGAGGACATTTGTCGCAGATGTGAAGGGCTACTGACCGATGTATCGGAGCGTCGTTGGCAGGATTTAGACGACCAATACATAGAGTTATGTATTGGGCTACCCTCGGAGTGGCGAGGGATCATGTGACGCATGGCAATGGCCGTTCAGGCTGTGCGTGATATACGAGCGGCGGGAACAGAGCCATTGGGTCGGCATCCTCCAGAGAGTGATTAGATGTAGGGCAGGGGGTGCCCCCCAGTGTCTATGTAGGGGCGAGTGGTGCCCCCATTTTTGTAGTTTTGTTATTGTAACATGCTATGGGCATGTCATATGTTTCAGAGTAGATGGACTCTAAAACTCATGATATATAATAGATATGATGCATATGCATTTGATTAGTGGTGTTAAATGTTATTGTGTTGTGTGTGATAAATGCCAGTATAGAATATGATTTGCAATTTGATCTACGTAGTGATTTTGATCTCGTGGTATGTGGTGAAATGTAATGAATCTAAATTCACGTATCAAAAGTTTCACTCGTAAATATTGTCTAAACAGGAGGGGGTTACGCACACGATAGACACCATTAAGTTGTAAGACAACAAGCAGGGAATCTAAATGAACATGTAGATGGAGGATGCGGTGAGAAAGGGCATCGGTTAAGAGACCATGAATTGCATCATATTCAGCCTGATTATTGGTGGTCGTACCAATGCAGACTCCATTTGCAAGGACTAGGGTATGCAAGGGGGTAAATATGGCCCATGCTGCGGAAGTGAGATGACACGAATAGCGACTTGCTCCATCGGCATAGCCCAGATGAGGTCCGGACGAAAGGGCCAATGTAATAGTCTCATAAGTTAGGAAAGGGGAAGATGAGACAAAGGAGGGCAGCATGAGTAGAGGATAGACCTCCAATGACGGCTACGGGAGGGAGAAGTTCGAGTAGGAAGTCTAGGACTCATGGGTCGACGAGAAGGAGAGGAAGGAGGACGATGGGAGGGAGGGCGGGTACTCAAGCTGCAACGAACATCGAAGATACAGATGGTATGATCGTGATGAGGAGAGGGAATGGGGGGGTCAAAGAGACCAAACGAGGCTGCAAAGGTACCGAAATCATCAGTATGGGAAGAGATGCGCAGATACGGATCATCACGGGGAATGAGAGAAGAGCAAGTAAAAATATGGTCAAAAGATGAGGAACCCGTGTCTGGAGGAGAATCAAGCAGAATAGGTGGAGTGGGTTCAGAAGGAATGTACTCTGGGGAATGCGCGGATGATGATAGGTATAGAAGAGGAGCAGCGGGGTCAGAAATTTCAACATCAGGGGGAGGAATGTCAATGGTAGCAGGGGGATCCTCAAGTAGAGTGGATGCATACTGAGCAAGGATGGGAGAGGCGAATTGATTTTTTTCTACCTCGTACTCGCGGATGACCTCTAAAGAGGCTCGGTAATGGGTGAGGTGAGGACAATGATGATAATAATGGCCATAAACACCACAAAGATCATAGGGTTTGTTGGTGCGGAGAGTCTTCGGGTTCTTGGCTACGGATGAGGAAGAAACAGAGGTTTCAGGGATCGTAGATTCAGGGAACGCGAATTTAACCATGGGTTGGATATGGGGCAACTCAGGAAAAGTATGGGTGGGATGACCGATACCATCACACAAGGCACAAGGATTGGTGGGTGGGGGCGGGGTAGGGTCAGGATTGGTGGCCTTATCATTGGATGCCCCCTTGCGAACTTTTCATTTCTTGCCATTAGCTGCCGTAGTATGAGGAGGGTTCTGCGGAGGGGCTAGGGGCACTGTGGTGGTGGAAGGAGCGAAGGGAATTGGTTGCACCGGTGTCACGGCTATGTATGGTTTGGGGTGGCCTGGTGGGGTCTCGGCTGCAGGAGTAAGATACCATACTGGAATTCCCAAGGTTAAATTAGATAGGGAAAGGGTGGCCATGACGAGGACCGAATAGACGTCAGGGGGAGGGCCAATGAACGGTATTTGACCGATGGGGTAATGGCCAGGGGGGGCCGCTACCATATGGTGGATACTTGAGGGAACAGACTTAGGAGGTGCCAAAGTTTGATGGGAAGGGTCAGGTGAAGAAGGGTCGGTTGACTGAAGCAAAGGGCTAGGAGCAGGAGGCGGTGGGCGAGATGGAGGTTGCTGACTAGCCATAGCAGGCTACGGAAGACCAGCCTGAGACGATTGCATCATGCAAACATTTGCTGAGCTGGGGTCAGAGACCGGAGGAGGGGGAGGACTAGGAAAAGTTCCAAGCAAAGAGGAGTCTTTATAGACGCCAGGGGAAACACTGGTCAAGGAATCAACCGTTGGTTTATTGGTGATAGTAGAGATGGTGGACTCAGGGGAGGTCTGAGATTTTGGTTCATGTTAGGTTAATTGGTCAATGGTGACAATCTTTCCATTATGGGGGAAGAACATCTTGCGGTGGACTGCGGATGGGACGGAAGACATGGCATAGGTGTAACTACACCCCAAAAGGATGTTATGGTCAAGAGGGGCATCAATTACTTCAACGTCGACACAAACAGTCTTGCCGGAAAGGGTAATGGGACAGTTACGGAATAGGCCAATGGGTTGGGAGGCATGACCATCCCACGCACGAAGGGTGATGGTGGAAGGGGCCAGTTCAGAGGATCCGAGTTGTTTCCAAACCAAAGCGGACATTACGCAAGTAGATTCCCCCTCATCAATAATACACCGAGAAAAATTGGCGTTTCAGATCTTGACTGGGATTTGGAAAGCAACCGAAGGAGGAAGAGGGGGATGTTCTGACTAACAGGCATCGAAAACAATCAATTGGTCGACAACAGGATCTATAGCGCCCATGGCAGATAGTAGAGCCTTCTTTTGAGAAGGACATGACTGGAGGAGCTCCACTGTTGAAATGGCAGCCGGAGATTGGGCCAGATCATCTACTATGCTGTATGAATGGGCAGCCTAACCAGAGGCAGCATTTCAACGTACTGGTCCCTTAGGAGGTTTGGGATGAACCGCGGCTTTGGGCGGAGGGAGTTGTAAGGGACCATTGGGTGTCGATAGAGGCTCTGTAGGACCTGACGATGGAGACTCAGAGATAGATGTGACGGGAGGTGTGGAATACTGACGGGACCGAGTTTGAAGGTTGAGGTCGACAGTGAGAGGTGGGTCAGAAGCCATCATGAGAATCTGGTAATCGGAGGAACCAGTAGGGGAAGGGTGAGTGGTTACTGGGGTGTGAGGTGGTTGAGTAGCCAAAAATCCTTGTTGCGAGAAAGGATCGGTAAACACAGCAGGTTGAGAAGTAACGGGGGTGGGAAGGGCAGTAGGGGAGGAGTGTTGTCCCCGTACGGTGGCTTGAGAATCCCAAAGTTGTCGCATTTGTGGTAATAAGGGACAATCGTGAGTGTAGTGAACATAAACACCGCAACACGAACATGGCTTATTGGTGCGAAGTGGCCTGTCCGGCTTGGGCTGAGAGCCCTGTGGCTGGTTGGCAGTGGTAGAGTCGATATTGGAAGGATTGGGTCCACGATTACCAGCAGCGGGTGGATTGCCCCATCTCCTTCTTTGAGAAGGAGGAACGTTAGGTGCCCCCTATTGTGCAAATACTTGCCATGGAGGGGGTAGTACGTGCGGTTGTGGGGGTGGAAAAGGCAATGGAGTGGAAGGTCCAAATGCTGGAGGAGCGGGGACATTAGGTTGCGGATATGGATAAGGGGTAGGGTGGGTAGTAGTAAGGTAAGTAGGAGGGTGGGCAAAAGGAGGAGGCATGCCGTAGCTTGAATACATGCTACCGGGAGGGGAGAAAACGCCGTAGGGGCTGGCTCCTGGAGGAAAACCATGGCTCGGAAGAGGTTGGGTAGAGGTATGTGACAGGGCTCCAATGATACCGTCGGCAGAGTGAGATGCCCCTGAGGCATTAGGGCCATCGGGTTTGGGAAGGTCAGGGAGGACGGTATAAACATAACCAGATTGGGCGTAGATAAGGTCATACTTCAAGGCTATTTGGAGGGCGGCTTCTTCGGTTTGGGGAAAATGGGATGCGACATCTTTGCCAATGGGAGGTAAGAGGGAGCGAAGGAACCAATCCATGTAAACCCGATCTTCAAAGGGGGGAGCGCGGCATAAGCTCTGTCTTCGCTGCCATTCCAGGACATGAATAGAAAGGCGGGTCGAAGAGGATTGATGAAAAGAGGTTAAAAGCTCGGTACCAGTGTCGTATCGGAGGGGGAGCTGGAAGTAGGATAAAAAGGCTTGGGAAATGGTCGCAAAAGTGGTGTGGGAGCAGGTGGTTTTTTCAACATACCATTTAGAATCATCGCCTGTAAGCATGCGTTGGAACAATCTAAGACATATGGAGTCATCGGTGATGGAATTATAGGAGCACCACATGTGGAAAGATTGGATATGATTAGAGGGATCTTCGCTAGCAAGGCCTTTGAACTTGGGAATGTCGGAGGGGAGCTTGGTTGGCATAGCAGGCCAACTCACATAGTGGCGAATGGGATCATTAATCAGCTGATTGAAGTCGGGGAGAGTGAGGCCAGCCATATGAGGGAGTAATGGGGCAGTCGAGGTAGGTCCCGTAGTGGTTCCACTGGAAATGGACCCGACGGTAGAACTGGGGTTAGGGTTAGGTCCGGAACTAGACATGGTGAAGGGAAAAGAGGGGGAACCAGAAGTAGGGGGAGAACCCGAACAATCAGAAGAGGAGTCGGAGTACAGACTCAGGGGAAGAGTGACTTGTTGACAATGGGAAGGAGGAATTTTTCCAAGAAGAAACTGAGGATGAAGGCCAAGAAGTCTCCGGGAGCGGTGCCTTGGGGGCGCAATGATGACAGGAAGAAGATGAACTGACGAGGGCAGGGGGGGACAAAATCAAGTGAGGTCAAGGGCAGAGAGGTGTAGTGACAATTGATTTTAAAGTCTTTGCTAGGTGGTGTTAACCAGGCGCTTCTTCGCTTAGGGTCAGTGTGTGTTGTGCGTTAATTTTAATTGTTTAAACCTAGACGTTTTGAGAGTAAAAGAAAAAGTGTCCTGCGTAATGGAAAAGAAATCTGCAGTAAATAAGACTGAAAAAACAGAAAATTAACAACTAATAATGCAGCAATCTAACCCAAAAAGGTGGGTCTCTCAAAACTAGTCTACAAGAGGGAAAAAACCAGGCAAAGCACGCTAAAATATGCCAATAGATCTAAGGTCCGGAGGGACTGGGATCCAAAGGGTGAATCTGCTGAAAAGTGGTGCAGAGAATAGCAAAGAGGCAGAGGCAAGGTTGCTGCTAAAAGGGAGGAGATCAACTTAAATATCGGAGAGACAAGGTAGTGGCCTTAGAAATTAACCCAAACAAAACAAAATGAGGTGGTTTTGAGAGGGAGAAGAGCTGATATAAAGGGATCTGAAAAGGAGGTATCAGATCTGAGAAAAAGAGGGCTGAAACTCTGGAAATTTAGACGTCTGAAACAGTAAAGACTCGTCCACAAAAATTGGAGGGTACTAGAGCCCTAAGGGGAAATATTCCCTCTTAGGTGAGTGAAGCATATCAGAAACAGGTCCAAACAGGCAGAGACAGAGGCTGGAAAACCCTGACAGAAGCTTCAGACAAACACAGAAAAAGTGCTGAAAAATTTGCAGAAAAAGTGCAGGTCGTAGGTTCTAACCTGTTTTTAGTCCAGGTCGCAGGTTTGTGGCAGAAAAGTGTGTCCTAAGGCTCAGGTCGCACTTTTTGGGCCAATAAGTGAGACCTGCAGATCCGACTGTCTCGGCGGCAGATTTCAGAAATATTTTGTCATCTCAGCTGCGGCTGATGTCTGTCACTTGCGCAATAAGGCCAGAAACACAAAGAAGTTAAAAATTTGACTGTTTAAATGGTTTTAGGGGTGAAAATCACCATAAAAATAGGAAAAACAAAAAATGGAAGAGAAACCCTAGGGTCTGAAACAGCTGGATATGCAGGAATAGATAAAACGACAGTGGTCGCAAAAGAAAACCCGTGTGGTGTCGCCAATTGTTAGTATGATTCTTTTGTCGTAAAATATCACTTTAGCTATGCATAAAAAATAGCCCTAACATCGATTATGGCTGCAAAATACCTTTAAGATTGCTGCACAAATTCAGATCTAAGCACAAAAGATATTAAGCAGATAAAAAATAACATAGCTCCATAGATCCAATGAACAAGAAAAGAAGAATGTATATGAAAGAATTTTGTATCATATTAAAGAATGGGGCACCTGAGAGGAAAACAAGAAAGGTGTTTTCCGGTTCTCCTCAGTGGGATGGGTTCTTGGAAGTCCTCAGTGTTTCAGATCTAGCATTTCTCTCTCTTATGGATGTGGAAAAGCAAACATAGAACTCAATTGGAGTTCACAAAGCAAAATGGAAAATGGTGACCAAGAGAAGATCCAGAGTGATCTAATGCAATGAAGGTGGTTAATGAATGGGGAAAACCCCCCTATTTATAACAAAATATTGGGGCGGTCTAGAACTCGGTGCATGAATAAAATATTATTAATTGAATTCTAGAAGCACATTTTAGGAATATTTTATTATATTTGTTGGAGGGAAAAGGATTCTTGACTTGGGTCAATTCCTTTATCTATAAATACTAAATAAATAAATGATTTATTTATCATTTTAGGGGAATGATGGGAATATAATTAAATAAATAATGGTTTGTTTAATTATTTATGTATGATTTAGTCAAATTTAACTAAGAATATTATTTAAATAATGATTTAAATAACTTGTTCTTAGGAAATAATTAAATAAATAAGGATTTATTTAATTAATTTCCTTGTTTTGGGTTAAATATGACCAAATAAGTTATTTTATATGGTGAAAGCAATATTACTTAGGATAAAATTGGTCTTACATGGTGTACTTGGGTTCATCTAATAATAATAGGTTAGATGACCAAAAAAATGTTGTAACACTTGTTCCTTCAAATGAAATTCCATTACAACCTTAGGTACTTATCAAACCATTTGAAAAATGGGCTTTGGATTTTGTTGGACCAATCAATCTACCATCCAATCAAAAGAAATATGTTCTGGTATGTACTGATTATGTCACTAAATTTGTAGAAGCTAAAGCACTTCCTTTAGCTAATGAACATTCTGTAGTTAAATTTATTTTTGAGGATATCTTCACTCGTTTTGGTGTTCCAAGAGAAATTGTGACAGAATAGGGATCCCATTTTACATCCAAGTTGGTGGAAAACTACAAGATCAAGCACAGAAAATCAACTCCTTATCGTCCACATGCAAATGGTCAAGTAGATTCTTCCAATAAATTGATTGAAGGAATTCTCGCTAAGACTGTACATCTACATAGAAGAGATTGGACAGAGAGGCTTCCTGAACCCTTATGGGCCTACATAACCACATGGAGGAATACAACATGACATACTCCATATGAAATTGTTTATGGGAAGAAAGTCTTTTTTCCTATATAATTTCGGATTCAAACCTTTAAAATGGCATTCCAATTGGGAGTTGATTTATCAGAAGCCCGGAAGCATATATTGGAGAAACTTAATGAGCTTGATGAAATCAGGCAAGATGTAGTTCAAAGAACCAGTATGGTCTAGCAACAAAGGTCCAAATGGCATGATAAATATATCAAGGAGAAAAAGTTTCAAGCAGGAGATTGGACACTTTTGTACGATTCAAAGTTCAAATACTTTCGAGGAAAGTTTCAGACTCATTAGCTTGGGCCTTATGAGATTGAAAAAGTATTTGACAATGGAGCATTTAGGACAAGGAAAATTGATGAAGAAAAGGTACCTCTTCTTATGAATGGACATCGATTGGAAGTATATCATAAGCCAATTTCAAGAGAAGCTTTTATCAATATTTTATCAATATTTTCCAAGATAATACTGATATGAAGTTAGTGAAGAAGAATCCTTCTTCTTCCCCAACTTAGCTTTTATTTTTCCTATCTATTTAAAAATAAATAAATAATTGTATAACTATGAAAACCAATCAATGATTGGCATCCTTATACAAAAAATATAAGATGAAAATCAGAAATTCTGACATCTTATATTTTCCATTCCATTTCTTAAAAAAATCCCAAAAATCTTTGTTCCCTTTCTTTTCTACAATAAGAAGTAGTACATAACTACATTCAATTCTGCATTTACGTTCCATTTTGCAAATGATATTCCATTTTCCAACTAGATTTCATTCTACAGTTGATATTCCATTCTGTAGATGATTCCACATTCTGCATCTACATTCCATTCTGCAGCTCTGACACATTTGTACAACCTACTGAATAAAGAAAAAAGAAAACAGATAATTGAAGGACTACATTTGAAGACCACCTTGCTAAAAGATACCTAAAGAATCAAAACCAAATAAATGACAATGAAAATTCAGTTCTAAAGGAAAAGTTACATAAATTTATTTAAATAGCAAGGTCAAAACATTATCATGTATAATGTAGATGATCATATGCTACCTCGACATGTCATAATTTTATTTGATTGGGACTTCCATCATGTCATAGATCGACCACATCATCTGCATTATGTTTCATAATGGTCCACCCCCCATTTATGATTAATGGTCATGAAATTTTGTCGTAACATATCCATCTATGTTTCTTCAAAACCCCAATCCATCTCACTCATTCCTAAAAACCCTCGACGTCTTTCATCAAATATGTAATCCAATTCACTTTATAACAGAGAAGGATAATTCTAAAGGCTAGACTCTTCACAAAAGAAGACATGGGTTTGATAGTCAGGTCAGAGCCAGTGGGAACAAAATATATGGAGGGATATCCTTAGATCAGGGAAATGTTGCAGAAGGCTAAATGGCTCAAGTTTATAAAAAAATTTGATGGCTTCCACAAAGAGATCACTAAGTCTTTTACAAGGTATTTTGATGGAACGGAAGCTGAAATATGAGACATCAAGTTCTCAGTTAATGAGGCATTCATAGTTGAAGCCACAGAACTCCCAAGGGTTGGAAAAAGATGGTTCAAAAAAAAAAATTTCACATTGAATCATAGAAGGTTGTCCTCAAAAATCCAGGTATGGATACTTCTTTTTTCAGAAAAGGTATTCCTAACTCAACACTCAAAAACAAATGGAGGAACATGCTTTTAATTCTGCAGATTTTTATCACCTGTAAAGGCAGATTTGGTTGCATGTATGTATATCATATTCGATTGTTGATGAATTTCTTAGAGAATGGTGAAATAAATCTTCCCTTATTTTTACTAAAAAACTTATAAAGAATGTCTAGAAATGTGTAGAAGAGAGTTTGGTTTATAGATAATACTATGCACCATCATAGTTTGGTAAAAATACTTCTTGAATTTCATTTGAAAAGTATAGGAGATTCTTGGGAGAAATTTCTTATCAGAAACCATTTCCAAGATGAACCAGAGCAGCCTAAAGAAGATAATACAAGAAAAAGTAGAAGAAAGAATATTGACACAAGCATGGAAGATAGACCTGCATCTCCACTTCAGCAGAATGATGAATAGCTCACCTTTGCAGTACTGACAAAGAACAAGAAGCAAGGTAAAGTTAAGACAGGAGGTAAAACAGAAAAGAGGAGCAAGGTTACAATTGAAGAAAACGTAAATCCTCTACATTTGAGAAGGAGCTCTAGACTCTGAGGTTCAATGAAGAAAACACTACCACAAGAGACAAAGTTTGTAAATTTAGAGGAAGAACCTCCAATACCATCTCCCATCAATATTTCTCCTCCACATAGCCTTGAAAATTCTCCTATACATAATTTTGAAGGTAGTCCTAGCAAAATATCTCCAGGCATAGACCCAATACAACAAGAGATATATGATTACATAGAGCCACTGGAGAAGAGAAATGCAACAGGGAATCCAGAACCTCCTATCAATCCACAAGAACCTCTAGTTGATACTCTTAAACAAGAAATCTATGAGCTAGAGATGTTGAATAGGCATATTAAAGAGAAGAATGAATCTTTAAATCAGCAGAACAAATTGGAGAAGGTGATTACTGATAATACCATCCTTCACTTAGGATTGTGGTACAAAAAGAACAGGAAGTTAAAAAGAAAGAAAAAATTACTAAACAAAGCAGTCACCAATCTCAAATACAAACTCCTTATGAGGAAGCCCAGGATGGAACTCACTTTAAAGAGAAGAAAAAGGAGAAAGCTATATGTATTAGAAGAAGTGTCTAAACAAATGTAATAGAAGGAAGTTCACATTTTTGGTAAATTGCATGAGGACATGCAATGACTTCTTAGTGAGGGTATGTTGAACCTCAAAATTTTCCTTTCTCTGACATTCTTTCTCATCATTTTTTCCTTGCCTTCTCATAAGTCCATACACTCCAATCAATGATAAATGTCATGTTTTATCTCACGGAATGCATTTAAATGATTTCTATTTTATATTATGATGTTCTTGTTATTTGAATGGATTTTTATAACTTAGCTACAGAACGCGGCCTATTCTGCAGCTAATCATTGTTTCCATGGCTACTTTTATGGTTTAATAGGTTCCGAGGAGAAAATAAAGGAACGAGCCACATGGGAATCTCCAGAATGATTCACACATGGATTTTGTCCTATTTACTTGATCGAAATCGATAGAAAAGGGTGCCAGTGATCGTGTTCAAAGTCCAGTCAAAGGACGTAAGCCAAGAACGAAGAAATCTTGATTTGCTATGACGTAGCAAATCAAGAGTTATCCAGTTAGAATATAATTCTATGTTTCAGTTAGAATAGCCATCTCTAGACCCAGTGGTAGTTATAATTTTTGAAACGTTGTGTATTGCTTTAAACTCTTTTCTTTTCATAAATACAAGGATCGTGTTCATGGTTCTAGTATTTACTTAATGCATACATAATCAGCTAAGATCTCGATCAATTCTGTCGCAGAGGGCCCCTGCACAGGAGGAGGTTTTTTGCTAGTTATTTTAGTTTAATTATTTACTCTATTTTTTCAATTTCTTGAGTAGATTAATATTGTGTTGCAACTTTTAAATCAGTATCATAGAATTAATTCATGAATATTATCTTAGCATCAATGATAGAATGATTGTGTAATATTTGCTTTCCTAAAATATCTCAAGAAGTTAGATTCATCTATTTTCCAATTGGATTAAGTTTGAGGAAATAGAGCTCACAGTTGTTTATTTTTCTTTCATGTTCTGATATTTACTTTCCTAGATAAAATTCTCAGTTAATTGTATAATTGGATGCTCCAAAAGATCATGCCAAGAAGGTGACTTTTCATACTTCCAAATTGGGTGTTCGAGTGTTAACCATATGCAATCATTGATATTTTCTTTTTCATGCTTTTAAAATATGTTTTCTATATCATCATTCAATTGTATAATTGGATGTTCTTAAAGATTTGGCCAAGAAGGTGACTTGTCATACTTCCAAATTGGGTGCTCGAATTTTTTACCAATACAATTATTTAGTTTTCCTTTACATGATTTAATTTCTTTCCCAGATTTTATTTTTAAAACTAAAGTATAATCGGTTTCTTGTACATCATTTCAAGAGGCTGATTATATAATACTTCCATATTGAATTCTGGAGTGATTGAACATACATTAGTTGTTTTCCTTTGAATTTGATTTCATCTAGAGTAGCATTGCAATTTCAATTTTCAGTTACAAGATTCATATCCATGGAGTAGGACTAATGTTAAATTAGAAGTCATTAGAATAGGCACTCTGTTTTTAGATTAGATTCTAAACCATTTAATAGTTTTTTTTTCTATGAAAGTTAGTTTAACTTAAGAACACTTCATTTTCTTCCTTCTTTCAAAGTTATTTTTACACATTTAAATTTCACTAGATTCAATTGATTAATTTCATAGTTTTCATTTATTAAGATTAACATTTAGACATAAAGCACAAAACCCCCTAAAAACAACATAAAAATAAATACAGCGAAGTAATAAGAAGGTTAAATAAGCACATATAGTGCACCACACTTCATCAGATTACAAACCTCAATTGATAATTTATGTTGAACAATTTAAGACATTAAATTGGCTAAACAGTTGTAGACCAAGGAATGGTGAAATGCCGAGTTCAAAGGCATTGTCCCCTATAGCCTTGGTGATGGTGGACGACCCATATCAAAGTGGGTGAAGCTTGTGGTGGGGTCCAGTGAGGTGATCCTTCTAAAAATCTAGCAAAATTTGTCATCCACCTAGAACTTGTGTGGAACCCGATGTTGATCATGTCAGTACTTGTACTTAGCATTGGCTCTATCAAACATGTCATGGACCTATTCTTGGATGTTCTAAATTCACTCAATGAAGTTTTTCATCGTGTCAGCTTTAGTCTAGACATGAGCCAAAATTTCCTAAGTGCATTCAAATGGTATGGCCACATCAATGGGACATAGTGGATAGAATCCCAACCCCAAATGAAAGGGGTTATGGCCAGTTGAGCTATGGAGATCTTGGTTGTAGTTGTGCTTGTAATATTCCCAAATCGGATAAGCAGGAATATAGTGCAAAAACAACGAAATAGTAATGAATAACATTACACCAAAATGTATGACAACCATGGAGCCATTTTATTATGTAAATCAGCAGCAAATAGGTACAATAAAAATGGGCACAACTCAAAGGATCAAGGCAAACAAGCCTCCCATGAATATATATGCCAAATATGAAATGCTACTACATAGCAGAATGTCGGAGAACAAGTATAGTGCAGTCTTAGAAGGTACACTGCTACTGGAAATGTACAAAAATATAGATCTGCTAATGTATGGCCCATAAAGTGCTGGGAGTGGAGATCTAAGCTCCCAAACACATTTCCAAGATAACACTGGAAGGGTTTCTTGAAATACACAAAATGAAGAAAATAAAAATATGGCCCTAGGGCTAAATAATCTCTGCAACTGGATAGATGATAGGAGGTGGCTGATCAGTTCTGGAAATGTATGAAAACTCCTCCTATAGATTTTCCAAATGAGAGGCTGATCCCCTCACTAAAAATATATCTCCCCCAAATAGGGCTCCAAACCCTCTACTACAAATGCACACTGGGATAACGTAGTTCCTTCAGAAAAATACATTGTAACTGATATCAGTACCTTAGCCTGATGCTAGATGATGAAATGAGGCTCAAGAACCTCCCTTACAAGCCTCCCAAATGAAGGGTTGCTCCCTCCATTGAAAAACAAGCTCAGAAGTTGGGTTTCTCAACCTTCCACTGTTGCAGCCTGCAACACAACACAATTCTCTGCAGAAACTACATTGTAGAACAAAGATGGAGCTTGGCCTGGTGTCGAATAGTGGAAAATGTAGTGAAATACTCTTCCTATATGCTTCACAGGGAAAGAGGTGGGATTCCCGACTGGGAACACCCTATGCTAAATAGCACTGCAATCTTAGCTAAACAGCTCAAGAGAGCAACAAGTCTAAACAGACCATATACAAAATAATAATCAAAACATCCCCCATATGGCTGCCATCCCCTTCCTTATATAAGTGATGAGCTTCCTCACCCTTAGCCCCACTCATTTAAGTCACTACTTCCATGCAAATATTCTCCAACCAAAACTGCGATGTCCCTCATTGAATGCCACTCCTCTATAACAACGTTGTTGGTTTGGTCAAAGTTGACCCAATCTTCTTTCTCCATCCCCTTTTCACACCTAAGGGTCTTCAATCTAGATTTTTGGATGACCTCCATTCATACTAGGAGTGTATTTATTCCTACTAAGGATATTTATGGGTATCCATACCCTCTTATTCCTCCAAATAAGAAGCAAAACAAAATTTTAATATTCCAATTAGTTGTATGTTAATTTAGGAATATTACAATCCTCCCATCCTAAATGTTGCTTATCCCCAAGCAACTGCAAGGATAGAATTGAAGAGCCTCCTCTCCTCCTCCTGTAGCATCCTCATATGATAATTTCCTCCAATGAACAACATGCTCTCTCATCAATATGTCCCCAAGTTGTTCCTCCCAAGTGCATAAGTATGACTTTGGTGAAAAATCCAAATGGCCCTTATCATGAACAAGTGGAATATCCATGCAGTCAACAATATGTTTTCTAGAGGCCTTCTTGAGGCATGGGATCTGAAATATAGTGGGAACCATCATTCCCATGTGAATCTCCCAACCCCAAGCTATCATCCACACAAAATGAGTCACACTCCAAAATGGTAACTCATGGAAAAACTACTCCACCTTTGGCTCCTGCAATGTAGGTGGGATGCATATATGAACATGATAGACCAAATGGCCTACCCCACACTATCTTTCTCTCCAATTACGGAAAGTGTAGAGCTGCTGCTGAATTTGGGCTGCAATAGTGTTTCCCTCAAGATCATGTTGGCAAGAAAAGAGGTCTCAGGGGGAGACCCAGGTTCAGGAAGGTGGCCAACAAGGATTACCGCAGTATTCTAGCACACGCCGACATTTTCACCCTGCTCCAAGGAACAGAGAGTCTCACCCGAGGTACGTTGCCACCTTACTAAGGCTGGGGTTGGATCAGATATCAATCAAGCGTGGCAAATGCACAAACCATCCATAACTCAAGTACTTCGAATAAGTGTAAATACAAGATAGATAATAATACTCATGAACATGATCAGAATGACAACCAAAAATTTAAAATAGCCGCATGTCCACTAAACCATAACACAAGATAGAACTTAGAACAGCAACCTTATATTAGAAAGTGTTGCACTAACAGCAAAATACTATTACATCACTCCTCAGAGTGTGCCTGGAAGAACTGGTTACAATCGCATTACAAAACATATAACAGAGCAATGAGAGAGAGAGAGAGAAGAACAACATGAACAGAGCTCTCCTACGGCTCCTGCTCCCCGATACCTCCTGAACCAACCTCTCTTCTTCACTTGTCGGCTGCCTATTTGTTCCACCACCAGTGTGACTAATAGTCCTTCCTTATTTTCCGCTCGGTTGTTTGATGCTTTCCCTGATTGCTGGGAATCCCACTGATTGTCTTCTGCCACTTCCCTTTGCCATCTGTACATGCTTCCGCAATATCCACGCCACCTGCTCTTCAGTTCTTCGTAACTGTGACAGCTCTCTGTCTACCGTGGTTGCACTCTGCCACATGTTCTCTGCAACACAAAACTATTTCATTTCAAAACAAGGGCCCCAACAGGCCCCGACCACATCCTATTGACTCGTCCCGAGTCAATTATTTCCTGTCGCCTCAGTCTCCATTGGTCCACTTGACTCCATGGGCCGTTCTATCTGCTCCTTTTCCTCTGCATGCCCAAACAAGGGCCCCAACTCTGGGACCTTTGTGAGTGTGGAAGCTTTCAGCTGTCGAAAACTGTCAATGGCCTGCTGCCATCCTTGCATAAGCAAGTCTGTTTCTGTTGTGACCTAAGCGACCTCTTTTTCCCCAGCGACTGCTGATAGATCGCCGAAGACGCTAGAGACTTTAATGTTGGCCTCGACGGTTACTTGTTGTATTTTTTGTGCCATGGTCTTCAACGGCTGCCTGAGTTCTCATAGGGCTTGCTTGGCTGTGGCTGAATGGTATTTAATCTGTTGTATTTGGACTTTGAGCTCCTCTCCTTCAACATACAATTGGTCGAGTTTTTCCAACTCTGTAGCCTCCTGAATCTATTTGGATAGTTGTTGTAGCTTTACTGAAACTGGCTGTGACTTCAAGGTGAGGGAGGTGGAGCATTTGTGTAGACCCTTCAGTAGGTCATACGATTCTTTTGTTGCAGTACTCAGAATTTCCTACATCCCAGCTACCTATGTCTGTTGTTCTACAATCTTCTCTGTGTAAATGACGGCCAGGTCTGGTAGCACGGGCCTAGTCTCCAATGCTGCTCTCAGCTCCCTGTTTTATCTGTTGAGATTTCAACAGGCCACACGGATGTGAATGGACCGTCTGACTATGTCTTCTTCTGCCATGTCTCTAGGTATCTGATCATTGTGGGCTATCACCGTGGGCCAAAGATCCTAGAAGACCTTGGTCACCATGTCCAGTTGGCCCTGTAGTTGTCTCTTTTCAATTTTCAGCTGTTCATGCTCTTCAGTAAGCACGATAATATGTACTTGTTGATGCTTGAACCTTTGCGGAAGTTCTGCGTGGAGCCCTTCGGCCTACTGTGCAGCCCACTGAATGAAATTATACAATTGAGTCATTCCCCAGTTCTACATACTTTTGGCTCCTGAGATAACCTGATTCGGCTGTCGTTCTTGGAGCAGCTGACCGCTTGCAATGGATCTGGCTAAGTGCTCCTGTGGTGACTGTAGTTGTGTTGGTTGCGGGGCCATATCACTGGGGTTACCCATGCTTATATTGGGTTGGACTCGTTGAAGTATCAGGATTTCATGCTGAAATTGATTCAGCTCCTTGGTTTGAGTTGTTATGTCTTCAGTAAAAGATGCCTCTTGGCTTAAAAGTTCCTGAAAATAACCTAGTCCAACCAGGGTTTGGCTAACCTCAGGTACCGTTGTTGTACCTGAGTTAACATCCATCTCAGCATCTCCATTTGTTTTAGTTTGTACCCTAACTGGGTCAGATATGGTGGCTGATGTGGAGGGTGTGCGAGAGAGGTGATCTTTGGAAGTGAATGCAGTGGCAACTGATGATTGGTGAGTGCGACGAGGTGATATACGGATATTTAGAAAATAATAGGGGTTTATTGGGGGTAGCTCCTGAGTCATCTAGGGCTCTGTGATGGGATTTTCTCTGATTGGGACCCTTGTGTCCATAAGTTGTGTTGGATCTTCCCCTGTCAGATCAATGACTTGGTTGGACATCGTGACTTTCGCCTTCTTGGCCTTGGGTGTGGCTATGGGTGGCTTCGAGGCTTCACTTTTCCTGATGAGAGCTGGGGTTGCTACTGGTGGTGAATTGAACAAGTTTAATGGTAGGGTGGTAACTAGGGGGACTGAGATGGAAGAGGATGCAGCATTTGCTACCTGAAATTTTGTAAATGTAGGAAACATAGAAGAATCACTAGTTAAATTTTGGACCACTCAGTTAAATCACTGTACCTTGGTATTTAGCTGCTCGATGATCAGATTCAGTTGTAGCTGTGACATCCTATCCATTGCTTCCTCTGATGTCTCCCCCGGCAATGGATCTGGCAGCATGCCATCGAATGAGTAGATGTATACTCCGCTTCTGATCTCCATTGCTACTATGGGCTAGGAGCATACTTCAGCGTGAAAAGCCCGCTCGTCGATCTGGAATTTCAGCAGCCTCATCTTGAAGGTTGACTCCTGTATGCAGGCTGGCCAGATGTAAGTTTTCTTATGGTTAACTCCAAACCATATTTGCACCACATAGCTATCTAACAGGGTCCGTAGAATTCACAGTTGGCTCATTACGACATCCACCATCTGGCTGTACCAGAATTTGAATGCCTCCTCATTCACCTCCTTCAAGCTGGGCTCTCCTGATGTTTTCCAAGGTATGAAATTCATTGCTAGTGGTTGGCCCGGCGCCACTTCTAGTGGTTGTCTTATTCCTGGAAATTTCCATTTCCACATGGCCAGTGCCATTATCAGGTAACCATAGATGAATCCCATGGACCTCCTGCAATTTTCCTCGCATGCTTCGAACAACTCATTAAGTAGAAACGAGCACCAGTTCAGTTGTGCCCCTTGGAGACAATGCTCTGCAACTAAGATAGTGTCTAGCGTACATTCCCCTTTGGTATAATTCCTCATTGTTTTGATTTCAATCAAGTAGCACGCAAATTTGATCACTGGGTTGTTCATTAATTCTGTCTTAGCTCTTTTTCCCCCTCTTTTGGTGTCATACTTCTTGTAGTAGTCCATGTCCCCTGCTTTCTTTTCTCTCTTGGAAACTTTCTGGAAGGCTATGGAGACGTCTCTACCTTCTTGTGACAATCCGGTCAATCTATGAATGTCTTCTACGTGGATTGGGATTTCTCTTCCCAGCCAGAGTGACCCATTGTGAATTTTTCTCAGTAGAAACTTGGTGCATTGCATTGCAGCTCTTGTAGTGCCGAACACTGGCAGGTTCCGTAGGTTCAGTATGGTGGATTAATGAACACCTCTGAATTCTGGAAGTACTCTTTGTGCTTGTTGTCCCACCTCTGTTGCATAATTCTCCATGTAGAATTGTTTCTTCATTGCTGGAAATTGGAAGGAGTCTGTGAGGTCGGTATCAATCAATAAGGCATTGTCATATTTTCCTACCTGGGATTCCATCTTGTGAATCCTCTCATCGAGCTCATGCTCAAAAACTACTGGCACTACCCTAGTCATCTTAGATCTTCTTTGATACACTTGCAGCGCTATTCCTTCTCTTTCCTTGTGAATCCCTGCTTTTGGACTCCTTCCTTGTTCTTTCTCTGGTGACATTTCCCTTTCTGCACTTGCTATTTCTGATTCTAACTCGGACTTCTCCGGCATTCTTGTGCTTTCTGTCATGTAGGTTATGTAAGTAACCGACACGCATGAGGTTGATAAGACCCCATAACTAATTAATTTTCCCTGCCTTTCCCTGTGGCTATAATCCTGTGATTAGTTACTAGGCTGAGGTGGGTTCTGACAAAGCTGACTGTGGCCTTGGGGTTTGGGTAGACGTGATGGGTGATGGTTATGGCTTATTATGGAAAATTTATTGCAGTATGGGTGATGCTAATTATGGAAATTATTTTTCAAATCTCGGTAATCTTACGGACTGACATGGGTACTATGATTAATGATGATGGAATAATGTTCAACACATTTTTCCTTCTGACGTTGCTGACACGCTGGACCTGATAGCCCCCTGACCACAATCAGTTGCGTTGCGGTCTCCGCAATGCAATAGTGAAATTTTCTTATGCTACGAAATATCTTTATTGGGAATCCTATCTAAGCTCTTCTTGGGTGCGAGAGAGTTACTGACTTGATCTATTCTAGCCTAATCTACCCTATTGACTTCTCTCAGTTGCGAGATTTTATTTGAAATTAAATGGGGAACTTACTCGTGGTAGGGTTTCAGGCATATGTTATTCACCCATCCTGGCAGTATTTGGCCGTCTAGCTATGCTAAGTGCACTTCTCCAGACTCTTTTATTTTGATTATGTGATACGGTCCTAGCCAATGCATTTGTAGTTTCCCTGGAAAATTTTGGTACCTGCTGTCATATAATAAAAAAATTTCCACAAACCTTGAAATTTTTGTGTTTAATATGGTGGTCATGCCACGCTTTTTGTCTTTCCTTTTGGACAGTTTGGTGGAATTCTACAAAAAACCTGTCTTCCTCCAGCACTTGCAGTTCCTGTAATCTGTCCTTCAGGGAGTCTTCTTCTGATAGATGGAGTGAGGTTGCGATTAAGAGGCTAGGTATTGCAAACTCTGCTGGTACTACTGCTTCTTTCCCATATACGATCTGGAACAACGTTTATTTATTGAGCCTCTTGACAGTGGTTCGGTATGCCCATAGAGTTGTTGGTATACGTTCGTCCCAATCATCTCGTTGAGCGTTGCAGATTTTTGTTAGTCCCTTTTCGATAATTTGTTGAAT
Source organism: Pinus albicaulis (assembly GCA_034641835.2). Classification (NCBI taxonomy): domain Eukaryota; kingdom Viridiplantae; phylum Streptophyta; class Pinopsida; order Pinales; family Pinaceae; genus Pinus; species Pinus albicaulis. The sequence goes on along the minus strand of CM076569.1, from coordinate 650,123,405 downwards.
GCCTCTACCGTGCCATTAGCTTGTGGGTGGTAAGGGTTTCTTTTATGATGTTTTACCATGAATCTTTCGAGAAAGGACTTAATGGTTGCATTGATGAAATGTGTCCCTTGATCACTTGTCAAACTTTTCGGGCATCCAAATCGGCTGATTATGTTTTCAAATATGAATCGTGCCACTGTGTTGGCTGTGAAATCCTTCACCGGCATTGACTCTGCCCATATTTTCAAGTATTCTGTTGCGGTGATGATATACCGGGCCTGCGAGTTTCTTGCAACAGGTGCAATCGGCCCTATAAAGTCAACTGCCCATTTCTCGAATGGTTGTAGTGCTTTTACTGGGTGTAGTGGAAGCTCGTCCCTATGCGATGGACGTCCTATCCTCTGACAGATATCACATTTCTTTACGAATGCCTTACTGTCAATGTGTACCATCGGCCACCATAAACCCGCTTGTAGTACTTTTCTAGCCGTCGGTTTAGCTCCTACGTGTCCTCCTGCAACTCCAAATTGGCACTCCCATAGTATGGCCTCCCTTTTGTAGTCTAGGACACATCGTCATAAGATTTGGTCTAGCCCCATTTTGTACAAGTGTCCTGCAATGAGCTGATACTCTGCGGCTCGAGCTACTAGGTGTCTCTTCTGTACTACGGTATATTCCTTTGGGAACTGTCCTGTTGTTAGGTAGGTTGTGATCTAATCTAGGTATTTGGGATGGCTTCTACTATGAAAAGATCAGTGTCTGGTAGCTGATCATCCAGAGATCCTTCGCTTTCTCTAGTTTCGAGCCATGACAGGTGGTCTGGTCCCACGTTTATTCACCCAGGTTTGACTATCACCTCAAAGGTGAGTTCTTGAAAGAGTAGGAGCCATCCGGATATCCTTCCTTTCGAGACCGGTTTGTTCACTAGATACTTTAGAGCTAAATGTTCTGTAAAAAAATTGAACATTCCTCCTAACAGGTAGTGGTAGAACTTTTGGAGGGAGTACACCATTGCTAATGCTTCCCTTTCTGTCGTGGTATAGTTATGTTCCACTATTGATAGTTGGATCGACTTGCAAAGTACATTGGGTGATCAACAATAGTGTCCCCTGGTTGGGCTAGAACTGCTCCGAGTGCAATGCTCAAGGCATCAATGTGGACATGAAATTGCTTGTCCCAATCTGAATGAACCAATATTGGTGCACTTGCCATGTCTAGGGCCGTCGGAAAACTCTCTGTCTAGATGAATTGTTCTGATTTCCGCAACAGCTTCTGCAATAGGGTTGTTATCTTCACGTAGTTGTGGATGAATTGCCTGTAATAACCTGTATGGCCTAACAGTGACCTCAAATGTTTCACAGTCTTTGGGGCTTCCATGTTGATTATCACTGCTACCATTGCCGGATCCACGCAGACCCCTTGTTTGCATACAATGTGTCCTAAAAATGTTCCAAACGGCACTGCAAAGATGCACTTCTTTAAGTTCAATGAGATATGTAACTGTCTACACCTATCAAAAATAATTCTCGATAGTGTGGCATGGTATTTTAACAGGTTGTAGATGGTCCAGTCATCCATATAAACCTCCAATAATTTTTGGATGTAGTCGCGGAATGTTGTTATCACAATGCGCGAAAATACTGTTGGCGCATTCTTCAACCTGAATGGCATTACGTGGTATGCGAAGGAGCCCCATTCAGTGGTGAAGGTTCTATTTTTCTTATCTTCCTTAGCTATCCTTACCTTATGGTACCCTGAGAATTCGTCTGTAAAATAATATGCTTCGTTCCCTGCAACATTGTGTAGGACTTCGTCACTGAATGGGATGGGGAATGGGTCATGTATATAGGCATTGTTAAAACTCCTATAGTCAACATAGACTCAAAATTTTTCCTTATCCTTTTTGCTCTGTATGACTATGGGACTTACCGATTCTGCTTCCTCCAGTGGGAATATCAAACCTGCCTTTATAATTTTGTCGATTTATGCCTTAACCTTTTCCTTTACCCTTGGATTCAACTGATAGTGTCTATGTTTGATTGGTCTTACATCAGGCCGCAGGTCCCCTTTGATTCCTTTCAAGTCAGCTACAAATGACGAGAACAAGTCCTCATATTCCTATAATAGACTGAATATTTCCTTGGTCATCTCGGCATCCCAGTAGTCCCTGATTGATGCTAGTTTGGGCTTCTCCTCGGTCCCAATGTTCATTTTCTTAGTTTTGAGGGGGAGTAAATGAATTCCCTCGGTTGTAGGGTCCTCCTAAATATCTTGCTCTCCCTTTGTTTCTTCAAAGTAGAGATGTCTAAGTCCTTCTAGATTATCATCGTCCATCTCACTGTTTATCTTCTTGCAGGTTACTGACTGTCGGATGCTTTGGTTCGTGAGTGGTTGCTCATCCTCCTTCTGATTCTCTGTGAATAACAGTACCTCCTTGATGGTTTGTAATGCTTGGGTGACTGTATTTTTCTTCCCTTCAAATAAGAAGCATTGGGTAAATTTCCTTGTAACTTCTTGTCAAGTGCCAGTTCCCCTTTTCCTCTCCTCTGTTAGGTACCAGACTTGTGGAATCCTATCCAAGGAGTGTATAAATTTCTGGACCCACAGCTCCTGTGGGTATCCTGTAGTGTTCCATTGATCTTCACACTCCTTCACATGCTTTCTGGGATCTGAATTCCCCTGAAATCTTTGAGTGTATTGGGGTCCTTCTTCTCCCTTGAACCTGGATTTCAATGTTGCTACAACTTTGTCCCATCACGATAGTGAGTTGCGGTGGTTTTTCTACCGTCTTGGAGTTGTGGATTGCAAGGCCACATCCATGAGTGGGACCCTATTATCCTCTGGTACATTGTCTTCTGTTTTGATAATGAACATATTTACAACCTTCATATCGGATAAAGTTGGGTAATATCTTACCTCAGTCCCGATCCAATTGATTCTTCTAATGGTGTCACATCTCCTTGTGTTGGTCTCATATCCCCCTTGCTGCTAGTCATCCCAGGCTATCTCCAAGCCCAAGTTTGAGCTTTGGATGCTCCTCCAACTCACCAATCCTCTCACCGTCGGGTTGATGTGATCTTCCCTTTTTCCTGCAGTCATTGGATAAAGATGGTCGAGAATCTGAGCATCTTCTCTGTTATCAATAGACTTTGTGTATCGGGGACCTTGATATGGGTCGAGCAGTTGGGTGACTCTAACTTCTTCATCCTCAAAGATCATCAATTCCTTTTTTAAATCTATTACTGCATAGTTTTCAAAAGCCCAGTCGGTCCCTAGTAATACTGGATAGGGATCTTTGTCTCCTATAATTTCGATGACCTCAAAGTCTGTGTATGTCTTTACTCCCGCAACGTCGGCTTCAACCTCCTCCAGCCTGCCTATGGGCATAATGTAGTACTGGTTCACCATACGGAGTTGAATTGGTGAGTATGTTAACCTTGGCCTTCCCAATGCTTCCCACATTTTTCTGGGTAAGAGGTTTATGTCGAACCCTAGATCAAGCATTGTGTCCTTAATTTGGAATCCCGCAACTTGAGTATTCACCCGAAACTCTTTGCTTGTTCTTCTCTTATTCCTCTTCACTCTTTGTATATATTTCTGTGTTATGCCAGATGATTCCCTTGGATCCGTGGTCTTCTGCACTACTCTTTCCAGGTTCTGTTTTAATTGCTCCAAAATTGGTGTGTTGTTAACAATTTTTAGAAATAGAAGGAACCACTCTTGAATTATAGTACCTGAATTTACTGTGTTTCCATCCTCTTCCTTCGGTTGTGGCATTTTGATTCCTTTGCTTCCCCCAAGCTGGGCAAATGCTTCTGCTGCCTCTTGAAAGAATTTCTTCTAGTTTTCTGGCATGAATGTTAGCTTTGGAGATGCTAGTCTTACCAGTTTTATCGGGTCCATCTTCTGTGCATCTTCCCTGGTTCTTTTGCCTCCCCGTGTCACTATAGCCACGTTTTGCATGGCTCGAGCCTCTTTTATCCTTGGCTCTGCATTTACCAGATTTGTCCCTCTATGTCTAGCCCTTTCTTCCCATCTTTTAATGAGCTCTGGGTAGTCCTTTGTTGCGTGTGTGTTAACCCTGCATTGAGAGCACCAGGGTCTTCTAGGAAATGGACATTTCCTACCCACATGGCCCTCTTGGTCATAGTTTTAGCATCGTACTTGTCCTCTTCCTCTTGCTCGACCTCCTCTCATGCCTCCTCCTCGTCCTCTGGGAGCCTCGTTCACTCTATATGAAGGTCTTTCTAACTATTCCGCCAAAGCATCCAGAGCTCTACACTACTCTTTGTTGTGTGTGGCATATGCACAGAACTCACAGTATATGTTGTTCAGGACATTGGAGTACTTTTGTAGTATGGGGCATAGGAGGGGTGAGTGAACCATGATTTTGTAGATTTCACAATACTCAGTCGTCGCTAAACTTTGTTGCGCGAGGAACCCCGTGTATGGGTGTTGTGGTTGATATAATCCTTGGGTGTTTATCTACGCAACCCCTCCTACTAACGAAGCTCCTAGTGCCCCTGTTGCTGGCATTCCCGCATTTTGGCCCCGCAATCGAGGACATTCGATTACCACATGTCCTTCCATTAGACAGTGCGTACAACATACATTTGGCCTCGCTGGACGGATGGGTTGAATTTCCTTCAGTTTTTTTGTCAAGCTAGCTATTTGATGTTGTAGTCCCAGTATGGAAGGGTCCTGAGCTAATGCCCCTCCTTTAAATTCTTGCGGGTATCTTGCCATGGCCTCTGTCTTCATGGCCTATTCTAATGCATCTTTTAATGTCTCGATCTTTTGCTGTGTTAGTGGGTTCTTGTCAGCGGGAGAAGGGCCTTGATAAACCAATCCCTTTGGTGATTGGGATCAATCGGGTAGCTAAGTTTTCCAACCGCATCCGTGAATATCCTCATTAGAACCCATGCAGTTTCCCCTTCTCACTGCTTAATCTCCCACATCTCTGATAAACCCTGCTAATCTCTTTAGGGTCATTTGAATTCCTTCACGAAATCCATTTTTACATCGTTTAACGTTGGGTTCTGATGAGTCTCAGACCACTTTATAAACCAGTGTAGAGCTCTCTCCCGGAGATTAGTTTGAAATTCTACCAACTTACCTCTGTCTGGTGTCTTTTGATCCCTCCATATGGCTTCACAGAGGTACTAGTGTTGTTCCACATTGTCATTACCTCTCCCAGAACACTCTGGGTACTGAGTAAATGAACCTGCCATGCTTCCTTCTGTGGGGGTTACTAGAACAAGTCCCCTTGCTCTCGGCTGTGAAATGGTAGTACCAGTACTGTTGCTAGGGTATGTTACTATTATGCAGTGAACACTACTTGACTTAATTAATTCACCTAGTGGCTGATAAAGTACCAGGGGAAGGTCGGGACTAGAGCTACTTGAATTTTTGGGAACAGAGTTACCTGGGATTATGGGTGCCAGCCCTTCTCGGAATAGCTGCTCCATCGCAACATGCAACTCCACATCAGACATCTCCTTGGCGCACGTGTCATTTCTGTCATACTCCTTTCCATTTTCTACTTGGGCTAGGCTCTTATACACCTGCCGCACTTTCTTGGTGGTCCCACCTATATCGTGGGAACTTGTCTGACCTTCCATCTACTTCGTCGTCTGAGGTGCCTCTCCTTTGTCTCTCCTTTTCCATTATTTTCTTTCCAATTCTTTCATCACCCTTTCTCGCCACTTCTCAGCGAGTTGTGCCCTCCGATGTGCTCGTTGTTCCCTTAAGCTACTAGAGGTCTCGGCATCCATATCCTATTCCCCCTTTTCAACTTACTTGTAGCATCTCTCATTTAGTCCCTTCCCCCAGTACTGGAGTTTTAGGTCTCCATCTCAGACTTTTGGAACTCCATCAATCCTTCATCTACCATCAAATCCTTGATCCATAGGGGGATCTCCCTCAACAGTTTTCCACACAACCCTGACTTGAATACGTCTTCTACTTTCAAGAAATACTGGTAGCATTCAACTGCGAACTCTACTACATATCCCTCCAACATAGATTGCACCCATAAATCTACATCTCGGGTCAAATCGTTATCTAGCCGGTGGAGTGCTACCAGATCTGAGTGCACCCACTTGCGACAGACCTTCCGCAAACCTCTCGGGACTACCTTGCCATTTGTAGAGATCCTCCAGAAACTTTCCCCGAAAGATCTCATAGATGTCACTAGCAGACTTAGAGAATAGAATCTGGTTCTTAACAGTCTTCTCTTTTTGTTGTCTTACTTCCACTTGCTGAGCTATGAACTGCTCTAGATGGTCATCCAACCACTTTCGTATTTATTTTGCGAAGATTCGTGATACCATGATCTAACTCCAGAATGAGATTTCAAGTCTTGGCAACGGAACCATTTTTTGGCAAGAAAAGAGGTCTCAAGGGGATACCCAGGTTTGAGAGGGTGGCCAACAAGGGTTACCGCAGTAGTCTAGCACACGCCGGCATTTTCACCCTGCTCCGAGGAATAGAGAGTCTCACCCGAGGCGTGTCGCAACCTTACTAAGGCTGGGGTTGGATCAAGTATCGATCAGGCATGGCAAATGCACAAACCATCCATAACTCAAGTACTTCAAATAAGTGTAAATACAAGATAGATAACAATACCCATGAACTTGATCAGAATGAGAACCAAAAATTCAAAAAATCTGCATGTCCACTAAACCATAACACAAGACAGAACTTAGAACAACATCCTTATATTAGAAAGTGTTGCATTAATAGCAAAATACTATTACATCACTCCTTAGAGCATGCCTGGCAGAACTGGTTACAATCACATTACAAAACATAGAACATAACAATGAGAGATAGAGAGAGAGAAGAACAACATGAACAGAGATTTCCTACGACTCCTGCTCCTCGATCCCTCCTAAACCAACCTCTATTATTTTCTCGTCAGCTACCTATTTGTTCCACCGCCAATGCGATTGACAATCCTTCCTTCTTTTCCGTTCGGCTGTTTGCTGCTTTCCCTGATTGCTGGGAATCCCACTAATTGTCTTTTTCTGCTTCCCTTTTCCATTTGTACCTACTTCTGCAACATCAGCGCAACCTACTCTTCAATTCTTCGCAACCGTGACAGCTCTCTCTCTACCGTGGTTGTGCTTCGCCACCTTTTCTTGCAACACAAAACTGTTTCATTTCAAAACAAGGGCCCTAACAATACAAAAGGACAACTAGATCTCCAAAGACCACTTCTCTAGTTTCATGAGCCCAAACCATACCATACAAAGTGAATGGTACATCATCACCATGTGGTATCTAAATCATAAAGATATTGAATGTTATGTGCAATGCTGTATGGTACCAATGGTTTCTCCAGTGGATACAACGCAATTTTACCAATTGTTTTTCCCTATTTTGGAACATCATGTGGCAAGTTTTCTCCCAACAAGTTTCTAGTTTTGCATGTTTTCTCATCTACTAGAAGGCAGTAAATGGAATTATATTTCAGCTAAGCATAACAAGAATAACACAACATTTTCCCAAATTCATGCAAAGAAGAGTTATCTCCATCATAAATGTTGGTCCTAGAATGACCATGAAACCCAAATATAATCTTGCCCTCTTGTGGAGAAATGCATTTTACATAGATGGTGAGAGAATGAAAATACTTTGTGAAATGATCAATAAGTACAGAAATACGTTTCTTACCATACATTATGAGTAGGCTGGAAGTGAGATCCATGGATGAGCCCTCCCATGAGAATCTCCTCATAAAGGTCTGTAAAACAAAGGGATGCATACTCCCCTTGGAACAATCCATCAATAGATACATACTCTTGAGTGACAGCGTTGTTGGCCTTTGTGATAAGGATCTTGTCACTTCATGACTCCATTCACTGACATGCCACATGCCAAATTCATCCACCATTATGCTGCTATATGTGGGAGTACCTCCTTATCCTCCAATGTTGAAAGGCAGCCCATTTTCCCCCTAACTATGCCATCCTCTTCATCTGAAATGCCATGCAAAGTATGGGATAAAATCAGCCCATAATCTCCCAAGAGTAGCCAAAGCAACAATATTTTTTCTACCTTCTCACACCTCCATCATACAAACCATAGAGTGAAAACATAATGATTGACATGAAGAATGTCACATCATACCAATGCACCCAAACTCCCTACTGCCATATGATGCAAGTTCCATGCCAAGTTCCAACCAATAACATACCCTTTGGAGTAGGATATGTCACATGCTGACCAAAATCTTTCAAGAGTAGCCAGCGCAGCCTTGCCTTGATCAGAATGGATCAAGGACCTACGGATTAGCTCAAAATTCAAAGTTACATGATTGATTTGAAACCAGTATGGTTGGTTAGATCTCGTATTCTTGATTCTGGAGACGTGAACGGTTCAAAAAATGAACACCATATGAAAAAGTTATTGCACTTTGAATTTCGAGTGGGTCTGGCGGATCACGGAGGAGCCAACCCTCCTCCCATGGAACCTCATCACATGACTAGTGTGGGAGCTTACTGTTAAGGGTGCTTAAGGAGCCTAATCCCAGGTTTAATATTTAATTAAAATTCAGTTAAGTGGAGTTTAATATGGCATAGATTCTGGAGGCGCTCACAAATTTAGGTGACTTCCACTTTTAGTGGAGTTAACTGGAAGTTACCCCACATTTAGTGGAGGAAATTGGGGCAAATTTGTTTTGGTCATAACTCACTCAATTGTCGACCATTTGGAGAGTTTGAATAGTCAATTTCGACTATCTTAGAAATTATAGAGCCATTGGTGAGGGTTGTAGAGCCATAAGAAAACTTTTGAGCACGTGTTTTCTTTAGTGAAGTTCTAGGGGCCACTAGGGCCACCATGGGCCAGCAGCAGTTTGAGACCTAGCCAGGAAAGCTAGAGGCCTTATTTAGAAATATAATAGTCAATTTTGGATATTTCAGATGTTCTAAAACTAATGGTGTGGTTTTAAGAGCCTGTAGAGGACTTTTGAAGGCCTATATTATTCAGTGAAGTTCCCGGGGCCATCAGTGCCAGCTTTTGCCAGTAGCAGTTCGGGGCCTAACCAGGGGAGCTAGAGACCTTATTCAATGAAAAAATAGTCATTTATAACTTTAACCGGAATTATAAATCCATTTATGGAGATTTAAGAATTTTTCGAGGACTTATAGAGGTAGAGAACCCATCAAATAAGTTTTCAGTGACCCTAGTGCTAGGGGGTGCCGACAGGTGTTGGAGGCGAAACCGGAGCAGTCGGAGGCCAATTTCAATGAACCAATAGTATATCCTGACTATTTTAGGCACTATGAATCCAATTAATGGATTTCAGGAGCCATTTGAAGATTTCTAAATCTCTAGAAGCTTTGGGGAAGTTTTGGGCAGCCCAGGGAAAACCATGGAGGAAGGCCTAGTTTGGGGATGCAGTGCTCGTTTTAAGCAAATGACACAATCGACACAAGTCGATAAAAAACATGATACATATTGAAAAACACTTTTGCATGTATCAACGTATAATGAACCTATTTACAGCTCGCTATTTACACATATAATTTCCATGCACATGTACACCTTCAACTCTTTCTTTCAAGTACCAAAAAGTACATAATCCCAAAAACATGTGGGTGACTATAAGAGCCGAAGTAAAATATATTTCTACAATTTAATTGGGTATAATAGTCATATTTTACACTTCCACGGTGAAATTTTGCAACACAAAGAAATTCCTTCAACTTAACTGCATTTACATACAATCTTGCATCAAATTTATAGAAGGTAGTTGAACATCGTGTCCTGAATGGACTACAAGCTTCCTACAACATCCTGTCACAAGAATGCACATCAACCTTGAAAATAAAATCTCATGCAATATTTGAAATGAATATCACCTCTTTTTTCTCCTTTAAAGCATTGACTGTCACCTTGTAATGTTCCAAATTTTTCTTCAATAAATTGGAACATTAATTTTTTCCTAAATTCATTTAGGAGATGAATAATTCAGTAAGGAGGCCCAATGACGATAAAAACATAAATAAAATCCCTCTAGTATGAAAAGGGATCAATCATGGAACAAGATTTCACACCCTCATGTGTGAAATGAGATATTTGCAAAGAGGGTTGACCAAGTCAACCAGCGCAGGGTATGAGGTGGAAAGGACTACATGGGATAACGCAGAGATAGAGGAGGAAAGCTTCTAGAGGAAGAGAAACCCTAATTCGAATTAGGGCCCTTGGAGAGCCTTCACTTGCTATATATGGAGAGGAGGAGAGCCATTGCTATTCATGCATATGTTTATGATTTCATGTCTTTTCATACATTGTGCATTCTCTGTTGTTTAGCAAGAATTGCCGGTAAATTCCTGTTTAGGATTTCCTCACCTTCTTGAGAGGCCTCTTGAAGGTTGGTTCTTCAACTTCCACATATCTTGGCTCAAGGTCAAAGCATCCTCCTCCAGGACAGCATTATTGCTGCAGCAACATAATACTATGTTGTAGGGTGTTGCAGTGGAGACTTCACAACACCTCTTCCATTGCTTGTTTTTCAGAGGGAGAGCCTTCCTTTCCTTTAGAGGATCGGATTGAAATATATTGGAGCTGATTTTCATATCTTGGCACTTGGCCAAAGTGTCTATTCCACTCACTGCGCAGTCCCTCTTAGTGACTGCGTTATTTTCATGGTGTATCTGCAGTGAGGGTTTGCAGATTGATTTGAGGGTGAGATCTCAAGTGTAAGGATCAACCTTCCACTTTGGAGATTCATTGGAGGAGGTATACTTCAGTTTTTTCATCATATTCAGCCTTCTCTATTGAGTTCCAGATTTGAGTTGTAGCCGCTGCCCAGTAACTCCGGAATTTTTTCCATTTTGTATATTTCAGCCAATCCCTTGGAGGATTGATGTATTATTGTTTCTAAGGGTTAGATCTTTGCTCCCCTATTGTATTTGAGCCATGTATTTTCATATTCATGTATTGACATCATTTTTTAGCAGTATTCTATCATAGAATGTGTCTTCACAGTCTGGGTTTATGCAGAAATAGCAGTGTTCTTTCATATTCATGTACATGTATTGTTGAGGCTTGGATTTTCTTTCTTGAGAGGTTGTTTCCTCAAGACTTGTACTCTCTTTTGCTGCTATACATTGTTCTTGGCTATTCACACATCTTCTTGTCTCACAGCTAATTGTATAACGTTGTCTCTTCATGGTATGCTCATGTATGTGTTTGCATAATGTTGTAGCTCACTTTTCAATGGGATTCTTCAAGCAGCTCTATAGACAGAGTCTGAAAAGCGCCAGATAGCCTCTGGATCTCACACTTCCTTGAGAAGGTGACACATTTGGTAAATTCCCTCTCAGTCAATCTCTGGAATAGATTGTTGATTGCTAACAATTTCTGAAAAGGGAACATTACAGTGGTATCAAAGCAACTTTCTTGGCTCAGCCTGTGAGTCTTCGCCAAGAAGATCAGAATGTTAAAGAAGATGAGTTTATTCTCATCTGTGTTCAGATCCAGAGGAGAACTCTCCAAGGAGGTCAAGAAGATTGAAGAAGAATAAGAGGAAGTACCATGCACTTCCTATTCTCATCAAGAAGAAGACATTGAACATGGAAGACACTTGGATTATCAGATTCTAAGTGATTACCTTGTTGAGTATAGATCTCAACCTAGAGCCTTCAAGGAGACTCTAAATTTTCCTCATTTCATCCAGCTGAAGGAAGAGAAGAGACCATGTATCAGAAGAGAAATCAAAGGCAATAGATTTCTATTGTCTACCTATGATGGGTCATCTACTGCAAGAACTTTGGTGAGAAAGTTGGAGGCATTTTTCTTACTACATCCTGTAGTAGAGAAAGAAGCGGTTGAAATCTCAATGCTGAACTTGGAGGGTGAAGCCTATGATTGGTGGAGCAGCCACTTGAACCATGAAGGGGTGAAAATTTTTGCAAAGTTCATCCAAGGGTTGATCAAAACCTTTGATGATGAAGGGGCAAGGAAAGAAAGGATCACATCACCACTTGAGGAGCCTTGCGATAATGCTGTTACACTCATGGAGGAGCAGCCACATGCATCAACAGTTGGGGCAGCCAACACTTTTGAGGAAGGAACTCTTGCAGCCCTACAAGAACTTCCAAATGCACATCAAGGTATGAAATAATTTCCACAAAATATTGTTGCAACAACTTCTTTTAAAAATTGTGGAGATTTACTTTTGCATGACCAAGGGTCAAATCCCATTACTACTATAGAGCAGCTTGGTTGCACTACGTTGTGCAACATAGAAACATTCAAGGAGGAAACAAACCATCATCTTCATGAGCCTTTGTTGGATTGCATATCACATTGGAGGTCGGGGTTTGAAGCCTTGAAGAATGATGGTAGACATCTTACAGTGAGAAACCCTTTCTCCCTTCAAGATGACACTTTCTCAATGAGCTCCTCTCAACTCAAAGAGGAACTTCTACTTTCAGATCCAAGACCTCATTGGTTTTGGAAGACTATGGATGAGAGGGAGGTCTCAAGGAGAGACCTCATGGGATGTGCACTTGAACACACCATGGAGTGCAATGCTTTTCTTCCTTTCTCACAAGAGCAGATAGAAGATGGAGGACATCTTAGGATGGATAACATCTCTCATGCTTGGGTTGGACATCCCTTGAGCCATACACATCATGGTGGGAGGTTTTTTCCTACCACCTAGTTGGGTCTTGATAGGGTCTCATTTATCCTTGAGAAGATTGCATTTCAAAATCCCATGAAGTGCAAAGACAGGAAGTTGATTTGGAAGGATGGTAGCCCTCATGGGAGGAATGCCAAGATGAAGAGGAGGAGAAAGCATCCAAAAGTGGTTGAGTGGATGTGGTTGATGAGCAAGGAGCTAGGAAGCTACTTGCAAATTTATGATACCGAGCAGCAAGAGGCTTGGATGTGTTGGTTACTCTTGAAAGAGTTTGGCCATCACTTGGCAAACACTCTTCTTAAGAGTAAGAGGATGGATATCTGCATCATTGAGCATCATAGAGTAGGGATGCATGGTGTGGATATGATACTCATATCATTCATTATGTCTTCATCACATGATTGGTATGATGGAAATATGGGGAGGCGGAAAAATATTTTGTTTCTTTGCTTGTTTCTGGGAGATAAAGAGCAGATTTTCTCTCACACTTTGCATGATGTTGCAGGAGGAGGAGATGGAATTATCTCCTTAGTATTTGATGATTTGGAGGCTCTTCCATCTTGGGGAGTATTCCATATTTGTTGCAGCATTATTGGAGGAATCTTTGACAAGGAGCATGTCAAAGAACAGAGTTTTGTATTGACAGGGGCTTATTTTCATAAGCTCACAGCGCGGTCACTATGGAGCAGAGACTTATGGATGAAGTGTGCCCAATAGAAATGTGGTGGATCCATAACCCACATGTCCCAGGATCATTTCATATTTGTTGCACTTGATGAACAAAGAGGAGGTAATGATGATATAGGCATCTATCACTATGGCATATTCTTCTTAACTTGGATTTCCAAGCATGAGGAGTATTATCTTCTTGTAGCACATGATTCATTCTTCTTCATAGCATGCCAACACACTATGGAGGACTCATTCATGGATCCATGTACCATCTTACTTCTAGAATATGGTGAGAAATTTGTATATACATTCATTAATTTGCACACTCTTACCATTCTTATGCAGTGCATTGCTTCACAAGAGGACAAGCTTGTCAAATTGCTCCATGAGTTGTATTGGGCCAATCTACATGATGGAGGCAGCCATCTATTTTGTGGCCATGGGAAAATGTTTTATCATCACATGTATGTTTAGTTTCTGCACTATAACATGTATCATATAAAGACACGCATGATTAACCATGTAAAAATAAACATTTTTCCATGTACTTTTATCAAGCAGCAACTTGTAAAATTGCGTTGTATGTACTTGGGAGACTGTTGGTACCTTCAAACCTCATGTGAAACCAACAATATTTCTTTCATTTTTTTGCTGATCATGACTTCCCTTTCTAATATGGATCAGATTTGTAAAGGAATCATGATTATGAGAGGGGCACATGAGTTGGATGTGTCTTTGATTGGGAAAAATTCTCACAATTTCTGCACTACATGTTCCAATGGGAGCATGGGAGGAGATATGGCCACCACAACCAAATTTTTGTTCTCTTTTGAGGTGGGCCATGAGATTGATATTCATCCATTGTACAGCCATGGGCAAGTGTTTTTTCATGTATTGTTTTTACATTCAGCCATTTACTATCCACTAGTAGATGTGATGGATCTTGTACATTGCTTGCCATGTAAATTTCTAAAGTTGCAGTGGATGAAACTGCGTTGTGTCCTCTTGAGATGTTGTTTTCACTTTGTAGCATCATGTGAAACCTACAACAAACTTCTCATTTGGATATTCTATGATGACCATGTCCTATTCATCATGGATAATATGTTTTGGGCCAGCTTGTTCTTCATTGTTCGAGGAGAACTCTTTGGAGAATATTTGTTCATTTTTCCATTTGAGGGAAATACTTTTGCAGCCCAGGATTAGAAAAAACTTTACACTTATCATAAGTGGAGAGAAGGATATCATAGGGTGAGCCATGATGCTTGCCAAGTTTAGATTTTCATCCCACCCTCATTTCTGGAGCTTGAGGTGGAAGGAGATTTTCAAGAGTTGCCTTGTTGGGAGGTGGCTCATTTTGTTTGGATGATTTCTTGGGGATGGAGGATCCACATGAGGGAGATGTTCCTTATTATATTTCAGACTCCATACCTTGAGTGGAGATTCTTCAGTTCTATCCTTGAAATTGCTTGGCGACAAGCAACATTTGGGAGGGGAGGACTGCAATGTTCCAAATTTTTCTTTAATAAAGTGGAACATTAATTTTTTCCTAAATTCATTTAGGAGATGAATAATTGGGTAAGGAGGCCCAATGACAATAAAAACATAAATAAAATACCTCTAGTATGAAAAGGGATCAATCATGGAATCAGATTTCACACCCTCATGTGTGAAAGGAGATATTTGCAAAGAGGGTTGACCAAGTCAACCAGCACAAGGTATGAGGTGGAAAGCACTACATGGGACAACGTAGAGATAGAGGAGGGAAGCTTCTAGAGGAAGAGAAACCCTAATTCTAAGTAGGGCCCATGGAGAGCCTTCACTTGCTATAAATGGAGAGGAGGAGAGCCATTGCTATTCATGCATATGTTTATGATTTCATGTCTATTCAGACATTGTGCATTCTCTATTGTTTAGCAAGAATTGTCGGGAAATTCCTGTTTAGGATTTCCTCACCTTCTTGAGAGGACTCTTGAAGGTTGGTTCTTCATATTGCACATATATTGGCTCAAGGCCAAAGCATCCTCCTCCAGGACAGTGTTATTGCTGCAACAGCATAATACTGTGTTGTAGGGTGTTGCAGTGGAGACTTCACAACACCTCTTCCATTGCTTGTTTTTCAGAGGGAGAGCCTTCCTTTCCTTTGGAGAATCAGATTGGAATATATTGGAGCTGATTTTTAGATCTTGGCACTTGGCCAAAGTGTTCTATTCCACTCACTGCGATGTCCCTCTTAGTGATTGCGTTATTTTCATGGTGTATCTGCAGTGAGGGTTTGCAGATTGATTTGAGGGTGAGATCTCAAGTGTAAGGATCAGCCTTCCACTTTGGAGATCCAGTGGAGGAGTTCTACTTCAGTTTGTTCATCATATTCAGCCTTCTCTATTGAGTTCCAGATTTGAGTTGCAGCAGCTGCCCAGCAACTCCGGCATTTTTTCCATTTTGTATATTTCAGCCAATCCCTTGGAGGATTGATGTATTATTGTTTCTAAGGGTTAGAGCTTTGCTCCCCTATTTTATTTGAGCCATATATTGTCATATTCATGTATTGACATCATTTTTTAGCAGTATTCTATCATAGATTGCGTCCTCATAGTCTGGGTTTATGCAGAAATAACAGTGTTCTTTCAAATTCATGTACATGTATTGTTAAGGCTTGCATTGCCTTTCTTTAGAGGTTGTTTTCTTAAGACTTGTACTCTCTTTTTCTGCTATACATTATTCTTGGATATTCATACATCTTCTTGTCTCACAACTCATTGTATAATGTTGTCTCTTCATGGTATGCTCATGTATGTGTTTGCATAATGTTGTAGCTCACTTTTGAGTGGGATTATTCAAGCAGCTCTATAGACAGAGTCTAAAAAGGGCCAGATAGCCTCCGGATCTCACACTTCCTTGAGAAGGTGACACATCCGGTAAATTCCCTCTCAGTCAATCTCTGGAATAGATTGCTGATTACTGGCAATTCTTGAAAAAGGAACATTACACACCTTCCTGTAACATCAAATATATGGTAATCCTCTTTGCACATTGGTGTATCCATCTATCGATCCACAATCGACAAACACA
Organism: Pinus albicaulis; assembly: GCA_034641835.2. Lineage (NCBI taxonomy): Eukaryota > Viridiplantae > Streptophyta > Pinopsida > Pinales > Pinaceae > Pinus > Pinus albicaulis. The sequence continues at coordinate 650,107,024 of CM076569.1, read as the reverse complement.
TTTGACTGAAACATAAGTCATGCAACATGCGACATCAACAAAAAGTCGACATGAAATGTGTTATACAATTGACACAAAATCAATGTAAAAAGTGTGCAACACAATTGACACAAGTCGCCAAACATGTGCAACATAATCGACACAAGTCGATAAACAACATGATACATCTTGACAAACACTTGTGCATGTATCAATGTACAATGAACCTATTTACAATTCGCTATTTACACATACAACTTCCATGCACATGTACACCTTCAACTCTTCCTTTCAAGTACCAACAAGTACATAATCCAAAAAACATGTGGGTGACTATAAGAGCTGAACTAAAATATATTGTTGCAATATAAGTGAGTATCATACTCATTTTTTACACCTCCATGACGAAATTTTGCAACAACGAAGAAATTCCTTTCAACTGAACCACATTTACATGCAATCTTGCATCAAACTTTTCAACAGAAATACATGCATACATAACTGAATTTGCATATGTACAGATGAATGTATGTATTACTGGGTCAAGAATTCAAACCACTTCTTACCAAGCCACTTCCATGGTGATTACAAAATGATCTGAAAATGGGTTGGTTAACTTGTTATGTTTTTCAAGAACCCCCCACTCAGTTAAAAAAAAACAAAAGATCTAGCTTATACTTGACAATTTGTGGAATTTATGCTTGAAAGTGGTGTATGATTTTTAATTGTTTAAGTGTCTTAAGTCCATTTGTTCTTGCTAAAATTTAAGATGTATAACAGCAAGATAATGTAGCAATAAAATATCCACACATAACAGTAAAATTAATCTATGATTTCACCCAAATATCGTGGGCTACGTCTCCTTTGAGCTTTGTCATCTTGACTAGGCTCTTTGGGATTATGGTAAAGTTTCTTTTACAAGTTCCACACTTAACTCCAATGGTTTCTGAAATGAACCAAAGGGCTTAGAATACCATCTATATATATTGAGATTCAACAAGATGATGAAGCTTAGTGAAAATCAGTCACCTTCACTAAGTGGGCCTGCAAGCTATTTTTAGGTGTAAGTTTATTATTAGACTATGTCTATTTTTAGACATGGTGATCATATTTCAGAAGTTGCAGGATGTTATTTGTGGATGGTTGGTCAAGTTGGAAAAATATATGAAATTCGATTTTTAGAATATTGGGTGAAGTCTATTTATAGATCGTCGACCTAAAAATAGATGTATCAATTATTATTAGCCCTTAATAATAATCAGACTCTAAATATCAACTTATTCTCTTTGAGCACTTTAATTCAGTGAAAATATTTGGCAAATCAGTGGGCTGAAGGAATTATGCATTTCCTAGGGTTTACTGGTGGTTCATGCATGGAGGACTTAGTTAGAATTGAAGTGGCAAAGTTATGACAGAGTTGGTAGAGTAGTTCATGGAGTTGTTGTTCAGTTTAACTCAGTTAATGGAGTTAAACTCAGTTGAGCTGGTTGTATCTAGTATAACTGAATGATACACTAGTGAGAGTTAAGTGAATTAATAGTTAATTAATTCAAAACTAATAACTCACTAACAACTGAACAGAAACAACAGTTAACTACAGTGCATGTCAGTTCCAGTGGAGACCCAGTGGAGAGATAGGTGAAAGGGTGAGATGGACTATTTTTTGTGACTATAGTGATGATTTGATTGCACCACACACACATTGTAGATGCCAATGAGGATTGAACAGTCAAGGAAAGGCCAATTCGAATTCATTCATGGGTCTTCTTCAGCAGGGATTTCACAGTGGAGGCACGCTATCAGGTGGCAAGAAATCAGTGCATGGATTTGTATATTTCTTCATGTTAGTGTGTGACGATTGATTGTACTGAGAGCTTGATGTACTAATATTTGTATGAGATTGTTACATAATCTCCATGATACATAATATATGATAATTGGGGTTTTCAACTTCAGGCTTTCCCGTTAAACAAATGTGTTATGTGCGAATTTTTTTATTGCTTCATGTGTTTGCAACTGAGTTTTTAAATTTCCGAAAAAGATTAGCAGTGGAAGGATTTTGTATTTAGCAAGAAGATAAATATTGTTAGATTAGGAGAATATGGATATATACATGCATATGTTATATAATTTCTACATGGTATAGGAGCAATGCTAATTCTTGAAGATTGCAATTGTGAAGAATTACCGAGTTTTTGCTGGTGGACAATTCGAATTTGCTTCATAAAATTCTCGGTGTGACAGTTGAGTATACATTGAAATGTCTTTAAATGGGTTGTGATTGGAGTATGCCCTTGAGGGCATCTCGAATTACATATCCTGGAAGAACAATATGGAGGCGGTGCTGGAAGTTAATGGACAGAAGGAGGTCATCGATAGTGATGTTCCTAAGCTAGGATTTAGTGATGTTGCATTACTTGACGCATGGCGAAAGAAGGTAAAAAAGACAAGAATAATTTTGTTGGAAGGTGTGAAGGACCATATTATTTCAAGTCTTCATGGGAAAGCCACTCCATTTTCAATGTGGAAGGCTTTGACAGATTTAATCCAAAGCAGCAGTGACCAGAGGAAGTGGTGCTGAAAGATAAGCTCAGAAAAATAAAAATGGAGAAGGGCGACAGTATTCCAAAATATCTCACGAAGTTTGTCCACTGTAGGGATGAACTGGGAAGTGTGGGGATTACTGTTGATGATGATAAACTGGTGAGCTTGGCTCTCCTTGGGCTTCCAAAGAGTTGGCATAGCTATGAAGACTCTGTCAATGGATGGGAGAAACTGTCGGGTTGGGAGCGACTTTGGTTGGATCTTGTGCAGGAGGAGATAAGGCAAACAACCAGGGATGGCTCTTCATCTAAAAATGATGATGAAGAGAATTTCACTTTGGTTGCCAAAGCAAGGAAAGGGAAGGGGAAGAAATTTCCTCCAAAATCCGAGGCTAAAGGCAAGAAGCAGGATTTGTCCAAGGTGAAGTGTTTTCACTATCACGAACATGGGCATTTTTCCACTAACTTCCCACAGAAAAAGAAGAAAAAGAAGGTTGTTGGAGCTGCAGCTGGAGAGGCCTTATCCTCGCAATTTTAACTTGATTTCTCTTTGATCACATGCTTGGTTTCAAGCTCAATGAGATCGGTGTGGTATCTTGATAGTGGTGCATCTTTCCATATGACGGGAGACAAGGAGTTGCTTAGTGACTTGGAGGAGAAGGATCTCCAAATGCATATAGAGATGGGCGACAATGGTCGAAACAGTGCAACTGGCATTGGGACCATTACCTTTGAGAGGGAGTCAGGTAATCCATTTCTGTTGAAAGATGTTATGCATGTTCCAAGTCTGAAGAAGAACTTGGTCTCAGTCACAATGTTGGAAGATAGAGGTTATGACATTGTTTTTAACGAGGGAAAAGCTTTACTGCGACATAAAACAATGGGTCAAACCAAGAGGATAGGGATTTGAGTTAAGAATCTCTACAAGCTATAGGTAGATGTTTGCACTGCAATGATGGGAAAAGCAGAAGAAGTGGTGAGCCGAGATGAGGGCAAATTATGGCACAAGAGATTGGGCCATCTTCAACATGGCACTTTGAAGATTTTGCAGAAGATTTCTACTGGACTTCCCAAGGGTACTCTTGCACAGTAAAATTAGTGAAATGGATGTACTATGGGTAAATTTGTGAAGACCACCTTTCATGAGAAGAAGAATCGTGCTTCGGTGATCCTGGAGAGAATTCACATAGACTTGTGTGGACCTTTCTCGATTTCTTCAATAGCAAAACACAGGTATTATGTTATATTTTTTGATGACCATTCTCGTAGATGTTGGATCTTCTTCATGCAGAAGAAGAGCGAAACATTCTCAAAGTTCTGTGAGTTTAAAGCATTGGTGGAGAAGGAGTCGGAAAATAAAGTGAAGGATCTACAGAGCTATAATGGTGGTGAATATATCTCGAACGAATTCAAAGACTTTTGTATCAAAGAAGGAATTCAAAGAGAACTCATAGCACCTCATAACCCATAGAAGAATGGGGTCGCAGAGAGGAAGAACAGAATGATCATGGGTGCTGCACGAGCTATGCTACATGACCAGGGCCTACCAATGCACTTGTGGGTGGAAGCATGCAACATTGCAGTTTATGTGAAAAACCATTGTCCTCATAGAGTACTTGGCATGAGTACACCTGAAGAAGCTTTTACTGGTAAGAAGCCTGATATTTCTCATTTGAAGATTTTTGGCTCGTATGTTTACATTCATGTGACAAATGATGCTAGGAAGAAGCTGGAGCCGATTGCAGAAGTTGGGATATTTGTGGGGTACACAGAAACACCCCATAATTATCGTGTGTATTTTCTAGACAATCAGATGATTGTGGTGTGACGGGATATAAAATTCAATGAGGTGAAAGCCATGACGTTGTCGCTTGAGAGGGAGCTACACTTGCATGCAAAGGAGCAAATTCTTGTTCCCAAAGATGAGCCTCTAGATGTGGATCAGCCACAGGAGGAGATTCATGAAGTGGAGGAGTCCAATCATGCAAAACCAAACATCAGGAAAGGCAGAAAGCATACCACAGAAGTTGAGAGACTGAAGTTTGATGCAAAACAAAATGTAGGAGTCCCTACATCACAGCGTAGACAAAGACAGTCACCTGACCGATTTACTAAATAAATGGCTCTCATGAACAAGTGTATCATGACAGAGCCATCTTCTTTTGAATAAGCAGTGCAGGAGCCCACAAGGGTAGATGCCATGGTGGAGGAGTATGACTCCATTTTCAGAAATAGTGCTTGGGAGATTGTTCCAAGGCTGGTGGGTAAATCAGCTGTAGGATCAAGATGGATCTACAAGGTAAAGTAAGCTACTGGTGGGAGCGTCGAGAAGTATAAGGCAAGATTTGTTGGTCGGGGCTTCTCACAAATCGAGGGGATTGATTATGAAGAAACCTTTGCACCTGTCGCATGGTATTCTTCCATAAGGACCATCCTTTCTCTCTCAGCGCAGATGGGTTGGCACATTCATCAGATGGATTTGAAGATTGTGTTCCTTAATGGGATCATTGAGGAAGAGGTGTACATTGAACAACCTGAAGGATTTGAGATCTTCTGCAGTGATTCACATGTGTGCAGACTCAAAAGAGCGTTGTATGGGCCGAAACAAGCACCTCGTTCTTGGTACACTCGGATCAACGGCTATTTCACTGGACTTGGCTTCACCAAGAGTGAGGCGGATGAAAACCTATACCAAATTGTGGTGGAGGGTAAGCTTTTAATCATTTTTTTTTATGTTGATGATTTAATACTAACGAGTGATGAGCAGTTGATACACTCATGCAAGCCAGATCTTGCAAAGGAGTTTGAGATGAAGGATTTGGGCCTCCTTCATTATTTCCTTGGATTGGAAATATGGCAGCGGGAAGGTGAATTGTTTGTGTCTCAAGGCAAGTATGCTCGGGAGATACTTGAGAAGTTTCACATGCAAGGCTGCAAGCCTATCGATACTCCTCTTCCAGGAAATTCGAGGAAAGAGGATGCTACATTGGTAGAGGTAGTGGATGCCACTGGTTATTGACAGTTTGTGGGTTCGCTCATGTATTTAGTTAATACAAGACCATACATATGCTATGCTCTGAACCAACTTTCACAAGTGATGGTTAAGCCTACCAAGCTCTTTTGGAAGGCAGGAATGCATGTCCTGAGGTATCTCAAGGGCACATTTGAGTATTTATTATGGTACAAACAGACGAATGAGGTGAAATTGCATGGCTTCACGGATGCAGATTGGGCAGGCAGCCCAACAGACAGAAAGAGCACATCAAGAGGGGTTTTCAGTATACGATCTACAACAGTTTCTTGGTACAACAAGAAACAAATATCTGTGGCACTTAGTTCAGCGAAAGCAGAAAACATGGCAGCAAGTCAAGCTGCATGTGAGGCTATCTAGAAGAGGAAGATCCTGGCTGGTTTGTTTGGTTCACATCTAGATCCTACAATGATACATTGTGATAATCAGATTTGCATTAAACTCTCAATTAATCATGCGTTTCATGATAGATATAAACATATTGATATCCGGTATCATCATATCAGAGATTGTGTGCAGCAAAAGCTCATGTTGCTTCAGTACATTCCTACGGAAGATCAAGATGCATACATTCTAACGAAGGCACTCACCAGGAGAAAATTCAAATACCATAGAGGCAGGTTCGAGGTGAAGGATAATCCCTATCTTGTTGAGAGGGAGTGTTGAGATTCAACAAGATGATGAAGCTTAGTGAAAATTAGTCACCTTCACTAAGTGGGCCTGTAGGCTATTTATAGGTGTAAGTCTATTTTTAGACTATGTCTATTTTTAGACATGGTGATCATATTTCAGAAGTTACAGGATGTTAGTTGTGGATGGTTTTTCAAGTTGGAAAAATACATGAAATTCTATTTCTATAATATTGGTTGAAGTCTATTTATATATCGTCGATCTAAAAATAGATGTATCAATTATTATTAGCCATTAATAATAATCAGACTGTAAATATCAAATTATTCTCTTGGAGCACTTTAATTCAGTGAACAGATTTGGAAAATCAGTGGGCTGAAGGAATTACGCAATTCCTAGGGTTTACTAGTGGTTCATGCATGGAGGACTCAGTTAGAACTGAAGTGGAAAAGTTATGGCAGAGTTGGAAGAGTAGTTCATGGAGTTGTTATTTAGTTTAACTCAGTTAATGGAGTTAAACTCAGTTGAGCTAGTTGTATCTAGTCTAACTGAATGATACCCTAGTGAGAGTTAAGTGAATTAATTATTTAATTAATTCACAACTAATTACTCACTAAAAACTGAACAGAAACAACAGTTAAATACAGTGCATGTCAGTTCCAGTGGGGACCCAGTGGAGAGATAGGTGAAAGGGTGAGATGGACTATCTTTTGCGACTATAGTGATGCATTGATTCTACCACACACACATTAGAGATGCCAATAAGGATTGCACAGTCAAGGCAAGGCCAATTCGAATTCGTTTAGGGGTCTTCTTCAGCAGGGATTGTGCAGTGGAGGCAGGCTATCAGGTGGCAAGAAATCAGTGCATGGATTTGCAGATTTCTTCATGTTAGTGTGTGACAGTTGATTGTACTGAGAGCTTAATGTACTAAGATTTGTATGAGATTTTTACATGATCTCCATGATACATAATATATGATAGTTGGGTTTTTCAATTTCAGGCTTTCCCGTTAAACAACTGTGTTATGTGCGATTGTTTTTATTGCTTCATGTGTTTGAAATTGAGTTTTTAAATTTCCACAAAATATTAACAGTGGAAGGATTTTGTATTTAGTAAGAAGATAAATATTGTTATATCAGGAGAATCTGGATATAAACATGCATATGTTATATAATTTCTACAATATCCCTATCATGGTTGTCACCACTCTGCAAATGGATCTATGCTCCCTTAGACTTGATTCCTTTTGTTGGTGCACTGAGCTACATTGAGCTTCTCTATGGCACTAACTCCTTCAGAATTTTTTTATTGTCTTTGAAACATCACCTACTATCTTCAGCACATATCAGACACCAAATATAGTCTGATCATTTGCTCAAAATGAGCACTGCATCCCCAAACTATGCCTTCCTCCACAGTTTACCCTTGGCTGCCCAAAACTTCCCGAAGTTTCTTGAGCTCTAGAAGTCTTAAAATTGCTCTGAAAATCCCTTCATTGGATTTATAATGCCAAAATTAGTCAGGATAGACTATTTTTTCACTGAAAATGGCCTCTGGCTGCTCCGGTTTCGCCTCCAACACCTGTCGACGCCCCCTGGTACTAGGGTCACTCAAAACTTCTCTATGGGTTCTCAACCTCTGTAATTCGTCAAAAGCTTATGCAACCTCCATAAATGGATTAAAAAAAAAAATTACAGTCAAGGATGACTATTGGTTCACTGCATATTGTCTCTAGCAGCTCTAGCTAGGTCCTGAACTGCTGTTGGCAAAATCTGGCACTAATGGCCCCTAGAACTTTACTGAAGCTTCTCAGCCTTCAAAAGTCCTCTATAGGCTAAGAAAACTATTGTTGCCCCCTGGTGGCCCTGGTGGCCTCTTTAACTTCACTGATGTAAAAACCTTCTTAGAAGCTCTCTGATGGCTCTGCAACCTGCTCCATTTAGTCTGGAATGTTGGAGATAGTTGAAATTGACTATTGACACTCCAAATTGGGCGAATATAGCTCCAAATAGAGCCAAAACAATTTTTTTCATGTGTCCCCTAAAGAAGCTCCACCAAAATTGGAGAGACTTTACTTATCTACAGTTAAAATAGGCGTTTTGCTAAAAATATTGTGCTCGCTCCAAATAGACTATCACGTCTAATGGTTAACAATAAATGTTAGTGGTAAATGTTGCCGCCGGGGTGGCCACATGGCCTCAAACCCTGCAATATTATCCGCTGAATGGCGGAGTTTATGGTTTTAATAAACCACATGGATTATGTTTTAAACTCCATGTGACATCCATTATAAACGGTGAATTTTAATGTTAGCGGTTATCGTTTTAGGCCCATGATTTTTAGCACCGTGGCCATATGTGGAGGGGCTGGCCCTCATGGTTGGCCCCTCCACTTCCCTAATGTTTAAACAAATAAACCATAAATATACGCGGAGTTCTTTCAAGGTTAAGAAACTACTGGTAGGCGGGACGGTTAAGACATGTGCGCGTGAGCTTGGAGGTCGGGTGGTCAATTCCCGTGCAGACCCAAAATTTTACACCATGCTCCTGGGCCACATGGTGGCCTCCAAGCCTACCACATGGCAGCTTCTAATTGGTCAACAGTTCAAAATTCAACCCTTCAAGCAATAATACCACACCAAGTGTCAATTGTCGATTGGACCAAATGGAATATTCCAGGGAATATTTCAAGGAATATTCCAATAATATTCCTTGGAATATTCTATTTTTAATTTTCCAAAATGCCAAGTCAAACTTGGTCAAAGTTTAATTTTTGCAGTTTACTGGATGTTTCAAACTGCGATAACTTCTTCATGCAATGTCAGTTTTTCGAACCGTTCACGGTGTCGGGATCGCAACAATGAGAATTTTTCAGTCACTCAGTTTTGGCACACTTCTGAGAACTTTGAATTTTGAGCTATCATTCTGGTCCATGATCCAGTTCTAATACAATTTGTCTCCATTTGTTTTCTTAAGAAATGAGTATTTTAACGATGAAACATAGATGAATTAGTGAACTTTAAGCATAAAAATAAGCCTTAAAAACACTAAACGGTAGTGTATAATAGAGAAATAAAATCACACATAAGTTTTACATAGTAGGCATGATGAAGCAGTTCATCCCTCCTGGGCTACATCTGTTGGTCCAGCTCCCAATGGCATGTCCCTCTTTGTCATTATGCTCAAAATTGCAAATTACATGTGTTTACAAGCCTCTAATGGTTTTTTTCTCTGCACCAATGTTTACAAACCACTTTCTCTCCCTCTTTCTTGACAAATGCATTCTTTTTGCCTTTTCCTTTTGGGGTCTTCTCTTTGTTTTTCCCCTTAAATTTTTTTTTCCTACCCTCTTCAAAACTATTTTTCCCTCTAGCTTCTAGATGTGTGGCTTGAACATATACCTCATCTAGACTTGTAGGATAAACATGAGGATAGTATGTCTAAGGTAGCTATGTAAGCCCCCTATGTACTTGAGCGAAGTATCTTGACTCTACAAATCAACCCCTAATAAGAGAGCTCTTCTCCTAAATTCTTGGGTGTAGTCTTGTACATTTTTTCCTTTCAATTGTCTAAAATTTTTCCAATTCATTATGGCTTTCTGCATGTGAGCTAATGGATAAAAATGTTGTTTTATTGTAGTAATTAAATCATTCCATGATAGAATAATATTACCATGTTTTTTAATCTCCTCTTTTGTCTTGGCTTCCCACCAAACAAGAGTTTCACCTTCCATCCTCAATGAAGCTAGTTGGATTTTGGTATCATCATCATGAAGGTTATGAATTCTCAAACAAGCCTCCAATTTCCTAATCCAATTATCAAGATTTTCTGCATTGACTTCACCATTAAACATTGGCAATTCAAACTTAACATCAAGTTTTAGAAAAGGACTTTTACCAGTGTTCTTTGACTTGTGTGACTAGTGTACTGAAGATGAAGTAGAGTATGATGATGATGAGGGTGAGGATGGTGACTTTCCACTGCCTCCATTTCCTCCATTGTGCTTCTTTGATTTATCTTCATCATTATGACCTCCTGATGATCCCTGACCTTCCTTGTGAAGTTTGGATTCTTCTCCTTCTAGTCTCTCATTCCTTTCTTGATAAAGGACTCTCACCATTTCAGTCATGTCAAGGAATGCTTTCCTGAACACTCTTTCTTCTTCTTTGGGATCCACCACTTCGTGGGTTTCTTCTTCTCCTGGAGGCATGCTTATTGCTTCTTCTGCTTCTCTTGGAGGTGAACTAGAGGGTGGAGAATGTGGAAATATTTCCCTCCTTTGTTGTGGCTCACTTTGAGAACCTCTTGCTTCAACCAATTTGCCTTCTACTCTCTTAAGCTTGAGCCTAGTAAGCATGAAAACCATTTCAAACAGTTAACACATATTTTCACATAAAAAAAAAAACAAAGAATAAACTCTAGCTCTGATACCAACTTAATCTGAAAATGGGTTGGATAACTTGTTATGTTTTTAAAGAACCTCCCACTCAGTTAAACAAATAAAATATCTAGCTTATACTTGACAATTTGCGGAATTTATGCTTGAAATTGGTGTATGATTTTTAACCGTTTAAGTGTCTTGAGTTCATTTTTTCTTGCTGAAATTTAACATGTATAAAATCAACATAATGCAACAATAAAATATCCACACATAACAACAAAATTAATTTAGGAGTTCACCCGAATATTGTGGGCTACGTCTCCTTTGAGCTTTGTCATCTTGACTAGGCTCTTTTGGATTATGGTAAAGTTTCTTTTACAAGTTCCATACTTAACTCCAATGGTTTCTGAACTGAACCAAGGGGCTTAGAATACCATCTATATCCCTTTCATGGTTTTTGTAGAGGTAAATCCCCTCTGCGGACAGAGGCAATCCCTACTAGCCCAGATCGGGTCTAGAAACAATCGTGTCACGCTAAGGCGCAGGTTCCTAATTACAATAAACCAACTTGCGAAGAAGGCCTACCTCAAGTCCAATGCTGTTGTTCGTAGAGAAGATGACGTTCCCATTCCCTTGCTCCAGCAGATCACAATCCTTTCGCTTGCCACGATCGCACACCTGCACACGCAAGAAACACAACAAACAAAAGCGTAAAACTCGATATATGCAATTATGTATCAGTCAGAGAAGACACAACTCATGATCATAATGAACAATACGAGTGGAATCATAACCAATAGTCGCTTATCATTAATTCATACAAAGGAAAATACAACCAGGCTCTGACGCTGAACCTTCCTTCGACGGGTCTTCAGCGGAATACGTCTCGGTAAAGCTTGTCGGGAATAGGGAAAAGCCTCTCTCTTCGATCGTCAATCTCCTCGCTATGGATTTGGCACTATGAGGACTATCAAAGCTCTTGCAGCATTCTTTAGGCTATGAAGGCTCTTGGAGATTATTGGAGACTCTTGGAGATTCTTGGAGACTCTTGGAGACTAGCTTGCAAAGGGAAATGACAAGCTTATATAGATGGTGGAAGAGGAGTTGGGATCCCTACAATCATGGGATTGGCCCGATCCTCAAGGAAGCTTCCATGAGAGGTGGAAAACTACTTCCGCTACATGGAAATCCGGAGCCAAACATCCCAACTCAATTTAGAGACCGGTTCAGGAGTTTGTTGGAGTCAATCTTCTGCCATTTATTTTTTAAAAACACCCTTTATTAAGCCTGGCGTGAGTGCGACTCTGAGACAGAGCGCCAATTGGCGCGCCCTCTTTGGAAGATTTCCCCCATTGGCGCGGGTATAACACTGGCTAGTTGCGCCAAGGATGAAAAGGCTATTTTTAGGGTTTTCACAAGGAGATGTCTTCAGGGGAATGAAAGTCCATGTCTAGGGGAATGTCATGAAAGTGTTTTCAGATCATGTCACTGCTCACAGGTCACAGAATAAGCCCTCCAATGTGCGGGATGGGGAATTGCAGGGACGGTGACAAATTGTTGTGTAACAATGGCTATCATCACTCTGCAAATAGCTTTAGGCTCCCTTAGACTCGATTCCTTCTGTCGGTGCACTAAGCTACACTAATATTCTACATGGCACTAACTCCTTCAGAATTTTTGTTTTGTCCCTAAAACCACAAATACTATCTCCAGCACACATCAAACACCAAATATCGACTAGCAGTTTTCTCAAAACGAGCACTGCATCCCAAAACTATGCCTTCCTCCACAGTTTGCCCTGGGCTGCCCAAAACTTCCCTATAGCTTCTCGAGCTCTATAAGTCATAAAATGGCTCTAAAAATCATTTCATTGGATTCAAAATGAAAAAATTAGTTAGGATAGACTATTTTTTCCACTGAAAATGGCTTCTGACTCCTTTGATTTCGCCTCCAACACTTGTCGGCACCCCCTGGCACTAGGGTCACTGAAAACTTCTCTAATGGGTTCTCGGCCTCTATAAGTCCTCAAAATATTCTGAAACCTCCATCAATGGATTCATATTGATTTTTACATTCAGAAATAATTAGCGGTTCACTTCATATGGTCTCTAGCTGCCCTGGCTAGCCTGTGAACTACTGCCGACAAAATTTGGCACTAGTGGCCCCTGGAACTTCACTGAAGCTTCTCGGCTTTCTAAAGTCCTCTATAGGCTATAAAATTCATCTCATTAGTTTCCAAACATCTAAAATATCCAAAATTTACTATTGGATTTATGAATAAGGCCTCTAGCTCCCCTGGCTAGGCCTCAAACTGTTGTTGGCCCATGGTGAACTTGACTGAAGAAAATAACTACTCAAAAGTTCTCTGATGGCTCTATAAACCTCACCAATGGCTCTAGAATGTCCAATATAGTATAAATTTACTATTCACTCTCTCAAAATGGTCAAAAATTAAGTGAGTTATGAACAAAACAACTTTTCCCCAATTTCCTCCACTAAATGTGGGGCAACTGCCAATTAACTCCACTAAAAGTGGAAGTTCGCCTAAATTTTGGAGCACATCCAGAATCTCCGCCATATTAAACTCCACTTAACTAAATTTTAATTAAATATTAAACCTTGGATTAGGCTCCTTAAGCGTGCTTAACATTAAGCTCCCACACTGGTCACGTGATGAGGTTCCATGGGAGGAGGGCTGGCCCCTCCACACTTCGCCCGACCCACTCAGCATTCAAAGTGCAATAACCTTTTCATACGATGTCTTGTTTTCAAACCGTTCATGGTGCCAGAATTAGGAAGACAAGATCTATGCAACCATCCTAGCTTCAACCCAATCTTGTAACTTTGAATTTTGAGCTAATGCTTAGGTCCTTGATCCCATTCTGATCACAACTCCCCATTGGCTTAATCACCAGCATCATACACCTTTAAAGTAAAACAAGCAAGCTATTGCTATTTTAATCAAGAAACCAAGTTCTCTAATACCAACCTGATCTGAAAATGGGTTGGATAACTTGCTATGTTTTTCAAGAACCTCCCACTCAGTTAAACAAATAAAAGATCTAGCTTGTAATTGACTTTTGCAGAATTTAATACTTGAAATAGGTGTATGATTTTAATTGTTTAAGTGTATTAAGTCCATTTTTTTTTTTTTGCTGAAATTTATCATGTATAATAGCAACATAATGCAGCAATAAAACATTCACACAAAACAACAAAATTAATCTAGGAGTTCACCCGAATATCGTGGGCTACGTCTCCTTGAGCTTTGTCATATTGACTTGGCTATTTGGTATTATGGTAAAGTTTCTTTTACAAGTTACACACTTAACTCCAATGGATACTTAACTGATCCAAAGGGCTGATAATACCATCTATATCCCTCTTATGGTTGTCATCACTCTACAAACAGATCTAGGCTCCCTTATACTTGATTCCTTTTGTTGGTGCACTGAGCTACACTGAGCTTCTCCATGGAACTAACTCCTTAAGAATTATTTTATTGTCCTTGAAACCAGACCTACTATCTCCATCACATATCAGACAACAAATATCGACTGATCATTTTCTCAAAAAGAGCACTGCATCCCCAAACTAGGCCTTACTCCACGGTTTGCCCTAGGATGCCCAAAACTTCCCTAAAGCTTCTCGAGCTCTAAAAGTATTCAAATTTCTTTGAAAATCCCTTCATTGGATTTATAATTCCAAAATTAGTTAGGATAGACTATTTGTTCATCAAAAATGGCCTCCGACTGCTTCAGTTTCACCTCCAACACCTATCGGCAGCCCTTGGCACTAGGGTCACTGAAACCTTATATGATGGGTTCTCGACCTCTAGAAGTCCTCAAAAGCTTCTGTAACCTCCATCATTGGATTCATAATTTCTATTGCAGTCAGAAATTACTATTGGTTCGCTGAATAAGGTCTCTAGTTCTCCAGCTAGGCCCTAAACTGTTGTTGGCAAAAGCTAGCACTGATGACCCCTGGAACTTCACTGAACCTTCTCGGCCTTCAAAATTTCTCTACAGGCTTTGAAAATCATCTCATTAGATTCAAAACATCTAAAATATCCAAAATTGACTATTGGATTTCTGAATAAGGCCTCTAGCTCCCCTAGCTAGGCCTCAAACTGTTGTTGCCCCCTCGCTAGCAACCCTTGCCAATGGCTCTAGAATGTCGAAGATAGTCGAAATTGACTATTCACACTCTCCAAATGGTTGAAAATTGAGTGAGTTATGGCCAAAACAACTTTGCCCAATTTCCTCCACTAAATGTGGGGCAACTGCCAGTTAACTCCACTAAAAGTGGAAGTTCGCCTAAATTTGGGAGTGCCTCCAGAATCTTCGCCATATTAATCTCCACTTAACTGAAGTTTAATTAAATATTAAACCTAGGATTAGGCTCCTTAAGCATGCTTAACATTAAACTCCCGCACTGGTCACGTGATGAGGTTCCATGGGAGGAGAGCTGGCCCCTCCATGCTCTGTCGGACCCACTCGGCATTCAAAGTGCAATAACTTCTTCATAAGGTGTCCATTTTTCAAATTGTTCCCAGCGCTAGAATCAGGAAGACGAGATCTATGCAATAATCCTAGTTTCAAGCATTTCTGAGAAATTTGAATTTTTAGCTATTTCTAGGCCCTGATCCAAATTTGATCACACCACTATTGGCACTCCAAAATTGGGCGAATCTAGCTCCAGATAGAGCCAAAATAAATTTTTCCCAGTGTCCCCTAAAGAAGCTACACCAAAATTGGAGAGACTACACTTATCTGCAGTTAAAATAGGTGTTTTTCTAAAAATAGCGCGCCCGCTCCAAATAGACTGCCATGTCTAACAGTTAACAATAACTATTAGTGATAAATGTTGCCACTCAGGTGGCCACATGGCCGCAAACCCCGTTGTCTTATCCATTGAGTGGCGAAGGTTATATTTTTAATAAACCATGTGGATTTTGTTTTAAACTCCATGTGACATCCATTATAAATGGGGAATTTTAATGTTGGTCGTTATGGCGTTTTAGGCCCATGGTTTTTAGCACCGTGGCCGTATGTGGAGGTTATTCACTCTAATTTGTCTTCAGTTTCCTCTTTAGAAATATGTGTTGGTTCATTTGAAAAGCACACTAGAGGTATAGGGTCCAAGTTCATTTTTAAAATGGGCTATGAAGGCAAGGGTTTAGGCAAGCATGCACAAGGCATGATTGATCCTATCTTGGTTGAGGAACGACCTAAGAATTTTGGTCTTGGTTATGTGCAATTTAATGGTGAAGACTCCAAAGACATGAAGGCATGTGAGGCAAGTTCAAAGAGAAATTTTATTCCAAGTTCTCTTTGAAGCCAAGTTGTCAATTTTGTTTTCAAGTTGATTGCCATTGCTTGAAGCCTATGTTTCAACAAAAATATTGTATACATGAATCTTATGGTGAGCATGCGAGTTCGGACATTTTTCAAGACAAGAATGATGATGTTAGTCTTCAAGAGAAATTTGGAACCTCTACTAGTTCATCTCCTCAAGAAGGCAAAAAGGATGGACATGCAAGGTAGCATATGAGGTATAATTCTTCCCATACTCAAGATGATTATGTTTCTGCAAGGCATGAAAATTATGCATGCTTGAATGGTAGAAAGAGTTGTTGTGCATATTGTGGTATGTTTAACCATGATGTTTCGAGATGCTGGATGAGGAAGAAGGCATATAGGAATTAGATGAAGAAAAGACAACTTTCAAAGAAGGTGAATAATACTTGCACATATTGCTAGAAGAGGGGACATGTTGTTACCCAACGTTGGACATTGCATCCAACGAATCGTCCCAAGCACATGTGGCAAGAGGACAGAAAGACTGGTGAAAGTGGAACCAAGTGTTAGGTCTCTATAATAAGCAAGATTGGCAAAAGTCCGATCATAGAGTTAACATCATTTCAACCAACTTTTGGATTCTAGGATCTAGCCCTCCTGAATCCGGAGAGGGATCTCTCCAATATGTACAAAGATGGATATTGTCTTCGAAGTTTAGGGTAATGATATTAGGCTAGTTATGAAGTCCAAGGGTTTTTTTTGGTTTTTTCGGATGGTTGAACATAGTTGCTGTCTGAGGCGGAAAGATCTATATGCAAACAGGTTCAAAGGTGAGAAGTTGCAAGCAAAAGAGTAAGCTTTGATCAAGAAGAAAGATGATGGCAAGTTTTCAATCCATTGGGCTATGGAGTCATAAGAGGATTTAATTGGAACAATCAGGTTCAAGAGTGGTCTACGGGGCAAGTCATCTATGCCTAAGGATCTTTTAAAGTTTGATTTATGGAATGGAGTGATACAATAAGAAAGGGAAATGATAGATGCAGAACAAAGAGCAGCCCAGGATCTGGTAAGTACTTTGAAACTAGCCAGCCTTTGACCAGGCACTTGGGAAGAACATAGAAGCAAACTAGGATCTGGTAAGTACTTTGAAACTATCCAACCTTTGATACACTTCTATGTAAAAACAAAGGGAAGCACAAAGATAACACAGAATGGTCTAAGATCTGATAAGTACTTCGAAACTAGTCAGCTTTTAACACATCCTAAGAGAAACAATCAAATATTTGAGCAAATAAGAAAGGGACTCAGGGCTAACCTTGATTTCCTTAGTTCATCTTCACACAATATATATTGAAAGTAACATTTAAAAATAACATTCAGCTGTGACAAAAAGATGAGGGAATGCCAGCATCCCTGTACCTATACTGAATTAAGTCATTTCCAAATAACACAGTTGGGAGAAAACATTAAAATAAAGGTTTTTCAGCCAGAGAAGGTTACTGATATACAGTAGGTCCTAACCCTGTTTAAACTATTCTTTATAGTGGAAAATGAAACAAATTGAAAACGGAACCGAAATACAAGCTACAGTGAGAATAACATCACCATCAGCATAGACCAGGATCCCATAAACCAGCTTGTATTGATGCTTCAAACCAGTTACAATCTTCAGATCCAATGTTTTAAGTCATCTTTCTTCACAACCTAACCTATCTGTTACAAGCAGAGCTCCAAGAGCCAGTGAAATCCTATCTACAATCAAGAATCTTCAGCTCAGTGACAAGACAATGCTTCAGCAATTTACATTAACAACCAACCAATCCAACCCCTCACTCATATTCTACTGAAGTATTTATAGAAGGATGAGGAGATGAGATCTGATGAAAAGATCTCAAATACAATTAATGCAGAATTAATGTCTTCTTGGCTTTTGGGGGCTCGATGAAGAAATCAAACAGGTGTTCCAATGCATTAATCAGTTTACATTTATAAATTAAGCTCGAAGGGAGCTTTTGTTGACCTTTGAGGCTTTGTGTATTAATAGAGTTGTTCTGCTGACATTCTTTCATTAAATTCCTAGCAGAAGTAATTCTTCGGCTGTTTCGAGGCAGAAATCTGATCTCGTTCAATAAATTCAGCCTCTGATTGAGCTTTTTGAGGCAATAGGTGGCGCTTTAGTTGGTGGGAAGAATCAATTTGCTTCCATCTGTGGCGGTGAAGGGTTTCCTGATGAAACACTTTAGTTTTCTCCTTTAATCTGTGTCTGAGAGCGGGGATTAGGCGTTAGATAACTGTCTTAGCCTTAATCCCCACAAAACTGTCCACTAATCTGCTGTTCTGGTTCATTTCTGGCCTTCAAACTCTGATACCCTTTTTCTGCATTTATTTTCACGGTTTCTTCGTTGTGCATGGCTGGGCAGACAGGAAAGGCATCAATGCCGGTGGAAACATTGAGGGGACATGGAAATTAACTCTGTAAGTGATTTCCTTGGAGAAATCGAAATGTAGAGGATCGTCACCCTCCTGGTCCGAAATTTTCATTAAAAACACGAACAAATGACCTTAACCCTGCAAAATATAAAAAACACGTAAAAATCCCATTTATAGGCCAATCTGCTTTGGGGAATGTGCAGAGGAACGCAGGCCGTTGGATGGCATCATCCAACGACTGAGATTAAATCTGGGCGGTCGTGGAAAAGTTGAAGAAATATTAAATCGGGACCGTTGATCTGTAGAAATCGATGATCGGGATCGGGCAACGGGAAGTCAGCGGGAGAATGCCTGACCCGGTGATGGAATCAGGAGGATGAATAATAGTCGTCGATCTGCAGAGATCGACGGTGGGGATTGAGTTTTAGACGTGCGATGGATGGTTTAACGGACGCGCATGTCCGTTAAAGGTCGAGCAAGTGGGGCGATCGGCAGCCGTCGGATAGGAGGGTCCAGATCGGACAGTGGAGGTGGATTCCATCGCATGGTCCTGGTATGAAGATTAGCGCGCGAAAAGAGGTGATGGCACGGTGGTTTTGAAACAGCAGCGGGGACATGTGTCGGCCATCGTATGGAATCGCTGGCCGACGGGAGAAAACCACCCCGGCTCGCAAGGCGGTGCGGAATGAAAAACTGGCGGTTTCTGGAAAATGGCGCGGAGGAGGGGGGTCCACCAGGTGGGGTGTGCTCCGCTCTGTCGGATCTGGGGAGAAGATCGACGGTTCAGATTGATCGCGGCAAACAAACACGCGACTGTAAATATTTTCCATTAAACTTTAGAAAATGGGTTTTCGGGTTTTTCAAAGGGAAAAGGGAGTTCTTTTTGGTTTAGCGCCTAAGGCCTGAACAGTGAGTCTCGGCGCTCGGGTATATGGAGGAAAACGATCTGGGGGTTTAACCAGAGAGGGCTAAAACGCCAAATGCACATAAAATATGCCTTTTATATGATTTTCCAATGTTTTAAAAGGGGTAATCAAGGTTCGAATAAGATCAAAAAGTGAGTTTTTAATCTTAGGGAACGGATTTTATGAAGGGATAGATGGAAAAACATATGAATTGTAGGAATTTCATGGGAGAAAGGAAAAATGGAGAATGAGGCAAATTGGAAGAAAGGGAAAGGAAAAAAAAGGGAATGAAGCAGTACTTGACTTGGATTTTTGTAGGATATCAGAGGCTTGGAGAAGGAAAGGTATGAAGATATAACCAGCAGTTTATGGTTTCACCAAAAAGACTTCAAGCACCAACAACTTCAGGACTGAATTTGTTTCTTGAAGGCTGCAAAGAATATTTAGCCACCAGCTGACATAATAGGAAAAATATGGGTGGCTAACAGCGGCTCCGCTTGGGGATGGTGCCTTCTTGAAGGTATCAAGAATTCAGACTTGATTTCTCTGGGAGGCTGACTGGTGCCTGATCTATTGCTTGCTCTTGCTTTTCTCTGAAAAATAATATCAGTCATGAAAGAAACATGAATTTCATCAATACCACTTTCTACCTACCCAATCCTACTGATCTAACATTTTTTCTTCATCAGAGTGCACTTGGATTGGCAAACTCTATTCACAATATTTTATTCTTTTGAAAGCAGGAAATCTAATCTATTTCTACTCCTTATTTCTCCCTGAACTCAGATTAAACAGTTGAGTTCAGATATTTCTCTACCTAATCTACTGTCTGTTGGGATTAAACAGTCCAACAAACTTTCATTCTCTAAATTCTACAACAGAAAATTTAAAAACGGCCAAGTCAATATTGAGCTGTTTGACTTGCTGTGATCTATGGCATAATAACAAGCTGCACATAGTTTAATATTTGCAGAAAATTAAAATAAAAATTGGAAGGCTTAAGATCTGAAAGTTTCTCATCATGGCCTTTTCTTATTTTTACAGCTCTGTTTTGGCTTTGGTTTGAGTTGTCTCTTCCTTGATATCTGATTCAGAGTTTGGGCAAATTAGAACCAGTTTTTCTCTTTTATGACTCAGAAAATAAAATAGTTTTGAGTCATCTCTCTTTGGAAACTTTGGTTCAGATTTTGAGTATGTTTGAACCTTCATTTCTATCCTAATCTATCTACTCATAAGCCAAGATTGAACAGTTTGGCAAATCGAATTCACTATCCTATCAACGGAAAATTCAAAGCTAATTAGTCAAGCTTAAACAGTTTGACTAACTAGAAGTGTGTTTTGAGGAGTGGCATTTGAGCTTGCACACTTTCAGATTTGTTTCTCTTTTTCTTGGCATGGGGCCTTGCCTTTCTTGTTTTCATTTCTGCCCTCTTTTCTTTATTTTCTTTGTTTTTGTATTTTTGATCTTTTCATAACTTTGAATGCAATGGTGGATGGACTATTCATAATGGGAAAAAAGATAAAAAAGGCTTTAAAACATAAAATGGATCAAGAGAGGTAATGCTTAAGCATCCTGCCATTGACAGGACCCCCAAACAATTATGTTCCATCCAGCTCTTGTAAGAAGAATGCATTTTTTCTGGCGACTGAATGAATAGAGTAAGGGCCAAGCCATAGATTGTCAAATTTACCATGCTTGCCCTTTTCTTCCCTTCTTGAGTCCCACTTCAAAACTTTGTCCCCAATTTTGAAACTGCTGGCCTTCGTTCTTTGGTCAAAAATCTTCTTGACATTGTCTTGCTTCTGCAATGCTTTGTTATAAACCTCCTCTCAGATTTGTTGAAGATGAATGGTCTAATTTATCCTTCTGATTATGTCATTTTCTTCAGTCTGCAACTCTTGAATTAACTTCATAACTGGTACACCAAGACTGTTAGGAAAAATTGCATCTGTACCATACACAAGCTGGAAGGGTGACATACCAATAGACTTCTTCAAAGTTAATCTGTCAGCCCAAAGTGCATGGATCAGCTTTGTGTGCCAAGACTTCTTATTGTCTTCCAACAGTTTCTTGATTATGTTTACTAAGCTTTTGTTGGAATATTCTGCAAGTCCATTACCTTGAGGGTAATAGGCTGTGGAGTGTCCCAATGTTATCTGATACTTGTGACAGAATTCAACCATTTTCTTTGATCCAAATGCTGCTGCATTATCTGTGATGATCTTGGTAGGACAGCCAAATCTGGAGAGGATGTTAGTCTCCATAAATTTTATGATTACTGAATCATTGGCCTGTCTATAGGGGATGGCTTCTATCCACTTAGTGAAGTAGTCTGTGGCAGTGAGAATCCACCTATGCTGTGCAGAAGATGGTGGATGAATTTCTCCTATGAAGTCAAGTCCCCATTGTTGAAAAGGGGCTTCAACAGTGATTGGATGTAGGGGAAGGGGTAGCAGTTTTCTCTTGCCTTCAAACAACTGGCATTTGTGACAAGTTGTGGTCATCTTATGAACATCAGGAAAAAGAGTGGGCCAATAGAAACCAGCCCTCAAAATTTTGTTGGTTGTTGACTTCCAGTACAAATGGCCTCCACACTCTCCTTCATGGAATTCCTGCTTAATATTTTCTGCATCAAACTCAGGCAAACATTTAAGCAATATTCCACTTTTATTTCTCCAATAAATACATTCATCAATAATGCAATAATTTACAGCTTTTAATTTTAGAAATCTTGCCTTTGTTTTTGATAAACCAGGAGGTGTATTCAGATTAAGCAAAACATAAACAATATCAGTATACCAAGGAGAATTCACCAAATGGTCGTCAACTATGGGAGCTGAGAATTCTTCTTGGTCATCCAAAGCATTAATCATATTAATATCAAGAACTTCGCAATTTGATTCCGCCATCAATCTAGCTAGACCTTGGCCCTTGATGAGTTTAGTGGGTTTTATCTCTAAATCATACTCAATAATAATAGCAATCCACTTACCTCTCTTACCATCTGGGTCTTGTGTTAGAATGTCTTTAACAACTGAATTTGGGACAAAGGCAATAATATGTGAGTGAAGGATGTATACTCTGAAGTCTTTCAAAGCTTTTACCAAAGAAAAAGCTTGTTTTTCCAAATATTATATTTCAAAGGGGCATCCCTCAATGTCTTGCTAAAGAATGCAATAGGCTGCTCTTGTCCTTGTGAATTTTTCTGTAAAAGGACAGCAGCTATTGTATGTTCTGATGCAAATGAGAAGATATAAAAATCTTTTGAAAAATCAGGACTTATGAGAACCGGTGTTTTGGTTAATGCTTGTTTTACCAGTTCGAAGGATGTCTTTGCTTCCAGGGTCCATTTTATCCCTTGCTCCTTCTTCAACATGTTTGTGATATTCCTAAGGAGCTTAGCCAAGTTAGGGATGAACCTTCTCAAAAAGTTTATCTTTCCAATGAAAGACTGCAACTCTTTGATGCTTCAAGGATGAGAGATTTGCAATATGGCCTCTATCCTCTTTGGATCTATCTTTATACCCTCTTCTGAAATGATGTGCCCAAGAAGTTTACCTTCTTGGAGACCAAATAGAGTCTTCTTAGGGTTTAAAGATATCCCAAACTTTCTGCACTTTTCAAAAACCTTCCTCAAATGTTCTAAGTGCTCTTCATCTGTTTTGAAAACACAGTGACATCATCAAGGTATATAATGATGAAGAAGCCCAGTTCTTCCGAGAATGCTATGTCCATGGCTCTCTGAAAGGTTGCTGCAGCATTCGTTAGACCAAAAGGCATTTTCACATACATGAAGGTGCCCCATGGTGTAGTAAAAGTTGTCTTTAATTGATCGTCAGGGTGGACTAGAACTTGATTATAGCCTAAATAGCCATCTAGCAAAGAAATTCTTTTAGACCCCACCACCCTTTGTAAAATATGATCCATCTTGGGCAAAGGGTAATTGTCTTTTAATGAAGCTTTGTTTAAATTTCTAAAGTCTATACAAAGCCTGATTTCTCCAGTCTTCTTCCTAACAGACACCAGATTAGATACCCACTCAGAATATCTAATAGGGACAATAATACCAGCATCACACATCTTCATGATTTCCTTCTTAACCAATGGTAACTGGACAGGGTTTATTCTGCGCAGTTTCTGTTTGAATGGTTTTTGGTTTTCTTTAAGAGGGATTTTGTGTTGTATTATTTCGGTGTCATAGGACTTAAGATCTTCATAACTCCACGCAAAAACATCAGAAAATTCTTTGAACAGCTCTAAGTATTTGAGTTTAATGTGAGCTGGCAAGGTTTTGGATAGTTTGATCATTTTCGGTTTTTCCTCACTGCCTATATTACATTCCTCCACCTCAGTTTCTACAGGTTCCAGTTTGGGTTTGTTGGCCACATCATTAAAATTAAACAGTTCTTCTAGAGGGACCAAACCCTTGGGAAAACTATCATCCTTGGAATGCAAAGTTTCCAACTCTTCTGTTTCAGATTCTGCACTCGATTCTGTTTGGCTTCTAAGTTTGCTAGTCTGAAGGTTAATATCTACAAGCTCAGGAGAAGGTTCTTCTTCACCAAGAAAATTTTCTTCACTGCAGTCTGTATCGTATTCTGAATATGAACTATGGAGTTCAAACTCATTTCTGAATTGCATGAAGTCTTCTATTTGTTTATCTCCATCAAACACCTGCCAATATTTCTTATTATCCGGGACAGCTGGTCTGAATCTAATCTAAGATGTGTCATCATATATCATTGGGCAGGTTCTAGCAGCAAAGGCTAAATTGTGGGCTGCAATATTTCTTTTCCTTGGGACAAAATTCAGGTTGGACTCCTCAAATGTTTTCAAAAGATCCATGACATCATTCCGGTAGGCCCTAAGTCTGGGGTGATTTGCATTATACTCCCCATTGACTTGCCTAATGATTAATTCAGAATCCCCATATACATTAATTCTTTTGGCACCTAGCTTTTTCAAGAGATGCAAGCCTAAGAGAAGGGATTCATATTCTGCTATGTTGTTGGAACACTGAAAGTTTAATTTACATGAAATACACTCAGTATGATTGTTTTCAGTGTTAGTAATCCAGACACCTGCACCAGCATTTGTTCAGGTGCATGACCCATCAAAATACATAGTCCAGAGAGGAACATTTTCAGCTTTATCATTTTGGTGCATGTCCTTTGCATGACTTGACTCCTCAAGTTTTTCATCAGGTTGAGGATTGTTCTCTTGACTATCAAGTTTTAAGTTTAATGGATTGATGACTTGCAGTTCAAGACCTGTGTTTAGTTTGCTAGGATTTTCAGATACAGTAGACTGTTTCGGCAGTTCAGCGTTATGTTCCTCTTCCTCCGTTTCAGCCATTAATTTTGTTGAAATGATTTGTTCTGTAAGTGTTTCATCATTAAAAATGATAAAATAATCAAGGCTCGTACTAACAGCATACAGAGGAGAGTTTTGAGGCCGGTCTTGACTTGTCACTGTGTATTGCATGTGTGACTCCCTGTAAAGTCTTCTAGTCTGATTGAAAACAGGGATAGTCGCATAGGTCATGTCCATTTGCATGGTCCCCTGTAACTTAGCCCCCCAAGATCTCGATAAAAGCATTCCATACTTTGGGGGTACATCAGCCACAACAATATCCATAACTAAGCATTTGGCTGGAATTTGGGCTAAGTTAACACAGAGATATTTTATTAATCCTAGACATTTAACTCTGCTTGAGTCAAAGGAGTACAAGTCTTTGTAAGGTCTGGTAATTTCAAGACCCAGGATTTCCATTACGGCCTTTGGCATTAAATTATGGGAAGCGCCTGAGTCATGCATAGCATTGTGCAGAATTTTGTCATGAATGTTTAAGCTTACGTAAAAGGGAGGGACAGGACCCTCTTGGAATTTACCTTCAATCTTTGGACCAAAAATAAGCTCTGGTTGGTCATCATTAAGATTGAGTGTATCCTCATTTTCTTCTAGGTTTAAAGCCTTCAAAATCTTGGACCTATATACATGTTGGGCAGCTAACTCCATCAAAGGAACAGAAATTTTGATTTTTGAGATTTCCTGTTCCAGGCTGAAGGGAATTTGGTTCTTTAAGGTGCTGATTTCAGCCTTGTTCGCTGCCACTTTATCAGCAACAACAGCTTGCTGACTTGCTTTATCTGCAGTTGATACAGTTGTTTTATCAGGAGTACCAGCCGAGGCGTTAGTACTGCTAATGTTTTCACTCTGTTTTTCAATATTTTGAGTGTCTTTCTCTTTACCTCTACCAGAATCAACAGCCATTGTTTTGTCTTTTTGTTTGGCTATTTTAGGCTTGGCTGCAAGGTTGTTTTGAGAAGGCTTGTTAGAGGTTTTGTTGTTGGGGGTTTGTTGATTAGATTTACTTCTGAGTTCATATTCTTTTGAAGGTTCTATGACAGCATTTTCCATGTTCTGATAATAATTTTCGTTATCATCTCTTTTGTCATCGTAAGGTGTATAAATGCCTTGTTTCTTATCATAATGAACCTCGAAGTCATCATCATCTACCCCAAATAGGTTTATATCCTCCTCCTCTGTTACTTGATCTGTTCCCTCAACCTCACTTAAATAGTTTTGATGGAAGGGAGGAGTGATCTGTTGATCATCTTCCCTGGGTCTGTTTGGAGGTTGATTCCTTCTAACATTCTGATTCTGGTTTTGGTTTTGATTTGAGGAGCATTTTGATTTAGACTTGCTTGCGCTCTCTCTAGAATGCTCAATTTCTTCATCATTTCTTCCATCATTCTCTCCATTTTTGAGCTTGAAGTAGTAGGAGCAGATTCCTCGCTGAATGATACCCTCTTTTCAGCTTTCATTCTTGCTCTCTTCTCCATAAGGTTAACTTCCACAAAAAGGGCACCTCTTTGCATATCTTCAAGGGTTGCAAAAACTCTTTCTCTGAGTGAATATGTCATATCAGGATCAAACCCTTCAGGAAATTTAAAGCTGAGCCCTGAGGAGGTTTTAGTTCAGGGGAAAGTGCATTATACACACTGTTAAACCTGGTACAATAAGCTTGTACACTTTCCCCAGGGTTCCTGTGGAGATTGTTATAGTCGGCAAGGACTTGGAGAGGATTCTTCCTCACTTCCCATTTGTTTAAGAATGTTTGATGGAAGCCTTGGAGATCATTAATACTATGGGGGGCTAAACCTTTGAACCATTTCCTTGCTTCTCCCCCCAAACTTTGAGCAAATAGTCTAAGCTTGACAGAATCATCATCAATTTCATTTCTGTCAAAGTAGTCATTCATCTTGTCCACATGTTGAGATGCTGTTATAGTATTGCTAGCATCATACAATGGAATTTTGGACTGATAGTCCTGTGGAAGGTTGACTAATGGTACAGGAAGGACTAAGGAAGCATACCATGCTGCCATGATAGGTGGTGGGGGTAGATTTACAAGAGGTGGGGTGGGTTGAAACGAAGTGGTTTGAATAGTGGATGAAGGATGAACAGAAGTGGATGGAACAACACTAGATTTCTGAGCTGATTTTGGGTGAGAGGCACCTAAGTTAAGAAGAAAGTGTAAATCAAGAGGTGTTGATTCTCTATTCCCACGGTGTTCACTTGTTTCGGGAGATGGAAGTGAAGGCTCCGAATCTAGCTGATCTAAATCACCAAATGACCTAGTCCTAAACGGGTTTAAGAAGTCAGTTTGTGATTTCTGTAGAGCTAAAATATTTTCAAGGACTGAATTAGCTCTTAAGTGAGATCTAAAAATAGTTGAGGATTCTATCTTAGGAGACTTCCTAAGGATACTTTCTGGGTTAGCAACTATCTTAGGTGGATCAGGGTCAGGATGGGCTCTAGTGTGAATCTTTCTAGGAGCCACTATGCTACGTTTTTAGACCCAAATAAACAAGAAAAGTTCAACCAGATATGACAATATTTGAAAGGTCAACTAATCTGTTTTCTCAATTCTCATCCTACAGCCTTTTAAATAAGTTTGAAGGATATTACAATAATAAGGGTTCTTCCCAGTGGAGTCTTAAGGTCTGTTCAAGATTTTGGAGTCGCCAGGTGGAAAGTCTAGAGTGTTTTCAAAGGGGTACATTGTCCACCACAGTTTTTGTGAAATATTCCTTTTCAAGGATATCTCAAAACACAACAAAATCTAACCAGAGATTGACTGGGAGGGCATTCACCAGATATGTCACTTCTAAAAGAGGATGAGATCCAGAGGCTACCTGGCCCTTTCCAGACTCTGTCTTAAGAGTATAGGGTAAAACACATCAAAAGGTGTAGACAAGGTATCGGAAACTAGTGTTTTACTACCAATCTGAAATGTTTTTGGTATTTTTCTGAATTGTTTTTATCTGTGGTTTCTAAGAATGTCCTAACTTTGCTTCAAAACTTAGCTACGGTTATGAGACAAAGACAGTCTACTCTTATGGCTAAGCTATCTGATTTTCCAAGGTTAGATAAAACTTAAGAGAATCCTAGGGTTGACCTAGTTTGTCACTGATCCAAACAAGTTTCATCATGATTACCATTTCCTGGTAGTGCTTGAAAAGGTTGCTTCTTACTCTCAAGGTTTTATAAGATTAGGGGAAAGGTATCCCCAGTGGAGTCACCAGAAATTTTAGGTTCCGGTGGCTTCAGCTGGTTAAATAAAGCAAGTGCTCTATGAACCAAATCCCAAGCTTTTTTATGAATAGCTTTGAATGTGAAAGATTCTGAGTTTTTCCCAGCGGAGTCGCTAGAAATGTTAGGTCTCTGTAATAAGCAAGATTGGCAAAAGTCCGATCACAGAGTTAACATCATTTCAACCAACTTTGGGATTCTAGGATCTAGCCCTCCTGAATCCGGAGAGGGATCTCTCCAATATGTACAAAGATGGATATTGTCTTTGAAGTTTAGGGTAATGATATTAGGCTAGTTATGAAGTCCAAGGGTTTTGTTTGGTTTTTTCGGATGGTTGAACATAGTTGTTGTCTGAGGCAGAAAGATCTATATGCAAACAGGTTCAAAGGTGAGAAGTTGCAAGCAAAAGAGTAAGCTTTGATCAAGAAGAAATATGATGGCAAGTTTTCAATCCATTGGGCTATGGAGTCATAAGAGGATTTAATTGGAACAATCAGGTTCAAGAGTGGTCTACGGGGCAAGTCATCTATGCCTAAGGATCTTTTAAAGTTTGATTTATGGAATGGAGTGATACAATAAGAAAGGGAAATGATAGATGCAGAACAAAGAGCAGCCCAGGATCTGGTAAGTACTTTGAAACTAGCCAGCCTTTGACCAGGCACTTGGGAAGAACATAGAAGCAAACTAGGATTTGGTAAGTAGTTTGAAACTCTCCAGCCTTTGATACACTTCTATGTAAAAACAAAGGGAAGCACAAAGATAACACAGAATGGTCTAAGATCTGATAAGTACTTCGAAACTAGTCATCTTTTAACACATCCTAAGAGAAATAATCAAATATTTGAGCAAATAAGAAAGGGACTCAGGGCTAACCTTGATTTCCTCAGTTCATCTTCACACAATATATATTGAAAGTAACATTTAAAAATAACATTCAGCTGTGACAAAAAGATGAGGGAACGCCAGCATCCCTATACCTAGACTGAATTAAGTCATTTCCAAATAACACAGTTGGGAGAAAACATTAAAATAAAGGTTTTTCAGCCAGAGAAGGTTACTGATATACAGTAGGTCCTAACCCTGTTTAAACTGTTCTTTATAGTGGAAAATGAAACAAATTGAAAACGGAACCGAAATACAAGTTACAGTGAGAATAACATCACCATCAGCATAGACCAGGATCCCATAAACCAGCTTGTATTGATGCTTCAAACCAGTTACAATCTTCAGATCCAGTGTTTTAATTCATCTTTCTTCACAACCTAACCTATCTGTTACAAGCAGAGCTCCAAGAGCCAGTGAAATCCTATCTACAATCAAGAATCTTCAGCTCAGTGACAAAACAATGCTTCAGCAATTTACATTAACAACCAACCAATCCAACCCCTCACTCATATTCTACTGAAGTATTTATAGAAGGATGAGGAGGTGAGATCTGATGAAAAGATCTCAAATACAATTAATGCAGAATTAATGTCTTCTTGGCTTTTGGGGGATCGATGAAGAAATCAAACAGGTGTTCCACTGCATTAATCAGTTTACATTTATAAATTAAGCTCGAAGGGAGCTTTTGTTGACCTTTGAGGCTCTGTGTATCAATAGGGTTGTTCTGCTGACATTCTTTCATTAAATTCCTGGCAGAAGTAATTCTTCGGCTGTTTCGAGGCAGAAATCTGATCTCGTTCAATAAATTCAGCCTCTGATTGAGCTTTTTGAGGCAATAGGTGGCGCTTTAGTTGGTGGGAAGAATAAATTTGCTTCCATCTGTGGCGGTGAAGGGTTTCCTGATGAAACACTTTAGTTTTCTCCTTTAATCTGTGTCTGAGAGCGGGGATTAGGCGTTAGATAACTGTCTTAGCCTTAATCCCCACAAATCTGTCCACTAATCTGCTATTCTGGTTCATTTCTGGTCTTCAAACTCTGATACCCTTTTTCTGCGTTTATTTTCACGGTTTCTTCGTTGTGCAGGGCTGGGCAGACAGGAAAGGCATCAATGCCGGTGGAAACATTGAAGGGACGTGGAAATTAACTCTGTAAGTGATTTCCTTGGAGAAATCGAAACGTAGAGGATCGTCACCGTCCTGGTCCGAAATTTTCATTAAAAACACGAACAAATGACCTTAACCCTGCAAAATACAAAAAACACGTAAAAAATCCCATTTATAGGCCAATCTGCTTTGGGGAATGTGCGGAGGAACGCGGGCTATTGGATGGCATCATCCAACGACTGAGATTAAATCTGGGCGGTCGTGGAAAAGTTGAAGAAAGATTAAATCGAGACCGTCGATCTATAGAAACCAACGGTCGGGATCGGACAACGGGAAGTCAGCGGGAGAATGCCTGACCCGGTGATGGAATCAGGAGGATGAATAATAGTCGTCGATCTGCAGAGATCGACGGCGGGGATTGAGTTTTAGACGTGCGATGGACGGTTTAACGGACGCGCATGTCCGTTAAAGGTCGAGCAAGTGGGGCGATCGGCAGCCGTCAGATAGGGGGGTCCAGATCGGACGGTGGAGGTGGATTCCGCCGCGTGGTCCTGGTACGAAGATTAGCGCGCGAAAAGAGGTGATGGCACGGCGGTTTTGAAACAGCAGCGGGGACATCTGTCGGCCAGCGTATGGAATCGCTAGCCGACGGGAGAAAACCACCCCGGCTTGGAAGGCGGTGCGGAATGAAAAACCAGCGGTTTCTGGAAAATGGCGCGGAGGAGGGGGGTCCACCAGGTGGGGTGTGCTCTGCTCCGTCGGATCTAGGGAGCAGATCGACGGTTCAGATTGATCGCGGCAAACAAACACGCGACTTTAAATATTTTCCATTAAACTTTAGAAAATGGGTTTTCGGGTTTTTCAAAGGGAAAAGGGGGTTCTTTTTGGTTTAGCGCCTAAGGCCTGAATAGTGAGTCTCGGCGCTCGGGTATATGGAGGAAAACGGTCTGGGGGTTTAACCGGAGAGGGCTAAAACGCCAAATGCACATAAAATATGCCTTTTATATGATTTTCCAATGTTTTAAAAGGGGTAATCAAGGTTCGAATAAGATCAAAAAGTGAGTTTTTAACCTTAGGGAACGGATTTTATGAAGGGATAGATGGAAAAACATATGAATTGTAGGAATTTCATGGGAGAAAGGAAAAATGGAGAATGAGGCAAATTGGAAGAAAGTGAAAGGAAAAAAAAGGGAATGCAGCAGTACTTGACTTGGATTTTTGTAGGATATCAGAGGCTTGGAGAAGGAAAGGTATGAAGATCTAACCAGCAGTTTATGGTTTCACCAAAAATACTTCAAGCACCAACAACTTCAGGACTGAATTTGTTTTTTGAAGGCTGCAAAGAATATTTAGCCACCAGCTGACATAATAGGAAAAATATGGGTGGCTAACACCAAGGATTCCATTATTGATGTGAGAATGGATATTTCACATGAATAATATTTGCAGTAGCAAAATTCGTCGTGGAAGTGGCTTGGTAAGAAGTGGTTGGACTTCTTCAGACTGTAAGACATACTCATTTGTACATAAGCAAATTTTGGTTGTATGCATGTATTTTACGTTGTAAACTCTTGTTTTTTTGAGCCACCTTGGATCAATGATCAAGGCAGCGATGTTCAGCTACCTTCTATAAATTTCTCGCCATAAATTTATGAGTGTGTTCAAGGAAGACAGTTATTGATAGGAGGACAAGAGCATCCAAGAAGGGGAAGTGTCGACTACCTTCAAGTTGGGTTCAAAGGCACTAAGCCATGCAAGGAAAAGTGGACAAAGGTTGGAAAAGTGAGGGTGTTGTACTCTCATCTACAGTACAGATCAGTATATCAGTCTTTTGGGGTCCAAAAGATTCCCAATGGGGATGTGTGATCACATTTGGATCAGGGCCTAAAAATAGCTAAAAATTCAAAGCTCTAAGAAATGCTTGAAACTAGTATTATTGTGTATATCTCATCTTCCTGATTCTGGCACTACAAACGCTTCAAAAAGCAGACACTATATGAAGAAGTTATTTCACTTTGAGTGCCGATTGGCTTTGGCGAAGCGTGGAGGGGCCAGCCCTCCTCCCATGGAACCTCATCATGTGACCAGTGTGGGAGCTTAATGTTAAGCGTGCTTAAGGAGCCTAATCCCAGGTTTAATATTTAATTAAACTTCAGTTAACTGGAGTTTAATATGGCAGAGATTCCGGAGGCTCTCCCAAATTTAGGCGAACTTCCACTTTTAGTGGAGTTAATTCGCAGTTGCCCCACATTTAGTGGATAAAATTGGGCCAAAGTTGTTTTGGTCATAACTCACTCAATTTTCGACCATTTTGAGAGTTTGAATAGTCAATTTCGACTATCTTGGACATTCTAGAGCCATTGGTGAGGGTTGCTAGCTAGGGGGCAGCAACAGTTTGAGGCCTAGCTAGGGGAGCTAGAGGCCTTATTTAGAAATCCAATAGTCAATTTTGGGTATTTCAGATGTTCTAAATCTAGTGAGATGGTTTTCAGAGCCTATAGATAACTTTTGAAGGCTGAGAAGCTTCAATGAATTTCCAGGGGCCATTAGTGCCAGCTTTTGCCAGCAGTAGTTCAGGGCCTAGCTAGGATAGCTAGAGACCTTATTCAGAGAACCAATGATCATTTCTAACTGTAATTAGAATTATTAATCCATTGATGGAGGTTGAAGAATATTTTGAGGACTTCTAGAGTTTGATAACCCATCAAAGAAGTTTCCAGTGACCCTAGTAC
Organism: Pinus albicaulis; assembly: GCA_034641835.2. NCBI lineage: Eukaryota > Viridiplantae > Streptophyta > Pinopsida > Pinales > Pinaceae > Pinus > Pinus albicaulis. The sequence continues at coordinate 650,074,504 of CM076569.1, read as the reverse complement.
CACGGGGTGCCGACAAGTGTTGGAGGCAAAACCAGTGCAGTCGGAGGCCATTTTTGATGAAAAAATAGTCTATCCTGATTAATTTTGGCATTATGAATCCAATGAAGGGATTTTCAGAGCCATTTGAAGACTTCTAGAGCTCGAGAAGCTTTGGGGAAGTTTTGGGAAGCTAAGGGAAAATCGTGGATGAATGCCTAGTTTGGGGATGCAATGCTCATTTTGAGCAAATGATCAGTTGAAATTTGGTGTCTGATATGTGCTCGAGACAGTAGGTTTGGTTTCAGGGGCAGTAAAATAATTCTGAAGGATTTAGTTCCATGGCGAAGCTCAGTGTAGCTCAGTTCACCGACAGAAGGAATAGAGTCTAAGCGAGCCTAGATATGTTTGTAGAGTGATGACAGCCATAAGAGGGAGATAGATGGTATTCGCAGCCCTTTGGATCGTTTCAGTATCCATTGGAGTTAAGTATGGAACTTTTAAAATAAAATTTACCATAATCCCAAAGAGTCAAGTCAAGATGACAAAGCTCAAGGAGACGTAGTCCACGATATTCAGGTCAACTCCTAGATTAATTTTTTTGTTTTGTGTGAATATTTTTTTGTTTAATTATGTTGCTATTATCCATGATAAATTTCAGCAAAAAAAATGGACTTAAGACAATTAAACAGTTAAAATCATACACCTATTTCAAGTATTAATTCCGCAAAAGTCAAGTGCAAGCTAGATCTTTTATTTTTTTAATTGAGTGGGAGGTTCTTGAAAACATAACAATTTATACAACCCATTTTCAGATCAAGTTGGTATCATAGAACTTGGTTTCTTGATTGACAGAGCAACAACTTCCTTGTTTGACTTTTTGCGGAATTTTATACTTGAAACAGGTGTATGTTTTCTAAATAATTAAGTGCTTTAATACCATTTGTTTTTGTTGATATTAAACATGTATAATAACAACATAATGCAGCAATAAAATACCCACACATAACAACAAAATTAATCTAGGAGTTCACTCGAATATCGTGGGATACTTCTCCTTTGAGCTTTATCATCTTGACTAGGCTCTTTGAGATTATGGTAAAGTTTCTTTTACAAGTTCCAAAATTAACTCCAATGGTTTTTGAACTGAAAAAAAGGGCTTATAATACCATATATATCCCTCTCATGGCTGTCATCACTCTGCAAACAAATTTAGGCTCCCTTAGACTTGATTCCTTCTGTCGGTGCACTAAGCTACACTGAGCTTCTACATGGCACTAACTCCTTCAAAATTCTATTTCTATCCCTAAAACCACACCTACTATCTCTATAACACATCAGACACCAAATATCGACTGATAATTTGTTCAAAACAAGCACTACATCCCCAAACTAGGCCTTCCTCCATGGTTTACCCTGGGCTGCCCAAAAATTCCCTTCAGCTTCTCGAGCTCTAGAAGTCTTCGAATGGCTCTAAAAATCCCTTCATTGGATTTATAATGCCAAAATTAGTTAGTATCGACCATTTTTTCACTGAAAATGGCCTCTAACTACTCCGGTTTCACCTCCAACACCTATCGGCACCCCCTGGCACTAAGGTCACTGAAAAATTCTTTGATAGGTTCTCAACCTCTATAAGTCCTCAAAAGCTTCTACAATATCCATCATTGGATTCATAATGTTTTTTACAGTAAATAATGACTATTGGTTCACTGCATATGGTCTGTAGTTGCTGTAGCTAGGCCCTGAACTTTTGCTGGCAATGATGGCCCCTGGAACTTTACTGAAGCTTCTTGGCCTTCAAAAGTCTTCTACAGACTCTAAAAACCATCTTATTAGATTCATAAAATCATAAATATCCAATTTTTACTATTGGATTGTTGAAAAATGCCTCTATCTCCCCCGGCTAGGCCTCAAACTATTGCTACCCCTTGGTGACCCTAGGCCCCCCTTAAAATTCACAGATGCAAAAACCTGCTTAGAAGCTCTCTGATGGCTCTAAAACCTACTCCACTGAGTCTGTAATGTTGGAGATAGTTGAAATTTACTATTGGCACTCCAAAATTTCCATAACAGTTGGAGACAGTAGGTGTGGTTTCAGGGACAGTAAAAGAATTCTGAAGGAGTTAGTGCAATGGAGAAGGTCAGTGTAGCTCAGTGCACCGACAGAAGGAATCGAGTCTAAGGGAGGCTAGATCTATTTTCAGAGTGATGACAGCCATATCAGGGATATAGATGGTATTCTAAGCCCTTTGGTTCAGTTCAGTAACCATTGGAGTTAAGTGTGGAACTTGTAAAATAAATTTTTCCATAATACCTATGAGCCAATTCAAGATGACAAAAGCTCAAGGAGACGTAGCCCACGAGATTTAAGTGAACTCCTAGATTAAATTTTTTGTTTCTGTTACAGATGTTTAATTTCAGCAAAAAAAAAAATGGACTTTAGACACTTAAACAGTTAAAAATCATACACCTATTTCAAGTATTAAATTCTACAAAAGTCAAGTACAAGCTAGATCTTTTATTTGTTTAACTGAGTGGGAGGTTCTTTAAAAGCATAACAAGTTATCCAACCCATTTTTAGATCAGTTTGGTATCAGAGCCAAGTTGGTTGCTTAATTGACAAAGCAATAGCTTGCTTGTTGACTTGAAAGGTGTTTTCACTGTTTAAAAGATTTGATTGTTTTACTGTTTGCAAACTGAGTGTTGCTTGAGTTTGCTAGAGGTGGAGAGAGCTATTGATAGCTAATTCCATAAGAGGAAAAGAAGGAAGAAGGGATGAAGGCATTCTCCTTACCCAAAGGACCTCAAGTAAACCCTTGAAGCAGAAAAGGGTTTGTTTGCAAAAGGCTACTTGAAGAAGAGCTTGACTCTACAGCCATTTTGTTCAAAATCTTTGTCATTTGTTTTGAAATATTTGTGAAGTTAGTTGAAGTTGTTTTATTTCATTTTCATTATGACAACTTCATTAAGTGAGATTTCCAAATCCTCCTCCTTCACAAGATTCTTCGATGAAGACATGAAGCATGACTTCTACATCTTAAAGGACATGGTGCAGATTTTGTTTGAAGATAGAAAAGAAAGCACTAAAATTCGTGAGAATTTGTTTGCTATGAAGCAAGAGAAGGAAGAAATTCTTCAAAGATTGCATGATATGGAGATGCAGCTCCATCAAACCTAAGAGGCTTTAACCAAGAATATGCGTGAAGCAGAGGTAATTCACTCAAATTTGTCTTCAGTTTCTTCGTCAGATAGATGTGTTGGTTCATTTGAAAAGCACACTAGAGGTATAGGGTCCATGTTAATGTTTAACTTGGGCTATGAAGGAAAGGATTTAGGCAAGCATGCACAAGGCATGATTGATCCTATTTTGGTTGAGGAAAGACCCAAGAACTTTGGTCTTGGTTATGTGCAATCTAATGGCGAAGACTCCAAAGCCTTGAAGGTATATGAGGCAACTTCAAAGAGAAATTTTGTTCCAAGTTCTAAATCACAAACATGTCAAGTTTGTTTTAAAGTTGATTGCCATTTCTTTAAGCCTTTGTTGTAGCAAGAAGATTGTAGACATGCAGCTTATCGTGAGCATGCGAGTTCGGACAATTTTCAAGACAAGAACGATGATGTTAGTCTGCAAGAGAAATTTGGAACCTCTACTAGTTCATCTCCTCAAGAAGGCAAAAATGATGGACATGCAAAGCAGCATTTGAGTTATAATTATTCCCATAGTCAATTTGATTATGTTTCTGCAAGGCATGACAATTTTGCATGCTTAAATGGAAGAAAGAGTTGTTGTGCATATTGTGGTTGATTTAACCATGATGTTTCGAGAAGATGGATGAGAAAGAAGGCATACAGGAAGTAGATCAAGCAAAGGCATCTTGCAAAGAAAGTACATAAGACTTGCACACATTTCTAGAAGAGGGGACATGTTGTTTCCCAATGTTGGACATTGCATCCAACTAGTCGTCCCAAGCACATGAGACAAGAGGACTGAAAGACTGGCGAAATTGGAACCAAGGATTCCATAATTGATGTGAGAATGGATGTTTCACATGAAGAATATTTGCAGCGGCAAAATTCGCCATGGAAGTGGCTTGGTGAGAAGTGGTTTGACTTCTTGACACAGTAAGACATACACTTATTTGTACATGTGAAGATTTCAGTTATGTAAGCATGTATATATGTTGTAATCTCACGTTTGTTTGAGCTACCTTTGATCAATGATCAAGGCAGCAATGTTCAGCTACCTTCTACAAATTTCTCGCTAGAAATTTCTAAGTGAGTGCAAGGAAGATAGTTCTTGACAGGAGGACAAGCGCATCCAAGAAGGGAAGTGTCAACTACCTTTGAGTGGTGGTTCAAAGGCACTAACCATGAAAGGAAAGTTTATGGAGGCTGAAAAGAAGAGGGTGTTGTACTCTCATCTACTACACAGATCAGTATATCAGTCTTTTGGGGTCCAAAAGATTCCCAATGGGGAGGTGTGATCAGAATTGGAACAAGGAAGGACCTGTAGCAACAAAACTAGTAGGTTTGTTGGCTTGATAGCAAAAATACGCAAGAGGTATTTATAATAATAATTTATTAATAAAAATATATGATAAGATATAATAAGATGATTGAAAGTTACAATGAGGCCCTACTTATATACCTATGTAGATGGCCTTTCAAGAACAGGCATGTCTTTTAGACATGCCTTTTTAGCTAACTAACAACTACTTAACATAATCACTATTTGATTAGTTAGTAATTATATTTATTCTATTTATTATATTTTATACAAATTATATTTGTTACATTGCCTCTTCCTTTAGAAGCTTTGTCCTCAAAGCTATATTTCTGACAATTTTCTTCATCTGGCGTTTGTCATCTTGGGTTTATGAATTCATCACTGATACCTTGGCATGTATAATTTGCGTACGATATGGGCCTTGAATTTAGGGTTATCTTTTATTATTATTATTATTATAAAATAACTTTATGATTAAATAAAGCTAAATTATAACAGCTTTATAAGCTCTTTTTTTTCTAATTAGTTTTGAAAGTAACTTTACAAAAGTTTATTATAATTTAACTTTATAAATTAACAAGTTAAAATATAATCCTTTTTATAAAGAACTTATAATAATTTATATTTTTATTTTATTAAATGCCTGGACAGTCGTGTCTATCTATGGACAGCATGGATTTTACTGTGGACGCATTGTAGTTTTTCCTTGTGGAATACAGAGCTTTTCAGAAATGCCATCGAGGCATGCAGGGAGAGTGCCCTCTATTTTAACACACTTTAAGGGTTTCGTCTCCTCCACAGGAGAGAAGTTGTCGGCCAAAACAACGCGAGGATCCACCGAAGGTTTCAGAGGCACTTTCTCCAAATAATTATTGATAAACTCGTCCACGAAATTGCACAAATCCGCTGCTAACGACCGCAAGTTAAGATTTCTGAGGACACCAAAAAGGATTTTGCATAGAAGAGTAACAGAGGACGTGGAATTGAGGCCCGTAACTATTACAGCAGCTGCTGAATTTTCGTCTACAGTTCGAAACTCTAATAATGGTCTACTGGAAGACAGTTCCTTGAAACTTCTGTAATACCGACCCAACTGTTGGATAGGAATCTGCAAAATTCGAGTGTAAATATGTGCCAGGCGACTCCACTCCTGCTGTGAATATTCAAATTCAATGTACTTATCCCAAAGAGGATAGGACAGGCCTCGCTCAAATAACCTTTGAATGGTCTTTGGATTTTCATATGTCTGGATTTTGAGTGCTCTGGAAGCTTTCTTGAGGCACCGAACTGAAACGCCGATCTGGCTGTGTATTGCTCCCACATTGAAAATGATGGCGGCTTTCTCCAAAGATTTGTTGTGCTCTGTGGCCTTTTGAACAGACTTCTCAGCAGATGCAACCCCTTTTCTCAAGTCTGAAATGTGATTGTAGGTTTTGCTGACAGCATTTCTTAAAACCTCCTAGAGTCAGTCTGAAGTGTGGAATTGTTCAATGTTGGCAGGAGAAAAACCCAGCTCACAATAGAAATATTAGAAATAATATGATATCGCATCATGCGATCAATTGCAATAGCAGTCATTTGGGCACTATTTTTCCACAGTTTAGCAACCTCTGATATGACTAAAATTTGATTTGATTCATCAGAAGCCAATATACTCAGTAAATACCCATATCTCTCTAGGACAGTAACTAGATGAGTGAAACTTTTAGATCCAATATGAAGAAGAGTTTGAACAACTACATCGATAGCAATCTTGTGGCCATGTACTAATATAATCTTCTCCTCCACCCAAGGATAAATTTCATGAGCCAGCTTTTTTTTCTTTACCATACCACTTAACTCTGTAGAGAAGGCTAATTCTGCTTCATACTGTTCCCCTTGACTTTCTCGACTGTATTTGAAACAAATTCCTCCTTTAGGTGGGAGACGTTCTCCTAGGTCAGGAGCATTTTCTAAACTCTCCTTAATTTTGTCCCAATATGATAATCTAACTTCCTTTTCAAGCACTTCCTGTGCAAAGAGATGTTGTGGTGACCATTTTGGAAGATCCAAAACATGCGTCCATTCATTCCAAGGCCAAATAAACTGGGAATTTGATAAGTGATGTGCAAACCAATGGACAAATTGAGTCCGGCACTCCATATCTAATTCACCAACTTTATCAAAAAGTGCACGCAAAGCTCCAACCACTACTGCAGGGAAAGCTCCAGGAAGGGCCTTGCAAAGATCAATAATCACCACAGTGTAATAAATTATTTTGAAAGGCGGTCAAGGAAGAAAAAAAAAACTGAAATAAGTTGTCCAATATTTCTTCAATGGCGTCGAATTGTTGGGCGAATGCTAGCTTTTTCACATGTTCCTCCAAAATTGTTATATTCCCAGCCTACTGCACAATGCCTCTTTCTGCAGATGGGTGTGCTGCTGATTCCAATACTGTGTCCCTTTCGATGATGGTGCGTGCCCTTTTCTGTAAGAACTCTAAATACCACCGAGTTTCTTCAACATGATCAAACATTTCTGCTATTGACTGCCCACTAATCTTTCCATGAGAACGATCTGTTGCTTCTTCTGGAGACACATGAGGAACATCAATTTCTTGTATCTCATTATCATCGTGTAAATTTTGCTCCTGTATTGTAGTTGGGCGGCCACATTTCCACTGCAAAACATTTTTCATTGTATTACGGCTTTGAAGAGTTGTCATTTGCCACACATTCCAGTTAGAGTTTTCCTGTAGATAAGCTTGTATCTGGATATTGCTATTCCTAACATGACCGAGCTTGTTTTCAATTCGTGTAATATGTCCCATATTTCCTGTCCTCGGAGGCAATTTACCACACGTAGGTGCTATTGGCTTGCTGGGATCATTAATATCAAGGGGTTTTTCACCTGCTACCAGAAGTTTCCCTAACAAATCACATTCTTGGAAAAGGTGATCAATAACAGTGTTACTGTTTCTTTCTAAGCGTGAGGTTATGATACACTCTGCATAATGATGCAGACTATTGTTGAAGGGATACTTGAAAAAAAAATTGATAATTTTCTGAAGAGCACCCAAACGAACCAAGCAACTTCACTCCCACTCTTCAACAAGACCGCAATGAATTCCACTATATTTAAACGATGCATTCCCAAAGGATTTCTTAATTCTCCATATGTGGTAGGAAGAACATTTGCATCAGAAGACACATTCAACAGCTCTAACATTTTACCAAAGTCGTGAAGCATGCCATCCACTGTCTCGGGATTTGGAGTTATAACTGGCTTTATAGGCTCTATGCATGTCTCCTTATCAATGGTATTCTCGAACACTTCATTACCGGTAGAGATGAATGCTGAGGTGACATGGTCCTGGACTTCTGAGATACCCATATTGTTCTGCATATCTTTATTAGCAGAGCTATTGGAATCAAAACCTTATAAAATTTAAACTGGCCAAACGATGCCTACGCTAACTGGCCAGCCACGGCCCTTCCACCCGACGTTGACACTGTAATATCCCAACGTTTAAAATTAATGGTAGAGATTTCAAGAAGGCAGCCCACTTTTCACAGTAATCACCGTTCCGAATTTATTGACGATCACAATTTTCAGAGTTTATTGACACTCACCGTTCCGAATTATCATATGTTTTTGTGGGCATTAGTGTGTTCTTCATGCTGGACTCTAGTTACAGACTCATGGCTCACTTCAACGGCCAATTTCTTATCTCCAGTGGAATCGGTCCAGTCGACCTCATCTGTGGTCGGGAACGAAGACGAGAATCTGACACGGCCAGCCCGCAACCTTGCACGAACGGCACTGTAATTTTCCCAGCGCAAGAAATAGCTTCTATGGAGCTGTTTGTCGGGGGCAAGAATCGAACCTGTGCTGCTGACAATAGTGAAGAATTTTAAGCGCTTAAGCCTTTTGATCCCGTGGTATGGGACCAGACACATGAGAGAGAAGGCGCAAAGGGTTGGCCTCAGTCCGAGACTTGCAGAGTAAGAAAGCATGGATTTGGGTTCGCAATGCTGGCCTTCTCCGCCGCATATACCTTTTGACGCAATCGCCTCTCTACAAATGTGTTTTCTGCTTTTAAAAACTGCCAACTAAGTTTTGATGTAATTCTTCGTATTAACGTTATCCATGTATTGGAGCATAGACACAGATAGATCTAGTTTATCTGCCAAATGCTGGTGAAAGTGAGGAATGCGAAGATGGTTATGGCGCTTCACCATGTCATCCAATGGGGTCAATTCTCCAGTGATTAACTTTAATAACGTACTCTTTCCTGCTCCATTTGATCCAACCAAAGTTATTCTTGAATCCAAATCCACTCCAAAATCTATACCCTTATATATAAGGTTCTCAGGAGTATATCCAAAGTCTATTTCCACGAACTGCAGAACAGGTGGAGGAAGCTTCCCAAAATCGGTGAAACAGAACCCCAATACTTAATCTCTGACCTCTTTTTCCACTAGCCCACCACATGAATTCTCTAATCGCTGAAGCTTTTCTAGAATTTTTTTAATTTTCTCACTTTCTTCAGGTTCTTCGCATAATGGCACATTGTATGGTAGACGATGTTCCTGAGCTTGTATACTACGTTCATAAGCTTTTAAGACGATGTTGTGCGACATGGCTTCAACTTGGCTTCGATATGGATCCGATACCTTCAATATGGCTTTGATACCACTATAGCAACAAAACTAGTAGGTTTGTTGGCTTGATAGCAAAAATATGCAAGAGGTATTTATAATAATAATTTATTAATAAAAATATATGATAAGATATAATAAGATGATCGAAATTTACAATAAGGCCCTGCTTATATACCTATGTCGATGGCCTTTCACGAACAGGCATGTCCTTTAGACATGCCTTTTTAGCTAACTAACAACTACTTAACATAATCACTATTTGATTAGTTAGTAATTATATTTATTCTATTCATTCTATTTTATACAAATTATATTTGTTACAAGGACAGCCGCATCCAAGAAGGGAAGTGTCAACTACCTTTGAGTGGTGGTTCAAAGGCACTAGCCATGAAAGGCAAGTGTATGGAAGCTGAAAAGAAGAGGGTGTTGTACTCTCATCTACTACACAGATCAGTATATTAGTCTTTTGTGGGTACAAAAGATTCTCAATGGGGAGGTGTGATCAGAACTAGAACAAGGACCTAAGGATTAGCTCAAAATTCAAAGTTACAAGACTGTGTTGAAACTAGGAAGGTTGCGTATATCTCGTCTTCATAATTACGTCACCGCAAAAAATTCGAAAAATAGACACCGTATGAAAAAATTATTGCACTTTGAATGTTGAGTGGGTCCGGCAGAGCGCACAGGGGCTAGCCCCCCTCCCATGGAACCTCATCACGTGACCAGTGTGGGAGCTTAATGTTAAGCATGCTTAAGGAGCCTAATCCCAGGTTTAATATTTAATTAAACTTCAGTTAAGTGGAGTTTAATATGGCAGAGATTCTGGAGGCACTCCAAAATTTAGGCGTACTTCCACTTTTAGTGGAGTTAACTAGCAGTTGCCCCACATTTAGTGGAGGAAATTGGGGCAAATTTGTTTTGGTCATAACTCACTCAATTTTCGACCATTTGCAGAGTGTGAATAGTCAATTTCGACTATCTTGGAAATTATAGAGCCATTGGTGAGGGTTGTAGAGCCATCAAGAAAAATTTGAGTGGGTTTTTTCTTCAGTGAAGTTCTAGGGGCTACGAAGGCCAACATGCGCCAGCAGCAGTTTGAGACCTAGCCAGGGAAGCTAGAGGCCTTATTTAGAAATCCAATAGTCAATTTTGGATGTTTCAGATGTTCTGAAACTAATGGTGTGGTTTTCAGAGCCTATAAAGGACTTTTGAAGGCTGAGATGCTTCAGTGAAGTTCTCGAGGCCATTAGTGCCAGCTTTTTCCAGTAGTATTTTGGGGCCTAACCAGGGGAGATAGAGACCTTATTCAGCAAACCAATAGTCATTTATAACTATAATCAGAATTCATAATCAATTGATGGAGGTTTCAAAAGCTTTTTAGGACTTCTAGAGGTCGATAACCTATCAGAGAAGTTTTTAGTGACCCTAGTGCCAGGGGGTGCCGACAGGTGTTGGAGGCGGAACCGGAGCAACCGTTTTGCATTATGAATCCAATGAAGGGATTTTTAGAGCCATTTTAAGACTTCTAGAGCTATAGAATCTTCATGGAATTTTTGGGCAACCCAGGGCAAACCGTGGAGGAAGGCCTAGTTTGGGGATGCAGTGCTCATTTGAGCAAATGATCAGTCGATATTTGGTGTCTGATATGTGCTAGGGGCAGTAGGTGTGGTTTGAGGGAAAGTAAAAGAATTCTAAAGGATTTAGTGCCATGGAGAATCTCAATGTAGCTTAGTGTACCGATAGAAGGAATTGAGTCTAAGGGAGCCTAGATCTATTTGCAAAGTGATGACAGCAATGAAAGGGATATAGATGGTATTCTAAGCCCTTTGGTTCAGTACAGTAACCATTGGAGTTAAGTGTGGAACTTGTAAAATAAATTTTTCCATAATCCCTAAGAGCCAAGTCAAGATGACAAAAACTCAAGGAGACGTAGCCCACGATATTCGGGTGAACACCTAGATTAAATTTGTTGTTATGTGTGGATGTTTATTTGATGCATTATATTGTTGTTACACATGTTTAGTTTCAACAAAAAAAGTGGACTTAATACACTCAAACAGTTAAAAATCATACACCTATTTCAAGTATTAAATTCCGTGAAAGTCAAGTACAAGCCAGATCTTTTATTTGTTTAACTGAGTGGTAGGTTCTTGAAAAGCATAACAAGTTATCCAACCCATTTTTAGATCATGACTCTTGCTGCCCTGTGTCATAGATCTGCAAGTGGATTTCCAGCCTCTTGCTCATCAACATCACTCATCCAACCAATGGTGAGTGTATACCATCATGCTCAAAATTGGTATTCCTCCAGTGGAGAATACCACCCTCCCAATCCAAATCACTGTCTCTACACTTCATGGGATGTTGAAGTGCAACCCCCTGGAGATCTCCAAATGAAGACCACTCATCAATGACCAATTGAATCCATAAGGATCCAAGTATACTTAAGGAAAAATATTCTTAGTGAGTTGTGAAGTGCTCATTAAGAAGGATCCATCATAAAAATCGCAGATAATATGCCTCTCATCAACCATCTTCCTATCCCCTGCTACACTGGTAGAATGGTCATACTCAATGTTGAACACATAGTTCAGCATTGGATTTTTTAGGACAATACTCATCCTATCCTCCAAAAATCTACATTCCAACCCCAAGAATTGTGTGCAGTTCAACAATGAATAACCAGGATGACTATATGTCCTCTCCTTGATCCTGTCAAGGGTCCTTTGTACAGTGATAGTCTGCTGCTCCAAATCAGCAGTGTAGCTTGACCCTAGGTCATGCAATGGCATATCCCCACTACCCTCCATGTGATGTGTTGAAATAACAGAAAGTGGAAACATTTGCATACCTTGGTAAAGCTTGGGAACATCTTGTACTGCTACAAGGGTTTCTTCCTCTAGTGTGATGACTTCCCCAACTACTGATGATGATGGATGATTTTCTATGGCTGCACCAACATTGGTATAAGTCTCCTCCTCCTCATGCATCTCCAGAATAGTGCATGGGACTCTAGATGTCAAGAGATCAAGACCACTTTGCAAGGGTGCAAGTTTTCTTCCTCATGATGCAAGTGCTCCTACAGTAAGTGGTGGTGGAATTTTCTCCTTTGATTTCTTCTTGTCAAACCTCTTGATCAACCTTTGAGTAAAATATGCATATGCAGTCACTCTTTCATGACTCAAATTACTGAACCACCAAATGTTTGCTTCACCCTCAAGGTGCAGCACTGCAATATCAACAACTTCCTTCTCTACTACTGGATGTAGTAGAAAAAATGCATCAAGCTTCATTCCCCAAGCTCTTACCATGCATGTGGATGACCCATCAAGTGTAGACAATAGGAATCTATTTATGCAAGGTATTCTTTCTTCTTTGAGCTGAATGAACTCTGGGAGAGTTAGATTCCCCTTGAAAGCTCTAAGTTGAGACTTATATTTTGCAATATACTCACTTAGAATCTCATGATCTAAGTGTCCTCCATCTCCATGCATTTTATCTTCTTCTTCAAAATAAAAGGGCATAGTATGTTTCTTTGGAGCTCTATGAAATATCGATTCTTTCTTCTGCTGATAGGAAGTACAAGGACCTTCCTCATCTTGAAACCCTATTGTGGTTTCATTGCTTTTCTCCAATTTTCTTTGCTTGACCTCCTTGGTGAGGCCCCTCATAGATCTAAAAAGAGATGAAATAAAACTCATTCCTTCCATCATTTTAATCTCTTTCTCCTTCTTCTTATTCTCCTTATAGCATAATGGTTGAGATCCACAGGCTGAGCCAATATTATGCTCTGATACCACTGTAATATTCCCCAATGGGATAAGAAGAAATATAGTGCAAAATCAATGAAATAGCAGTGAATAACATTACACCAAAATGTATGACAACCATGGAGCCATTTTATTATGTAAATCAGCAGAAAATATGTACAATAAAAATGGGCACAACTCAAAGGATCAAGGCAAACAAGCCTCTCATGAATACATATGCCAAATATGAAATGTTGCTACATAGTAGAATGTCGGAGAACAAGTACAACATACTCTTAGAAGGTACACTACTACTGGAAATGTACAAAAATATAGATCTTCTAATGTATGGCTCATAAAGTGTTGGGAGTAGAGATCTAAGCTCCCAAACACATTTCCAAGATAACCCGGGAAGGGTTTCTTGAAATACACAATATAAAGAAAATAAAAATATGGCCCTAGGGTTGAATAATCTCTGCAACTGGATAGATTATAGGAGGTGGCTGATCAGTTCTGGAAATGTATGAAAACTCCTCCTATAGATTCTCTAAATGAGAGGTTGATCCCCTCACTGAAAATCTATCTCCCCCAACTAGGGCTCCAAACCCTCTACTGTAACTGCACACTGAGATAATGTAGTTCCTTCATAAAACTATGTTGTAACTGATAGCAGTACCTTAGCCTGATGTTGGATGATGAAGTGAGGCTCAAGAACCTCCCTTACAAGCCTCCTAGATGAAGGGTTGCTCTCTCCATTGGAAAACAAGCTCAGAAGTTGGGTTTCTCAACCCTCCACTGTTGCGCCCTACAACACAACACAATCCTCTACAGAAACTGCGTTGTAGAAAAAAGATGGAGCTTGGCCTGATGCTGGATAGTGGAAAATGTAGTGCAATACTCTTCCTAGAGGATTCTCAAGGAAAGAGGTGGGATTCCCGACCGAGAACAGCCTGTGCTAAACAATTGAAGAGAGCAACAAGTCTAAACAGACCATATACAAAATAATAATCAAAACATCCCCCATATGGTGTCATCCCCTTCTTTATATAAGTGATGAGCTTCCTCGCCCTTGGCCCCACTCATTTAAGTAACTACTTCCATGCAAAGAGTCTCCAACCAAAACTATGATGTCCCTCATTGAATGCCACTCCTCCATAACAACGTTGTTGATTTGGTCAAATTTGACCCAATCCTCATGCTCCAGTCCCTTTTCACACCTAAGGGTCTTCAATCCATCTTTTAAGATGACCTCCATTCATACTAGGAGTGTCTTTATTCCTACTAAAGAGATTTATGGGTCTCCATACCCTCTTATTCCTCCAAATAAGAAGCAAAACAAAATTTTAATATTCCAATTAGATGTATGCTAATTTAAGAATATTACAAACATAGGGGAGGATTTCATTCCATGTGTGTGGATGCTTCGAGTTGTATATGCACATAATGTGTACGATCATCCTGTTGATGACCTATGTTTGGCCATCAATTTGGGGGTATAAAGTCATAGACTTCGTGAGCTTGGTATCCATCATCGACTAGAGACTTGACCAAAATGTACATAGGAACCTGTTGTCCTGATCTTAGATAATGGATAGTGGGATCCCAAGTGCACCCACACTCATTCAAAGAAGAGTTTAGTAGTGGATTATTCTATGATACTATTCTTCCAAGCCACACTAGAATGTCCATCTTACATAATCTGTCGATGACCACAAAAACACAGTCATTTCCATGCTTGGTAGAAGGAAGGGTCAACATGTGATCCATGGAGATGGATTCCCAAGGTCGACTAGGGGTAGGCAGCAGAGTATATAGGCCTTTCTTCTTAATGGTCGGCTTGGAAATGATGCAGGAAGTGCAGGATCTGATGTACTTCCAAACATCTTGTTGAAGGTTCGACCAATAGAAATACTTTTTTAATATTGTCGTTGTTTTCTCCACCCCGAAATGTCTAATGACCCAACTATAGTACACTTCCCAAATAATCATGGCACGCTCGCTTAAAGGAACACAAAGGTGTCCCAGGTGGCATAACAATGCATCCTGGAGGTGAAAATTTGGAACTTTCTTTCCTTCTAGGAGTGTCTAGTATGTGTTGCCAAATTGTAGACTGCTCTTGTAAAGATGTGCCCACCCTGAAGTCTCATGCCCACAAGAGTCAAGCACACTGGTCAGCACCATGATCGGTGTTCCGCTAAGATAGTCTGCAATATTGATGGTGCTTCCCTTCTTGTACTTAATGCTAAAGTGGAATTTTTGCATCTATGTGGACCATTTCTAATGGCGAATGTTCTCCAACTTCCCTTGTGTCTATATGAACTGCAGGGGTCAGTGCTTTTTGTGGATGAATGTTTCCTTCCCCAGAATTTAATACTTCCATTATCGACATGCCTGCACAATGGAATACATCTCTTTGTCATAGGTGGGATACTTTATAAATATGTATGAACGTGTCTCAATGTGATATGCCATTGGATGAGCATGTTGAGTAAGAATAGCACCAATAGCATAGTCAGAGGCATTTGTCTCGATCTCAAATGGTTGTTGCAGGTCTGGTAATATTGTGAGCACTAGTGCAGAGGAGATCTGATGCTTTAACTCGGTGAACACATTTTTTTGGGATTTAGACCAAAAGAACTTTGCTTTCACTTCTCCCTTGGTGACTTGACTCAAAGGCCAAGTGATATGAGAGAAACCCAACAGGAACCTGCGGTAGAATTTGGCAAGACCAAGAAATATGCAGAGCTCTATTAGAGTGGTTGGAGTTGTCGAATCCTGAATTACCTGTACCTTGGCTAGGTCCACATGCACACCCTGATCATCAATGATGTACCCTATATATTGAACTTGG
The DNA here is from genome assembly GCA_034641835.2 of Pinus albicaulis. Classification (NCBI taxonomy): domain Eukaryota; kingdom Viridiplantae; phylum Streptophyta; class Pinopsida; order Pinales; family Pinaceae; genus Pinus; species Pinus albicaulis. The sequence continues at coordinate 650,058,775 of CM076569.1, read as the reverse complement.
GTTATGCCAAAAGTGCATTTCTCCAAACTGGCACACAAATTGTGTTGTCGCGGTGTTTGGAGGACATGTCGAATGTGGTGGAGGTGCTATTCCCAACTCTGGCAGAAGGTCATGATGCCATCCAAATACACCACCACGAATGAGTTGGTGAATGTAATATCCCAAAACTGGAATTTTCTACAACAACAAGAATAACTTAAGATATTCTGAAGTTGGAGATGTAGCAATATATCTTATATGATGTGTTCAAAAACACATAGCCCTCAAATGAGTGAAACAGTAGCAACAGAAGAATACCTACACCTTCCCAAGTGGGGAAAATGCAAGAATTAGACCTTGGAAACGTTATTTCTAAAGATCTGCATTATTACTAGGTGAAATAACGCTGGCTTCCCTTAGCATATGTTGTTAGCGTCTCACATACAAAAGGGTATCAGAAATAAATCCCTTTTGATATGTTAAACAGACCTCTCGGCTACCTCACAACTTAAAAATAGCCAAATCCCATGACTTGAGTTATGTAGAAAAATACTAAAGCATATACAGCATTATTTTATGAGGGTTTCTGTAGTAAAATAATGAAATACATGGATTTGGAGTTACATGGAACAATATGCCAAGAAAACAGAGATCTGGCCTCCTTATTGCATTATAAAGCTAACCCAGCAAGGGTTTCATGAAAAACATGTACAAGAAAGAGCAGATCTGAATATTCAACTTAGAAAATGCAGTCTTACTGCAACATTACAGAAATATAGCTGAATAACACAAAATAGGGATGAGGATCCCTTCCTCTAGTTTTCTGAGAGAAGGGTTGGCCCTTTCCCAAGGAAACTAGCTCAAAAAGAAGGGTCTTAACCCTACTCCAACAACTCTGCATAAAATGACGTAGTTCCTACAAGGGACTGCGCTATAGGAGATGAGAACTTCTTTGGCCTACTGCCAAGATCTGAAATGTGCCCAGAAATATTCCTAGCTGATTTCTCAAGAGGAGGAAAGCACCTTCTATTGAGAAACATACCCGGAAGTGGTGTAAGAGTCCTCCACTGCAACACCCTACAACTCAGCAATATTCTGCTATAGAAATAACGCTGGGACTGAAGAATTATGCTTGGACTTGAGCCTAGATGTGGAGCAATACTAAACAAGCTCTCCCAAGAGGCCTCTTAAGGGAAGAGGTGGGATTCCCGCTCGGGAACACCCAATGCTACCTTGCTAAACAGCAAGGTGGAGCCAAGTCTAAACAGACAAGATCAAGAGATCGAAATAAAAAATCGTGAATAAAAAAGGCCTCCATCCTCTTCCTATATGGCAAGTGAACCTCTCCTCATTGGGTCCCATCCACATGTGCCATCCAGCTCATGCAAGTTGTCCTCCACCAAAACTGCGTTGTCCAAAGGAGATTCAATGTATCTAGACATCTTACTTGACTTGGTCAAAGTTGACTGAATCAACATGTCCCCATCTCTGTTCACACCTAAGGGTGCTCAAATTAGCTGCTTATTCGTACCCCTTTTCACATTAGGGTGTTATTGATCCTTCTAAAGAGGTTAATGGGCCTCCCTACCCAATTATTCATCCTCCTAGTGATAAAACAACTCTAGTATTCCATTTAGCTTAGAGGCTAAAATTTTGGAATATTACAGTGAAGGGTTGTAAGATGTCGTCCATCAGCCTCATGAAGGTCACGGGGGAATCCATCAACCCGAAAGGCATGACCAGCCATTCAAAAAGGCCATCCTTGGATTTGAAAGAAGACTTCCACACATCATAGGTTTCAATTGATATCTAGTGATAACTGGTCTTCAATCAATCTTGTTGAAATATTTGACCCCCTTGAGCTCGTTCAAAAGGTCATCAATCTGTGGGATTGGATACCTATTCTAGACAATGATTTTGTTCAACGCCCAATAGTCAACATAGAGTCCCCAGGTCTTTTCCTTCTGCTATACCAACATGATCGAGCTCCCACAGGGTAATGGAATTTTCCTGATGTGCCCTTTCTGCACCAGCTCCTGAATATACCTCTTGATTTAATCGTTCTCCAGAATAGAGCATTGATAGATCAATCCATTGGGAAGTGGCACACCCAAGGTCATATTGATAGAGTGATTGACCTGAAAATGTAGAGGTACCCCTGCAAGTGAGGTGAATGTGTCCCTATATTCCTCCACGACCTTGTCCATTTGTTATTGTCGTGTGGAGGAGCCATGTCTCGAGGCCATGGCCATAATATTATTTTTTCCCTAAGGGCGAATCATAGGGAAAATATATTTCTTGGTCTAGGAAATGATCTTACTACATTACTTCGCAGTGATCAGAGAGATGGCGATAGGTGGTGCTACCTTCGGTATCTTTTACAACTTATTTCCCAAAGTAATAATAATAGTGTGAGGCCTAGATTCATACACACGATGTCACTTCCACAAGTATGGTTGGCCTAATAATACATCACAAACTTTAAGAGGAGAAACATAACACAGTAACTCATCTGTGTAGGGCTTGATGTTGTAGGGGAGGAGGAACTACTAGCTGACACGGAGATCTCACCCTTGGTGAAGCCACTCGATGGTGTATAGTTGTGGGCATGTTGTGGTCGATAGTCCTATCTGCTTCACGAACTCTACTGAAATGAGGTTATTTTGGCTCCCATTGTCGAAAATGAACTAAGGTAGAGAACCCTCCACCCACATATGTGAGTGGAAGAGGTTATCCCCCTCCTATGGATATTCAGGCTCATCCTTTTAGATATTTGTGGTGGAAACGATGGCACCGGGCTCCGCATCAAAAATCTGCTTCCCTTTTTCATTCCCCTTGTCGGGTTCTAACTCAGAGTCAGAGCATGCATCTGACTCATAAGCCTTCAAATCAGCCACCATTGGCTGCTTGTCTTGACACTCACTCATGTTGTGAGTGGAGCTATTATGGAACTCACACCAATTTCCTGTGTCCTTATTTGTCTTCGTGGTGTTATTCTTCTCTTTCGGTTTTTACAGGTTGTCCTGGGTTTCCTCGCCTTGTATTTTCCTTTGTTCTATGGTTTGGGGGTGCCTTTCCCTTGATTTGGATTTGTAGATCCAAAGTATCACTTCTTATATTTAAACTGATGCTCGATCTTGAAAACATATCGATAGTAAACAATGAGCAAGAATATGTCTAAGAACTCCATTTCATCCTAAATGTACTTATGCAAACAACCCTGGTACTTGAGTACCAAATGGCACTCAGAATCCTTGATACCGAGCTTCGTGCAAAGGGCATGAAAATAATTTGTGAACTATGGTGCATCTTGGTCCCTTCCCTACCACAACGTGGTCCACTTTATGTGTTTATCTTCATAGCTACCGACACGGTAATATTGTTCCTTGATGGCGTCTTGGAAATAATTCCAAGTGGATGCGGCTGAAAATAGTGAGGATTCGCCCTCATCCTTTTTCTCACATTATGTTTCCCACAAATCCTTGACATGGGGTGCAACTTTCAGGAGTGAAAAAGTAATATTTTCCCTGTTGGAAAGTCATGAAATGAAAAATATCCTTCCAATAGATTTAATCATCTATCTACGACGTTCGCATCTATCTGGCCTTCAAATATGGGAATGTCAAAGTTAACTTGTACCTTAAAAGGAGTGGAACCTCCAAAGTTGTTGTCAGATGAAGATGTGTTGTCTGTGGGTATCCATCGAAGGATCTGGGCAAATTTATCCATCATTGCATTCCATTGTTTCTCGAGGGCCTCCTCAAGCAATATTTTGAAAGTATCTCCTACTCCCTCGTCTTTATTTTCTTCCGCCACGGGAGGTCGTTGGGGTTTGCAAGGCTGATCTTGCAAAGTTTCAACCAGATCGAGCCCTAACTCCTTATACCCTGACCTTGTTAGGGACATTCAAAGAAAAACCGAGAAAGAGCAGACTGCTCTGATACCACTGATCTAGAATTATGGAGAAACGCAATATAATACAAATATAAAAATAAACACAAAAGTGTAGCAGAAATAAAACTTCATTTCATTAAATATAAAAGAATTGAAATATGCTTACATACAGAATGGGAATAAACTAGCTCGGTCGATGGTAGCTTATCTCTGAGAAGAGATGTGGTGGCTACATGCCTCTAAATTTTGTTACAATGAGGCTCAAGGGCCTTTTTATTATTGAACAACAAGGGAAAACCCTAACCCCAGGAGATGGAACGCCAAGAGTTTGTGGGCCTTGTTGGGGATTAGTTGGGCAGCCAACTTCCTGAGGTCGTAACTTGGCCATATTATCTCTGTTTGGTGCATATGATGCCTTGTCAGAAATATCTCTCTAAGTACTACACGATTTTTCACATGCCCTTCCTATGGCCATGTGCCTATTGCAGACCTCAAAAAAATGTCGTTTAGGGGGTCAAAACTACTCCAAAAGTTTATGACCCGAAAAATTGCTAAAAATAGTAAATGATGCTATAAACAAGGAAATTGATGAAATAGACTAGAGGTCTAGGTGGAATAGGTGGGTGGCCACCAATATCCACCTGGATCAAATTACCAAGTAATAAATTCTACTTTGCCTTTGATTTTCTAACAAGTATACCTTGTAGTAAATATGTTAGTAATACTACATTTGGTTCTTCCATCCATCTTCCTTCCAATTTTCTTGGGGGGAGAGATGTGATACTTTGATGGAGGATGATGCTAAGAGTGATTCCAAATCTGAAATTTATGGGAGAAATTTAGAGTATGGGGAAAATTTTGTTTGATCTCTTAAATAAATTTTGTTGACCATGATGTTAGTCTTGCTTCATAGTTCTTGAAAGATGGAGTCAACATAATTCAAGTTATTTTAGTTTCTAGAGATTTTGAGGTGCATGGGAGGGATTATCATTTTTTGTAATTTCCCTTCCTAAATTATTTTAGTACCGTATTTATTTATATGTTTGAGGGTCAATTTTTTTTATGTCGAGGCCCATTTGATTTTATTAAAAGACTTAGGAGTTAGAAGTTAGTTAACCTTCTGTTATGTTATTTTGTTGAGGATGTATGGGGACCACCCACTCACGAAATACACACTCCCTTACTAATTTGTTAGAAAAGCATGAGTGGGAAAAACTTAGGTTTGGTGAGGGACCCACGATGGAGGAAAAGGGCGGGAAAAGGGCTCCACGAAGGTTATAAAAGGAAAAAATCTCACCTCATTTGGAATTATTGGCTTATCAATTTTATCTCAGTTGCTCAAGCTTCTTAGTTGGGTCACTTGTTGTTTAGCACTCATTTTCCAAGTTGAGAACTCACCCATTCTTCGGGGGACTTCGAGTGCCACCCTTTATTGGTCTATCCATTTCCATCTGAGGGAGTTTCATCACGTTATCTTCAACATTTTCATTCAGCTTTCCCCAGCAGTGCATATTTCTGGAGGACGCAGTAGTGATTATTGTGATAATATTGCAGTCACTAGGGAGTGTAGGGCCTATTGGAGGTCAATTTTGGAGGGTCATGATCAGGCCAAACCATTTCTGGTTTTTTGTTGGATTTTCTTGAGGAGTTAGGGAGTAATTTTGGCATAATTTTATGAGCACCAGAGGTGGGGTTTTCAACTATTCCATTGCAACATCTAGTGTAGATTCACTGGGACAAGACAAAGCATCACTGGGCAGTTTTCTGGGTATTATTGTTTTACCTAGGCGCTCTTCTTTCCAAAAAGGCAAGCCCAGGTGCTTTTATTCTATATAATATTTGTTCTCTTTCCCATTTCTATAATAAAATGGATCAATTTCTTCCATGAATTTTATTATTATGGGTATTTACTACATTGTGTAAAATTTCTATGGTGCAAAATTGATTATTTTCTTGCATAGCACTGTTTTCTCTATTTTGGAACATTACAATGGTATCAGATCCTAAATCTTGGCTCAGCCATGGGATAAATTTTATATGAGAGAGGAGGATATACAAAATATCACTTACATAAGGCAAAGATACCGAAGTAAAGAAAGGGAGTTGGAGATCACTCCAGAATCTAAGGATCATGGAAAGGAAGTGATAGTAGAGAGAATGGGAGAGCCTAAGGGAAAAGAAGAGATGGTATTTGATAGTCTTTTAAAAGCCATAAATTATTTGGAAAAGGGGCAGAAAGAAATTTTTAAGGAGATCAATATGCAAAACCAGGAGCAAAGCACTCACCGAAATTTTCTATTTGGAGAGACTTACAGAGTCTCTCAGAAGTATGATCAACCATTACCTACTGCACAACCACCACCTTCTAGCAGGCCAAATAGAGCTACGCTACCTTCTTTCATACCCTCAGTATTGTTGGAACAAGTGGGAGTTGATGAAGAGTAACATTTCAGAGTGTGGTAGTCCATGGGAGAAGAATTCAAAGCAACACTACCTTTTGGATATTATTACCAACTCAAGTTGAATGAGAGGGGAAGGGGCCATGGATCCCAAGGGTGCACACAAAGATATGAGTTTCAACGTACCATTGGGAGGAAGTTCTTCCCTAGTTATGATGGGACTACCAAGTGCACAACTCGTGCTTGGGTGGAGAATCTGGATACATATTTCCAGCTCAACAGGATGATAGCGATGGCGACCATTAAAATGACCACTTTGCATTTAGAGGGAGAGGCACACGATTGATGGTTTCATGGATTGTCTACTTTGGGGCATGCTAACATGACTTCCTATGAGGACATCAAGCAGAGAATAGTGGAGAATTTTGATCGAGGGGATCCAGAGGCTCACTTCAAGGAGCTGACCATGCTCAGGAAGACAAGACATCTTGAGCATTATATTTCTGAGTTCCTGCGAGTTTCAGTTATGGTGCTTGATTTTTCATATGCTAGGAGGGTGTACATATTTGTAGAGGGACATATAAATCCATTACGTGGACTGGTGAAGTCACCCAAACCCTCCACTTTACTGGAGGTTGTAACTTGTACGAGGGATTTGCAGAGAGCCATCCCCAAGACCTGGGCACCTTTTCCACCACGCACTCCCTACCCTTAGAAAGGGGGTGAAACTAGACCACCACCAGCACAGAGAGAAGTTCCAGGGAGAAGAAATTTGGATGATGAGACTAGGATAGACCTCAGGATGAGGAAAGTATGTTTTACATGTCGGGATTTGTGGGAACCAAGTTATCGGTGCACAATAGGAAAATCCCACTATATTGAGGTTTTCTTAGATAGTGATCAAGTGGATGAGTTGGAGTTGGATTTTGATGGAGTAGACTACGAGGCAACATTAGAGAGAGCTCCACCACCACCACTTCCACAAGGATGAGCATCTTTTACACCATATGGGGGAGTCCTTGCATCTTTGTGTGGGGTACCCAACTTTATAACCATGAGGATCAGGGGAATAGTGCAGGGGTAGAATGTCTCAGTCTTGGTTGATAGTGGGGCCACCCACAATTTTATTGATGCTTATTTGGTCCATATGAGATGCATTACCACTGCAAAGTTTGAGGGCTTTTCAATACTAGTTTCAGGAAACAAGACTATGCAGTGAAATCAATATGTTCCCGCTTTGACAGTGGCCATGGGGAACTATTCAATGACATCATTTATTTGTGGTGTATTTTCCAGACACCAATGTGGTTTTGGGTTTCCAATGGTTGTATTCCCTTTGCATAGTTACCACTGAATGGAGGCAGCTTGTGATGGAGTTTACTGGACCGGATGGTAAGCTAGTAGTTCTTCAAGGTATGCACTCATATCCCTCACATACAGTTTCATCTCATCGGATGGAGGTAGATTTAAGGCATGGGGACATAGTGTGGGAAGTGGAGTTGAGGGTTTCAGAGGTCAGGGGACAGACTGAGCCTCCAGCACTAGACATACAGGTTGTCTTTGGAGATATACCACCAAGGCAGCCATCGAATAGGGGATTCAAGCATACCATAGAGATGGAGCCTGGTGTGCAGGCAGTAATTACTACTCCCTATAGGAATCCCAAAGCCTATAAGTATGAAATTAATTGGGCCATCAGAGATTTATTTGCATTGGGCCACATTAGGCCGAGTTTTAGTCCCTTTGCTTCTTTAGTTGTGTTGGTGACGAAGAATAAGGACAAGACTTTGCACATGTGCATTGATTATAGGGCTCTTAATAGGAATACGTTGAATAATCGATATCCCATACCACATATTGATGAATTGATGGATGAGCTTATAGGATCCAATTTCTTCTCTAAGATAGATTTGTGGTCAGCCTATCATCAGATCCGGGTAAGGGATCAAGACATCCCGAAGACAACATTCAAATGTCATTATGGGAATTTCTACGATTCTTGGTCATGCCTTTTGGATTAACCAATTCCCCTTCCACTTTACAGTCATGCATGAAAGATGTTTTTAGAGGGTAGTTGAGGAGATTCGTATTGGTCTTCTTTGATGAAATCCTCATCTATAGCAAGATGTGGGAGAAGCACGTGAAGCACTTGGAGATAGTGTTGCGTAATTTGGAGGAAAATAGTTTTAGGCCAAGTTGTCCAAGTGTGAATTTGGGTTAACAGAGATGCTTTACTTGGGACACATTATTGGCTCAAATGGGGTTAAGGTGCATGAGGAGAAGATTAGGGTCATTCGGGATTGGTCGATGCCCAGAGATGTGACAACGTTGAGGGGAGTTTTGGGCATTTTCACTTACTACAAGAGGTTCATCAAGGGATTCTCATAGTTGGAAGCACCCCTTACATATTTTACCAAGAAGGGGGACTTTCCATGGATAGATGGAGCTCAGGAAGCTTTTGATCACCTCAAGGAGGTGATGATTAGTTTCCTAGTATTGGCCCTTTCATATTTCCCGTAGTCTTTCACCTTGGAGTGTGATGCATCGGGTGAGGGAATCGGAGAAATCTTGTCCCAAGAGGGGAATCAAATTTCTTTCAAGAGAATAAACCTCTTACCACATGAGAGGTCGTATTCCATATACGACAAGGAGATGTTGGCCATTATGCATCCATTGGAAAATTTCAAGCAGTATTTGGTGGGTAACTGATTCAGGGTGAAGACAAATCATAACAGTCTTTGGCACTTCATGGGGCAGACATGCCTCAATGACATATAATAGAGATGGGTTATCAAGGTGCAGGCATATGATTTTGATATTGATTATGTGCGAGGAAAGCACAATGTGGTAGCTGATGCACTATCTAGGAGACCTGCGAAGCTTTCACTCATGAGCATTAGCCATGACTGGAAGGCACACTTATTATTTGAGTACACCAAGGATAGCCAGGCATGTGAGATCTTGGAGGGAATTCATGCACATGAACACTATCAGGTGATGGTTGATGTTATCTACTATAAGTGGTGCATATTTTTGGTTCCAGGCTCACAGTTGATAGAGCAGGTACTTCATGTGGCTCATAATTCTCCATTGTCGAGGCATCAGGGGTTCAGGAAGAGATATATGGTTATGAGAGATAATTTCACTTGGAAGGGCCTCAAGGGGGACAAGTTGAGATATGTATAGGAGTATGAGTCCTGTTAGAGGAACAAGGGAGATTTGACTCATCCAGCACGATTGTTGCAACCTATTCCCATTCCTGAGGGGAAATGGGAGAGTATCTCCATGGAATTTATCACAGGACTTCCCACGGTGAAATGGAAGGATTATATTTATGTGGTGGTCGACCAACTAACCAAATATGCACATTTATTTTCTATTATGAATCGATATTCATCTTCTCAGGTAGCAGATTTATTCTTTAGGGAGGTTTCCCACCTACACGAACTCCCTAAGACTATAGTTAATGATAGAGACATCAAATTTATGGGGGTATTTTGGTAGGATATTTTCACGCTAGTGTGCACAGAGCTCACCTTGAGCACTGGTTACCATACACAGATAGACGACCAGAAAGAGAGGGTGAACAAATGGCTATACGGGTATCTCAGGAACTATGTGACTAGGAAGCAGAAGGCATGGATTCGTTGGTTGCAATTGGGAGATTACCACTACAAAAATACACATCATTGTCCATCAGTATGACTCCCTTATGTGCTCTATATGGTTATGATGCTTTGTTTTTTGTTGCAATTATTTTTAGAGATAATCAGGCCCCAAAGGCCAAATATTGGATCCAAGAGAGCCAATACATCCTCAAGAATCTTAAGGATAATTTGCTGACATTCCAAAATAATCAAAAGTTATTTGCAAACAGGAAATGGGTTGAGAGGCATTTTTAGGAGGGGGGCTTAGTGTTCCTACTCTTGAAACCATACCAACAGTGCACTTTGAAAGAAAGGGGGTTGAGAAGTTGTAACCACAATTTTATTTCCCCTACAGGGTGATTAGGAGGGGTAGAGAGGTATCTTATGAGTTAGATCTACCACCAAGAAGCAATATCCATAATATTTTTCATGTTTCATGCCTTAAGAGGGTGTTGGGGAAAAATATTATAAGATTTGTGGAGTTGCATCTGCTTGATTATGAGGGGCATCTAGTTTTAGAACCAAAGGCCATTTAGGAGACTAGAGAAAGGAAGCTCAAGAGAAAAAAAAATTAAAGAGTATCTGGTGCATTGGAAGAGCTTGTAGGATGAGGATGCCACCTGGGAGGGTGAACACATATTGGAGAATCCAGCACTGAAGTTTCTTGGGCACAATAAACATTTGGGAGGGGAGGACTGTAATGTCCCTTCCTAAACTATTTTGGTACTAGATTTATTTCTCTTTTTTGGGGGCCAATTTTGGTGATTTCGGGGCCCTTTTGACTTTATTAGAAGACTTAGGAGTTAAAATTTAGTTAACCTTATGTTATGTTATTTTTTTTATAATGTATGGGGACCATCCACACACAAAATACACACTCCCTTAATAGTTGGCTCGAAAATCAAGAGTGGGAACAACGTAGGCTTGGTGAGGGACCCATGATGGAGGAAAAAGGCGGGAAAAAGGCTCCAAGAATGTTATAAAAGGAATGAAGCTCACTTAATTTGGTATTCTCAGCTTATCAATTTTATCTTGGTTTCTCAAACTGCTTAGCCAGGTCACTTGTTGTTTAGCATGAGTTTTCCATGCGGATAACTCACCCATTCTTCAGGGGACTTCGAGGGAACAAGAATCATTCCTCCCAACCACTTGAGTCAAACCTAATTAACTTACAAATTTCGAACCTTTTTTTTTAAACAACCTAGATTCTTATGGATACCAAGATGAAGAGAAGCACAACATTTCACCCATAGACCAATGGAAAACTAAAAGTGATCAATACAACCATGATTTATTTACTAAGGTATTTTTAACAAGAATCAACCTAAAATTTTGGATGAGAAATTTCCTTACATTAAGCACTGCTATAATCAAGGCATTCATAGCTCTAGTGGTAAATCCCTTTCTAAAACATGCTTGGTCTCTTTGCTACAAACACGCTTTTAACATTTCATGTATTCAAGACATTGAAGATAAGCATATGAACGATGGAAATGAAAAAGGAAAAAATATTAATTTCACAAAGAAGATTCAATGGAGTCACAATGGAGGTGGAAAGAAATTGGAAAGATTAAAACAAAGGTACAAGGAAAGGCATGATTAATAAAGAGTATCTCATCATTGTGAAGTGAGAGACTCAGTCTACCTACACCTTCAGAAGAATTTTCTAAATTCTCTTTAAAGAAGTTTAAGCCTATTCAATTTGGTCAATTTAACATCCTATAGAAGGTAAACAATAATGATTTACAACTATATTTTCCTTCATATCTAGTCATATACTCTATTATCAATGTAAAGAATATGAAACTTAAGTGGAAGTATCCTCACCAATTAGAGTTTATCCAACAATCGGTCCTCTGGCGCAAAATATATTCCTTGACATGTAATCATCTTATGTTAAAAAATCAATATGTTCAAGGATTCAACATATCTTCTTGTATATAGATAGAAAAATGGTATTAATACCATAACATTGTTATCTCAACTACAACTAGTATTCCAAGTGTTTGTGCTTTCCATGGTCAGAAAGATGAGGGCAAACGAATGCTCCTTCTTGAAAATTTAGTGCGATATGCCCAAAGTGAGTTGGAGAAAGATACCATACTGCAAAATAAGCTTTGGGAGCCATGTAGAGGTAAGAAATATATGTTGAGAGTCAATTTGAAAGGTTCTGTTCTCGCAAAAGTATATAGTACAAGTTGAAGATGATAGAGGATAAGTTTTTTCATCTTCTTACACACTAATTAAGTTTTCGATGGCCAAAAAACTTCAAAAATGGGGAACTTTAATCTAACATTTGAATAAAGAAGAGACCTAAAAGGTAAGACATATTGGCATAGCCCCAATACAAAACAATTGTTTCAAGGATTTCAAGCAGAAGGTCTCAAGAGAATGACTAATAAAGGAATGATTGAGGAAGCCATGACCAAAAAGAGAAAGAAAGTTGTCAACATTGGTGGAAGATTAAATGATAAGAAGTATGTCAACAATGATTAAAGTCCCATAAAAAACAATGATATTATATTAAGTGAAAGTCTCGACTTGGAAACAAATTATTTTATGACATCGGTGAAGGTGAAGTTAATGGAGGTCGTATCAATAAGCAAGTGGTCAAAGTCATTGAAGTTGAAGTCATAAAGGTGTCGTTGACAACCATTGTAGAAATTGTCCACATTAACTAAGCCAAACTTCTTCATAATGAAATATTGGGGACAACAAACCAACCTTTCACTAAATCTTAGAGAATATTAATTGAAGGGTGAACTAAATACAATGAAGAGGTAAAAATTTGTCACCATTGTTTTTGAGTTATCTTTAAATAACCATTAGATATCATTTTTTGGGATTCAATTGTGTTAAGTAAGTAATTCATCTATGACCATTTACATGAGAGGTAGTGATAATTGACTTATTTCTCATGATTTTTGAATAGTCCACTTAGCACTCATTGCCTCGGGTGATGCTCATAGGGGTGAAGAAGTGGGATTGAAACTAGTGAAATTAATCACATAGCGTCAATCATCACTTTCAAGACTTGCACCAGGTAACCAAGACTTCCTGGGAGGTCACCCATCCCAAATCGCCTCTGGCTCAAGCCCACTTAATTGTGGAGTTTTACCCACAATCAAGCCCACTTAGCTTGATACCCCATTTACAAAACCTTAGCAAGTATTGTGCCTCATGAACCATTAAATTAGAGCTCCCTTTTACTCTTTGTATTTAAGTATTGAGGGGTTTTCCACACTGCAAAAAACCCCTCAATATTTAAATAACAATTTCAAGGAATAAAGTGTTTAAGAATTGTGAAAAATAATTTGGAATTTGTTGGAGACATTCTCTAAGAACCTTTTTATTGTTACCTACTTTATATTAAGCAACCAAAAAAATATTATTTCTCGAGGAAAACATCAAGAGACTTTCAAACTAGAAATGGAAGCAAGTTTCATACCATTGGTCACATTTCAAATCATGAGGCCTAGAGATAGGGGGTTGAACTTATGGAATCTAGAGGTAATTTCATGTATATATGCATGTACATATTATGGACCTAAGCCCTGCCTTATACCCTTTAAAGAAGCTATCATTAACGATTTCCATGCCAATTAAAGATAATAATTGAGGCACCTAAAAATAGGGGTTGATATCTAGCAATGGGATATAATGATCCACTATATCAGTAAGACCTTTCAAAATTTTCATGTTCAAGAACAAAATGAAGTAGAATAAATTCTCACAATGTTTGGGCACCACCTAAAGAAAAATAGGTTAGCTATAATTAAACTTGAGCCTTGGAAGGGGTAGAGGTGTAATAAAGGATAAGGTTGGAAAATTTACAAGAATTTCTTATAATTCCTCAAGTAAAAAATAAAAAATGAATCAAAAGTTGAGTGTCTTACTTAAGCCATTAAAATTTTCATCAATCTATAATCTCAAAATAATGAGATGGGAGACTCCATGTTAGCTACTGATATCATTGGATGGTTCCTACAAATAAAAGCTACCTAGATTTGCCAAGAAACAACCAATAAGAATGTAATTTACATAGATGTAAAAAGAGTCATCAATGAAGTGGAAAACTATCTCACAAAAGCGAAAGTGAAAAAGTAAGGTCCAATAATGCTAGTAATCAGCGAAGAATTCAAAGAAGCTCACAGGTGGAAAGATAAATTACACTTCCTAAAGGTTCTAACCCCTTCTAGCTACAATGTGAGAGTCATATCTACCATCTAGGACAAGGCTCGAAGCACAACACAAGTCCTCCACCCCACACACTTGCCTCGCTTTCATTATTTATCCAAAATGACAAAGGAAAATAAACGAGCTATATTTTCAAGGACCAATATTCCATGAGTCTAGGTCTTGCTAGTCATCAAGAATTTGGACTTACAATTTGAACCGCGATCAATTATCATGGATAATTCAAGTAGTTTTGAGAACAATACTCGACTTGAATCTAGGGGACCCTATTAATGTTACCTCTCAATCTCCATTCAGAGAAATATTCTATAATGATCTTCTAAAAGAACAATTAGAAAAATCTGGGTCTCTCCGATTTATCATTTTTCTCCATTGTCATCTTTTTTCTTTTACATCTCGCAAGTTTAAAACAAGCAAGGTGAAATAAGTATTACTATTTTTTTCCTTTCGCATTCATTCAATCAATGCATTTTTTTGTATGTGCCATAAAGGGACATGTTAAATATGATAGCAATACAAAAACATTTTGAAATAGGCATATGAAGCCTCTTATTACTTTTTGTGCAGATACTCAAGTATGGGATTTTCAATGAATTCCCATTTTTGCTCTATGATGATCACTCACATGGGTAACACTCACTAATAAATAATATGTTTTTCTCCACTAAAAATATGAAGAATAAGAGAATGAGAATATAAAGAAAGTTCTCCTTTCAATTTTAGTTTTCTCAAGGCAATGTTTCCATAGAAAACATGACAAATTTCAGAAAATGCCTTCATTTAATAAGGTATATAATTGCGTAGGCAATGTCTCCATAGAAAACATGACAAATTTCAGAAAATGCCTTCATTTAATAAGGTATATAATTGCGTGAGATTAATACAATTTGCATTTAAAATATTATTTTAAAGTTTTGAATTCATACCAACTAAAATTAATGATTTACATCTTTATAGAAAAGATAAATCTTTAAATACTATATTTTATGCAATTTAAATATATTCTTTTTAACAAAGTTTCTCAAATTTTTCATAAGCATATCCATTTCTTATTTATTGCTTCAATCCATAGTATTCCGTTGGCCTTTATCTAGGTTGTGATTGGTTCGAACTAGTACATTCCATTGCAACCAACATATGTTAAACCAAAAATATCACTAGAGTTCCCTCCTTGCTGTCTAATCAAGACATTTGAATGCAAACAAATTATCTCTCAAATATATGGATTTTCCCTTTGTATTAATCATTCAAATCGTAAAATCCCCCCCTCCCAATCAATTACTAAATACCAGCTAATTTCTCTTAACAAGACATCAGTTGGTAGCATCATCCAGTAATGTTGCTATTACTCAATAATTTTTATCCAACATTTGTTTCTAGAATTTTATAGTGCAGTATTTGGTTGGCCATTTAGATAATATAATGGATAATAAAGGAACACCTATGAGTAAATGGTACATTAACTAAGGACTATGCTCGCATTAGTACGAAGTGTGTTAGCCTCATAATCCTAGTCTATTTCCTATAATAAAGTAATTATGTAAATATATCCTAATCATAGTGTTTATTCTTACATTATGCTAAAGAACACATGTCACTATGTAATACGACTACAGAGGTTATATGTACCCTATGCTTCTCACATATTATGTAATTTTATTTTCCGGGTTAATAAAATTGTGTATGAGTACACTATATTCTATTAATATTCCACATGCACAATCGTATATGACTCTTTCATATTCTTACCTGTAAGGAATTGTTAAAAGTTTCCTACTTATCAAGACTTACAAGTGCCATTCATCAACGGAATAATGGGAACTAGTAGTTCCTTTCTATATATTTGGTATATTAAGGGCTTATTGTGTTATTTTAGGTATCTTGGTATATATTAGTCTTAGGGACTCAAGTTATTAACCAGTCTAGATCCATCTTAATCCTGAATCTATCAAGCGCCGAGAGGGATCAAATATCTCGAGGTGCAAACTTTTTTTCTTACTGAAAAACTTGGGGAAAGGTTTGCACCTCGAGAGATTTGATCCCTCTTGGAGCTTGATATATCTAAGGTTTATATGGATCTAGGTTGGTTTCAGTCGTGTGCGGTCATACATAATTTGTTGAACATCTAATTATTTTGATCATCTTAAATATGCTAAATATGTCTAAGATTAATTTGGTCAATTTAATTTTAAATTTGATTAGTTACCTCAGTTTTTTGAGATGAGAGAGACTGTTAGTAACTTGAATGATGAAAAATGATGAAATAAAAATTTTCAGTGCAAAGTGACATTGTAACAATGTTGAATGATTGAAAACTTGAATAATAAGAATATAGTGAATTACAAACAATCTTCATTGTGATCAATCTGAAACTATTTTTTTTCTATTGTTCTTATTGACACGCATATTTATTTTTCCATTTTCTCATATCAATCATATGTTAGCTCCCTCTATGCCATCTCTTTCTGTCCATGATTAACCTAGCCCTCTTTGTAAGGTGTTGTCATGCACTTGCCTTGCATTACTGCACCCAGCACTTTGCTTGACTTGGGCGCTTAATAACTCCCCTTAAAACCCCTATAAGCAGGACACTGAAGCACTCGGAGGAGGGGAAAATCCAAGAAGCTAGATCTTGAGAGGGGAGATAAGCCACTGCACCAGAGCTCAGGCTGTCACAGAGAGAAAATCAGGGCAGTCCCCGCAAAAGTGGGATTTTCATGTATGGGATAGAGCTTAGAGATAGGGATGTTGAAATCATAGACCATTAAAATATTTAACTGAACCTACTGTAATAAACATCATACCTTGTCTCTGTTCCTCTCCAATATTAGTAGTAGTTTTCTCCAAATTCAATCATTGTGGCTTATGGAGTGTTAAACCCCAAATAATTTTCAATGGTAGTTATTTTCTATTACCACATTTGAATGCAAAGTGATTAACAATGTTGGATGATGGAAAATAGGAATAATTAAGAATGTAGGCAATTACAAATAGCTTATAGTTTCATGAAGCAAACATTTCAGGTATATGAATATTTTATTTAGAATGAAAATCCAAGTATTGTATTTATGGTTGAATTATTCTAACACAAAAGTCAATTCACGTAATGAAAACTTTTTATATGCTTACATTAAGAGAGAGTGTGTATGTTTTTGGGGTGATAAGGTGAGACAAGGGGAGATAGAGATATAGATGGAGGGGGGGGGAGGGGTGGAGAGAGGGAATAAGAGAGAGGAAAAGAAGGGGAGGGAGGAAGAGATATATATATGGAGAGAGAAGTGTTAGAGAGAGAGAAGGGGAAGAGAAAGAGGAAGGGGAAATGGAGGGATATATATGTGTGTGTGTGTAGAGAGAGAGTGTGTATGTTTGCGGGGTGAGATAGAGAGATAAAAAAGGAGAGACAGTGGGAGATAGAGATATAAATGGCGGGGGCAGAGATGTGCATACACTAAAATCAATGCACAATATTAATCTAATTACCTTTAAATTAACATACATGATACATCTAGTTGCATCAAATCAGAAATCAACATCTACTATACTGAAATCAATGCATCTAGTGAAAAAAATCAAACAGGATTAGAATCAACATCTACACTGAAATCAATGCATCTAGTGCAAGCAATCAAATAGGATTAGAAATCAATATCTACACTGAAATAAATGCATCTAGTGAAAGCAATAAAATAGGTTTATAAATCAATATCTACACTAAAACCAATGCATCTAGTGCAATAAATCCAATAGGAATATAAATCGACATCTACACTGAAATCAATGCATCCAGTGTGAGGTATTAAATAGGATTAGAAAATGACATCTATAATAAAATCAATGCATCTAGTGTAAGGTATTAAATAGGATTATAAATTGACATCTACACTAAAATCAATACATCTAGTGTAAGGTATTAAATAGGATTACAAATTTCCATCTATATTGAAATCAATGCATCTAGTGCAAGTGATAAAATAGGATTAGAAATCAATATCTACACTTAAACCAATGCCATCAATCAAATAGGATTAGAAATCAACATCTACACTGAGATAAATGCATCTAGTGTAACGTACTAAATAGGATTAGAAATTGACATCTACACTGAAATTCATGCATCTAGTGCAATCGATAAATTGATATTAGAAATAAAAAACTGAATTGAAATCAATATATCTATTTTATTGAAAAACCAAAATATTCATGAACTTGTAGATATAGCTTCTATGTTTGTATTTGTCTCTATGTGTCTTTTTATTCTTCCCCCTCTCTCCACCTTCCATTATGTGTCTATCTCCCTCCCTCTCCTTCTCTCTCCTCCCCTCCCTCTCTCCCCCATCTCTCTCTCTCTCTCTACATCTCCCTCCCTTTATCTATATTTCTCTTCTTCCCTCTCTCCCCTGCCATCTACATCTATACCTCCCCCCATAACTCCTTATTTGTCTCTCTATCTCATTCCCCTAAACACATCTCTCTCTCTCTCTCTCTCTCTCTCTCTCTCATACCCTTCATTGGCTGACGAAATTACCTATTTTTACCTACTTACACCTATCCCTTTCAATCTACTTTATGGATCTTATAAGGTCAATTTGTGTCCCAAATAATGAAATGTATATCATAATGACGTGTATTCTTGAATTGTTAATTGATAAAGCAGTAGTCATAGGGGAATGATACTTAGATGATTTACTAATGAGAATTCCTTGCAGATTACTCAACAACTCGTACCGGACATCGTTCGATAGAACAGGGCTCATCATGATGCTATAGACTGTGGATTGGTAGCATTATTCGAGGTTTGAACTAGCAACTGATCAACTACCAAATAGCTAGCAAATCCAACATTGTTTCTATCTTTTCATTCTGTTTTATATTTGAGGAACTATTGAATATTTCTGAATAGACAGTTCACCATGATTTATGGGTTTTTGTTAAGTAATGATATTCATGTAATGACGGTTGTATATAAGTATGGCACAACTGAGAGAAATGGTTGTTCATCCTTTCATGTGTAACAATAAAAATCTAGTTTGTAATTCCTTTTTGAATTAATGAAAGTATCAGCACATCGTAACTTGGCATTCTTAGCCACAACCCTGATCAGAGAGTTGGGCCCACTCTTTCAATCAAGTGTTGTTGGATATAATTGTGTGGTATAGGTATGTTTTCTAATTATATTATTAATTCTTTATGATTTTTTTTTTAATTTCTTTTTGTTTTGTCATCTCGTTATTATCTCATAATTGTTGTTGTTCCGAATTGTTGTTACTTAGAGACGACGTTATTCAGTTTGTTGTTACTCAATTTTTAGCTTTCTTTATGCCTTGTATTTCGTAATTGTTCAAAATTGGGAACAATTACGAAAGATGTGGCTTGCATAGACCCTGCTCGATAACATTGCAACAACCAGACGAGCCCTGGATTGACAAATAAATTTAAGACGGACTAAATCTCTAAACCTATATTAAGACCTCAACATTTTGGTGTTGTTTTCAAGGAGGCTATTGAAGGCGCAAAAGTAAACCGGTATTGACCATAGGACCACTCTCTCGTCATGGTCAAGTGTGGTTTTGTACCATCCCTTTTCTAGGACCCGAGCACTAGATTTTCATTTATTGTTTTTATTGTGTTGGTTTCATTTTGTTCCTTTTAATTGATTATAGAACTCACTCTCTTGTCCTGCTCAGGTGAGGTTTCACACCAACCCTTTTCAAGGACCTGAGCATTAGGACTGCTTTGGTAGTTTTAATTTTCTGTCTTTTTAATTGACTGTAAAACCCACTCTCCCATCTTGGTCAAGTGAGGTTTCGCACTAAACCTTTTCCAAGACCCGGGAATTAGATTTGTTTTGGTAGTTTTTATTTAATTCTATGCCTCTTTAGATTGCATGAATAAGGAAACAAAACCAAGGGGCAGAGAAATACCCCCAAAACTCACAAGTGGCAGAGGTCGAAGAAGGAAAGATCTAGGAAGAATTACCTATATTTAGGGAATAATCTTGAGATTTGAATCAATATACTTATCACAAGGTGCTGTCAGGGTAAGATCTCAGATGAGGTCTGGGGCCTAGACAGCCTCTCTACGAGAGCCTTCCTCAATGACAAAAACAAATCCTAGAGAAGAGGAAGTAGGGAGCATAGGATATGAGGAATTAATTGTTGGAAGTCCTAAAGGAGAAGAGGTAATGGAAGTAAACCCTCAGCTTGATCAAGGAAGATTTTTTAAGAGAACTCAATTGTGTATTGTGGTACAACTGGAACTTTCTGAGTTTCAAAGTGAATATTGGAGGATATTCAAGGCCAACACAACTTCTACAATTGAATTCCCAATTGGGGACATTAGAGGTGATGCACCCATGAAAACTATTCCTCTAACAACATTACCTAATTTCCATGGCCTCTCTTCTGAGGATCCATATACATTCCTCTTCAAGTTCAATGTTGTCTTCTGAGGGTATGATTATGTATCAGATGCTTAAAAACTAAAGATATTTCCTACTACCCTGAAAGGGACACTATTGCGGTGGTTTATGGGTCTAGGAGGAAATTATATCATGATATGGGAGAATATGAATCAAAAGTTCCTTGAGAAATACCAGGATTACTGCAAGTCTCGAGACATTAAAGAAGAGATCTTCAAGATAATGCAGAACAAGGATGAGAATATAGAGGATTTCATGGAATGCTTTAAGTATATCTTGCAAAGATTGGACCATCATTAGAGAACTTTTGAGGTCTAAAATGAGCCTCTTAAGAAATATGTACAACAAAAATAAACTTTATAAGAACCAATAGGATTCAAGATGATGATGTCAACCATGGGGGATGATTCACCATTTTTGGGGTAAAAAAGTAAAAAGATTAAAAAATAATAAAATAATAAAACTAATTTTTTAACTTGTATTTTCAACTTATCTCCCTACGGTTTTACTCAAATTTCGAGCAGGAGTACTCATTGGATATAAAATTTAATTCCTCGTACAAGGAGTACCCATGTTGCATACTTTCGATGGACCCTACTACACGAAAAATGAGAAATACATGAAAAAACATGATTGCAATCACGTTTTTCAAGTATTTATCATTTTTCGTGTAGCAGGGTCCATCGAAAGTATGAAACGTGGGTACTCTTTGGATGAGGAATCGAATTCTCCATCCAATGAGTGTTCCCACTCGAAATTCGAGTAAACCCATAAGGATATAAGTTAAAATTATGATTTGAAAAAATATTTTTTTCTTTTTTCCCTCTAAAATTTGATCATGTAATCTAATATTATTTTATTATTTCCACTATTATTTTATAATTTCCTTAAGAGGCCCATTTAGATGTCAAAATTCCCCTAATTATTGATTTGTATAAAGGTATCATAAAGATAATCTTACTCTGTGCATTGAGAGAAGACTCTCTGGAGCTTTTGAATGTGGTAGGAAATGGGTTATTTCAAAGGAATATTTTCATACCATCTGTCAACTGTGTGTAAAATTTTCACGTGGAGCCGCAAGGCACAGTATGGGATAGAAGAATATTATAGCATAACTCTCAAATCATCCAGCAATGGGATCACAAAAGCATAAATTGGGAAATTACTGGAAAATTTGAGAATAGACATTTTAAGCACATTGTCTTCATAGCTAGATGTTTTGCAAGAAAAACATAAACATATCAAAGCCGAGAAATAAAGTTCCATCTTCTGCCCACAATGTAGGAAGAAGCACTCGCTAAAGGAGTGTCCACTTAATGTCATCGAAACCTGTGCAATATGCAAGAAAATTCATTCCACAAGCACGTGTCCATAATGTATTGGGCTTATGGAAGCTTTTTGGGGGGGAAAATGAAGAAACAGACTAGCTCTATTTTATGGGACCAAAGAAGCCATGGAAACTGCGACCTCGGAATATGAATCAAGGTATGAATCAAGACCCTTATAAATATTTCAATGATTGGAATTATGGGTCTCAATTTGCACCATTTCCCTCTTCATCATGGCCGTAGTATTACCAATATCCTACACCATGGTATTCATGGTCACCTCAACCTAGTCCAGTCCCTTCTTGGTCTCAGAACTTGCATGGACACCCTCTTCCAACAAATCAAATTCCTAAGCCTATGACACAACAACAGTTATAGATCCCACCAAACACCTCCACTAGTACTCCTCCTCTTCATCCTCAACCTCATGTTCAAACCAACCTGAATCCAAATAATAGGGGAGTTCAACAGGTTGAAACACTCAACCTTCCTACATATGGTATTTCCACTTTGGAATTCAATGAGTTAAATCTTTGATCCGGGCGTGTGGTGAATACAAAGACTTCACCAATAATAATTGAACAAAATGAGGATGAAGTCTCGACCTTAGAACCAGAACCTGTACACCCCTTTGGGGAAGCTGGGACTAATCCAACATAAATTGTTGTGGAACAGAATCCCCCGACCAAAATAATTGTCACTTGAGGGGGTCACACAGGCCCTAATCCTGAGAGGTTTTCTTTCAGTAAACACATCCCTCAACCCGAATTTGATCTCTTGGAATAATTACATAATCTATTTGCTAAAATACCATTTCTCCAAGACATGAAAGACATGTCGATTTATGCCAAAGCAATTAGGGAACTATGCTTAAAGAAACCTGGGAGGAAACCTAAAGATCCACTTACTATTCATGTCATGGGGAAATTGTCAGATATGATGTCGGGAAAAACTACACCTGTCAAATATGGTGACCCATGGAACCCAATCCTCTCAGTTCAAATAAATGGTGTTGATATTTTGAATGTTATAGTAGAGCTTGGGGATGCAATTAATGTTATAACTTCAAAAATTGTACTTACTCTGGGCTTACTCAAACTTAAACCAACCCCAATGGTTATAAAACTTGCAGATCAATCTAACGTGAGACCTATAGGGAAATTGGAAGATGCAATCATTTCTGTGGAATCTTAGGAATACCCAGTTGATCTCTTAGTACTACACACTCAATCACTAGTAGGAGGGCATCCCCTGATCTTAGGAAGACCATGGATTTCTACAGTCGATGCCTAAAATGGGTGTCGATCCAGGAACATGGTAATATCAAATGGGGAAATTACAAAGAATCTTATTCTTTACCCTCCTATGAAACCAAGCTCATCGGTCAAACCTGGGTTTACCCTAGCTCAAAATCCTTCCCTTTGTGATGAATCTGAATATAAAAATGAAAATGTTAGACCAATTCTCACTATTGTGAAAGCTCTTTGTTTCAAAGGAGAAATGAAAGGCAATGCTATTAGCACGTTTATCAGTGGTCCCGACTCTATTTCTTGCCCGACCCAACGATTATTAGAATCCATTATTATTTGTACTACTCGGGAATCTATTCAACTAGAAACTGAACTTGAAAATGTTCCTGTTACAATAGTTCATAGTAGTATTCCTGTAGAGATTGATCCAGGTAAAAATTTGAATATCAATCCCAACCTATCACCCTCCCAAACTGGACAATTATTAAAAATTCTTCGGAATGAAAAGGAGGTCTTTGCTTGGGAATACACTGATATAAAGGGAATTCATCTCGACTTATGTACTCGTAACACACACACACACACACACACACACAGATATATATATAAGAGGAATTTCATCTTGTTCACCAGCCACAAAGAAGAATGAACCCTACTTTGAAAAACATTGTTAAGGAAGAACTGCAGAAGCTATTGGATGTTGGATTTATTTACCCAATATATGATAGCCAATGGGTATCCCCATTGGTCATAACCCCAAAGAAAAATTCCAAGTGAAGGATTTGTGTTGATTATAGGGAATTAAATAAATCTACCGAGAAATATAACTTCCCTTTACCTTTCATCAACCAGGTTTTTGACACACTAGCTAGAAAGAAATTATTTTCTTTTCTAGATGGATTCAATGGATACAACCAGATCTAGATAGCTCTTGAGGATTAGGATAATACCAATTTTACTTGCCCTTGGGGAACTTTTGCATACTGGGTACTCCCATTTGGACTCTGTAATGCACCTACTACTTTCCAACGGGAAATATTGTGAATATTTTCTGATTTAATTAATGACGATGTTGAAATTTCCATGGACGATTTTACTCCTTATGGTGATTCTTTTGAAGATGGTTTGGAAATCTTAGAAAAGGTACTTAAATGATGTAAACACTTAACATACTCACATTTCTCTTAGCATTGTGAAATGTCATATAATGATGGAAGAAGGGATCATCCTCGGGCATTTACTTTCAGTTGTAGGAATGTAGGTTGATCCCGCTAAGGTTGAGGTAATCCTAAATTTTCCCACCCTAAAGACATAGACAACGGTACGAAGATTTATTGGTTATGTTGGGTATTATCAACGCTTCATAGAATTTTTTTTTAAAATAGTATTCCCATGTTTCCAAATATTGTATAAAGATGCAGAATTTGTGTGGACCGATGCATGTGAATCAAATTTTTCAGGGATCAAGAAATTAATTGCGAGGCTCCAATATTGTGTTGCCCTAATTGGAAACTTATGTTCCATATCTCTACGGACACTTCCCATACAAAATTTGGAGCAGTTTTGGGACAACATGAAGATAAGAAGTTGTATGCAATCTACTATGTCAATAAGAATTTAACTCATGTTGAGCTTAATTATATGGTAACTGAGAAGCTATTTTTGGTTGTCATTTATGTTGTTAAAAATTTATGGAATTATATTACAAGGTACCCCACCTTTGTGCATACAGATCATTCAACCATCAGGTATTTCATGAATAAACCTATAACTCATGGATGAATAACAAGATGGTTATTATTGTTACAAGAATTTGATATCACTATTCTGGACAAACCATGGAAATATAATGTTGTATAAGGTTTCTTGTCTAGGCTTAATATTAACAATGAAAATACACATGTAGAAGATAGTTTTCCTGATGAACATATTTTTGCAATTTCTACTCACACCCCTTGGTATGCATATGCTTCTAACTATATTTCTATAGGTAAGGTACCTCATCATTTGTCACATAGGGAGCAACGGAAAATTATTCAGCTGAGTGCTCGTTATACATGGATAAAAGGCTACCTCTTCTACACTATGTGAGTTTCAGTCAGTTTTTTCTATCACCAATGATCAAATGGGATCTTTCAAAATGTTTATTAGGTTGTTGAGTCAAATTTTCATGGTTTCAGAAGGTATTCAAATAAAAATTTGGTCACTGGCTAGTGGTGTCTAGGACTATTACTACTCCTTCCAAAAATTTCACTTGCTGATCATTATCATCTCTCAGTTGGAAGACTCATTATTTCAAAGTCTCCATATTCATTTCAGTCATGCCATCATATTCGTCATTCAGCTCAGTGTCTTCATTAGTTCATTAGGGTTTAGGTCACCAAAATCAGTCATTTCACCAATAAATCTGGCAAATGAAGGAGTAGTAATAGGGTTTTTGCTCAATAAATTTTGTTTCAAAGTTTAATTTATGTTTGATAAGATGTAATAAGTCCTAAAGGTTCCTAAGCCTCACAAAAATTTCCAAAGCTACATATTTTTCAAAACACAAAGAGAAAAGCATGTGGTGGGCCAACCCACTACTATGAAGAAAATTGACTCTTACAAGATATAAAAGACCATTTCTTTCATTTTTCTCATTCATCCTATTGAATAATAGCTATCACTCACCTACAAAGGAAACCTCAGCACTTTAGCATCCAAGAAGACCCTAAACAAGTGACCACAAGCTACCACGCTGCATTTTGGAGGTGTCACATTGTGTTTTCCCTCCTATGTTATGTTTTCTTTCCAAGAGAATAAAATTCAGTTTCAAAGTATTTGCAAAGGATCTCCAAGTGTTATTCATGGTTCTACAAGTAATTTTAAGCCTTCGCAGCCTCCCTTTCAGTTTGTTTTCCTAGATTTCATGGTGTAACTCCTCCATAAAACCCCATGATGTGTTTTGTGGGAGAGCTTCTCTTTTCAAATTTGGAAGTTAAATTAACCTTACCATAGTGATTTTGTATTTCCCCACGCTCATAGACACTCCGTAAAGCCCCTACACCCAAAACCTAGCCTCTACACCACACCATTATCCCTACGCTACATTTTTGGTAGTCTCCTAGACCTAAGATTGTATTAAATTTCCCTAGGCCTAATCCTACCCTAATTCCCTCCATTTCCACTTCCTAAACCTTCCTAACACCCTTCCCTACTTCCCTATTTTTTCCCATCCCCATTTCCCTCTCTTAACCCCTCCATCCTATTCCCTTTCTCCCTTCCCCTGTTTTTCACTATTATGGTTTTCGCCTTGCAAAGTACATATGGAGGGAGATAAGAGGTTTTACAACACGGGAAGCCAAATGTAAATATTTTAACCACTCAACACTCATGATCTGATGTCCTCCTCATTGGTCAAGAAATGTTTTCAGAATGTAGGGTGTTTAAGGTTTTGTGAGAAAATTCAACAAGTCAAATATCATGCCAAGCTTACAAGATTGTTTGCCACTAACCATAGGAGAGATAAGGTAATCATTGCAGGAGTGAGTTTTAAAATTTCAATTGAGCTCAGATCAGTAGGCATGAGCCCATTAAAGTCCAAGAAATCATATCTTCACCTTTCCAAGATATGGGTTTCCTAGGGTTTACATTGCACACATGGACATTTTTTCTTAAAAATGTGTTTCTGGCCAAATAGAGATGAATTTTCCAAAAGTGAAAGAGGATTTTGTCCATCATAGACCCAAGAACAAAAATATCATTCATTTTATACACATGTATTATTATTTGGGATAAATGCCAAAAATACAATTGCTACAGGGTTTTCTGCACTTATGGACAACTTGAATTCAAGACATATTTTCAAGGGTTTGGAGAATGTGTTTGTAGTGCTTGATGACTTCGTTGTGTATCATAAATCCTAATATTTCCAATGGTACCTTCAAATCGTGATTTGGACCTTGGGAAGGCCTCAAAACATCACTTTTCCCATGCACATTGTGTTTTCTCCACGTATGCTGTGTTTTTCCAATTTTTGAGTGATCAACTTCAAGCTTTGATTCTCAAAAAATGGGGAAGTACTTTCGAAAAATGGAGGAGGTTGTGTAGATGAGGACGATATCTACGATGTCCTGAAGGCTTCCCACGACAAACCTTGTGGGGGACACTTTTTTGATAAACAGACTGGTCACAAGGTGTTGTAGATGGGACACTATTGGCCCTCTATATTCTGAGATGCTAGAAGATGTGTTTGGGGGTGTGACAGTTGTCAATGAATGGGTCAGCCTATTCGATTAGATGAAATTTTGTTGTAGACTCAACTAGTCCTTGATCCCTTTGATAAATGGGCCATTGATTTTGTCGGGCCATTTAATCCTCTGTCTCACCAGAAGGTCCATATCCTTGTCGTTATAGACTATGTGACGAAATGGGTGGAAGCCAAGGCCATTTAAAAATCCACTGAACAAACCGTCTCATACTTCCTATTTGAAGAAATATTTTCTCGGTATGAGACTCCAAGAGAAATAGTTTCATATGGAGGGGCACAGTTTACATTGCATTCAATAACGCTTATGAAGAAATTTGGAATCAAACAATAGGTGACATCCCCATATCACTCTCAAATGAATGGTCAGGTAGAGAGCACAGATAAGGTATTGGAAAACATTCTTACAAAGACAGTGGCTAACCATCACCGAAATTGGGCTGAAAATCTCTCTTAGGCACTCTGGGCATATAGAACTACATTGCAGAATACAATAGGGTTTTCACCATATGAACTTGTGTATGGAAAGTCCCCTCTGTTTTCGGTTGAATTCGAGGTCAAAACTCTTAGGGCAACTCTTGAAGTAGGTTTGGATCCTACTACAGCCCAGAAACACCGAATGGATAAGCTCAATGAGTTAGAAGAAATATGCTTGGTAGCTGCACAGAACACTGACACCATCCAGCAGCAGCGAACTAAGTGGCATGATAAATTTATTAAGAAAAATTTGTTTCAAAAAGGTGATTGGGTGTTACCATGATTCCTGATTCAAGGATTTTAAAGGAAAGCTCTACTCAACATGGATGGGCCCATATGAGGTCGACATAGTGTTTGAAAATCAAACTGTTAAATTCATAACAATAGATGATGCACATACTCCTTTACCTGTAAATAGAAATCACCTCAGGTTGTATCATTGTCCGACCTCTAGGGACTCCTCCATTAGAATTTTTTTTATGATTCTAGTTTTGAAGTTCTTTGTGCAAAAAATTCTTCCTCTGCACCTCATGTTGAATAAAAATATAATCATGTAAAATAATAATAATAAACAAATTTAAAAAAAAAACATATAAATAAAAAAATAAAGTTTAAGTTATGTTGCTACTCTAGTTACAACACTCTTCTCTTGTTGCTACTTCAGTTGCAGCGCTCTTTTCCCCTTCCCTTGTTGCTACTTCAGTTGCAATGCTATTTTTCCCTTCCCTTGCTACTACCTTAATTGCAACAATATTTCCCTTACCCTTGTTGTTACTCTAGTTGCATCGCTCTTTTCCCCTTTCCTTGTTGCTACTCCAGTTGTAATGCTCTTTTATTTTCCCCTACTGTTACTCTTGTTACACCGTCTCGGTGGTCTTCATTGCAGCATTGTCAGTGTTGATACTCCACTAGTACTGATACTCTACCAATGTTGATACTTTACTGGTGATGATATTTTGTCGATGTTGATACTCCACTGGTGTTGAAACTCCACCGATGTTGATACTCCATTGGTGCTGATATTCCACCGATGTTGATACTCCACTAAGGTAAGTCATCAGGTACGTCCCTGACCAACTGTGAATTTAATTGACATTTCAATAGTGGCATGACCAATTACGGCTGAGGACAGCCATACCTTAGTTGGGGGGAGACTATCACATTTAAATTAATAGCGATACTTTTGTCATTATTATTAGACCTCATCAAATATCATTTAAACCATCCGATCATATCATTAATAATGTAATCATTACCCACTCATATCATATCTCCCTCTGTATCCTGCACACATACCCATACTCATTGGAAAAGACACCATGTACGAATACACATGCCTACATTAAAATGTGTTCATTTCCAATGTATTGGAATTATTACCACGATTTGTGTTGTTTTACCATAATCATCTCTCGGATTCACTTCCCTTATCGCCATTTCTGTTACTGCATGGTTTCTCAGCTAACTTCTCCCTCAACGGTTGGTTGCTACTCCAAATGCTACTACAAGGTAACTGATAATGGGTGGCCAGGATATCAGACATTAACCTAAGATTACATAGCAGATACAATGCCAACAAGAAGTATGGAAGGGTTTCCAAAATGCGGGCTGGCATACTTACTTTGAGTGATTGCAAGGATTCGACGAGGGGGTGGCAGTTGAATTTGTGTTGAATTTCCAAGGAAATAGTTCCAAGGTCCGCGGATTGGAAATTCAAGTAACTGAGGAGGTCATTGTGGTGGTCAGTGGGTTATCACAGGACAGAAAGAGGTGGTATATCATGAGAGAAACCTTTCTAGAGTCTCTAGAGTTGTTACAAGCAGGGGAGAACGTGGTGCAGAAAGGAAGGGATATGATAAAAAATTGTTACCACAGCCCTGGTCAAATGTTGCATACTTCTTAATTTGGTATATCACCTGCGAAGGTTGGTTTTCTATTCTTTTTAAATACCATTTCGAGCTCCTAGCTTGTCTCTGATTTCGTTAGATGCATGTTGTAAAAATCCCTTTCTTTCTCTTGAACAATTTGCAATTGATGGCCCAGTCTACGCACTGCTCACGCCAGGTGTTGACAACCCTTACAAGTGATGGAATTTTTATATTGTTGGTAATTCATGCCTTTTTACAGACTCATGTAACTTGGCAACAGATGGTTGAATTATATGAGGAAGAACTTGCAGCCATGATTCCCACGAGGCTAGAAGAAGAATTGCTTGAAGAAGAGGAAATGTAACAAATGTCAGAGGAAGTGGAGGAACAAGGAGACGAAGAAATGAAGGATCAACAACATTATTTGGGAGATGGGGAAGGAACTTGGGATATGGAAACAAAGGATTTGGGTGGCATGGAAACTGAAATTACTCCCCCTTGTTCACCACTTGTAGCCTATTTGCTGAGAGGGTCAAGGAAATTTTGTTCTCCCACTGGCATGGCAACAAAAGTTGGATCATCAAAAGTTTTCCCCCCTAATTTGAAGTTCATAGGAGTAATTGCAGAAGAGAGTGCGACCGATACTGCTCCACAAGAACTAGTACCATCCTCATAACAAATGGCAGAAGAGAATGTGGTCAATATTGCTCCACAAGAACTAGTACCAGCCTCATAACAAATGACAGAAGAGAATTTGGTCGATACTGCTCCACAAGAACTAGTACTGGCCTCAGAACGAATGAAAGAGGAGAATGCGACTGATACTGCTCCACAAGAACCAGCACCAGACTCAGAACAAATGGAAGAGAGAAATGTAGTCGATAGTGCTCCACAAGAACCATTACCGACCTCAGAATTAATAAAAGAAGAAAGTCTAACCAATACTATTCCACAAGAACCAATATCGGCCTCAGAACCAATGGAATAAAATGTGGTAAGGCCAGAGCTTGTTGAAGATTTTTCTGATACTGCTCCACAAAAATAATTACCGACTTCAAAATAAATGGACGAAATTTTGGTAAAGCAAGAACCTATTGAAGAATTTGTAATGAAGAAAATCTTGTGTCGACGCCAGAACCGACTATTGTTAAAAGAGAAAGTTTAGTTAAAAATGGATATTGCAAAACTAAGGAAACGGGTGACGCAACTGTAGAAACAGAAAAAAGGAAACGTGAAAAATCAAACACATCCGAACATTTGCAACCCCCGGAACCAGCAAGAAATTTTTTATTGTTATACAGACAAAATGCAGAGAGCTAGTCTCGATATTTACACAGACAGATGATAGGGAGGTAGCTTCGTCATCTACAAAAACATAATACATGGAGGTAATCCTGACATCCACACAGAATAAGGCACTCGCCTACCTTGAAGAAGCACGAGAAATTATTTTGTCAGCAGAGATCCAGAAGTGGAAGGCCACTACTCTTAGTTTCCAGCGTGGGGCAATCCCCACGAAGGCTCATCAGAAAGAGATAAGAGAAATTTGGGGGAATTAGGCAAGAGTAGTTTCCAATTATATAACTCAGATCGAAAATTCTCAACAACAACAAGAGAAATTGCAGGAAATAATCAGAGAATTGCAAGGATAAGTTCAGTTACTTAAGACTGATAAGGATGAGATGTTTACTGTAGCGCAACAAATAATGGCGTGTGAACCCCCTGCCTACTATTACTCCCTTTTCTTTCATGAAAATTATTTGTTTTTATGTTTGGAAAACACTCACCATGAGATGAGTCACAAAACAAAAGACCTTATGCAGTTGTTAAGTATTTTGAGAGCTAATAATTATATTAACCAACATTTGTTATGTGAGCTATACATGCATGATTATATCCTAGACATTGATCGAGAGTTCAACCCGGTGCCATTTGTAGGAGATATCCAATTAAGAGATTTTACATCTTTTGTGATCAATCAAGTCAAATGGAAAAAGGCCCTTGATACATTTGAGGGAAATCAGGAAAATCATCCACTGATGGTTAGGATGGAAAATTTACAATCTGGGGCTATATGTACTAAACATTATCAGTTTCTCAATTTAGAAGGCCGAAATGAATGGATGTTTACAACATAACGATGGTGTGCCAACCTGTACACAAAGCAGATTTGTACTTTTAGGAAAGAAGCCAAGGACACTTGCCAAATGCGTTGGATGCTTTCATTGTCAGCAGTACGGGCACGAGAGCCCTTTGGGGCACCCAAAATTTTCAGAGCATTGGAGAGGATCCCACAATATATTGTCTGCATGCAACACTGTGGAGTTAATTGGTTGGGGTTAAGGTTCTAGTTTCCTATTATTTGGTTACCTTCGAAGCAGTATGAGCCAGCTTATATTGTGGATGAATATTGGTGGAAGGACATCATTCCGACAAATGGGTATCAGCTACCTAGGACTGATATGACGAATCAATATGACCTCACTCAGCTTCATGATAATCACAGTAGGTCTAACCCTAAACTATGTCGTAAGCGCATTGCATGAGGACATACAACCAAGCCAGTTGGGGGGAGATATTGGCTAATGAAATTACCCATTTTTACCTACTTACACTTATCCCTTTCCATCTACTTTATAGCTCTTGTGAGGTCAATCTGTGTCCCTATTAATGAAAGGTATATCGTAATGGCATGTCTTCTTGAATTGTTAATTGAAGAAGCGATAGTCATAGGGGAATGATACTTAGATGATTTACTAACGATAATTCCTTGCAAATTACTCAACAACTCATACCAGACATCGTTCTATGGAACATGGCTCATCGTGATGTTGTCGATTGTAGATTGGTAGCATTATTCGAGGACTGAACCAGCAATTGATCAACTACCAAATAGCTAGTAGATCCAATGTTGTTGCTATCTTTTAATTTTGTTTTATATTTGAGGAACTATTATATATTTCTGATCAGACAATTCACCAAAATTTATGGGTTTTTTTTTAAGTAATGTTATTCATGTAATGACAGTTGTGTATAAGTATGGCACAATTGAGAGAACTAGTTGTTCATCCTTTCATGTGTAACAACACAACTCTAGTTTGTAATTCCTTTTTGAATTAATAAAAGTATCAGCACATCGTAACTTGGTGTGATCTATCATTCTTAGCGACGACCCTAATCAGAGAGTTGGGCCCACTCTTTCGATCAGGACTTTTTGGATACAATTGTGTGGTATTGGTATGCTTTCTAATTATATTATTAATGCTTTATGATTGATGTTTCATTTCTTGTTGTTTTATCATCTCGCTATTATCTCAGAATTGTTTCTATTCCGAATTGTTGTTACTTAGAGTCGACATTATTCAGTTTATTGTTACTCAATTTGTAGCTTTCATTGGGCCTTGTATTTTGTAATTGTTCAATACTAGGTAGAAAACATGTGGCCTACATATACCTTTCTCAATAACCTTGAAACAACCAGAAGAACCCCAAATTGACAAATAAATGTAAGAGGGACTGGATCTATAAACTTAAATTAAGACCTCAACACCCTCTCACCCCTCCATCTATATCTCTATCTCCCTATGTCTCTCCTTTATCTCTCTATGTCAGCCAAAAAACATACACACACACTCTCTCTCTCCATATATATATATATATCTTCCTCTCCTTCTCTATCACTTCCCTCTCTCTCTCTCTCTCTGCCCCCTCCATGTATATCTCTATCTCTCATTGTCTCTCCATCTCAATCCCCAAACATACACTCTCTCTCTCCATATATATCTCTCTTCCTCCCCCCTCTATTTTCTTCTCTTCTTCCCTCTCCCACCCTACCATCTATATCTCTATCGCCCCTTCTCTCTCCTTCTCACCACCAAAACATAAACACTCTCTCTCTCTCTCATATATATATCACTCTCCCTCTCTCTATCTTCCCCTTGTCTCCCTCTCTCTCTTTATCTCCCTTCCCTCTTTCTCTCCACTCTCCCTCACTATCTCTCCATATCTCCCTTGTCATTCCCTTTCCCTCTCCACCTTTCTCTCTCTCAATTTGAGTCTTCTGAAGGCAATGTTTCCATAGAAAACGTAACAAATTTCAGAAAATTCCTTCATTTAATAAGGTATATAAGTGTGCGAGATAAATACAATTCACATTTAAAATATTATTTTAAAGTTTTGAAGTCATACCAACTAAACTTAATGATTTACATCTTTATAGAAAATATAGAACTTTGAATACTATACTTTATGTAGTTTAAGTATATTCTTTTTAATGAAGTTTCTCAAAATTTGCATAAGCATATCAGTTTCTTATTTATTTCTTCAATCCATAGTATTCCACTAGCCTTTATCTTACTTTGATTAGTTTGAACTAGCACATTCTGTTGCAACCAACATCTATTAAACCAAAAATATCACTAAAGTTCCCTCCTTGCTATCTAATCAAGACATTTGAATGCGAACAAATTCTCTCTAAACTAAGGGGATTTGGCCTTTGTATTAACCATTCAAATCGTAAAATGCACCCCCCCCCCCCCACCACAAAATCAATTACTAAATACCAGCTAGTTTCTCTTAACAAGACATCAATTGGTAGCATCATCCAGTAATGTTGTTATTGCTCAATAATTGTTATCCAGTAGTTGTTTCCAGAATTTGAGTGCAGTATTTGGTTGGAAATTTAGATAATATAAGGGATCATAAAAGATCGCATCTGAATAAATGGTACATTGACCAGAGACTATGCTCGCATGAGTACTAAGTGTGTTAGCCTCATAATCCTAGTTTATTTCCTAGAATAAAGTAATTACATAAAGGTATCCTAATCATAGTGTTTATTCTTACATTACGGTCAAGAACGCATGGCACTTTGTAATATGGCTACATAGGTTACATGTACCCTATGCCTCTCACATATTATGTAATTTTCTTTTCCTAGTTAATAAAATTTTGACCGAGTACCGATGAGGAGCAGATTCTATTAATCTTCCACGTGCACAATCGTATATGATTATTTCATATTCTTAGATCTAAGGACTTGTTAAGAGTGTCCTACTTATCAAGACTCGCAAGTGTAATTCATCACCGACATAATTGGAACTAGTAATTCCCTTCTATATGTTTGGTATATTCAGTGCTTATTGTGTTATTATGGGTATCTTGGTACATATCAGTATTAGGGCTCAAGTTCTTAACTAGACTAAATCCATCTTAACCTTGGATCTATCAAGCGTCGAGAGGGATCAAATCTCTCGAGGTGCAAACTACTCTTTTTAATGCAAAAATTGAGGAAAGGTTTGCACATCGAGACATTTGATCCCTCTCACAGCTTGATAGGTCTGGGGTTAAGATGGATCTAAGTTGGTTTCAGTTGTGTGCAGTCATACAAAATTTGTTGATCATCTAATTATTTTGATCATTTTAAATGTGTTAAATATGTCTAAGATTAATTTGGTCAATTTAATTTTAAAATTGCTTAGTTAC
The DNA here is from genome assembly GCA_034641835.2 of Pinus albicaulis. Classification (NCBI taxonomy): domain Eukaryota; kingdom Viridiplantae; phylum Streptophyta; class Pinopsida; order Pinales; family Pinaceae; genus Pinus; species Pinus albicaulis. Next base: position 650,023,588 of record CM076569.1, on the reverse strand, counting down.
CTTAGTTTTTTGAGATGAGAGACATTGTTAGTAACTTAAATGATGAAAAATGATGAAATACAAATTTTTAGTGCAAAGTAACGATGTAACAATGTTGAATGGTAGAAACATTGAATAATACGAATATAGTCAATTACAAACAATATTCATTGTGATCAATCTGAAACTATTTTCTTCTGTTGTTCTTATTGTCACTCCTATTAGTTTTGCCATTTTCTCATATCAATAATATGAAAAGGGTAGTTGAAATCATAGACCATTCAAATATTTAACTCGAGCTACTGTAGTAAACATCATACCTTGTCTTTGTTGCTCTCCAATATTAATAGTAGTTTTCTCCAAAGTAAATCATTGTGACTTATGGAATGTTAAAACACCAAATAATTTTCAATTGTAATTATTTTCTATTACCGCATTTGAATGCAAAGTGATTAACAATGTTGAATGATGGAAAATGGGAACAATAAGAATCTAGGTAATTACAAATAGTTTACAATTTCATAAAGAAAACATTTCAGGTAAGTGAATATTTTATTTAGGATGAAAATTCAAGTATTGTATTTATGGTTGAATTACTGAAAATTCAACTCACATCATGAATAATTTTTCTGTGCTTACAATAAGAGAGAGTGTATGTTTTGGGGGTGACAAGGAGAGACAATGGGAGATTGAGATATAGATTGGGGGCGGGGGGAGAGGGAATAAGAGAGAGGCGAAGACAAGGAGGGAGGAAGATATATATATGGAAGAGAGAGAGGGAGGGGAAAAGGGGAAGAGAGAGTGTATGTTTGGGAGGTGAGATAGAGAGATAAAGGACATACAACGGGAGATAGAGATATAAATGGAGAGGGAAGAGATGTGCTTACACTGAAATCGATACAAGGAGAGGGAATAAGAGAGAGGCGAAGACAGGGAGGGAGGAAGATAGATATATATATATATATATATATATATATATATATATATATATGGAAAGAAAGAAAGGGAGGGAAAAGGGAGAGAGAGTGTATGTTTGGGAGGTGAGATAGAGAGATAAAGGACATACAATGGGAGATAGAGATATAAGAGAGAGGCGAAGACAAGGAGGGAGGAAGATATATATATATATATATATATATATATATATATATATATATATATATATATATATGGAAGAGAGAGAGGGAGGGGAAAAGGGGGAGAGAGAGTGTATGTTTGGGAGGTGAGATAGAGAGATAAAGGACATACAATGGGAGATAGAGATATAAATGGAGGGGGAAGAGATGTGCTTGCATTGAAATCGATACGAAATATTAATCTAATTACTTTGAAATTAATGTAAATCATACATCTAGTTGCATCAAATCATCAATCAACATCTACACTGCAATCAATGCATCTAGTGCAAGCAATCAACTAGGATTAGAAATAAATATCTACACTGAAATCAATGCACCTAGTGCAAGTAATCAAATAGAATTAGAAATCAATGTCTACACTAAAACCAATGCATCTAGTGAAAGCAATCAGGAGTATAAATCAACATCTACACTGAAATCAATGCGTCTAGCGTAAGGTATTAAATAGGATTAGAAATTGACATCTACACTGAAATCAATGCATCTAGTGTAAGGTATTAAATAGGATTAGAAATCAACATCTACACTAAAATCAATGCATCTAGTGCAAGTGATCAAATGGGATTAGAAATCAATATCTACACTGAAACCAATGCATCCAATGCATGCAATCAAACATGATTATAAATGAACATTTACACTGAAATAAATGCATCTAATGTAAGATATTAAATAGGATTAGAAATCGACATCTACATTGAAATTAATGAATCTAGTGCAAGAGATCAATTAATATTAGAAAGCAACAACTACATTGAAATCGATGCATCTATTATAGTGAAAAACTAAAATATTCATGAATTTCTAGATCTAACTTCTATATTTGTATTTGTTTTGTCTGTCTCTTTATTCTTCCTCCTCTATCCACTTTCCAATATGTGTCTATCTCCCTCCCTCTCCTTCTCTCGCTCCCCCTCCCTCTCTCCCTTGTATCTCTCTCTCTCTCTCTCTCTCTCTCTCTCTCTCTCTCTCTCTCTCTCTTCATCCATCTCTCCCCATGTCATCTACATCTATACCTCCCTCCATCTCTCCTTATTTATTTCTCTATCTCATCCCCCTAAACACATCTCTCTCTCTCTCTCTCCTCTCTCTCTCATACCCTCCCGCCCCTCCATCTATATCTTTATCTCCCTCTATCTCTCCTTTATGTCTCTATATCAACCCGCAAACATACACACTCTCTCTCCATATCTATCTATCTATCTTTCTATCTCTCTTCTCCTCCCTCTCTATCTCTTCCCATTCTCTCTCTCTCTCTCTCTCTCTCTCTCTCTCTCTCTCTCTCTATATATATATATATATATATATATATATATATATATATATATATATATATATATTTATCTCCCTCTGTCTCTCCTTTATGTCTCTATATCAGCCTGCAAACATACACACTCTCTCTCCATATCTATCTATCTATCTATCTATCTATCTTCTTCTCCCTCTCTATCTCTTCCCATTCTCTCTCTCTCTCTCTCTCTCTCTCTCTCTCTCCCATTGTCTCTCTATCTCAATCCCCAAACGTACACACTCTCTCTCCATATCTATCTACCTATATCTCTCCCCCCTCCCCCCTCTCTCTCTCCATATATATCTCTCTTCATCCCCCCTCTCTTTGCTTCTGTCTTATTCCCTCTCTCCCCCCTCCATCTATATCTCTATCCCCCTTGTCTCTCCTTCTCACCCCCAAAACATACACACTCTCTTTCCATATATATCTATCTAACTCTCCCTCTCTCTCTTCCCCTTCCATCCTTGTATCTTCACCTTGTCTCCCTCTCTCTCTTCCCTCTTTCTCTCCTCTCTCCCTCACTGTCTCTCCATCTCTCCCTCGTCATTTCCTCTCCCTCTCCACCTTTCTCTCTCTCAATTTGAGTTTTCTCAAGACAATGTTTCCATAGAAAACATAACAAATTTCAGAAAAATGCCTTCATTTAATAAGGTATATAATTGCGTGAGACTAATACAATTCACATTTAAAATCGTATTTTAAATTTTTGAAGTCACACCAACTAAACTTAATGATTTAAATCCTTGTCGAAAAGATAGAACTTTGAATACTATACTTTATGCAATTTAAATATATTCTTTTTAATGCAGTTTCTCAAAATTTGCATAAGCACATCAGTTTCTTATTTATTGCTTCAATCCAGTGTATTCCACAACCCTTTATATTGGCTTTAATGGGTTCGAACTAGCACATTCCATTGCAAACAACATATGTTAAACCAAAAAAATCACTAGAGTTCCCTCCTTGCTATCTATCAAGACATTTGAATGCAGACAAATTCTCTCTCAAGTAAAGGAATTTGGCCTTTTTATTAATCATTCAAATCATAAAATGCCCCCCACCCCCCTCCCCTAAAAAAAAAAAAATCAATTACTAAATACCAACTAATTTCTCTAAACAAGACATCAATTGGTAGCATCATCTAGTAATGTCGTTATTACTCAATAATTGTTATCTAGCAGTTGTTTCTAGAATTTTATAGTGCAGTATTTGGTTGGCCACTTAGATAATATAAGGGATCATAAAGGATCGCTCCTGAGTAAATGGTACATTGACCAGGGACTATGCTTGCATGAGTACTAAGTGTGTTAGCCTCATAATCCTAGTATATTTCCTAGAATAAAGTAATTATGTAAAGATATCCCAATCATAGTGTTTATTCTTACATTATGGTCAAGAACACATGGAAATTTGTAATATGGCTACAGAGGTTATATGTACCCTATGGCTCCCAAATATTATGTGATGTTCTTTTCCTCGATAATAAAATTGGACCTGAGTACACTCTAGGAGCATATTCTATTAATCTTCCACATGCGTAGTCATATATGATTCTTTCATATTTTTATCTATACAGACTTGTTAAGAGTATCCTACTTATCAAGACTTACAAGTGAAATTCATCATCAACATAATTGGAACTAGTAGTTCCCTTCTATATATTTGGTATATTCAATGCATATTGTGTTATTTTAGGTATCTTGGTACATATCAGTATTAGGGACTCAAGTTCTTAACTAACCTAGATCCATCTTAACCCTGCACCTATAAAGCACTAAGAGGGATCGAATCTCTTGAGGTGTAAACCTCTTTTTTTAGTGTAAAACTTGAGGAAAGGTTTGCACCTTGAGTGATTTGATCCCTCTCGGAGCTTGATATATCTGGGGTTAGGATGGGTCTAGGTTGGTTTCAGTCATGTGCAGTCATACAAAATTTGTTGACAATCTAGTTATTTTTATCATTTTATATATGTTAAATATGTCTAAGATTAATTTGGTCAATTTAATTTTAAATTTTCTTAGTTACCTCCGTTTTTTTAGATGAGAGACAGTTAGTAACTTGAATGATGAAAAATGATGAAATAAAAATCTTGAGTGCAACGTGACAATGTAACAATGTTGAATGATATAAAATGTGAATAATAAGAATATAGTCAATTACAAAAAATATTCATTGTGATCAATCTGAAACTATTGTCTTCTATTGTTCTTATTGTCACACCTATTAGTTTTTCCATTTTCTCATATCAATCATATGAAAAGGGCAGTTGAAATCATAGACCATTCAAATATTTAACTCAAGCTACAATAGCAAAAACCATACCTGGTCTCTGTTTCTCTCCAATATTAATAATAGCTTTCTCCAAAGCCAATCATTGTTACTTATGGAATGTTAAACCATACCTTGTCTCTGTTTCTCTCCAATATTAATAATAGCTTTCTCCAAAGCCAATCATTGTTACTTATGGAATGTTAAACCCAAATAATTTTCAATGGTAGTTATTTTCTATGACCGCATTTGAATGCAAAGTGATTAACAATGTTGAATGATGGAAAATGGGAATAATAAGAATGTAGACAATTACAAATTGTTTACAGTTCCAAGAAGAAAACATTTAAGGTAAGTGAATATTTTATTTAGGACGAAATTTCGAGAATTATATTTCTAGTTGAATTATTGCAACACAAAAGTCAATTCACGTCATGAATAATGTTTATGTTCTAACTCTAAGAGAGTGTGTGTGTATGTTTTGGGGGTGAGAAGGAGAGACTAGGGGAGATAGAGATATAGATGGAGGGGGGAGAGAGGGAATAAGAGAGAGGCAAAAACAGGGAGGGAGGAAGAGAGAGAGAGAGAGATATATATATATATATATATATATATATATATATATATGGAGAGAGAAGTGTTAAAGAGAGAGAAGGGGAAGAGAGAGAGGAAGGGAAAAGGGAGGGAGAGTGAGAGAGAGATGAATATGGAGAGAGAGAGTGTATGTTTGGGGGTGAGATAGAGAGGTAAAGAAGGAGACACTGGGATGTAGAGATATAGATGGAGGGGGCAGAGATGTGCTTACACTGAAATCAATGCACAATATTAATCTAATTACTTTGAAATTAATGTACACCATACATCTAGTTGCATCAAATCAGAAATCAACATCTACTGTACTGAAATCAATGCATCTAGTGCAAACAATAAAACTGGATTAGAAATCAACATCTACACTGAAATCAATGCATCTAGTGCAAGCAATGAAATAGGATTAGAAATCAGTATCTACACTGAAACCAATGCATCTAGTGCAAGAAATCAAATAGGAGTATAAATCAACATCTACATTGAAATCAATGCATCTAGTGCAAGTAGTCAAATAGGAGTAGAAATCGACATCTACACTAAAATCAATGCATCTAGTGCAAGCAATCAAATATGATTAGAAATCGACATGTACACTAAAATACATGCATCTAGTGTAAGGTATTAAATAGGATTAGAAATCGAATCCTAATCTAAAATAAATGCATCCGGTGCAAGTGATCAAATAGGATTAGAAATCAATATCTACATTGAAACCAATGCATCCAATGCAAGAAATCAAATAGGATTAGAAATCAACAACTACACTGAAATCAATGCATCTAGTGTAAGGTATTAAATAGCATTAGAAATCGACATCTACACTCAAATTAATGCATTTAGTGGAAGCGATCGTTTTGTGAAAGTTTCAAAACAGAAACCCTACTGCAATGTCTTGATCTACTTCACCTATTTGTTTGATTAATTAACAAGTTATTAATCTGAAGTATTCAAAAAAACATTAAAGCAAATACAAAGTGCAACCTACACATTTACAGATCATTTATTGAACAGCACACACATGTGACAAAATTACACAAATTTTTCAGACAAATGTCCTTGGAAAAACCCAATGCAAGAAAACCGGTGCATCAGCTCTAGAAGGTTTTATTATTATGCAGAATCTGAATACAACAATCTGGGCACCAGAAATGGTCTGGCCTACAAAGAAATTGCACGGCAAATGTACCTTTCATCGGAGACAGAAAATATGGCTAATCTAACCCTCTGCGGGGAATTACGAATTCGAGCCCTTTCTGGTCCACTGGAACTCTCAGCGCAGTCTTTTCCGGCCTCTGCGTCAACCCTCTAGCCCAGCGCAACACAAGTTGCCCCTGCATCACTCTGGAAGGCTCTACGTTGCCTCTATGTCACCCAGACAGCTCTGTGTCACCCTCTGTGTGGCCTCTACATCAACGTGGCTGGATTGCGTCCCTCTGGCTGGCCTCTGCGTTGTCCTAGTACGATACTACCTCTCTATTGTTGTATTCTCAACCTCGGATCAGATCATCCCTTGTTGATCTCTTCCCCTCACTGCACTGCAAACTCACTTCGAATTTCTCAGCAAACCCCACCCTAAAAATTCGACTTAGCTTCAGTGCTCTGCAATGTGCGTGTGTGTCCTCCAACTAACCCCAAGCCCTTCCTTTATACTTTTCTCATTGGCAAACCAACGGTCGTGATATAAACTCTTATCAACGACTAAGATTAAAAGAAAGCTTGATCCACGTCACTTAGAGCATTTCATCACATGTGTAATTTAATTCACTTTAATTTTTCAATTTCCCTAAGTTAGACTTAGGGTCCCCATTAAAAAAATTAATTATTTGAACAACTATTACACCGAATGAAATTTCTCCAAACGTTTTCTCGGTCTTGGATATCTCGTGTGTCTTAGCCCCTCCACAAAGTTTTGGAGCTAGAGCACACTTGATGCTACCCCAAAATCTCAACACTCCCTCTTAGCAAGGAGTGTGCTCTAGCAATACTTCCACACTAAAGCACTGCCTAAATCTAGCATTGGTCTCGGCGTTGCTGATGCTTGGCCTGCTGCCTGCCATCCACTGTGTTTTTTCTCTCTGTACTGCTGCCCATGTTAATGCCACCGACACTGCCACATCTGTACTGCAGCTCCCTCTCAAATTGATGCATCATGCTGCCCATAACACTGCCACTGCAAATTGTTGCACTGCAACTCAGTTGCTGAGAAGTAAGCAACTAAAGGACTATTGCCCAATCACTTACAGACAAGTCAATTAGCCTACAACTCATCACTGAAGCACCCTCTGCTCCTACTCTGCGTTGTTTGATGTTCTGCACTGCATAAGCACTGCCTCTACGTTGTTGAAATCCAATCAACCCCTGCGCTGCTGCCTCTCCTTTGCGTTGCTCTAAACTTCAGTGTCCCTGGTCTACCTCTGCTTCTCCATGATCTTTTGCACCCACTGACTTCAGTCATCCTGCTACTGTCTTAAGGCTCTCGTAGCTTGTATGCGATCCAAGAATTTGGGCACCTCAAGGATCTTGCCACCGTCTGTATCTGCTCTAAAAATCAATATTGCCCCAATTCCTTGGTTCATGAGCACTCATTGCCACATCATCGTCACTACCATCGTCCCCTTTTGTTGTTGCTTGGAATCAAAATATTCCTTGTCCTTCCTCTTATGACAAGAGCTGGTGAAGTGTCAAAGTTCGCCACATTTAAAGCACCAGACCTTTGATAGGTCATTCTTCTTCCCTTGTTGTTTATTTCCCTTAGATGTAAGGGTTGCATGCTCCTCCTCCTCTTTCTTTACTTTGACTCCACCATCGTTGCTTTTCTTCTTGGGTATTCCCCTGATTTCCTCCCGACTGAGGATTGCCCACATGTCCACCAGGGATAGTAATTCTGCTCTGCCCAAGATGCTTTGGACAAACGTTTCCCATTCATCAGTGACTGCATTTAGGGCAGTCCTCACCATGAGCCCTTCATCCAGAACTGACCCCATGGCAATCAGTTGGTCTCGGATAGTCTAAAGTCTAGAAAGGAAGGGATCAATTTCCTTACCCTTCTGCATCTGGAACAACCGCATCTGATTCTCTAGAAGCATCTTCCTCTAGATGGAGCTTCCCTGATACATCGTGTTCAATGTTGTCCACATCTCATTTGTCGTGTTCTTCCTGGCAATATCTAGGACCACGTGATCCTTTACTCCATGCATGATCAAGCGCTTTGCCCACGCTTGATTCTCGTTGAATTTGTTCAGGGGATCTGCATCGGTAGGCACAACTAGGGCATTTTTTGCATGGTCTTTGATGTCATACTCATCCAGGACTGTCAGGATCCTGGCCCTCCAAATAAAAAAGTTGGGCACACCGTCCAACCTATCCTGATCTCTCAGTCCATGAGAAACCATCTCTATTCAATTTGTCGAATCACAAACTCTTCTCCCTTCCGTTGTTGCCACACTCAGCAAAGAACTAGATCTTGGCTTCTTGGCAAAAGAACCCTCTAGAGAATTTGCTCTCTTTGACAAATGATTTCCCTCCCGGAAATCCTTTACCAATTCTAATGAATCAGTCCTCTATGATCACTCCTCTTGATCACACTCAGATTCCTTGGCTAAAGAATCTGGTGAGTGACGGTTCTCCTCCCACTTTTGTCACCTTTGTTAGGCACTGTTATGCACCGATAGAACCTGTGCCACACCAACAACTTCTGAAGATCAGAAACTACACTTCTAGACTTTGGAAAACTACACAGCAATTCTCCACTCAGACTACGTCACCCTCCTGGTGTCGTGTCAGCCTCTACGTGAGCAGACTAGCTCAGCGTCCTCCTCTTGGTGCTGCGTCAGCCTCTATGTCACCTCTCTAGAGTTGCGTCAACCTCTGCGTGAGAAGACTGACTTTGCGTCACACTTGAAGGGTATGTGTCCCTCCTAGTGCTATGCTGCCTTCTTTTGGATCTCTGTTGCTTCGGCTGCCCTTCCTGCAGCAAAAATCTTCAGCCACTCTACTGGTGGATTAGCTTGATATGCAATGCTCTGATACCATGTGAAAGTTTCAAAACAGAAACCCTATTGCAGTGTCTTGATCTACTTCGCCTACTTGTTTGATTAATTAACAAGTTATTAATCTGGAGTATTCATAAAACATTAAAGCAAATACAAACTGCAGCCTACACATTTACAGATCATTTACTGAACAACACGCACATGTGACAAAATTACACAGATTTTTCAGACAAATGTCCTCAGAAAAACCCAATGCGGGAAAACAGATGCATCAACTCTAGAGGGTTTTATTATTATGCAGAATATGAATACAACAATATGGGCACCAAAAACGGTCTTCCCTACATAGAAATTACAAGGCAGATGTGCCTTTCACTCGGAGACAGAAAATACAGCTAATCCAACCCTCTGCGGGGAATTACGAATTCGAGCCCTCACTGGCCCATTGGAACCCGCAGCGCAGTCTTCTCCGGCCTCTGCATCAACCCTCTAGCCTAGTACAACCTCTGCGCAGCACAGGCTACCCCTGTGTCACTCTGGAAGGCTATGCGCTACCTCTGCATCACTCAGACGACCCTGTGTCACCCTCAACGTGGCCTCTGTGTTAGCGTGGCTGGATTGCGTCTCTCTGGCTGGCCTTTGTGCTGCCCTAGTACAATATTGCTTCTCTGTTGTTGTATTCTCAGTCTCGGATCAGATCATCCCTTGTCAATCTCTGCCCTCACTGCACTTGAAACTCACTTCGAATTGCTCAGCGAACCTCGCCCCAAAAATTTGACTTAGCTTCAGTGCTTTGCAATGTGTGTGTGTATCCTCCAACTGACCCCAAACCCTTCCTTTATACTTTTCTCGTTGGCAAACCAACGGTCGTGATCTAATCTCTTATCAATGGCTGAGATTAAAAGAAAGCTTGATCCACATCACTTAGAACATTTCATCACGTGCAATTTAATTCACTTTAATTTTTCAATTTCTCTAAGTTAGACTTAGGGTCCCCATTAAAAAATTTAATTATTTGAATAACTATTACATCGGATGAAATTTCTCCAAACTCTTTCTGGGTCTTGGAAATCTCATGTGTCTTAGCCCCTCCACAAAGTTTCGGAGCTAGAGCACACCCGATGCTCCCCCAAAATCTCAACACGATTCATATTAGAAATCAGCTACACTAAAATCAATACATCTATTTTAGTGAAAAACCAAAACATTCATGAATTTCTAGATCTAACTTTGATGTTTGTATTTGTCTTTGTTTGTTTCTTTATTCTTCACCCTCTCTCCACCCTCCATTGTGTGTCTATCTCCCTCCCTCTCCCTCTCTCTCTCTCCCTCCCTATATCTATCTTTCTCTTCTTCCCTCTCTCCCCCTGTCATCTACATATATACCTCCCTCCATCTCTCCTTATTTGTCTCTCTATCTCAGCCCCATAAACACATCTCTCTCTCTCTCTCTCTCTCTCTCTCTCTCTCTCTCTCTCTATATATATATATATATATATATATATATATCTTCCTCCCCCCTCTCTTTGCTTCTCTTTTCTTCCCTCTCCCACCCCTCCATCTATATCTCTATCTCCCCTTGTCTCTCTGTCTCACCACCAAAACATACACACACTCTCTCCATATATATCTATCTCACTCTCCCTCTTCCCTCTTTCTCTCCTCTGACCCTCAATGTCTCTCAATCTCGCCCTTGTCATTCCCTCTCCCTCTCCACCTCTCTCTCTATGACTTTCTTCCCCTTCCAACTCCATCTCTCTCTCCTCTCTCTCCCTTTCCCACCTCCCTTTGTCTCTCCCCCCATCACACACACTCTCTCTCCACCCTCCATCTCTGTCACTATCTCCCTCCCTCTCTCCTTGCTCTCCCCCTCTCTCCCCCCTCCATATCTATGTCTCCCTCTTCCCCTTCTTTCCCTATCTTTACCCTCTCCTTTTATCTCTCTTCCCTCGTCTCCTCTCTCCCTCATTTCATCTTCATCTCTCCCTTGTCACTCCCTCTCTCTCTCCCTCCCTCTCTCCTCTCTCTCTCCTTGTCTCTCCCCCACTCTATTCCGCCTTCATCTCACTCCCTCTCTTACATATGATCTCATTGTATTCTATTTAAAAATATATATAAATAAATAATAATAATAATAATAATAATAATAATAAAACATTATTGGTTGTAAAATATTAAACCTATATTTTGGATCAGTCATGTGAAAGAAAATACAATAATAAAAAAACTTAAAAGAATCATGCACTATATTTCCTCTATCTTTGTTAGTCAGTTTGCTTTCTCTCTTAGCTTGGATCCTAGGTTAAGATGTATCTATCCTGGTTCTTTATAATATTATTTATATTATATAAGTTTCACATACGTATATAAAAAAGTTTAATTTATTAAAACCTCAATTTAATATGTATGAGAATATTTTTAGTAGTCATGAGGATGATGGAGGGTTTAGATATACCTCAAAAGTAATTATAACATTTTTTCTTTTGGATTTAATTAAAAAATGTTATAAAGTTAAATTAAAATAAATTATTTGTAAAATATTTTGATTTTGAAATAATTTATGGTTTCTGAGCATGTGGTATTAATAAGCCATGGTATTGGCCCATGATATTGTAACAGAATAATTAAAAGCCTAGATCCATAACATAATAATCAAAAGCTTAGATGGCCCATGGTATTGATATACCGCAGTATTAGCCCATGGTATTATGATTTTCTTCCCTCCTCTCTCTCTCTATCTTTCTCTTCTTGATATTGTACCACAGTATTGTTTTGATTATTTAGGTTTGATCTAAATATTAATTTTATTTTAGATATTTATTTCATTAAATTTTTTATTTTTTATTAATTATTTTCCTTAATTCAATATTAACTATATTCTAACAATTATTTCCTTATATTAAAATATTATTTATTAATAAATAATATTTATTTATATTGTAAGAAATTTCCGAAAGAAAACCCTGTAATAGATTTCACATCCATCATCAGGAACCAAAGAGCTTCATGAGTGAACTAGTGCTAAAAGGCCAATTATATAGAAGGAAGAACTAATTATCCGTAGAGGCAAGGTTAAAGTAGAATATATTAAACCAGAGATAATAATAAAGTAATTAAGTTTTGAACTAATCTCATGGAAAATTTCTCACAATATGAATAACTGTGGAAATCTTAGATCTCTTAATATCTATTTAGTCAAATCTAATTGTTATATTTTTCTTCATCTATTTAACTTGATGCGAAGATCTGGTTCTCCATCTTTTATTGACAATGAACCACACTGGATGGTTCCAAAAATGTCTACAAAACTCTAATGATGTGATTTTTACACATCTCACATCTAGGGCTCACACATCCACCCTATACTACACTGTAGACCGCCTCTTAATATTTATTTAGTCAAATCTAATTGTTATATTTCTCTTCATCTATTTAACTTGATGCGAAGATCTGGTTCTCCATCTTGTATTGACCATAAACCACACTGGATGGTTCCAAAAATGTCTACAAAACTCTGATGATGTGATTTTTACACATCTCACATCTAGGGATCACACATCCACCCTATACTGCACTATAGACCGCCTCTAGCTCTATTCCCGTTTTAACCTTTGTACATGTTAGAGCATCTTTGACCACATGCAAATTAGTAGATTAAATATGGATATATCGATCTAACAGGCCTGCAAAATGAACATATCGATCTTAGAGGCCTTCACGATCGCCTCTCAGCTCTCAGCGATGCCTTCATTTAATATGGTATATACTTGTGTGAGATGAATACAGTTTGCATTTAAAATATTATTTTAAAGTTTTGAAATTATACCATCTAAACTTTGATGATTTACATCTTTATAGAAGAGGCAGAAGTTTGAATACTATATTTTATGCAGTTTAAATATATTATTTTTAATGCAGTTTCTCAAAATTTGCATAGCCATATCAGTTTCTTATTTATTGCTTAAATCCAGAGTATTCCACTGGCCTTTATCTTGGCTTTGATTGGCCCCAAAAAGCAGATTCTAATGCAACCAGCATCTGTTAAACCAAAAATATCACTAGAGTTCCCTCCTTGCTATCTAATCATGACATTTGAATGCAGACACATTCTCTCTCAAATATATCACTAGAGTTCCCTCCTTGCTATCTAATCATGACATTTGAATGCAGACAAATTCTGATTTGGCCTTTGTATTAACCAGTCAAATCGTAAAATGATTATAAATAAATTCTCGTTTTGGGCCCCCCAAATCAATTACTCAATACCAGCTAGTTTCTCTTAACAGGACATCAATTGGTAGCTTCATCCAGTGATGTTGCTATTGCTCAATAATTGTTATCCAGTAGTTGTTTCTAGAATTTTATAGTGCAGTATTTGGTACGCCATTTACACAATATAAGTAATCATAAAGGATCGCCTTGTAAATGGTACATTGACCAGGGACTATGCTCACATGAGTACTAAGCGTGTTAGCCTCATAATCCTAGTCTATTTCCTAGAATAAAGTAATTATGTAAAGATATCCTAATCATAGTGTTTATTCTTACATTATGGTCAAGAAAACATGGCATTTTGTAATACAGCTACAAAGGTTATATGTACCCCATGCCTCTCACATATTATGAAAGTTCCTTTTCCTGGTTAATAAAATTGTGTCTGAGTACACTAGAGGAGCAGATCCTTTTAATCTTCCACATGCACAATCGTATATGATTCTTTCATATTCTTATTTTTAAGGGCTTGTTAAGGGTATTATCCTACGTATCAGGATTTACAAGTGCAATTCATATCAGTATTAGGGACTCGAGTTCTTAACAAGCTAAGCAATATTCCCGTTTTAACCATCTGATATATCTATATGTTAGAGCATCCTTGACCACATGCAAATTAGTAGATGTAAATATGGATATATCGATCTAAGAGGCCTGCACAAACGTCTCTCATCCATGCCAATTATCTTTGACCACATATGCAAACTGGTAGATTTAAAAATGGGTATATCGATCTAAGACGCCTGAACAATCGCTTCTCAACCAGGCCGATTATAGATACACTGAGTAAATTATAAATGTTTTGATCAGGGTGACTCTCAATAGAAACATTTCAACATTTTCCTCTTGCAATATAATGTACATATATGCTACCGAGAGCAGGTCTCCGTAGGACTCTTCATAGAAAAGATAGGCTTACCCGATGCCTCTCCCCATGAAAAACTGCAATTTACAGAGGAAAAACTTGTTCATTTTACAGCGTCACGAGTGTGACAAAAATGATGATAAATAAAATACATTAACGAGGAAATATCATATATGACATCTCAAATTTTAAGTTTCGATGTCCTTCCCTGTGCGGCTACTTTATAAATTAAATAAACAAGTGGCACAACTGTGATAAATGCCAAAAAACTACGGGCCGATAGGAAACTTAGTGCACTGTTGTAAAAAGTATCCTCCATTACCTGTAAATACACATGAAGGTGAAAAAGAATAAACCCCGGATAACGAGAAATTAGGAGAGAGAAAAAAGGCAACAAGCAGAAGAGAAGCTCGGCAAATAATGTCGAAAAATGTGATATTTCAGTGAAAAGATAGCTTTTACGAATGATAGTTCATGGAAAGAGAGTTACAGGCAAAATTTTCTGGAAAAATCCAGACATGAACAGGACTTCGAGTTTCATACTTGAAGAGAATAAAAGAAAATTCATTTTGGATCGAAAGCGAAGTACATCTATAAACAAATAATGCAATAAAGCTAATTGAAATTTTCACATCGTTTTATAATGATCTGTATATATATCTCTACTAGGTGACTTGTGAAACTCAAGGAACGATTTTTTCCAATCGAAGTGATCAATGCCAGTATGCAGCGTTGCAGGCCCGTATTTATCTAAAACTATCATTTGAGTTGCCACGTTTAACTACCTGTATACTGGATTCCCGTGGAATAGAAGTCTGCTGTTGAAGCCAAGCTGTCCATTGTTTAGAGTATATTTTATGGGCATGTTCATATAGCTCGACATCAAGACTGTTCAACTTTTCTATTTCCTTTATGACACTGTCTGGCACACGAGACCGTTCCTACAGAACAAAACAAAGAAAAACATTAAAATGAAAGATAATTGCTAAACGGAATGGATTTTAACTCAAAACATATACTTGCAGTTTCAACAAATTTTGAATGCCCTTCGTGTGCTAATAAAGATTTGACAATCCATATAAGTTTATTGTGCGCAGAAAAATCAAAATGTGGTCAATAGGTTACACAGAAATAATATATAATCCATTTATAGAGATTTGTGCTGAAATTGGGGGGGTAAAAAAAGCCTTTACTAGAAAGCTAATTCACACTGTTCTGGTTTGACAACAATTAATGAATTTTATACATTTTTCAAATATATATATATATATATATATATATATATATATATAAAAGAATTAAGAAATCAATAATCATGATTAATAAATATAAAACATATATGAATAGCTTAATCATGATAAAATCAGAAGCAGAACATATTCTTTAGCTTCAAAATTTAAAAGAGTCTACATGTCCATAATGTCAAATAAGTATAATCCCTAAATTAAATTCACAAAAGTTGAAACATAATCAAACTTCGAACATATAGTACAAAATTGAGAGCTTTACACCTACAAGAATATGCACCTTTACCAGTTTTTATTCTTGCATATTAAACTTCTGCAATATTGTTTTTATTCCTGCATTTTAAATCTCTGCAATATTGTCTCGGCATATTTTCTCTGATTCACCAAATGTTTCTTGTTTGTTAGATATCTTCTAATTTCTATGCCCAAAATGAAATTTGCAGCACCAAGATCCTTCATGTTAAATTTAGAGGACCATTTAGTTTTCACTTCCCGGATGATTTCTCTATCATTTCTAATCAGCAAGATATCATCCATATACAAGACCAAATAAATAAGATGATCACCAACTAATTTGAAACATACACAATAATCTGTTTTGCTCTTTGTGAAGCAAAGTCCCAATATATACTTATCAATTTTTTTATACCACACCCTTGGTGATTGCTTTAACCCATAGGGACTTTTTTAGACTGCACACCAGCTCTTTCTTTCCTTTAACAACAAAACCTTATGGCTGTTTTATGTAGATTTCTTCTAGATTCCCATGTAGGGACACTGCCTTCACATCCATTTGTTTAACTTCAAAATCTGTTGATATTTAAATACCAGGTCTGATTTCTTTTTCCCAAAAAAGGACGGACTGTGAATCCGTTGGCAATATGCCTCAGACAAGCTATTGATTGAGTTCCCCCATATTTACACGATATGAGTGGTTGGTAAATTATTTATACCGAAAAAAATATTTTATTACACAAATAAACTTTTGAACTACTGGAAATAAATACTCTGGTATTTCTTAACTTCACAAATAAAATGTAGCGGAAAATTCGTAAGAAAATCAGCCACAAGAACAGAAATTTGATCCAATTTTTTTTCCTTCACTTATATTAAATCTGAAAAATATTGGGTTTAAACCCACATAAAATTACTCAGAAATAACAACTGAAGGGGAACATGTAACTAAGCCCCTTGAAAATTATGGTTGCTTGGAAGCTCAACTGTTGAACTAGAATCGGCCCCAAGACAAACTCGGTCTCCTTGGAGTGCTCTCAACCCTCTCTCCTTGGTCACGGTCTCTATGAAAATAGTATGGCCCAAAGTTGCTTGGAAGCAGGAGCAGAAGCGGGGAACGACAATTTTCAAAAGCTTCTGAATCAGGAACGAATTTTATATAATATATATTTTTATATATTTTGATGCATATATGTCAACAAAAGCATGTAGAATGATGAAATAGTTATAAAAACATAAAAACATGGATTAAACCATATAACATCAATCATCTAGTAGACATGGGATCATCAACATGAGCTACATAAACACCATCCGGCTCAGAGTCTAAGGACCCCTCAGACTCCTCTGCAACCTCAGTAGTAGTAGCAGCAAAACTACAAATCACTGATCGACATAATCACTCATGAAACTCATCATTGATTCAACACTACTAGAAATGAGATCATCAACAAGAGCTACATAAACATCATCTAGCTCAAAGTCTTCAGACATGGATTGCTCAACCTTATAATATGGTAGAAATTGAAAATGTTTAACATGCCTAACCAATGATTTTGGTTTGAGTGAAGGGTTTGTTTCCTCAATCTTATAATATGAAAGAAAAAGCTTAGCATGCCTAGTCAATTATTTTCCTTTGAGTGAAGGGTGCATTTTAGTTAAGGCCATGGTAGAGGAATTCAACAAGCAATACCACCAACATCAACGAAGTTCAACAATCAATAGCACCAACATCTGTCAAAATTCCAAACCAGAATCTTATTGCAGCAACTGGAAATTATTCTCCTAATTGTTAATTTAATTTAACAATTTATTTGTCGTTTGCTACGGAAAATACTGAATAAATCACACTGCAACCTTCACAAATAAAACTGCAGAAAAACAAAATGTTGGAAGCTGAGAAATGCTAGCACGCACACAAAAATAACACAATTGTTTTTGGACAAATATCCCCAAAAAAACCCAACTTGGGAAAACCAGAGCAGTAGCTGAGGGTTTTATTATTATGCAGCAATGACAAATCTAAGCACAACTGGATGCCGAAAATCTGAGAATCCTACATAGAAAACACTGGCAAAAATCTAGTGAGGAATTTTCCTCACCCCACAGGCAATCCCCTGGCACAACCTGCCTTCAGAAACTCGGCCCTCTGACCTTTTGTGTCAGCATCTGCGTAGCCTACTGGACGTCTAGCCTCAAAGTAGTCTCTAATGAAATCATTATGCCTTCTGCTGACTAGAAAGATGCTTCTTCGGCATTCTGAGACTCATTCTCGGCCTCTGGAACAGAAAACCTCTCTCCTTCTCAGCGAATCGATTTTGCCTCTAAAGACAACTGTGTTGCCCCAGCGTCAACCTCTTTGTGGCTCTCCTGCCTCTCTGCAGATGTACTCGCTGGATTTGGAAAGCATCCTCCAGCCTCACCGTCTCTTCCCCTCTCACTGCTTCGATCTTTGACTCTCTCTCTAGAAACTAACTGTTGCTACTCAGGAAATCGATCTGCCAAGAAATCGAACTCTACAAGTGTTTTCTCCATCACCACATCGATCTCCTCTTATAATCCTCTGTTGGAGCACCAACAGCCAAGATTAAAACATAATCGATGGCTAGGATAATCTCTGGATCGATCCATGTGAGTTTCTAGGCTATTCTCGCCTTTACTTAATTAATATTGATTAATTAACCAGTTTTCCTAAATTTAGACTTAAGAAACATTAAAAATTTGGTTAATAATCTAATTCACTTCTAGGTAGAATTTCCATAAACAATTTATGGGTTTTGGAGATCTCATGTATTCTAGCGTCTCCACAAAGTTTCGTGGCTAGAACACATGCGATGCCACAAAAAATAACACTCGCTCTTAGGGAGGAATGTGTTCTAGTACTGCTACACATCAGGTAGCAACACCCTATTTCTGCACCATCTCTTGTCATGTTGTTGACGTCTGGCTACTACTGCCCACCGACCATTGTGCAACTTTGATATGCGATGCATTTGTGTTGCTGCTAACCTCGCTGAACTTCTGCCAACATTGCATCTGCACTGCAACTCTGTTGTTGTTGCTACTGGAACATCTACAACTGAAAAACATCCAAAAGCAAACCAATTGTGTTCAGTATGATGCATTTCTCACCTGGGTCCTAACTGCTACTAGCTATTGCATTGTACACTAAAGACTTTGCATTGCTGCTGACTTTTCCCTGTGCCAACTACATTGTTGCCAACTCTGCATTGCGCTCCCTAGCATCTGACTGCTACTAGTATCTGCAAATGTCCTCTGGTATCTGACTGCATCAGCTGTCACTGATCCATCCTGCCACTGAATATTGTGGGTCCTCGTAGCCAGGTAATGATCCAACAGGTGGACTCCTTAGGACCCTGCCCATTCGACATGTTGGAGTTTCCTGCTCCTCCTCCTGGATTTGGTGCCCCACTATCTCCTTTCAAGCCTAGTCCCTGGATGGGACCCTTCTTTCTTTGCCACTCGCACTTCCTCCGGCACTTAATTC
Organism: Pinus albicaulis; assembly: GCA_034641835.2. Lineage (NCBI taxonomy): Eukaryota > Viridiplantae > Streptophyta > Pinopsida > Pinales > Pinaceae > Pinus > Pinus albicaulis. Next base: position 650,004,202 of record CM076569.1, on the reverse strand, counting down.
CAGCAACTAGAAGTCGAATTGTTGCCCAGATCTGCATCCTAGCTAACTCACATAGTGTCCTCTAGAAATCTCGTACTGTCATCCCTGCAAAATCTGGAAACTCAAAACTGGAGAAATAAACGTCGAAAATCTCCCTCTTCTATTATGCGGGTGTTGGATCTGCTACTCACACTCCCTTCTGGAGGGAGAAGATTTGCTCACAACTACTGCCAATCTACAACTGGAAAAATTAGATCTCTAAATTTGGAGATCCCTTGAGAGAAATTTTCTTTCTGTTGTATGTGCTCTTCTCTCTTCCATACGATGCAAGTTCTCCTCTAGCAAACTGCTGCAAAATAGCTTTGCGTCCAGCTAGAGATTTTCACAACGAAAACTCTGAGTTGCTCCCTCTGCCTCTCGAATCACTCAATCTGGAAAGATCAAATTTTTACTTTCCCCTCACTCAGAAAAAAAATCGAATCTCCACAAGTAACTCGACCTCTTGGCATAGTGATTGCACTTCCCTTGGGAATTTTCGCATGTTGCCCACACTGAGCAGCGAAATTCCTTCCTTTCGCCTCTGAGCACTCCTATTGATCAACTACGCTCTGATACCATGTGAAAATTTCAAACTGAAATCCTATTGTAGCAACTAGATATTATTCTCCGAATTGTTAATTTAATTTAAAAATTTATTTGTTGTTTGCTATGGCAAATACTGAATAAATCAGATTGCAACCTTCACAAATAAAACTGCGAAAAAATAAAACGCTAGAAGCTGAGAATGCAAGCACACGCATAAAAATAACACAATTGTTTTTGGACAAATGTCCCCGGAAAAACCCCAATTTGGGAAAATCAGTGCAGCAGTTGAGGATTTTATTATTATGCAGCAGTGAGAAATTCTAAGTACAACTAGATGCCGAAAATATGGCAATCCTACAGAGAAAAATACTGGAAAAAATCTAGTGAGAAATTTTCTAACCCCACAGGTAATCTCCTAGCACAACCTGCCTTCGGAAACTCGGCCCTCTGACCCTCTGCGCTACTATGTGCAGCCTGCTAGACATCTAGCCTTAGACTAGTCTTTGATGAAGTCATTATGCCTTCTGTTGACTGGAAATATGCTTCTCAGGTACTCTAGGACTCCTTCGCGGCCTCTAGAACTGAAAAATGTCTCTCCTTCTCAGCAAATCGATTTCCCCTCTAGAGACTCCTGCATTGCCCCGACGTCAGCCTCTTTGTGGCTCTTTTGCCTCTCTGCAAATGCACTCATTGGATCTAGAATGCCTCCTCCCACCTCACTGTCTCTGCCCCTCTCTCACTGCTTCGATCTTTGACTCTCTCTCCGGCAACTGACTGTTGCTACTCAAGAAAACGATCTGCTAAGAAATCGAACTCTACAACTGTTTTCTCCGTCACCACATCGATCCCCTCTTATAATCCTCTGTTTGAGCAACAATGGCCAAGATTAAAACATAATCGATGGCTAGGGTCATCTCTGGAAGTTTCTACACTATTCTCGCCTTGACATAATTAATTTTGATTAATTAACCAAATTTTCCAAGTTTAGACTTGGGAAGCATTAAAAAATTGGTTAATAATCTAATTAAGTCACTTCTATGCAGAATTTCCAGAATCGATTTATTGGTTCTAAAGATCTCATGTATTCCAGCCTCTCCAGAAAATTTTGTGGCTAGAACACATTTGATGCTACAAAAACTAACATCAAAGTAATTAAAGGGCTTCATGCTCTTAATCAAATGCCAATCTCATACCCTCACGCATGACCGAATCATTTGGAAACATTGCAATTCCATAAAACATGAAATCCTAAAAACAGTTAAGTCTGTTGGATTTTGAGTGATATCTAAAAATTTAGTTTCTCCATATGAAATCCAATGAGGTCGAAACCACTCAAACATCTAGAGTCATTTCATGGTAATATTAAAAATTTAACTAAACGGATGAAAATGAAAGATAAATGAAATGTCACTTTTACTTTAAGAATTTAACATTACCATTGATTGTAAACATTGTTAGGGTTGAGAATCTTAACCACCTATGAAAGCACTAGGAAGGGAGCGAATTTTTTTTGGCGAGACCGATCAGGGAATAAATTTTTCTTGGCGGGAGAGACCAAGGACTAATTTTTTTTTGGCGGGAGCGTTCTCTGGAAATCCGCTCCCAAACGAGAGAATCGGGAGCGCGCTCCCCTAGCGCTTCCGAGCAGAGCACGCTTCGGGAGCGAATTCGAGGCGTGGGGGGGTCACTCCCCGCAGCCTTGGTATAGCCTACGTACTTGTCAAATTGTCCTAAGGAAATAACTCGTCCTTCGCAACAAATCGACCCCTCAGCTCGGTCCTTCTCTTCCTACTCGACTTCCCTTGAATTTCTTCAGAAATCCCCCCCAGTAATTCCTCCTCAACCTTCTTCAATCAACTCGAGCCTCTCGCCCTCCTCTTAAGAAAATCGCTCTCTCAATGTGTATAATGGTATCTTCACATCTCCATTAGATTCACTTTATCATTTCATTAAGGAAATAATCCTTAACCCTAATCTCAATGGCTAGGATTAGATCCCAAGCCTCTCTTGAGAGTAATGGTTGAGATTAAATTAAGTCACTTATTATTTATTCTTAGAACTTTTTCTTAATAGTCCACAGTAATTAATTACTCTCATTACTGTACTTTTCCTAAGGTTAACCTTAGGAAAGAAATAATAAAGTCGCTTACTCCACCAAACAAGCATCTAAAGAGGCAATCAAACTTCTTCTACATGCTAAGGCACCAAGCCACTGTCGAAGACTTTCTGTAGGTATAAAACATCAACATCCTTCCTAGTAAGGTCGAGATTCTCCCCACCCCCAACTTGTACTTGTAGAACATGAACTTCTCCTTCATTAGAGTCTTGGTAAGAATGTCTACTGACTGCTATCCTGTGGAAATGTATTACAATCTCACAACACCTATTTGGATCATGTCTCTAATGAAGTGATATTTCATCTCTATATGCTTCGACTTGTCATGAAACATAGAAATTTCAGAGAGCATGATGCAACTCTAATTATCACAGTGAATCGTCATGGACCCCATCTCAAGACAAAATAACCATGAAAGCAGCTTGCGAAGCCATGTTGCCACTATGTGTTGCTTCTTGTTGAACCATGAGATCATAGTTGATTCGAAGTTGAAACAACATCTCGATGTATTCTTCCTGTCCACTGCACTCCCAACCCAGTCTAAACCTATATAGCCCTGTAACTCCACTCCAACCTTGACATACATCAATCAATACTCCACTGTACTTCTCAAGTACCTGAGCACATGCTTCACTACCACCCAATGAACCTTCCTCGACTCCACAATAAATTGGTTAAGTGTATTCACAGCAAAATAGATATTTGGCCTAGTGTTGAACAAATTCATCAAAGAACCTATCAGTTGCCTATACAATGTGGGATCCAACCAACTCACCCTCAAAAGTGCACAACTTCTTCAAGTCAGTGACCATAGGTGTAAACATAGGCCTGCAATTCTCCATCATGAATCTCCTCAAAATCTCCACTGCATACTTTCCCTGCCCAAGGAAAATCTCTCTTACCTATTGCCACCCCTCCAATCCCAAAAAGTAATGCATCAATTCAATGTCATTCATTTCAAAGTCAAAAGCAAGGTGCTCCTTGTGCATCTCTCTAATCCTGTCCAGAAGAGATCAACAACACACACCACCAAGATAAGCAGCTCACCCTCAACAAGTACATAGTACAAGTTTGAGTCTACCTTACTCTTAGTGAACCCCAAACTAAGAAGATATCCATTAATCCTGGCATACCATGCATGTGGACCCTACTTTAGTCCATAAAGGGACTTTCAACCTGCATACATGGGACTCCCTCTCATGCATCTCAAAGCCCTAAGGTTGTTCAATATACATCTCTTCTTCAATTAGCCCATTGAGGAAGGCAGTCTTCACATCCATCTAATGTATCTTGCACTCCATCTTTGAAGCAATGAAAATAATTACCCTAATAAATGCATATATGACAATAAGAGAAAATGTCTCCTCATAGTCCACTCTCTCCTTCTAGAAGAACCCTCTCACCAAAAACCTCGCTTTGTGCTTCTTAATGTTTCCATCTCCTGCATGCTTGATCTTGTAGATCCATCAAGAAGTGACCATTGACTTCCCCTCAGGCCTTGACACTAAGTCCCACACATCATTCCTCGTGATGGAGCTATATTTTGCAATGCCATTGTTGTAAAAATAACTAGGTTCGGTCTTCATAATCTTTTTACGTATATCATTTGGATTTCATGTAATAAGAGAAAAAGAAAATTATTATTAGTCAAGCATGCTCTTCATGCTTCTAGGATTTGTCGAGTCAAATTTGAAATTGAGTCAATGTCCATTTGGACTATTTGTAAAGAAAAAGAAAGATTTTTTTTTTCCTTAAGTCAAAGAGAGTCAAATAGTCCTCCACAAGCCCACATCGGCCCTCCAGATCAATGTTGTAGGAAATGTCCCCCCCCTGCCCCCCCCCCCAACCCGGCTCCAACCCGCGAAACGCGTACCGTACAGGATCCGTCGTACGAAACACGTTTCGTAAAAAAAATTGTGCTCCCTGGAAACTCGCATCCGTATAGCCGGATCTACAATTCTGTATGCCAGATCCACGTTTCGTACGGTGGATCGGCGTACGGAAGCACCGCGCTTCGGAGGCGGATCCGTACAAATCGCAACTGCTTCTGTACAGCGCCGTACGGATCCGACTAGCGCAACAAAAATTCGACTTTTTTTTATTTTTATTTTTATTTTTTAACTTTAACTGGGTTAGAGGGTGGGTTAGTATTGAGTTAGGAATAAGATGTAAAAGATATAAGCTCTCTTTCACCTCCTTAGATGTTTCTTAGATGCTCCCTCATGGTAATGTTAAATTCTTAAATGAAAAGTGACATTCTCCTTTATTTTTCACTTTCATCCTTCTACTTAAATTTTTAACATTGCCATGAAATGACTCGAGATGTTTGAGGGTGGTTCTAGCTTGATCGGACTTCATATGTAGAAAATAGAATTCCATATCCTATTCAAAATTCAGCAAACTTAACAGTTTTCAGGAATTCAGGATCAATGGTATGGTGCCATTTCATTAGATTATATCATGTATGAGGGTATGTGATTAGCTAAGAAACCGGATTTGTTGGGGGCGGAGGAGGGGGGGGCGGGCCAAGAATCCCGAATCCGGCGTATCCGATACAATACGGAGGGATTCGTACCCAAATCTCCGAATTCAACCATATCTGTACAGGGTACGTCGAATCACAGGATACGGCCGAATCCCGTACAGCCGGATTCGAGCGGCCGAAACGTGTCAGTTTGACTTCTAAAAGTTCAATTTCTCTCATTGTTTCTCACTGATATTTGTTTGTGAAGTGAGCAAGGAGAAAGGGAGTTTTTTAAAAGAGATTCGAGCATCCGGTAAGTGCACTGTCCCTCTATATTTTGCATTTAATTTGCTGTTAGTGTTTGCATGTGCATATGTTTTATATATTTGGTCATTTTTGTTTATTTTTACAGTATTCATGGCTCAATCAAAAGCAGCAAGACAGGGGCAAAGAAAGGGGAAGAATGTCCCCATTGGAGATGCCCCTCCTGTCCCTATTTCATCAGGGTCCACAAGTATTCCATCTATTGGAAGTGGGGCTACAATAGCAGCTTCAAATGTGCAAGGAAAACAAACTCATGACCCCAAATACCCATTGTGGAAATATGTGACAAGAGAGGCAGGGCCAGGAAAAAAGGGAAAGGGAGGAGGAAATTGTTCATGGAAATGCAATATATGCAATGAACATTTCACTTCCACATATTTTCGTGTGAAAGCTCATTTGTTGGGTTTGCCAGGTTGTGGCATTCAATCTTGTACAACAATTGAATTTCCATAAAGGAAGGAATTGGAAAAAGAGCAATTTGTTGGTGCGGAATCTGTGGCATCAAAATAAAAAAAAAACAAGAATGATGACCCCCTTCCATTCTTAAGGAAAAGCAACAACAAGTTCCCTTTCGAAAGTTTTAGTAGAGGACAATCAGCAAAGAGAAAGGCAACTGCAGTTGGTCCAATGGACAAGATTTTTCAAAAAGAGAAGAGGGAAGAGCTTGATCTCACCATTGCAATTTTTTTCTATCAGAACTTCATATCCTTTAATGTTGCACGGTCACCTCTATTTATTGAGATGTGTCGAGCTCTTAGTCATGGGGCTCCATCAGGGTATGTGCCTCATGGGTCAGAGAAGCTCAAAACCACATTGTTGACAAAGGCAAAGAAAGAGGTGGACAAATTGCTTGAGCCTATTAAATCAACATGGCCAACATCTGGGGTTAGCATTGTTTCTAATGGATGGACAGATCCAGCACGCCACCCACTCATCAACTTCATGGTGTCATCCTTGAATGGTCCAGTTTTCTTGAAATCAGTGGATGCACTTGGACAGTACAAGGATGCACAATATATGGCTGAGTTATTTATTAAAATTACTGAAGATGTAGGTGTTGATTCTTGTGTGCAAATCATTACAGATAATGCACCTGTTTGCAAGGTTGCTGGCATGATTATGGAAGCAAAATATCCACAAATATTTTGGACATCTTGCATTGTCCATTCATTGAACTTGGCACTGAAATCTATTGCCTCTGATGTGCTTTGGATTGGAGCCATTATTGAGGATGCACGGCACATCCGCATCTTTGTACAAAACCATACAAATGCCCTCACTATCTACAAGGAGTACAACAATCTATCATTGTTGAAGATTGCAGATACACGATTTGCCTCTTTATTCATCATGTTGAAGAGGTTGAGGGAGGTCGAGACCGCTCTTGGGGCCATAGTTATTTCAGAGTTTTAGTCTTTTTGGAGAAAGACGGATCAAGCAGCCTCAAAGAAAGTGAAGGACACAATGTTGGATGATCTATGGTGGGAGAAGGTATATCTAGTTATTCAGATCATAGAGCCTATCATTTCCTTGGTTCGATTTGCAGATACAGACCAACCCATCCTAGGAGAGGCTTATGAGGGATGGGATTCCATGATTGAGTCTGTAAGAACCATTGTTTTACAGAGTCAGTGCCCAGAGTATGAGACATCACCAAAGGCCTTCTTCACCAGCATACAGGATATTATTGTCAGCAGATGGGACAAGAATTGCACACCTTTACAATGTTTGGCTCACTCCTTGAAACCAAAATACTACAGCCATGAGTGGCTAAATGGTGAACCTTCCCACAAATTCCCTCCTCACATGGATGGTGAAATCTCACAGGGGAGGAAAGATGTATTGAGGAGGATTTTTCAGGAGAGGGCATCCCTTGATGAGGTGGAGGATGCCTTTGCAGATTTTTCCACTGGCACTAGGCGATTTGCAAGCTATGATGTGATTCGAGACAGGGGGCTAAGAAGCCCTATTCCTGGTGGGCAACTCATGGGGCAACAAGCCCTCCTCTACAGCAGTTAGCCATGAGGCTCCTCTCTCAGGTAACTTCATCCTCTTGTTGCGAGAGGAATTGGAGCACATATGGGAATTTGTATAGTGTGAAGAAGAGCAAGCTTGAGCAATCCAGGGCAGAAACAATGGTGTATCTGCACACCAACCTTCGTTTCATCTACAGGCAGAGGGAGGATTGGTTGAAGGGAAAGACAAAGATGTGGGATGTCTTTCCTGATGATATGGGTCTGGACAGCAGTGTTGAGTTGGCATTGGCCAACTTGGATCTCAATGTGCCAGTGCTAGAGCCTGTCACATTTGATGATAGAGTAGAGGCGTCATCCTCCACACCAGCAGATGCAGAGATGACAGAGGAGGAGGATGCATCAGAGCCAGAGGAGAGCAGTGGTGAGCATGATGATCGGGATGAGGACAGTGATGCTGATTATGATGATGAGGATTGATGACTCATTGAGGCTTCAGGCTTGTAGTCTTGTAGACTGTAGTTTTTTTGTATTTTCTATTTCTATTTGCCATTGGCAATGTACTTATGTAACACATTTTGATTCTGATGACTTAATGAGAAAACTACAGTATCTTACTATCTTGTCTTTCTGAGTAAATTTGACAATTGTATGAGGTATCAATGTATCAAATTTCAATGTATCATGTATGAGTATCTAAGATCTTAAATCTATGTTTGAATCAATGAATTTGTATGAATTTGTGTAAAAAATATCTAATTTTTAATATATATATATATATATATATATATATATATATATATATATATAAAATAATATATAATGTATTGTATCCCAGAAGTGTCCTGTTCTAGGGGTCACCGTATCCCGAATCCGATTCTTGAATCCCCGTATCCATCGAATCCCGAATCCCCGTGTCAGGGGAATTAGGTGATTAGCATTTAATCAAGAGCACGAAGCCCTATATGTACCCTAGTGTTGGTGGTGTTAATTGTTGAACTCCTTTGCCATGTCATTAGCAAAAAAATTACATTTCAATCAACTCAAAATCATCGATCAAGCATGTTAAGTTCTTTCTACCATATTTTAAGGCTTGCATTAGGTAGTTTGATCAAAATTGGGCAATTTTGACTAGTGTCCCTAGATAATCGAGGTAGAGGCAAAGGCTAGACAAGAGGTGAAGAATCTAGATTATAGATGGTTGATGCATCTAAATGGTTAATGCTCAAATAATTAATCATTAATGTACAATGGATGTCATATCTATCTTGATTTATGTACAAATATGCATGTTTCCATATATTTTACAATTAATTAGGTATTTTGGATGTTTTTTTAATATAAATGCAAAATATATATATATATATATATATATATATAGTAAACGCTTCCAAGATGCTTCGCTTCCTAGATTTTTTGGAAATGATGCTTCCGCGTCCCCGCTTCGTCCCCGCTTCATGCAACGTTGCTCCAGATGTACAAGTCGGCTTGCCCAAAGGATGTAACCCTTCATATAGATAGACAATTATATATTGGCACCTGTTCTCATTCATTTCAGCGAGTGAAATTCGTGGAAGTTTTGTGATAAGATTGAAGGCATAAATGCAAGTCTCTTATGTGGTAAGAAATGTGAAAAGGATGCGAATTTTTGTGACATATGACCTGAAGAGGATGTGAATTCCTGAGGAGATATGCGAGCTACTAAGATTGTCTCTATGATGACATGCGAGTTGATGAAGGACTGTAATTACTATGATATACAAGTTGATGAAGGACCTTAATGACTGTGATTTACGAGTTAAAGGAGGACTACAAAGTCTATAAAATACAAGCTAAAGGAAGGATGAAGGATCACTGTGGGGCAAGGCATCTTGCGATAGGTTGGCTATCTTATTGAAGGCGAATCATGACAAAGGATGAAGCGCTGACTTGGGGCACTTCTAGAGGTATTTGTCTAGGTCTTTGGTCTTGATGTCTCACTTTGATCTAGTTCTATAAGAAGAGGATTGTTCGGGTTTTCCCCAATTGTGGGGTTTTTCCCTGGCTTGGAGCCTATATTTTGTATTCTTGTAATCTTCGTGCATTTTAGGTTTTGGCAATTGCTTGATGAAGAATAAATAATAAGAAATAAAATACCAACAAATCTCACAAGTAATTATCAAGAAAGGAGAGTCAACCTTAATTTACAATATCCTTGATTTTCCAACAAGCGTCCCTCTAGACCTATTGATCTACTGCTTCCTCAAAATTAGAAGGCTCAAAATCACTGACGATACCCATCAAGGCCAAATCGCTCGAAAATATATCAAGTGGTTTACTCTCCCTGAAAGTCTTGCTAGGAGCCTCCACACTCTCCTTTGCATCCCTTGTTGATGTTTTTGTAGCATCGGGAAAATATTCTCCAATGGGTTCATGTTGATTTGACTAGGGGAGAATGTTACATTCACCCATGGGGCCATGTTGATTTGGCTAGGGGTAAATGGTCCAAGGGCAGTCTTTCTCCCATGGGGCCATGTTGATTTGGCTAGGGGAGATTGGCCCACGATGCTCACATTGCTTGCTGTGGGATGGAGTGATCTATTTTTTATAGAGCAGATTTGATTTGTTTACCTAATGAGGTTTTTTTCACCCATTAGTGGAATAAACAATTCTAGTTTAATGTTGAGTTGTAACGTAGACTTCATAAGTGAAGGGGTTTCTTGTGATGAGGAGCCACCTATTGGGTCTCCACTCAACATTAGAGCTCTATATAAATGGAAAAGCATGTGAGGAGAAAAATCATTAACATAACAAGCTCATTCAATCTTTTCTAGTGGAGGAGAAATTAAGCTAAGCAGAAATCTATTGCTAACGAGCATCTTTTATCTCTCATCAACATTTCTATCTCTCTTGAAGGTTGCACGAATGAAACCAAATTGACTCTTGACTAGCGTTGACCAACATTGACTAGCATCTTGACAGTTGCACATGTGAAAAATCTAACCACGGAGTTCGACTGAGTTTTGATCGCAGTTTGACCAGCCGCACTAGTTGACCGTAGGCTGGGTTTTGACAATAAGGCCGAGTTTGATCACAAGTCGTTGACCAGCGTTGACTTCTGATTTTTGTATTAATTTGACCAACATTGACCAGCAGCAATTTGACCAGGTTTGACTAGTGTTTTGACTTGTAAAACTGGCTTAGATTTCTAGACAAATTTTTTATTTGTAAACCCCGCTGAAAAGACAATTTCTCCTCAAGAAAAGATTGTTGGGTTTTCTCCCAATTGTGTCTATTGTGCATGGTTGTATTTCTATGATCTTTATTGTTTTTGCTGCATTTATAATGGAGATTTTATGTGTAATTATTCAAGCATATCAGTTGCATGAGAACTACTACTTGAAAATCATTAGGAAGCAATTATCAGATCAGAAAATTGTATTCTACTACACATGCTATAAAATTTCAACATCCCTCAAAGTTTGTTCAACCCATCTCGGCCTACTCTTAGTAGAGCTTGAAGAAGCCTCTCACTCTTCCTCTTGATCTATAGGTTGTGTTCTTGCTAATAGTGTTGTGAGTCCCTACTCAACCTAGGAGCTTGTCACTCTAGATCCTCTATCCCTGATGGCTCTATGTCATCAGACCTCGTAAAGGTCCTACCCTCCTCGAATATGACATGTGACGAGATGCTCCATTGTCCACAAACCATAACCTTCACATGAAGGCGCTAGAAAGACAAGTTACTAGAGAAAATTCCTTCTCGAATTTGTTAGCTAACTCATCCTCTGTGTAAATGCGAATATTGTTGTATTCCCCTAGCCTTTCTTTTTGTTTGGACATTGTCTGACCTAATGACCAAACTTGCGACATGCAAAGCACTTGACTTTGCTCATGTCTTTCTCCTCGCCTTGTGAAGATCCTCTTCCACTCTAGTTTTGCTTGGCTTTACCCTTGCCCTTCTTTGCTTGCCCAAAAAGAGCAAGTTCCTCATCCCCACCTCCACTCCTATGTTGTCCACCAGTGATTGAACTCTCCCATATTTCTTTTTGGATGAAGTCATTCCAAAATTGGCTCCAATTAGGAAACTAATGTCTAGCAAGGATCCTCTCCACAAAGGCAGTCCATTGCTTAGTGCAACCCTTCAAAGTTATACATTCAGTACCACTAAATCACTCACAACTTCTCCCACAGCTGATAGCTTATCACGAGCCTGTGGGATCCTTGTGAGATATGAGGTCATGGTCTCTGATCTGTCCATACCAATGTTGTTGAGCTTCTCTCTCATCACCATTTCTTGTTCTCATTTGTGCTGGAGAATCTACTAGGGCAGTTATTTAAACATTTCTCCTTATCTTTAATAATTGCTTGTGAAATTAATTAGCTTTTTTTTGTTCTTTATTAGTTTCTCTTTGTCAAACAATTATCAAAAGCATAAACAATGAAAATCATGGAAGACAATGGACACAGAATATAGGCTCCAAACCGAGGCAAAACCCCTCCAAGGGGAAAACCAAAAAGAATCTCTTCTCTTATAGAATCAGCTCAAATGAACAAGTCAAATATTGACCAAGTCAACAAAAGTCAAATCTCTTCAAATTTGCTCCACTTCAGAATTTTGGCCTTCTTACTTCAGATCTGCAATTACGGCATCTTGTAGACAGTAAAAACCCTAGCCTTTAATCTTCCCAAGAGATCCTTCCTCAAGCTGATTAAAGTCTTCAAAGTCAACAAGAGTCAAACCTACAAACTGCTCCAATCACATATTCTGCCCTTACTTCAGGTTTGCAATATCGTCCTATAACTTCCAGTGTTGTAATTACTGCAGAAACCCTAGATATTTCGCACGTGTGGGCAAGCTAAGGCTTAAAAGTCAAATCTTTGCTTTTGCCTCCTTCGCTCTTGTTTTCCTCCTTTTCTTACTTTTGAATCGAGCTGCAGAAGTGTGTCAAAATGAATCACACTTCCTTTATATAGCCTTCTCATGAGATCGAATAGCCCATTAATAGGCCGACTTCTCCTTGGCAGGTCGACTTGTGCTTGGAGGCTTATTTGATTTTCTAGACTCATAATTAATATCTTTTACATGTTACAACTTGCCCAATCGGGTCTTATACAATTGGCAAGGACTCTCTTGACTCAAGAAAAATATTATTTTGACTTGACAAACCCTAGGAGCATGAAATGCATGCTCAACCTAGATGACCAATAAAATGAAGAAAGAAACCCATGTTGAGCATTCAATAGGGCACTGAATAAGTTAAATCTCTTTTCTCGATAACTGTTTATGTTATCTTTTTACTTCTTATCTTTGTTCCTTATTATTACAGTGTGTAATACATCAAACAACTACCAAAATAATAAGAACAGTGACACAGTATATAGGTTGTAAGCCAGGGCCAAAACCCCTCCTTTTGAGGGGGAAACATGTAAATCTCCTCTTCTTATAGATTCTTCAATTGACAAATACCATGACCTAGTCACATAGAAAAATGCCCTCCAAGATCAAGGTCAGCAAGGCCTTCGGCTACAACTTCTTCGACCTCTCCAGAAAGTCTGAAATTTCTGAACTGCTGCAACTTCACTTGGAAACTTCGATCTCCTTGTAGAGCTTCCTCCTTCCCTTCGCTTGCTTTTTCTTGAGATATAGGACTAGAGAGATGCCCTAGAAGCCCTTCACTTGCTTTCTTTTCTTCCTCTAATCCAAGATCAAACCCAAGGATGCCCTAGCGCAGAAACCCTAACTTTGACTTGCATGTAGGAGAGAGAGAGAGACCCAATCCAAGCACTTTGGCTTCCTTCGACTCCTTCGTCCTCTTCTTCAACATTCTTCTTGTCCTCTTCTTCACATATGATGAGAGTGTGTGAATGCCTTATGGACGTCGAGTTCCTCTCCTTATATAGGCTTCTTTCAAGGAAGACGTGGCTCTTCATGTAGGCTGACTTGGCAGCTCTTTAGGCCAACTTGATCTTGGAGGTATTTTGACACTTTAGAGACAAAATAAATTTCTCTTTACAAGTTACAATGTGCCAATAGGCTCTTCAACATATGACAATGACTCTTACACCTAGGACAAATCCTACAAGCACTTTAATAAGTGCTTGACCTATAAAATAAAGAACTTGAGCATGAAACCCATGCTCCAATAATAATTTCTTTTCATTTTATAATTTACAATTTTCAAGAATACATTTCATACTTATGAAGACCAAACCTAGTTACACTTTTTTCAACACTCCCTCTTAATTAGGGAGGTATTCATAAGAGGTACATGGTCATTCTCAATCTGAAGAGATCTCATAAGAAGAGTCAGATTAGTAACTCATTTGTTTAACATCATATCAACCAGCATTGTCACATAGCAATTCCTTGACTAATATCTCTATCTCTCCACAAGATTAGAGCACAATACTGGCAAGACCAATGATTTATAGACACCATCATCATTGTCTCTCAAGGTACATACTCCACCCGGGTGTTCACTGAGTATGACCTTGCATTGGACTATTCTTATCTTGGGTAGCTGATCCTCAAAGAATATCGATCCACGACTACTCTTATCTTGAATGCCCTACCACATTCTCAAAGAGTATTGAACGTCAAATGGTTACCCAATCCTCCATTTTTTCTTCAAGTGAAGACAAGAATGTAGTGTTTATCTCTCTCTCTCAAATAAGGAGGATACATCCACCAAACCAAGCTTGTCTCTCAAATACACAAGCTTCTCTGCTTACTTCACAGGCTGCAACATATTCAGGCTGTAATGGCGTCTTGCTTTTTGCTCATCCATGAGACCATGGAGGATCCCAAACTAAAACATCAACCTGTAGTGCTTCTTCCATCCTGTCCACTGCCTCCCTAGTGGGAATCTGTATATCCAATTAATTGGACATCATTCCTTCTCTCATACTTTAGACAGTAGTTGATGGTTCCTTGCAGATATCTCAGAATATGTTTTGCTGTTATCCAATGATCTTGCTTCGGCTCCACTTGGAATTGACTGAGAACATTTATTGCAAAGCATATGCCTGGTCGAGTATTCACCAAGAACATCAGTGATCCAATAAGTTGTCTATACTTGGAAGGATCCATAAGGCTTGATTCATAACTCCTTAGTCTTTTCAAATTTGTGATCATCGGAGTAGTCATAGGTTTGCAGTCCATCATGTCAAACCTCTTCAGCATCTTGATCACGTACTTTCCTTAACCCAAATAAACTTCATCAGGTCCTTGCCAGACTTCTAGTCCCAAATAATAATGCATCAGCCCAAGATCCTTCATGTCAAATTTTGTTGCTAGTTGCTTCTTACATTCTTCAATTCGACCTTCTACACCTGTCAAGAGAAGATCATCTACATACAGAAGAATGATTATAGATTCGCCTCTTACAACCTTAATGCAAAGGTTTGAGTCAGTCAAACTCTTCAAGAAGCCCATCCTTTGGAGATATGCACCCATCCTAGCATACCACGCCCTTGGTGCTTGCTTAAGGCCATATAGTGCTTTCTTTAATCTGCAAACATACGCCTTTCTGTCCTTGACTTCAAATCCCAATGGTTGCTCTATGTAGACTTCTTAATCTATTGTGCCATTCAAAAACGCAATCTTGACATCCATCTGGTGAATGTTCCATCCCATCGATGTTGCCAGAGAGACTAATGATCAAATCGTTGTGTATCCTGTTGTGGGAGCAGATGTTGCTTCATAATTGGTGCCTTCAAGTTGGGAGAAACCTCTAGCCACAAATCTAGCTTTATACTTATCTATACTTCCATCAGCCGCATGTTTGATCTTATAGATCCACTTGGAAGTAACTACAGATTTGTCTTCGGGCCTAGGTATGATCTTCCAGACTCCATTCTTCATGATAGATTGATATTCTTCATTCATGGCATCTTTCCATTCCTGATTCTTTACAGCCTCTTCAAAAGTGGATGGTTCTGCTTCTATTAACTTTGTTATGTATGCAGCATATCGAGAATACCTTTTAGGTTTATTACTTTCTCTGAGTGTCCCTTTCATTGCCCCATGACCTTATGC
This sequence comes from Pinus albicaulis, assembly GCA_034641835.2. Taxonomy (NCBI): domain Eukaryota; kingdom Viridiplantae; phylum Streptophyta; class Pinopsida; order Pinales; family Pinaceae; genus Pinus; species Pinus albicaulis. Next base: position 649,988,741 of record CM076569.1, on the reverse strand, counting down.
ATCAAGTAGTGTGGATTTCAACCAATTAGGCCTTTTCCTTGTTTCTGGGATGATCACGGGTCCACTGGGACCACCTTCTTCATGGTGTAATTCCTCTTCTTCCTGGTCCACTTCTTCCTCAAATACCGGAAGTTCTTCATCATCAGAGTCCATGGAAAGTTCCTTTGATTTCTTGAACGCTATGCTCTCATCAAATATGACATCACGACTAACTTCTATGTGATGTCCATCCTTCATGTAGATTCTATAAGCTTTTGATGAGTTACTATACCCAACAAATGTTCCCTTCATTCCGAAAGGATCCAACTTCTTTCTTTTGTCCTTTGGTATATGGATATATACAGGACACCCAAAGATCCGGAGATGATCTACGGATGGCTTACTTCCAGTGAATACTTCTTCCGGAGTTTTGTTATCTAGAGTTCTATGAGGACATCGATTATGAATCCCCCCACAAGAATTTGGGTAGATCTTGATCATGTAGCATTTCTCTTACACTTTCTTCAATGGATCTATTCTCTCTTTCTGCAACACCATTTTGTTCAAGATTATATGGGACTATCAGCTCCCTCTTAATCCCAGACTCCTTACAGAATGCTATAATCTCTTTGGATGTATATTCTCCTCCATTATCATATCTTAGAATCTTGACTTTTCTTTCGATAAGGTTCTCTACTTCAGCTTTGAATTCTTGGAATTTTGTGAATACTTCATCCTTGGTTTTCATTAGATAAACCCAAGTCTTTCTTGAATGATCATCTATGAAAGTGACATAATATAGATGACCTCCAAGGGATTTTGGAGTCATAGGACCACACACATCAAAGTGAATCAGATCCAAGATTTATTTTGACCGTGAAGCACTGCTTCCAAATGGTCTCTTGATATTCTTGCCCAATGTACATCCCTTGCAGACACCTTCAAGATCCTCCTTCTGGTTAGGAATTCCATCTACTATGGAACTTAGGGATGGGAGAATTTTGAAATGGAGATGACCAAATCTTCGAAGCCAAAGTTCACATGGGCTAATTTCAATGTGAACTAGGGCTTGGGCTATAGGAGATATTAATCTATAGAGCCTTCCTTCACGAATGCCAATAACTTTGGCTTGATCTATACTTGAGTCTTTCCTCAAACAATAACATTTCCATCAATAAAGGCTACTCTATCTTCTTTATCTTCTAAGCTTGAAATAGAAAGTAAGTTTTAATGCAAACCTAGAACAAATAAAATGTTATTGCGGTTTATGTTGCTTCCATCTTCAAGTTTTATGGATGTTGACCAAATGCCTTTCACGGAATAGCTTTTGTTGTCTCCAAGTTCCACTAAATAAGTGGATTTTCCTTTTGTTAAGGTCTTCAATTGGTTGGAGTGACCAGTCATGTGTCTTGATGCACCACTATCAATACCCTAATGTCTTCATCTTGGAAAGTACCAGAGAGAGCCGAGAAGAGACTTTCATTCCTTTCTTTGAATGATACCTTCTTTGAAGAAGATAAGAAATTCCATACTTCTTTGATACCTTTCTTGATATGGCTTGCAATCTTCTTGATGAATTTCTTTATTGAGGAGGAGAACTTCATGATGCCCTTAGATAACCTTAGCTCTGATAACATGTTGAGAATTCAATAGGGCGGTGAATAAGTTAATTCTCTTTTCTTGATAATTGTTTGTGTTATATTTTTACTTCTTATCTTTGTTCCTTATTATTACAGTGTGCAATACATCAAACAACTACTAAAACAATAAGAATAGTGACACAGTATATATGCTGCAAGTTAGGGCCAAAACCCCTCCTCTTGAGGGGAAAACACGTAAATTGTAAAATTTTCAAGCTAAAATACTACTACAGTGATTGATTTATTTCACCTACTTATTTATGATAAGTTATTTACAGATTCTTCCAGTGAATTTTGAAATAAACATGACTGCAGTATTCACTTAATCATAAGCAAAAAATCAAATAGAACGCATATAACGCAATAGAAACAATCACATGAACACGGTTATTTTTGGACAATTGTCCCCGGAAAAACCCAATGTAGGAAAATCGGTGCAGCAGATGAGGTTTTGTATTATTCTTTAGCAGTGGAAATTGTTTACAAGAATTTGATGAGCAGATGTATAGAGTACACATGAGATAAATTTTTCGAACCCTTCAGAAGAATTTTTGACACCCATGAGACACCCTAGCTCCCTCTGCGTCACTCTGATTGGTCTTCTATGTAGTCTCTGCGCTGGACTACGTCAGTTGCGTGGAGACCCAGTGCTACTGCTCAGCGTTGTCCCTTCTACGTCCTCCTCCTGCCTTTCTCTGCCTCTACTAACTTCCCCTTCCTTCTTCTACCTCTACAACCTCTCCCTCTGAAATCGAATTCTATTCCTTCATAGTCGATTTCTTTCGGGTACTGAGGGTATGCCCGGCTTGCTTTCCAAATGACCCTCAAGCCTTCTCTTATAATCTTCTCGTTGATGAATCAACGATCCAGATTAGATCTCTAATCAATGGGTAAGATTAAAACATGACTTCATCTTCGTTTTCTAGAATATTCACACTCTGTTTTATTAATACCCTTTAATTATTTAATTTTCCTAAGTTTAGACTTAGAGATCACATTAAAATATTTAATTATTTTAATAAAACATGAACTGAGTGGAATTTCCACAAATGGTTTCTGGGTTCTTTGGAAATTGATGTCCAAGCCTCCTCCCAAAATATGAGACTTGGAACACTTTCCAATACTACAAAATCAACACTCCCTTTTAGCAAGGAAAGTGTTTAAACAAAATACCAACTGCATCTGCTCTATCCTGAAGCATCTACTGCGTTGTTGATGTCTCAGTTGTTGCCCCTCATCTGTTGCACTGCTGCCCTCTGTGTTGCTGCCTGTGACACCATCTTGGTCACTGCCTCATCCGTACTGCAGCTCCCTCTGAATCTCAAACCATTCCTCTACTGGAATGGGTTCTTGACCATCCCCATATTTTCTCTGAAGTAAGTAAACTTAATCTTACCCAGAGCTTTCGTGAGGATATCTGCCACTTGTTCCCCTGTAGGAATGTACCTCAACTGTAAAACTCCTTGTTGGACATAGTCTCTGATGAAGTGGCACCTAATGTCAATGTGCTTCAACCAATCATGAAACACAGGATTCTCAGAGAGCTTGATGCAACTTTGATTATCACACAAAATTTTGGTCGGTTCCATCTTTTTCCTAAGTAAGTTCATGAGCAACTTACGAAGCCATATGGCCTCACACTAAGTTGTGCTAGCTACCATATATTCAGCCTCGGCTAAGCTCAGCGCGACGGATTTCTGTTTCCTACTACACCAGGAAATCATCCCTGATCCGACATTGAATCAGTACCCACTGATACTTTTCCAATCTACTAGACTTCTAGCCCAGTCTACATCATTGAACCCACTCAACTAGATTTCATTGACATCGTTGTACTTCAATCCAAACTTGACTGTCCCCTTCAAGTATCTGAGAACATGTTTGGTTGCTACCCAATGAGCCCTGTTGTCGCACAGATTGTCCAGGCACCGCGACAACGGCTCAAATTGAGGGTTGTCACCTTTTTCCCCAATCTCTCTATTTAAGCTCTCCTTGCAAGCTAAGGGAGGTAGACCCTATTATAAATGAGGATGACAAATTCAGGAGACACAGCTAAAACATCAAATACTTGATAGAAATGAACAAGATTCCACAGATCTAAATTAGATTTCACGTTTAAAACCAGTGCCTTATGGAGTCAAACAAAATCTCATTATGCAAATTGTAAACAAGTAAGTGACAATTAACTGCTGCTTATTAAAACACGATTGATTACAAATGATATTTAATTGAAAGACACTACAACCATGAAACGATAAGATGAGAATGCCAGGATGCTTGAAAGATTTCCGAAAAATAAGATATTCCAATTATAACCCAGTTCGAAAATTGAAATAATCCACAGTCAAACTTTAGATAGACAAATTTTAACGCATTTGACTATAGAAAATTTGAAATTTTTTTTAATATTTTTGTATTTTCTAGATTTTTAGGATTTTGAAATTTTGAAATTTTTTTATTATTTTTTGAATCTAAATTATATTAAAAAAAAAAAAAAAATTCTAAATCTAAGCTAAAAATTTTAATCTAAAGAAAAATTAAAATTTCTATCTAAAATGAAAATTTAAAATTTAAAGTCCTAAACTACAAGCTACACAATTTAAAACTAAAACCAAATTAAAACTAAAACAAAATAAATAAAAATCAAACTCTATTTAAAAGTCTAAAACCTAGCGAGCTATAACTAAAGTAAGACTAAAGCTAACATTAAACTAAAACTACAAAAGGAAATTTAAAACTAAAAGAAACTAAAGGTTAGAATTTCTAAAAATTAAACTAAACTAAGACTATGATATCAACATTAAAATTAAAATCTAACAAAGTCGAATTGTTAATTTAACGCTATGTAACATCATAAAAAATAAATGAAACGAAAACCAGGTCAAAGCTTAACTCTATCGGGTTAAACGCATATACGTGTTATGTGTGCATTTAAATTTTTTGTTTGCAGGTTGACAAGGAAACCGGACGGCAACACGACGGCAGAGAGGGAGACTGGACGCAGGTTTGATTTTTCTTTGTTTTGCAGGTCGAGGAGCCAGGCGGAATGGAGCACGACGGAGAAGAGAAACTCGGACGGGCAGAAACGTGAGGAAAGAAGAAGGTTAAGGGATAAAGTTGGACGGCAGGAGAAACTGGAGCAGATGGACGAGTGTTTTTCGATGGCAGAGAAGGTAATTCGAGGGTAGGAGAATTCGTGAGGGAAGATAGAGACGGAATCGAAGGAGGTGCAGCGGTGGATGTAGATGGGTCGTTAAGCAGAAAAATGGCAGCAGATAGGGTTCGATGGGCCAAGTCGACAGCAGAGGTAACGGGTTTGAGAATTCGTGAGGACGGTGGAAGGTTTGACGGCAAGGGAGAGAGGTAAAGAGCGAGGCTGTCTTGCAGAGATAGGAGCACGTGAGGAAATCTGAGTGAATGGAATGGAGAACGTAGGTCGATGATGAAATGATGGGCAGAAGCTCGATTTGAATATGCAGCAAGGAAGGACGGCAAGCATACAGATGGATCTGAGGGAGATGCTGACAGCAACAAGGAAGATGTGAACCCAGTTCAATAAAAAAAACGTCCAGCAACTTCAAATTGTTCCAAAATTTAGATTTTCAAAGCTTCTTGAAACCAATAACGCCCAGATTTGCTCACAGTGGGGGTTCTGAGGCCAGATCTGGCCTTTGGAGGCTAGATCTGCCTTAGATCTAAAAAAAAATTTCCGATTTGAACCTGTAACCTGCAACAATCAGTCAGATCTGAAGATACACATTAAGAAATGATTAAACCCTCACAATCCTTAAAAAAAAAATTTACAAATTTACAACTAGTTTACAAATTTAAAACCCTCATGGTCAGATTTAAATCCGCTTTAGCACAATTTTCAGAGATTTAAAGTTTTTAGTGAGAGGCACAAGCCTTCAAAACCCTGCAAAATCACAAATATCGTAAGATAGACCTGAAATTAAACAAATAAAGAGCTTATCAGATTTATGTTTATTGAGAGTTGGCTGGTCAAACCAAAGACTTCCCCAGACGCCCAATCTTAAAAAAAAAAAAATCCCTGCACACTTAGATCTGAATCTTAGATCAATAGAGATTTAAGAAAACAACATGAGACCTTTGCAGAAAAATCAGAATGTTATTTTATAAACCCAGAAAACTGCATAAGATACCTATATGCAGATTAATCCATGAAGGCCATCAACCATAAAATACAAGAAACAAAGTAGCAGAGTTTAGAGACAATTCACCACATAGATCTGAGAAGGAACATCCAGATTTGTAACCCCAAAGTCTTTATGCTTTATTCCTCAAAAAGTTTACAAGAGCTTCTAAGAGCAAGTGCACGATCCTCAGATCGGATGACTCAAGAATGAGAAAGACCTCTAAATTTATAGGACAAGATCTCTAACGGCTAGTTTGGATGATCCTCGTCAAAATAATCTCAACCGTCCAAAAGATTTAATTATCTTTTAATCCGGAGCGTTGAAATTAAAATTTTGGGGAAAAAATGAATTTATCATTTAATTCAATTTTAATTAACTCAAAAATATTATTTTTGAGTTAATTACCCCAAAATTTTGACCTTGACTTAACCACCAAGGCCCAAGGGTCCAATATTTCTTAAAATTTTCAATATTCCCTTGGCTTGGGGCTTTCAAAATCATTTTCCAAGGACCCACAAATTTTGCCTTTAAAGATTTAATCCTAACTTAAGACCCTAAATTAATTAAATTTCTGGTTTAAGATTTTTTTTTAATTAATTGACCAGAAAATTTAATTAATTGACTAAGAGGGGATTATAATTATTTTTCCAACCCTCTTTTACATGAGATAATACATTTACATACATGAAGGGGGAATACCCATTCGTATAGACCCTCAAATAAATACCCAATTCTGCGACTCAAAACATGATCTAGTAGACCAAGTAGTTGAAACTACTTTTACAAGGACTCAATAGAACACTAGGACTCACTTAGTATGCTGATGATAAAATCCACCCTAGCTTTGGGGTGAGGCTGGAGGGAAAAACTCTGCCGATCACTTTCGTGAATCAGTGAGACAAAAAACCTCCTAGGATGGAAATCATCAACAACATACTAGGCTTACCTAGGTTGTTACATACATTGATGGTCTTACTTAGATCATTTACATCATAACATGCAGAATGAGTTTACATCATTATAAAAAATTGTCGATCGGCAATGAAATCTGGATGACACGAGCCTCGAACATGATAAGTCCCATTTGAAAAAATGGGGGTGTACTGCTATGGGGTCGTTGACAAAGTGTGGTCAACAAGCCCTCCTTGGTTCTACCATGAATTAAGGGTATTCACGACATAACAGATGTATGGTCTAGTGTTGAATAGGTACATCAATGATCCTATGAGTTGCCTATACAAGGTAGGGTCAGCCTCACCATCCTCGTACGTGTTGATTTTCTTCCAGTTTGTGATCATTGGTGTGGCCATGGGTTTACAGTCCTCCATCTGAAATCTCTTCAGAATCTCTGTAGTATATCTTCCTTGCCCAAGGAAGATTTCCCCCCTCTGTTGCCAAACCTCCAAACCCAGAAAATAGTGCATCTGCCGTAAATCCTTCATGTCAAATTATGTAGCCATATTTTCCTTACAGTCTTTGATGAGCTTAGATGATCCAGTCAAAAACAGATCATCTACATATAACACCAGTATTAGAGGCTCATCCCGTACTCTCAGATAGTAAAGAGGTTGAGAACTGCGTTACTCTTGACAAATCCCATCTTCTGCAGGTAATTGTCAATTCGCCCATACCATGCTCTAGGGGCTTGCTTCAATGTTGATTTATGGTAGCATCGGATGTGCTCTAGCCTTATAATTTTGAATATAGGCTAAGACACATTTATTCCATAAAACCCAGAAATGGTTTTGGAAAGTTCCACTTAGAGATGATTTAATTAAATTAATTAATCATTTTTTAATGTTTTCCTAAGTCTAAACTTAGAGAATTTGATTAATTAAAATGTATTAATTAAATCAAGTGTGAATCTTCTAGATAAAGTCATGGATCACCTCCAAGTTAATTTTAGCCCTTGATTATGTTTTAATCTTGGCTGCTGAAGAGTCAATGAAAGATTATAAGAAGGAGGGTGAGGGGCCTATGGAAAATACACTTGACACTTGAGCCATTGAGCATTTTCGAATTTGTGTGAGGAGACAGCTTTTGATCAAGAACAAATCACTAGGGCTGGGTTTGCTAAGTGATTTGATTCAGTGATCAGATCCGGAGAGGGGCAGAAGCAGAGATTGGTTAGGAGGGCCAAGTATACATTTCAGAGAGAGGCAGCATCAACGCAAGAGAGAGATAGTGCAGTTTCTGGCAAGGGTGACACAGTTACTGCAGAAAATCACGCAGAGCCAGCACAGTGTCTCTTGCAGTCAGTCTGGAGAAAGATAGATCCAGCTTCAGATCAACCAAATCAGCTACAGGAAGGGGTCACGCAGTCCCTCTAGCTTGCCTACGCAAGCTTATGCAGATCGAGCGTAAGCAATCATGCAGAGGCAGTGAGGGCTTCATCAACGTTGTGTTTTATCAGTCGAAGACTTGCTGAGTGAGGCATATCTCACAGTGATTTTTGCTGTCTAGATTTCTCTAAAGGGTTTGTCGCATGTTGGCACCCTAGTTGTATTCAAGATTCTGCTGCTTAATAATTCAAACACTCAGATCTGTTGCACCGGCTTTCCCAAGTTGGGTTTTTCCGGGGACTTAGTCCAAAAATAACGGTGTCAATGTGGTTTCTTTTCATTGAGTTTTATCAGATTGTTTTAGCATTTAGATTTATTCCGCAGTATTATTTGTGTAGACTACTTCAGTAATTACTTCAGTATTTCAATGTAATGAAATAGTTATCAAATAATAGGAGAAGTAATTCAGATTTGTTGCAGTAGGAACCTAGATCTAGGATTTTTCACATTCAGACCGTACAAGGCTTTCTTAAGCCTGCACACATGAGTTTTTTGCTCATGCATCTCAAAGCCCTCTAGATGTTCTATGTAGACTTCCTCTTCTATCACCCCATTCAAGAACGTTTTCTTGACATCCATCTGGTGATTTTCCCATCCCATCTGCGTTGCAAGAGAGATGACGGATCTGATTGAAGTGTACTGAGCTACAAGGGTGAGGGTTTCTTCATAATCGATTCCTTCCTTCTATGCATACCCCTTAGCCACAAACCTGGCTTTGAATTTCTCTATGCTGCCATCTGCAGCATATTTGATCTTGTAGATCCACCTTGAACCTACAACCGACCTATTCTGAGGTATAGGAACTACTTCCTAGACATCATTTGTCATGATGGAGCTGTACTCCACCATAGCGTCTACCCACACCCATAAGGGGAATTTTGAGGTCTAAAATGGGCCTCCTAAGGAAAATGTACAATCAACATTCATTTTATGAGAACCAATCACATTTTAGGAGATGACATCATCCCTAATGGTTGAGGTAGCATTGCTTGAGTTAAAGGTACTTACTTGTCACATTCTCAATGGTGGATAAAAACTCATAGTTAACCATGGTAGTGCTCTAAGTACTTTTAAAGTCAAAGTAAAGTATTCATAATAAATGTCATTTCACACTTTTTGAATAAAAATATATTATTGTCATTTCATATTTCTTGAAAGAAACAATGCATATCCCTATACATTTAATATATTATATTATATTATATTATATATTTTTATATAGTATATTAATTACATGTTATTATACAATTTAAATAATATAAATTTTAATTAATAACATATAATATAATTAAGAATTTATAAATTTTTATTTATATTTTATTTTAAGTTATTTAAGTACAGATGACAAATGCATTAGTTGTTCAATGATAACTTTTTCTTGAAAAACTCGTTCTTATTTATGGTCACATCAATACAATTTTTTTATTAATTTTATTTTGGTACAACTTTTAAATTGAATTTGACTATGGTTACATTGATTGTGATGCAAAAAGTGAATTGAAAATTCATAAATATTATTTTATTGGTTTAGCTATTATTTTATTATTTCCTTGGGAGGCCCATTTTAGACCTCAAAGTTCCCCTAATGTGATGTGTTGAGCTGCCTCCCGAAAACTAGAGGGTTCTCCAACCTATGCTACCAATGCCTGGTACCTGTATGGTTGTTTGCGTTCCCTCTTATCGTTTCTAGGAGCTCCATTAAACTCCTCTGCATCCCTCAGAGTATGTTGAAGTTCTCTGCTCGTCTTTCCACTCGTGGTGGGTGAGTTCACCTGCTCTCCTTCTTCCACTTCCTCGGAAAAGCTTTCCTTAGAATCCTTGTGTCATGCAGAGGCACTAGAGCCATCTTCTGTAGGCCACTGTGGCTAGACCAGCGGATCCTCCTCAGACTGCGTAGCTGTAGACATCTCTCGGGATCTCCTGAAGGCTCTCTCCTCCATGATTCATGTCCCGTCTTATTACGATCTTCCTACTCTCGGGAATATAGATGCAATATGCCTTCACACTCTCGCTATATCGCACAAGGTAGCTTTTCTCTGCAGTCTGATCTAACTTGTTCCTCTTCTCATCGGGTACATGGAAATACGCTATACTGCCAAATATCCTAAAGTGGCTCACCTCAGGCTTGCTTCCAGTGAACACACTCTCAGGAGTAACCTTACCCAATGCTCTATGAGGCACCATGTTCTGCCCATACACGGTTGTATTGCAAGCTTCAACCCACAAAAATTTGGGCATGTCTTGATCATACAACATTGCCCTCGCAGCGTCCACAATGGTCCTATGTTTGGAAAATTGTCTCCGAAAAACCCAATGCGGGAAAATCAGTGCAGCAGATGAGGGTTTGTATTATTCTTCAGTAGTGGAAATTGTTTACAAGAATTTGTCAAGCAAATGTCTAGAATACACCTGAGATAAATTTTCCGAACTCTTCGGAAGAATTTCTGACACCCAGGAGACACCCTAGCTCCCTCTGCGTCACTCTGATTGGTCTTCTGCGTAGTCCCTGCGTTGGACTATGTCACTCTGCGTGGAGACCCAGGGTTGCTCAACGTTGTCCCATCTGCATCGTCCTCCTGCTTTTTTCTGCCTTTGTTGACTTCCCCTTCCTTCTTCTGCCACTGTAACTCTACCTCTGCAACCTCTCCCTCTGAAATCGAATTCTATTCCTTCATAATCGATTTCCTTCAAGTATTGACTGTGTGCCCGGCTTGCTTTCCAAATGACCCTAAAGCCTTCTCTTATAATCTTCTCGTTGATGAATTAACGACCCACATTCGATCTCTAATCAATGGCTAAGATTAAAACGTGATTTGATCTTCGTTTTCTAAAGAAGATTCACACTTTGTTTTCTTAATACCTTTTAATTATTTAATTTCCCTAAGTTTGACTTAGGGATCACATTAAAATAATTAATTATTTTAATAAAACATGAACCGAGTGCAATTTCCACAAACGGTTTCTGGGTTCTTTGGAATACTGATGTCCAAGCCTCCTCCCAATTTATGAGATTTGGAACAATTTCCAATGCTACAAAATCAACATAAATCTCCTATTCTTATAGATTCTTCAATTGACGAATACCACGACCTAGTGACAGACAAATACCATCCAAGATCAAGATCAGCACGGCCTTCGATTGCAACTTCTTCGACCTCTCTAGAAAGTCCAAAATTTCTGAACTGATGCAACTTCACTTGGAGACTTTGATCTTCTTGTAGAGCTTCCTCCTTCCCTTCGCTTGCCTTTTCTTGACATGTAAGACTAGAGAGATGCCCTAGAAGCCCTTTGCTTTTCTTCTTTTCTTCCTCTCCTCCAAGATCGAACCCAAGGATGTCCAAGCACAGAAACCCTAGCTTTGACTTGCACGTAGGAGAGAGAAAGACCCAATCGAATCACCTCGGCTTCCTTCGACTCCTTCGTCCTCTTCTTCAACCTTCTTCTTACCCTCTTCTTCACATATGATGAGAGTGTGTGAATGTCTTATGGACGTTGATTTCCTCTCCTTATATAGGCTTCTTTTAAGGGAGACGTGGCTCTTCATGTAGGCCGACTTGATCTTAAAGGTATTTTGACACTTTAGAAACAAATAGATTTCTCTTTACAAGTTACAATGTGCCCATAAGGTCTCAACATATGACAATGACTCTTACACCTAGGACAAATCCTAGAAGCACTTTAATAATTGCTTGACCTATAAAATAAAGAACTTGAGCATGAAACCCATGCTCCAGTAATAATTTCTTTTCATTTTGTAATTTATAATTTAGAAGAATACATTTCATACTTATGAAGACCGAACCTAGTTACACATTTTTCAGCAACCCATGCTTAAAAATAATATTTTTCTTTCTTCTTTTTCATGTACCATAAAATATACATAATTACATGAGTACAATGAAAATTATGAAAATTGAAACTAGTTACATTTTCCAACACTCCCTCTTAATTAGGGAGTTATTCATAATTGTACAACTGGTACAAAGATATTCTCAAACTGAAGAGTTCTCATTAGAAGAGTTGGATTGATAAGTCATCTTTAAGCATCAACATCATAACCAACATTGTCAACATGGTAAGGCCCTAACTAACAAGCTCTTCTCATATCAAAGCATAATGTTGGGAGGCTTTACATGAGATACTACACAACCTCTCAAGGTACCTACCCCATCCGGATGTTCACTAGGTATGTCCTTTTAGGACTATTCTTATCTTGGATTCCCAATCCTCAAAGAATATCGAACCTCTTCGACCACTCTTGTCTTCGATACCTGTTCAATCCTCGAAGAGTGTCGGTCCTTAAGAGAGAGTGTCGGTCAAGGAGTATTAATATCAGATGCTTATTCAATCCTTCCATCCACCATTCTCCCTTCATGGCCTTCACTTAGACATATGGATGTTAGTCTTCGCCTAGTGCATGACACATGAAGAGGAGAATATGATGTCTAACATCACTCCCTCTCAATCAAAGAGGATATCCTCATTCCCTCTCAATTAGGGAATTGATCCTTGCTCCTTTTTCAATCATTTAAGGAGACTTCATACTCCCTCTCAAACATAGAGGAGATTCCTTACTTCCTTTTAATTGGGAAATCTTAATCACAAGCTCTTTAGCTTGTCTTCATAAATGTATTAGCTACTAGTTCTTCATGGAGATCTTTAAGTAGTAGTTGCATTGCTCCTTTCTTTGCATCTCCTCATACTGAGCTTCTATCTTCCTGGATGTTATGGAGCCATCTTCTTCTTTAGTCTTGTGACAGTATTTCGGCCATCAACCTTTCATATCACTTTCCATTAGTCATCATTGATAAAGGTATTATATTGAGCCTTCAAAAGTGATCATCATGAACATCAGGCTATCTTTTTGTATAGCTACCTTTCGATTCCAAGATGTTGTACACATCTCGACCATATAATTGAGTTAAAAAACCAACAGTTGAACTTGCCTCAAGAGCCATCCTGCATTTTTTGCAAAATTATTCCAGGTAACACCGAATTGTACGATTCACACTAATGATCATTCTTTAGTTATCAACAACCATATCACTATCATTGTTCATATAGTCCCACAAAAAATACCAATAAATGGTTATGCCCTTATAACCAATACCTTGATATGTCTTGTGCATAGCTAGTGTTCTTGTAAATTATGATTGGAGACTAAATAAACTACCCCAAATTTGAATCTGCCACAAGAGGGTTAAATGTCGAGTTTCAAGACCTATAGACTTGCACTAGTCAAACAAGGTTCAAGAAAGTTTGTTGTTTCTTGTAAGGTTTCTATTATCCTCGAACTGTTTTAGTATAAGGAGATAGCTGAGATTCAAGAATAACTTCACACCAGGTCTGCCTCAACACAATTTTGTAGAGAAACTAGGGTGGCTTCTTCAGACTTTCGATCTGTGGCTATAGAAAGTCCTGGACGCCTTAGGAATCTCATCAATCTGCCTCAGGAAGTTCAAATTTGTCAGCCTCGGATGGTTTCAGAATGCTTCAGTCTTTGGCCTGTGCTATAAGGGACTCGGCTACTCTAGGAGAAGGGTTAACTACCTCAGAAGGGTGACATTCAAGCTTTTAGGAGGGCTTCAGCCTGCCTCCAATAATTACTCCTTCTGCCACAAGATGATTTACAAGGGATTAGACCATAGGAAATTCAATCATGTTTCAAGAGTAGTTCGTTGTCTTAGGACTATGTCATGTTCATAAATTTAGCAATAGAAATGTCATCTAGCCTTAGGTTTATCTTGTTGCTTCGTAACATCAAACCGATCATGAATTAACCTTAGAGATTTCGTCTAGCTTCAAGAACCTTTATTTGATTTGTTGCTCCTTAGTTAGAGAATTCTCGTGCTAGAACAGAGAAAGAAAAGGAAAATAGAACTAGGGTGGAATCTTTCACCACCGAAATTAGTAGGGAAAAAGGGGTCCTAAAACCCTCAAAGCCTCAAGCTCAAAGAAAACAAAGATAAATGATCCAATCCAATGATGTCTTAAACGAATCCAACCCATTTGTATTTATAGATTTCCTTGAGGGGATTTTCTCTGTAATTAATTAAGTGAAGTTCACACCAAACACCAACTTTGGGTTATTTTGCCCCAGCTGCCCCAAACTTGTCCAAACATTGGGTATTTTGGGGTATTCCCCTTTGACGAGGACTATAGCCTACGAGGATCGATAAGTTACTTCATCCATTGGGCCAATTAATCCCACGGGGACATTACAACTTCTACCACATGGAACTAACTTCGTACCTAGAACTACATCCACTACCTTGGTTGCTCCCTTTGAACTAGAAGCCTTCCCTGTCATCTAGTCTGGAAACATTCTCGAAATCTTGTTGTCCTCAAAGTACCTACCCAAGCAGTGACATAGTCAGCTGCCCCAAACTTGTCCAAACATTGGGTATTTTGGGGTATTCCCCTTTGGCGAGGACTATAGCCTACGGGGATCGATAAGTTACTTCATCCGTTGGGCCAATTAATCCCACGGGGACATTACAACTTCTACCACATGGAACTAACTTCGTACCTGGAACTACATCCACTAACTTGGTTGCTCCCTTTGAACTAGAAGCCTTCCCTGTCATCTAGTCTGGAAACATTCTCGAAATCTTGTTGTCCTCAAAGTACCTACCCAAGCAGTGACATAGTCTTATACATGGGTTATGCAAGACCTTCATAAATGAGTACCTTTGTAGAAGGAATGCTTGCATTACTTGACTTACCATTGCTGGAATCACGATTACCGTTACACCAAAACCCGCAAGTATTAGCAAACTGACGCATCGTTAGAGTTAATGGATCCACAAGAGGCAGTTAGTCCATATCGCAAAACACACGGGGAGTGTTGAACCCAATGTCCAACAACATTTTCTCGGCAATGCTTTTTCCACCACTTATTTATCCTAATTTTTTGCTTTAATTGGTGGCTTGCTTGATAAATTTTCATTAGTTTCACTTAAAATCCCCCTTTAGCATGGGTGGTGTTGACCACTAGAGTGGCACTTGATGACTATATGAAGACTTTGTTGAGAATTCAATAGGGCAATGAATATGTTAATTCTCTTTAACTTGATAACAGTTTGTGTTTCCTTTTTCCTTATTAGCTTTATTCCTTATTATTAATGTGAAATACATCAAACAGTTACCAAAACAATAAGAACAATGACACGGTATATACGCTGCAAGCCAGGGCCAAAACCCTCCTCTTGAGGGGAAAAACCCTTAAATCTCTTCTCTTCTTATAGATCCTTCAATTGACAAATACCATGACCTTGTGACTCAAACAAATACTCTCCAAGATCAAGATCAACCACTAACTCGGCTTCTTGTTGCTAGAACTTCAACCTCCTACGGTAGATCTGAAATTTTGTCTGCCCGACAACTACTGTTGCCACACCAGAAGACTTCGATATTCTTCTTTAGAGCCTCACCTTTCCTTGATACATAAGGCTAGAGAGATACCCTAAGTAACCTTCGCTTGACTTATTTTCTCTCTTCCTTCCAAGATCGAACCAAATATAACCCTTGCGCAAAAACCCTAGCTTCGACTTGCACGTGGGAGAGAGAACTAGCCCAAACACTTCGACTTCCTTTGACCTCTTCCTCGTCCTCTTCTTTGACCTCTTCTTTGTCATCTTCTTCATATAGAATGACAGATGATTGAGTGATCATTTGGAGGACAAGTTCCTCTCTTTATATAGGCCTCTTCAAGGGATAGACGTGGCTCTTCACATAGGCCAACTTGATTTTGGAGATCATTTCAACACTTTAAAGACAAAAATATTTTTTCTTTACTAGATACAATGCTCCCATTGGTGTCTTCAATATATGACAATAACTCTCAAACCCTAGAAGCACCCAATGGGTTCTTGACCTATAAAATGAAAGAACTTGAGCATGAAACCCATGCTCCAATAATAATAATTTCTTTTCATTTTATAATTTACAAGAATACATTTCATACTTATGAAGACCAAACCTAGTTACACATTTTTAAACACTCTCACTTAACTAAGGAGGTATTCATAAGAGGTACATGGTCATTCTCAATCTGAAGAGATCTCATAAAAAGAGTTGGATTGGTAACCCATCTGTCTAGCATCATATTAACCAGTATTGTCACATAGCAAGGCCTTGAATAACAGCTCTATCTCTCCACTAGATCAGGAGCACAATGCTAGCGAGACAATGATTTATAGACACCATCATCATTGTCTCTCTAGGTACATACTCCACCGAGGTGTTCACCGAGTATGACCTTCTTTGCACTATTATTATCTTGGATAGCTAGTCCACAAAGAATATCGGTTCACGACTACTCTTGTCTTGAATGCCCTACCACATTCTTAAAGAGTATTGAATGTCAGATAGTTACCCAATCCTCCATTCTTTCTTCCCATGTGAAGACAAGGATGTAGTGTCTATCTCTCCCTCTCAATTAGGGAGGATACATCAACCAAACGAAGTTTGTCTCTCAAGTACACAAGCTTCTTGTGTTGAGATTTTGGGTAGTGTTGGATGTGCTCTAGCTCTGAAACTCCATGGAGGGGCTAGAACACATGAGATCTCCAAGACCCAGAAATTGTTTGGAGAAATTCCACCCGGAACCTAAGTTATTCAAAATATTAATTATTTTAATGGAAACCCTAAGTCTAACTTAGAGAAATTAAATAATTACAGTGAATTAATTTAGACATGTGGGTGAGAATGTTCTAAGTGATGTGGATCAAGTCTTTTCTAATAGTAGCCGTTGATTAGATATTAGATCACAGTCGTTGATTGTTCGACAAGAAAAGTATTAAAGGAAAGCCTAGGGTCAATTGAAGAATACACACAGAGCAGTAGCACTTGAGCTAAGTCGAAATTTTGGGGTGTGGTTTGCTGAGAATTTTCGAGTAAGCTTGCAGTGCTGGTTAGGGACAGATCGATGAGGGATTATTCAGATCCAAGATCGAGAACATAGAGGCAGAGAGGCAAATATGTACCAGGCAATGCAGAGACCCAATAGGAAGGACGCAGGCCCTTCAGGGTAACGCAGAGGCAACGCTGAGCCCAGAGGGGTGACGCAAGAGCAGCCTGTGCTGCGCAGAGGCTCTAGCAGGGACGCAGAGCTGACGCAGTACTGGGATAGGCAACGCTAGGGTTTCTACTGGGCCAGAAAGGGCTCGTATTCAGCATTTCCAGAAGGTGTGAAGCCTCAGCTGAATCAACCATATTTTCGGTCTCCAAGTGATAGAGGTACATCCGTCATGATTTCTCTGTTGCGAAAACCACCATTGATGCCCTTGATTATATTCAAATATTCTGCATAATAATAAAACCATCTAAGAGTTGTTGCACGAGTTTTCCCGCATTGGGTTTTTCCGGGGACATTGTCTAAAAAACATTGTGTGTGCTTTGTCATGTATGCTTTATTCTTCAATACTTGATCTGTATGTATGTGTAGATCTGTAGTGTGTTTACTTCGCTATTTTCTGAATATTTCTGAAAATAACTTGTATATTTAAAAACACAAGTAGGAGAAGTAAACCAAATTTTTGCAGTAGAAATTTTTGTTAAGTAGTTTCAGAAATTTTCACATGGTGTCAGAGCTATTGCAGATCAGGGGGAGCTGAAGCCATCAGCGAAGCGACGAAGTATTTTGCTGCAGGAAGGCAGATGAAGCTGCACAGATCCAGAAAAAGGTAGCACAACACCAAGGGAACAACGCAGACCCTGTAGGGGTGACGCAGAGCTGACGCAGGCCCAGAAGGGTGACACAGAGCCTGTCAAGCTCACGCAGAGGTGACGCATGCCCAAGAGGGTGACGCAGTCCGAGGGGTAGTGACGTTGTGTCGGTTGTCATGGCTGGAAGTGCAGTTTGATCTTCGAAGTTGTTGGTGGGGCAATGTTTCTGCTGGTGCAGAACAGTGTCTAGCGGGGTTGACAAAGTAAGGGGAAACAGTTCCTTGGCAAATTTTCTAACCAAGAAATCTGAGATTCGATCAGTGAAGTGATCGTAGAGGGTTGATTCGGTAGAGTTGGTGGAGGATTTCCGGCAGGGAAATCACTAGTCAGAGGGAGCATAGTCTCTAGAGGGTTTCTATTGCCAAGAAACCCAGATCCGGACTCTTGCTGAGAGCAGCAGCAGTAGAAGGGAGAAGACATTTTTGCTTCGACATTTTTTTTAGCAGAGATGGCCTCGCACGAATTGAGAGATCAAGACAGGTTGGACGGTGTCCCTAACTTTGTCATCTGGAAAGTCAAGATCTTGTTAGTCCTTGATGAGTATCGTATCAGAGACCATGCCGAGAGGGTTGTGGCCATTCCAGTCGATGTTGATCCTCTAAAGAAGTATGAGGAAAATCAAGTGTGGGCTAAGCGTTTGATCATGGATGGGGTGAAGGATCACATGGTCCCACATATTTCCGAGAAGAAGACGGCAAATGAAATGTGGCAGGCACTAGAAACGTTGCATCAAGGTAGCTCCATCCAGAGGAAGATGCTTCCGGAGAATCAAATGCGAATGTTTGAGATGCACAAGGGAGAGGAGATCGATCCTTTCCTCTTTAGATTGAAGGCTATTCGAGATCATTTGGTTGCAATGGGGGCAACTCCTGATGACGGTCTCAT
Organism: Pinus albicaulis; assembly: GCA_034641835.2. Taxonomy (NCBI): domain Eukaryota; kingdom Viridiplantae; phylum Streptophyta; class Pinopsida; order Pinales; family Pinaceae; genus Pinus; species Pinus albicaulis. The sequence continues at coordinate 649,970,009 of CM076569.1, read as the reverse complement.
GGTGAGGATTTCCCTGAATGTAGTCACCGATGATAGGGAGACCTTCGTCCAAAGTATCTTGGGTCGAACACAACTTCCAAACTAGGAGGACATGTGGGCAATCCTTCATCAAGAGAAATCAGGAGAATAACCCAGAGGGGCAACAACAGTGGAGGAGCCAAAATCAAGAAAGAGGAAGAGGAAGATGCAGCTCTTGCATCGAAGGGACAGAGGCAGCAGCAAGGGAAGAAGAAGAAGGACCTCCCAAAGCTCTAGTGCTTTAGATGTGGCGAATTGGGACACTTCGCCATACTTGTCCTTAGAAGAAGAAGGCAAGGAAGATTCAGATGCCAAGGCTGCAGCAACCAAAGGGGATGATGGCAGTGATGATGGTGTGACCATGAGTGCTCATGTACCTGGAGAAAAGAGGTGGGGCGACATTGATTTATAGTTCTCTTGAACTGCAGATGGGGGGCAGGATTCTTGAGGTGCCCAAACTCTTGGATCACATACGAGCTATGGGAGCCGTTGAAGACAATAGCAGGATGACTGGAGTTAGTTGGTGCAGAGGATCATGGAGGAACTTTGGCAGTGTTGGGATGCTGAAGACTAGACCAGTGCAAAGGAGAGGCAGCAGTAGCGTGGAAGCAGCAGCGCAGAGTCTGATGGGATTTCAGCAACACAGATTCAGTCCTTACGCAGTGCAAAGCAGCAGACAGTGCGGAGCTTCAGAGAGTCAGCGCAATCCAGCAACAGAGGGTGCTTCAGTATCGAGGTGCATCCAAACTGACTTGTCTGTCAGTATTTTGGGTGATGTCCTTCAGTTGCTTACTTCTTAGAAACTAAGTTGCAATGCAGCAATTAGCAGTGGCAATGCTATGGACAGCATGATGCAGCATTTGAGAGGGAGTTGCAATACAGATGAGGCAGTGATTGTGGTAGAGACATGGGCAGCAATACAGAAGGCAGCAACGCAGTGGATGAGGGGCAGCAAGCCGAGCATCAGCAACGTAGGGGACCGATGCCATGGATCAGAGTAACGCTTCTGGTGTGAAGTGTTGCTAGAGCACATTCCTCGCTAAGAGTGAGTGTTGAGATTTTGGGTAGCATCGAATGTGCTCTAGCTCCGAAACCTTGAGGAGGGGCTAGAACACATGAGATCCCCAAGACCCAGAAATCGTTTGGAGAAATTCCACCCGGAATCTAAGTTATTCAAAATATTAATTATTTTATTGGAGACCCTAAGTCTAACTTAGGTAAATTAAATAATTAAAGTGAATTAATTTAGACATGTGGGTGAGAATGTTCTAAGTGACGTGGATCAAGTATTTTCTAATCTTAGTCGTTGATTAGAGATTAGATCACGATCGTTGATTGTTCAAAGAGAAAAGTATTAAAGGAAGGCTTGGGGCCAGTTGGAAAATACACACAAAGTAGTAGCACTTGAGCTAAGTCGAAATTTTGGGGCATGGCTTGCTTATAATTTTCGAGTAAGCTTGCAGTGCTAGTGAGGGGCAGATCGGCGAGGGATTATTCAGATCCGAGGCCGATAATACAGAGGCAAAGAAGCATATCTGTACTAGGCAACGCAGAGACCCAGCAGGAGGGACGCAGCCCAGCCAGGCTCACGCAGAGGCTGACGCGGGCCCTTCAAGGTGACGCAGAGGCAGAGCTGAGCCCAGAGGGGTGACAAAGGACCAGCCTATGCTACGCAAAGGCTCTAGTAGGGACGCAGAGTTGATACAGTACGAGAGAGGTAGCGTTGGGGTTTCCAGTGGGCCAGAAAGAGCTCGTATTCAGCATTTCCAGAAGGTGTGAAGCCTCAACTGAATCAGCCATATTTTTTGTCTCTGAGTGATAGAGGTTCATTTGTCGTGATTTCTCTATTGGGCAAACCACTACTAATGCCCTTGATTGTATTCAGATATTCTGCATAATAATAAATCCCTCTAAGAGATGTTGCATCAGTTTTCCCGCATTGGGTTTTTTTTCGGGGACATTGTCCAAAAAATATTGTGTCCTTTGTCATGTATGCTTTATTCTTCAGTACTTGATCTGTATGTATGTGTAGATCTACAGCGTGTTTACTTCACTATTTTTTTGAATATTTCTAAAAATAACTAGTATAATTAAAAACACAAGTAGGAGAAGTAAACCAGATTTCTGCAGTAGAAATTTTTGTTAAGTAGTTTCATAAATTTTCACATATTGTTCGTAAGTGACTTTTTCAATATATCAGCTACCTACTCATCAATGGAGATATACTGTAGTTGCAGCACACCATTTTGTACTAGCTCTCGAATATAGTGATACTTGTCGTTTATATGCTTTGTCTTTCCATGAAACACTGGATCTTTATACAAACATATACAACTGGTGTTATCACAAAGTATCATTGTAGGGTTCATCAGTCCTTTAAATAGGTCGGATTGCATTTTTTCAACCATACTGCTTCTTTGCTTACTTCAAAGGCTGCAACATAGTTGGCCTCGGCACTACTCAAAGCAACTGTGTCTTGCTATGAGATTGAGACCATAGAGGATCCCAAACTGAAACATCCTCTTGTAGTGCTCCTTCCATCTTGCTCATTGTCTCCCCAGTCAGAATTCGTATATCCAATCAGTTAGACATCATACCTTCTTTCATACTTCAGACAATAGTGGATGGTTCCTCGCAGATATCTCAGAATATGTTTTGTTGTTATCCATTGATCATGCTTCGACTCCACTTGGAATTGACTGAGAACATTTACTGCAAAGCATATGTCTGGTCGAGTATTCACCAAGTACATCAGTGAGCGAATAAGTTGCCTATACATGGAAGGATCCACAGGGCTTGATTTGGAACTCCTTAGTCTCTTCAAGTTTGTGATTTTCGGAATGGTCATAAGCTTGCATTCCATCATGTCAAACCTCTTCAGCATCTTGATACATACTTTCCTTGACCCAAATAAACTTCGCCAGGTCCTTGCCAGACTTCTAGTCCCAAATAGTAATGCATAAGCGCAAGATCCTTCATGTCAAATTTTGTTGCTAGTTGCTTCTTACATTCTTCAATTCGATCTTCTACACCACTCAAGAGCAGAATGATTACAGGTTCTTCATCTACAACCTTGATATAAAGGTTCAAATCAGCATAACTTTTTGTGAAGCCTATTCTTTGTAGGTATGCATCCATTCTAGCATACCATGCCCTTGGTGCTCGCTTGAGACCATATAATGCTTTCTTCAATCTGCAAACATATTCCTTCCTATCCTTATTTTGAATACCAAGGGTTGCTCTATATAGACTTCTTCATCTATTGTGACATTCCGAAAAGCATTCTTGACATCCATGTGGTGGATGTTCCATCCATTGAAGCTACCAGATGTTGATTTATATAGCATCAGAAAGTGTTCTAAGTCTCATTTTTGGTGGAGAGGCTTAGACATCAATGATCCAGAGAACCCAAAAATCGTTTGTGGAAATTCCACTCGGATATGAATTTATTAAAATAATTAATTCTTTTAATGCAGACCCTAAGTATAAACTTAGGGAAATTAAATAATCAAAGGGTATTAATAAAGCAGAGTGTGAATCTTCTAGAAGACGAAGATCAAGTCATCTTTTAATCTGAGCCATTGATTAAAGATATAATCTTGGTCGTTGATTCATCAGCGAGAAGACTATAAGAAGAGACTTGAGGGCCATTTGGAAATCAAGCCAGGGACACTCTCAGTACCCGAAGGAAATCGATTCTGAAGCAAGGGAAATCGATTTCAGTGGGTGAGTTTGTAGAGGCTGGTTACAGAAGCAGAAGGAGAAGGGAGAAGTCAGTTATCGGGGAGCAGATCTCAGGAGGGTGAAGGGAAGGGTGAGCGGATCAGCAGCAAGCACCCCTCCACGCAGAATCACGCAGTCCAGAGAGAGACTGCGCAGAGCATCCACGCTGGTTGACACAGAGGGTGAAGGAGGTCACCTCGAGGGTCCGAAAATTGTCTAGGAGGTCTAGAAAATTGTGCCAGGTGTTTGCTAATTTTTCTTTGTTCATCAGACACCTGTAAATGTACTTTCCATTTATGAAGATAAATATAAAACCCTCATATGTTGCACCGGTTTTCCCACATTAGGTTTTTCCGGGGACAATTGTCCAAAACATCTGTGTTCATATGGTTTTTTCTATTGTGTTATTGGTGTAAATTATCTTTCTGTTCGTATGCTCTTAACGATAGTGAAGATCTGCAAATGTGTTTATTTCAGAATTTACTGAAGCATCTGTAAATAACTTATCGCATAAGTAGGAGAAATAAACCAAGAATTGCAAAAATATTTTCCTCTTGAAAATTTCACATGGTATCAGAGCAAAGGGCTAAAAACAGAAAGGGAGGATCTGCTATGGACCAGAGGAAGGGTTCACATAGTCAAAGGGACTCACGCAGTCCTCCGGAGCACGCAGAAATGCAGAGAAAACATGACATGAAGGTGCTAGCATCCAGACTAGAGGAGGATCTTGCCTGTGTGTCAAGCACAGCTCCTCTGGGTGTTTGGTATATTGATAGTGGAGCATCTGCTCATATGACGGGGGTTCAAGAATGTTTTTCGAGCTATCAAGAAGAGCAGATGAATTTCCAAATAACTATGGGAAACAAGGCAAAATGTACCCCCATTGGGAGAGGTACCGTAACATTTCAGACGGAGAATGGAAACATAATTTGAGCCACGAATGTTCTGCATGTACCAGGGTTGGGGATGAATTTACTCTCGGTGTCTCAACTTCAGAACAAGGTGTTAAGTTTAGAACATGTTCTATGCCATTTCAGATTAGGGCACACAATACTGAAGCAGATAAAACATACTAATAGATCGATGGAAAACAAGTCAAAACAGAGATAATGAATGGTGGTGTTACGACGATCAGCAGGATGCTTCTACCAGCAAAGTCTCCAATAGGTCATTCATCCAAGTATGTCACACATAACCCCAGAACAACCCAAACAAAGAACTCCACAAATACGCAGCTCCATCGCCATCAAGAGAGAAGAAAATCCTCCACACAATGTGTGTATAATGAACTCCAAGTCTCTCCATTATATAGGCCTCTTTGGGGGTGTGTGACACGCTCTTTAAGACATTTAAGTCTATATTATATTCCAGGCCAAACTAGCACATAAGTGGAATAAATTGAAAGTACATGTTCTGCTCATCCGATCGAGATGATCTTTAGATCAATCTTACACCTCTCCGAAAGAGGAATCCAATAAAAATATTGGGATCGTCAACTGAGCAGCACAACCCGGAGTTTGGACCTAGTTATCCAATTTTAACACAAGGGCTATAACGTATAGTTTATTCAAGATAAGGTGTATGTCAAACACCCTAACTGGAGCAAAAAGGCACAAATCAGAGTAAGGAGTCACAAGCTATATAAGCTCCAGCTTGAATCTCCGGTAGCCCTGATCGGCAGTACAGACGACAAAGATCTGAATGAGTTATGGCACAGAAGGATGGGGCATCTACATCGTAGAGCCTTGGGGATTCTCAAAAATACTGTCATAGGGGCTCCTCAAATGCACAAAGAAAGACGAAGTTTGCAAGGGATGCGTACTATGGAAGTACGCTAAGGCAGCATTTCCAAGAAGCAGCAGCAGAGCCAAAGGTGTATTAGAGTTAATACACTCTGACATTTGCGGTCTAATGTCCACAACAGCTCTCAGTGGGGCAAAGTATTTTGCAACCTTCATTGATGATTATTCCAAGAAAACTTGGATCTAGAAGACCAAAGATGAAGTCTTTAATCGGTTTAAAGATTTCAAAGCATTGCTGGAGAACTCTATAAGAAAGAAGATCAAGAAGTTGAGGTCAGATAACGATGGAAAATATATCGATAAAAACTTCACAAATTTTTGTGCACAAGAAGGCATCAAGAGAGAATGGACAACTCGTTACAATTCAAAACAGAATGGAGTTGCAGAACGGAAGAATCAAACCATAATATAAGCTGCAAGGGCAATGTTGTATGACCAGGAGATGCCCAAATTCTTATGGGGAGAGGCCTGCAACACAGTGTTTTATATTCAGAACAAAGTTCCCAATAGAGCTTTGGGGAAGGTTACTCCCGAAAGTGTGTTCACAGGCAGCAAGCCAGAAGTGAGCCACATCAAGATATTCAGCAGCATAGCATACTGCCACGTTCCAGAGGAAAAGAGGAAAATGCCGAATCAAACTGAAAAAAAGGGTTTTCTGATGGGCTATAGTGAGAATGCAAAGGCATACCGCATCTATATTCCAGAGAGCAGGAAAGTCGTGGTAAGAAGGGATGTAAAATTCCTAGAGGAGAAAGCCTTTAGGAAATCTCGAGAGATGGCCACAGATACACAGATTGAGGAAGATCCACTGGTACAGCCTCAACGACCTATGGAGGAGAGGTCCAGTGCCTCTCCAAGGCACAATCCTTTTGAGGGGAGCTCCTCCAATGAAGAACAGGTGAGACCAGCCACCACTAATGGGAGACCGAGCAGAGAACTCTAACAGATTCTTAGAGATGCAAAAGGATTTGTTGGAGCACCAAGAAAAGGGAAAAGGATAAGGAAGCAACTTGACAGATATTGGGCGTTGGTAGCTCAGGGTGGAGAGCCCTCTACCTTTCGGGAAGCAGCTCAACATCAGGTATGGGTAGATGCCATGGTGGAGGAATATAGCTCCATCATGACAAATGATGTCTGGGAAGTAGTCCCAAGACCACAGGACAGATCTGTTGTAGGATCCACATGGATCTACAAGATCAAATATGTTGCAGATGGCAGCATAGAGAAATTCAAAGCAAGATTTGTAGCAAAGGGGTGTGCCCAGAAGGAAGGCATTGACTATGAAGAAACCTTTGCTCCAGTAGCATGATACACTTCTATCAAATCCATCATCTCTCTGGCAGCACAGATGGGATGGGAGATTCACCAGATGGATGTCAAGAATGTGTTCTTGAACGATGTGATAGAGGAGGAAGTGTACATAGAGCAGCCAAAGGGCTTCGAGACACGAGCAGAAGACTCATGTTTGCAGACTTAAGAAAGCCTTGTATGGCTTAAAACAAGCCCCTAGGGCATGGTATGGTCGGATTGATGCCTACTTGCAGAAGATGGGGTTCATCAAGAGTGACACAGATCCCAACTTATACTACTTAAGAGTAGGACATGAGCCGCTTATTCTTGTTCTATATGCGGATGACTTGTTTTTGACCGGGTCAACCAAGCTCATCAAAGACAGCAAGGAGAATCTGGCAACAGAATTCGACATGAAGGACCTGGGGCAGATGCACTATTTTCTTGGTTTAGAAGTTTGGCAGCCAGAAGGGGAAATATTCCTAGGACAAGGAAGATACACGACAGAGGTTTTGAAACAATTTCAGATGGAAGAAGATAGAAACATCAGAGGATGATGAGGCTGATCCCACATTGTACAGACAGCTCATTAGGTCATTGATTTATCTGGTCAACACGAGACCAGACATCTGTTATGCAGTGAATACTCTCAGTCAGTTCATGGTGGAACCAAGGAGGGCTCACTAGGCAGCAGCCAAACATATTCTCAAATACTTGAGAGGGGCAGTCAAGTATGGACTAAAGTACACCAAGGGAAATGAGATTCAGTTGAGTGGGTTCACAGATGCAGACCGGGAGGGAAGCACAGTAGATCGGAAAAGTACCAGTGGGTACTGTTTCAGTCTCGGATCAGGAATGACCTCCTGGTGCAGCAGGAACAGAAGTCCGTAGCACTAAGCTCAGTCGAGGCAGAGTACATGGCAGCAAGCACAGCTTCGTGCAAGGTCATATGGCTCCGCAAATTGCTCTTGAACTTACTCAAGATGCGGATAGAACCGACCGAGATTATGTGTGATAATCAGAGTTGCATCAAGCTCTCTGAAAATCCTGTGTTTCATGACCAGTCGAAGCACATTGACATTCGGTGTCACTTTATCAGGGACTATGTCTAGAAGGGAGCAGTGCAGTTGCGATACACTCCTACAGGGGAACAAGTGGCAGATATCCTCACAAAGGCTCTAAGTAAGATTAAGTTCGCTTACTTCAGAGAGAAGATGGGTATGGTCGAGAACCCCTTCCACTAGAGGAAAGGGTGGTCTTCAGAAGAAGATGGAGTTGCAGTATGGATCTTGCAGTGACAGGGCAGCAGTACAGGAAGCAGCAGCGCAAAGATGAGGAGCAGCAGCCAAGACACCATCAGCGCAACAGATGTTGTAGAGTCAGAGCAGTACAGCGGTATCTTGCGTAAACACCTTCCTCGCTAAGAGGGAGTGTTTATTTCTATAGCATCGGAAAGTGTTCTAAGTCTCATTTTCGGTGGAGAGGCTTAGACATCAGTGATCCAGAGAACCCAAAAATTGTTTGTAGAAATTCCACTCGAATATGACTTTATTAAAATAATTAATTATTTTAATGCAGACCCTAAGTATAAACTTAGGGAAATTAAATAATTAAAGGGTATTAATAAAGCAGAGTGTGAATCTTCTAGAAGACGAAGATCAAGTCATCTTTTAATCTGAGCCATCAATTAGAGATATAATCTTGGCCATTGATTCATCAGCGAGAAGACTATAAGAAGAGACTTGAGGGCCATTTGGAAATCAAGCTGGGGACACTCTCAGTACCAGAAGGAAATCGATTCTGAAGCAAGGGAAATCGATTTCAGTGGGTGAGTTTGCAGAGGCTGGGTTACAGAAGCGGAAGGAGAAGGGAGAAGTCAATTATCGGGAAGCAAATCTCAAGAGGGTGAAGGGAAGGGTGAGTTGATCAATAGCAAGCACCCCTCCATGCAAAATCACGCAGTCCAGAGAGGGACTGCGCAGAGCATCCACGCTGGTTGACGCAAAGGGTGAAGGAGTTCACCTCGAGGGTCCGAAAATTGTCTGGGAGGTCTAGAAAATTGTGCCAGGTGTTTGCTAATTTTTCTCTGTTCATCAGACTCCTGTAAATGTACTTTCCATTTCTGAAGATAAATATAAAACCCTCATCTGTTGCACTGATTTTCCCACATTGGGTTTTCCCGAGGACAATTGTCCAAAACATCTGTGTTCATATGGTTATTTCTATTGTGCTATTGGTGTAAATTATCTTTATGTTCTTAGGCTCTTAACGATAGTGAAGATCTGCAAATGTGTTTATTTCATAATTTACTGAAGCATCTGTGAATAAATTATCTCATAAGTAGGAGAAACAAACCAAGAATTACAGAAATATTTTCCTCTTGAAAATTTCACACCAGAGAGACTAATGAACGAATCATTGTATATCTTACTATTGAAGAAAATATCTCTTCGTAGTTGATGCCTTCTAGTTGAGAGAAACCCCTAGCCTCAAATATTTCCTTATATTTATCTATACTTCCATTTGTCACATGCTTGATCTTGTAGATCAATTTGGAAGTTATGACAGATTTGTCTTCAGGCCTAGGTACGATCTCCCAGACTCCATTCTTCATTATAGATTGATACGCTTCATTTAGGGCATTTTTCAATTCCTGATGATTTATAGCCTCTTCAAAAGTGGATGGTTTTGCTTCTATTAGTTTTGTCATGTATGCAGCATACCCAGAATATTTCTTGGGTTTGTTGCTTTCTCTAAATGATCCTTTCGCTGCCCCATGACCTTTTGCATCAAGTAGTGTAGATTTCAACCAATTAGGTCTTTTTCTTATTTCAGGGATGACCACAGGTTGAACAGGCTCACTAGGACATTCTTCTTCATGGTGTGATTCTTCTTCTCCCTTGTCGACTTCTTCCTCAAATACCGGAAGTTCTTCATCATCAAAGTCTATGGAAAGTTCCTTTGATTTATTGAATGTTGTGCTTTCATCAAATATGACATCACGACTGACTTCTATGTGATGTCCTATTATGTAGATCCTATAGGATTTTGATGAGTAGTTGTACCCAACAAAGGTTCCCTTCATGCCTGATGGATCCAACTTCTTTCTTTTGTCCTCTAGTATATGGATATATAGAGGACACCCAAAGATCCGGAAATGATCTACAGATGGCTTCTTTCCAGTGAACACTTCCTCCAGAGTTTTGTTGTCTAGGGATTTGTGGGGACTTCGATTCTAATGTAAACAGTTGTCTTTGTGGCTTCTCCTCATAAAAACTTAGGTAGATCTTGATCTTGTAACATTGCTTTTACACTTCCTTCAATGGATCTATTCTTTCGTTCTGCAACTCCATTTTGCTCTGGATAATATAGGCCTATGGTAACTAGCGCCAAACTCCACTTTGCATTGCTCATATGATGGAGATGATATTTTTGTTGCATTCCTCTTTTGGAGTGGTGCGAGATTGATCTAAATACCATCTTGTTTGGATGAGTAGAAGTCAGATTTTGAATTTATTTTCCACACATGCATTTTTTCAAGGTCAACGAGAATTGTAATGTAGGCTCACAAGCCCCAAAAGATGTGTCACACACCCTCATTGATGGATATAAAAAGGAGGCACTCAAATCTGATTTGATCATCAACTCATCTCACACATTCTCTCTCCATCTGATTGGTTCGTACAGCCTTAGGAGACATTCTCTCCTCCACACGTGTGAAAGGGTTCCTGAAGTTTTTGGATTGTTCAAAGGTTTTCTGTGCAGCGTTGACTTGTAATGTAGGCTCACAAGCCCCAAAAGATGTGTCACACACCCTCATTGATGGATATAAAAAGGGGAGACTCAAACCTCATTTGATCATCAACTCACCTTACACATTCTCTCTCCATCTGATTGGTTCGTACAGCCTTAGGAGACATTATCTCTTCTCCGCACGTGTGAAAGGGTTACTAAAGTTTTCGGATCGTTCAAGGGTTTTTTGTGCAGTGTTGACTTTGGGTCAACCTTGTTTTTTTTACTTCGATCTTTGGGTTAGATTCCGAGCTTGAGAGGTCATAGCTGAAGGCACAGAAATCAAGGAATTCCGAGCTAATTTGACTATTGTGTTGACCACAACGTTGACCATAGATTTGTTGAAGTTTGACTGCAGCGTTGACCAGGTCTGACTGAAGGATTACGCATTGTTTTAGGCTAACTTTGACTATTTCAAGAGGCCGAGTTTGACTGGCTTTGACCAAGCTCCATTGGGAGACATTTTGTTGATTTGAACAGCGTTGACTTTGTTGGCTAGAGCATCCTGTTGACTGTTGAAAATTGTACTTTCTCTATCTGCTAATTTTGAAGAATAATAAGAAGATTTGATCAAACGGTTTTCTCTGCATTGGGGTTTTTCCCTGGCATCCACCAAATTATTGTGTCCTCTTGTCTTGGCTTGTCTACTGATTGTTTATTTATGTTTTATCAGCATTTACTGTCAATGTTAATGTGATTGCTAAACAGGAAATTGAATTGGGCTAATAAGAAAGATTGAAGTAAATTGTTCTAAGCATAGAACACACCATCGTTAACTAAAATTAACATGGTATCAGAGTTGAGGTGAAGACAAAGCCCAAGCAAGAGTGAGAAGAGCAATCATAAAGTTGAATAGACAAGGACCAGGGTCAATGGCTTCCTCATCATACTTCAAATATGATGGCAAGCTCAATGATAAGTCTGATTATCATGCTTGGAAAATGTCTTTGAATTTGACATTGGAGGAACAAGATGTTATGGATTGTGTGCAAGGAAAGATCATTGAGCCTCCATCAAATGCATCGGCTGCCACTAAAAGAAAGTACAAGAAAGGGGAAAACAAAGTGAAGAAGATCATCATGGATTCTATGTTGAGAATTAGGTAGGGCTAGGTTTAATTCCAATTCTCTTCTTGATAATTACTTGTGAGCTTACTTATTTTACTTATGTCTTCTCTTCTTAGATTATTATGTCTTTCATCAAGTCAATTACCAAAACACACGAGACACAAATTTAGGCTCTTCAAGCCAGGGCCAAAACCTCTCCCTCATGTAGTGGAAAACCCACAAGAAATTCTTCTTATAGACTTGTTGACCACACTTTGTCAACTACCCCATAGCAGTACACCCCCATTTTTTGAAATGGGATTCGTCATGTTCGACGTGGTCACGCCATTCAGATTCCATCATCAGTCAACAAACGACATTTTGTTATAAATGATGTAAACCCATTCTGCATGTTATAATGTAAATGATCTAAGTAACACCGTCAATGTATGTAACAACCTAAGTAAGTCTAGTATGTTGGTGATGATTTCTATCCTAAGAGGTTTTTTGTCTCACTGATTTACTTGTGTTTTTCGACACAAGTTATCGATAGAGTTTTCCCTCCAGCCTCACCCCAAAGCTAGGGTGGATTTTGTCATCAGCATGCTAAGTGAGTCCTAGTGTTTTCTATCGAGTCCTTGTAAAAGTAGTTTGGGAATAATCCTATCTATTTGGCTAGATTATTTTATTACAAGCTACTTAGTCTACTAGATCATGTTTTGAGTCGCAGAATTGGGTATTTATTTGAGAGTCTATACGAATGGGTATTCCCCCTTCATGTGTCTAAATGTATCTATCTTATGTAAAGAGGGTTGGAAAAAATAATTAAAATCCCCTCTCAATTAATTAATTAAATTTTCTGGTCAATTAATAAAAAATCAAAAGCCAGAAATTTAATTAATTTTAGGTCCTAGGCGACGATAAAATTCTTCAAAGGCAAAATTCGTTGGTCCTTAAAAAATGAATTTTTAAAGGCCCCAGGCCAAGGGAAAATTGAGAATTTTAAGAAATTTTGGACCTTTGGGCCTAGGTGGTTAAGTCAAAGTCAAAAATTTGAGGTAATTAACTCAAAAATAGTATTTTTGAGTTAATTAAGATGAATTTAAATGATAAATTCGTTTTTTCTCCAAATTTATAATTTTTAATGATCCAGTTAAAAGATGATTAAATCTTATAGACGATCGAAATTATTTTGACATGGATCAACCAAACTAGCCGTTGGAAATTTTGTCCTATAAATTAAGAGGTCTTTGTCAGTCTTGAGTCATCCGATCTTTGGATCGTGCACTTGTCTTGGAAGCTCTTGTAATTTCTTTTGAGGAATAAAGCATAAAGATTTTGGGGTTACAAATTTTGGTGTTCCTTTTCCAAATCTATGTGGTGATTCATTTCTAAACTCTGCTACTTTGTTTTTGCATTTTATCGTTGATGGCCTTCATGGATTAATTTGCATACAGGTATCTTGTGCAGTTTTTTGGGTTCATAAAATGACATTTTGATTTTTTTTGAAGGATCTCATGTTATTTTCTTAAATCTCTATCGATCTAAAGTTCAGATCTATGTGTGCAGGGAAATTTTTTTTTAAGATTTGAGCGTCTGGGGAAGTTTTCAGGGGGACCAGCCGACTCTCAGATTCATAAATCTGAAAAAGCCCATTGTTTCTAATTTCCTGAATCTATCTTACAAATTTGTGTTTTTTACAGAGTCTTTTAAGGTTTGTGCCTCTCTTTAAAATTTCAAATACCTAAAAAATTAAAATTGTGCTGAAAAGGGTTCAAATTTGGCCATGAGGGCCTCAGATCTGTAAATTAGCTTGTAAATTTGTATTTTTATTAGGGTTGTAAGGGTTTAATAAATTTCTAGGTGTATATATTTTCAGATCTGATTGGTTTTGTAGGTTACAGGGTTCACTCAGAAAAAAAATTTAGATCTGAGCCAAATCTAACCCCCAAGAGCCAAATCTGGCCTCAAATCGCCTCTGTGAGCAAATCTGAATATCATATGATTAGAGGAGCATTGAAAATCAGAGTTTGATGGAAAATTTTTAAATTCTAAGTTTGTTGGGTGAAATTTATGTGTACTGGGTTCATTAAAATTATTCTGCCTTTGCAAAAAACGCTGTCAGTACCTATCGATCTGCCATCATCCTTCTTCTCGTTCCTCAGACCACATCTCTTATCTCTGTCGTCGACTCTCTGCAAATTCCTCCGTGTCTTCACTTTTTCGTCACACCCAGCTACTTGCCTCTGCCCTTATCCGACGTTCTCTTTTCTCCTTTGCCATCCAAGCCAGTTCCTCTTTGCTGTCGACTACATTTCTTCTTTCACGCCGTCCAGTCTTCACGTCTCTCCCTTCATTTCTTTCCATTGAGATCACGTTCCTCCTTGCTACCGTAAACCTTCCTCTCCGTCCAGCCTCTGCATTTCCTTTACCCTCGACGTCGAACCCGTCTCCTCTGCCTGCAATTTCATCCGTCGTCCCTTCTCATTTGCCATCGCTTTCCTCACCTCGCCTCTTCCTCTACGTATATCCTCTGCCTTTGTTGTCATTCGAACCTGTATCCTCTACCCATCAACCCTGCTGTCGGCTTCTTCTCATGCCACCATCTGCTTCGTTGACCTGCAAGCTCAAACAAACGCATACACAACATCAAAGTCTCAAAGCCCGAGTTTATTTTTTTTATTTGATTTCGGATACTTTTTTTAGTTGGAATAGCATTATATTTTTTTAATGTATAGTTTTAGATTTTCTTTTAGCGTAGTTTAGTAGCATTAGGATTTGATTTTTTAAATTTTAGTTTAGATTTCATTTGAAATAGCATAGTTTGGGTATATGTGTAATTAGATTTCGATTTTTTGTTTAGTTAGTGTTTAGTTCTAGTTTTTTTATTTTTTTTGTTTAATTCGACTTTGTTAGTTTTTAGTCTTTAGCCTTAGTTTTTAAATATTTGTTTTTAGATTCCAAACTTCAATTTTAGTTTAGTTTTAATGTTTTAGATTTTAATTTGATTAGTTTTTTTGTTTTAATTTTTTAAATTTTAACTCTTAGATTAGCTTTAGATTTTAATTTAGCTTTAGTTTGTTTGGTTTTAGCTTGTAGTTTTAGACTTTGGATTTTAAATTTTAAATTTTTGTTTAGGATTTAAAAATTAAAAAAAATAATAAAAATAATAATAAAATTTCAAAAATTCAAGTCCTATAGTCAAATGAGCATTAAAATTTTTATCTAAGATTTGACGGTGGAGCATTTTAATTTTCGAATCAGGTTATATTGGAATATCATAATTTCGAAAATATTTCAAGCATCTGCCATTTACACTTAATGATCGTTTCATGATAGCTTTGCTTCAGTATCTTAATGAATGGTTGTGGTGCTTTCTATTGAACTTCATTGCGGTCATAGCAGCAGTTATACATCTAATACTTAACTTTAATTGCATAACGGGATCTTTTAACTCCATAAGGTACTGGATTTAATGTAACTGATCTTGGAAATCTCGTTAATCTTATCAAGTATTTGGTGTTTTAGCTGTGTCTCCTAGATTTGTTGATTTGCAACCAATTCTTGTCCTTCATTTCTGTTAGGGTCTACCTCCCTTAGCTTGCAAGGAGACAACTTAGATAGAGAGATTGGGGATCAGGGTGACAGCCCTCGATCTGAGCCGTTGTCGCGGTGCCTAGACAATCTGTGCGACAACCTTTTTTGGCGTCGTTGCCAAGGAGAGAGTTTTTTTCTGTCCTTGGTCTTAACGACATTTTATCATCTTCTAATCTTTTTTCACCATTCATTAGCCTGTCACAAGGGATCACATTTTCTCGCGTCTTTTCATCTCTTCATCTCTTCATCTTTTCATCAACTAGTTATTTCATCATCATATCTTTAGCACCTGGACATTTCGGTTGGCTTCTTGTTTGGATGGCGACTCCACTTATTCATCTATTTACTCCCAGACAAGAATCCCCCCCTGATATCCATCTGTTATTCTCGATTATTTCTTCTATTTTCAGAATTAGTTTCGTGTTCAAGTGGCGACTCCAATTCTTTCATTTCTTACAAGAGTTCCTGCTAAGAAGTTCGCTTCTTGAAGATCTTTTGATTATTCTTGAACACGGATCTATTTCTTAAAGCAGGTCATCATGGATGACACCTTTCATGACATGCCAGAAGAGGTCATTTCTAAATTGCCTTTTTTCTCAGGAGGTGATACATGCACTGCTCTAAAACATCTAAGGATGGTCACCTTTTTTATATATAAATATTGTCGTGCTTCACAATATAATCGTGAAGATTTCAAGATACGTATCTTTGGTTATTCCTTAAAAGGTGATGTTATCGATTGGTTTCGAAATTGTCCTGAGGAGTATTGTTTACAAGACATCATTGATGCTTTTACAGATAAATATATAAAACAAGATGACTCGCCTTGTGCTCCCAGTATTATGCAAAATAATGAAACTGATCTTGTAAAGAACTCAACTCTCAACAGGAGATTTATAGACAATTCTCAAGATGAATCCACTTGTACCACGACAGCACAAATCCATGATAGTGGTGAAGCAGAAACAAATTGTCAAATCAGTCTTGACAATGATAAGCATCTTGTTAACGAATTGATTCAGATGGTTAAGAATATACAGCTAAATCAAACTCAGGTAATCAAGAATATGGAGGCCAACCAGGCTCAAATCATTAAGAATATGGAACTTAATCAAAAAATAATAATAGTGGATCACGCCAGGGAAATTGGTTCTATACAGAGCAAGTTATTGGCCTTAGAAGAAAAATATATCAAGGAAATGATGATCATGGAAACAAATCATGAGAAAGAGATGAACTGTATGCAAAATTTCTTCATGGCCATGAAAACAGATAATGATAAAATGATTCAAAACATGGAAGCTAACCAGATCAATCTTCAGAATAGGATAAATACCATTGAAGCAAGTCATGCACAGGAAATAAATGTCATGGAAAACAGATTAAAGATGATGGAAGTTAATCATTCTAATCAGATGTCTCTTGAGCACAATTTGTTGACTATTGAAGGGAGTCATGTGAAGGAAATTACTATTGATAATGTTAAGCATCCCACTGATATCCAAAAGAAGTTGGAAAAAATGGAAAGATCACACATGCAGAATTTCCAACCCAAGTCAGATTTGTCAACAGATCATAGGCCTCCCAGTTTGTTGAAGCAATTTCCATCTTATCACACGGAGGTCACTTTTCCCATTAAGGAAGAATTAACTATGGATACAAAGGACGTTGAGACAGACCAAGCTTATGTGTCACGTTTAACAAAGTATATTCAAAATAAGATTGATCACATTCCAGGCTCATCAGATGTTTTATACAAGCATTTTCAAGATAAGGACAAGAAATCTACAGTAGTCTCATTGCTGACATCACAGCCCACTCAGACGAAGAGAAAAAAGCATAAAGGAAGAAGTAAGAGGTTTGATTCGTCTGATGGTTGAGAGCAGCTTGACTTTCGGATAAGACAGAATCCTACAATTAGCAAGATTGGACATGGCACATCTGAAAAGCAGCCTACAGACTTGCCTGAAAGCAGGGAAATGCTCAACATGCACTATATTGAACACATCTGATGCCACAGGGCATCCTTTGTATTCTATCTCTAACCTTACACCTTGTCATCTCAGCATTTCATTTTGCAGTTAGAGTAGATTTATTTTTCATGTTCAGTAGAATAATAAATAAAAGAAGAGCTTCTGTTTTTCATGAGCTTAATGTTATATGATGATATTTGGATGGACACTACTTATGTAATCTTGTGTGTTGCTTGGATGCAGATTCTGGATTCTCACATTCCTTCAATGAAGCAACGTGTCCCCAAGTAGAGCCAGATGTTGACCACACTTTGTCAACTACCCCATAGCAGTACACCCCCATTTTTTCAAATGGGATTCATCATGTTCGACATGGTCGCACCATTCAAATTACATCATCAGTCAACAGACGACATTTTGTTATAAATGATGTAAACCCATTCTGCATGTTATGATGTAAATGATCTAAGACCGTCAATGTATGTAACAACCTAGGTAAGCCTAGTATGTTGGTGACGATTTCTATCCTAGGAGGTTTTTTGTCTCACTGATTTACTTGTGTTTCTCGACACAAGTTATCGGCAGAGTTTTTCCCTCCAGCCTCACCCCAAATCTAGGGTGGATTTTGTCATCAGCATGCTAAGTGAGTCCTAGTGTTTTCTATCGAGTCCTTGTAAAAGTAGTTTGAGAATAATCCTAGCTATTTGGCTAGATTATTTTATTACAAACTACTTGGTCTACTAGATCATGTTTTGAGTTGCAGAATTGGGTATTTATTTGAGGGTCTATACGAATGGGTATTCCCCCTTCATGTGTCTAAATGTATTTATCTTATGTAAAGAGGGCTGGAAAAAATAATTAAAATCTCCTCTCAATTAATTAATTAAATTTTCTGGTCAATTAATAAAAAATCAAAAGCTAGAAATTTAATTAATTTTAGGTCCTAGGTGAGGATAAAATTCTTCAAAGGCAAAATTCGTTGGTCCTTAAAAAATGGATTTTTAAAGGCCCCAGGTCAAGGGAATATTGAGAATTTTAAGAAATTTTGGACTCTTGGGCCTAGGTGGTTAAGTCAAAGTAAAAAATTTAACTCAAAAATAGTATTTTTGAGTTAATTAAAATGGATTTAAATCATAAATTCGTTTTTCCCCAAATTTATAATTTCGACAGTCCAGATTAAAAGATGATTAAATCTTATCGACGGTCGAAATTATTTTGACATGGATCAACCAAACTAGTCGTTGGAGATTTTGTCCTATAAATTAAGAGGTCTTTGTCAGTCTTGAGTCATCCGATCTTTGGATCGTGCACTTGTCTTGGAAGCTCTTGTAATTTCTTTTGAGGAATAAAGCATAACGACTTTGGGGTTATAAATTTTGGCATTCCTTTTCCAGATCTATGTGGTGATTCATTTCTAAACTCTGCTACTTTGTTTTTGCATTTTATGGTTGATGAACTTCATGGATTAATCTGCATACAGGTATCTTGTGCAGTTTTCTGGGTTCATAAAATGACATTTTGATTTTTTTTGAAGAATCTTATGTTATTTTCTTAAATCTCTATCGATCTAAAGTTCAAATCTAAGTGTGCAGAGAAATTTTTTTTAAGATTTGAGTGTCTGGGGAAGTTTTCAGTTGGACCAGCCGACTCTCAGATTCATAAATCTGAAAAAGCCCATTGTTTCTAATTTCCTGAATCTATCTTACAAATTTGTGTTTTTTACAGAGTCTTTTAAGGTTTGTGCCTCTCTTTAAAATTTCAAATACCTAAAAAATTAAAATTGTGCTGAAAAGGGTTCAAATTTGGCCATGAGGGCCTCAGATCTGTAAATTAGCTTGTAAATTTGTATTTTTATTAGGGCTGTAAGGGTTTAATAAATTTTTAGGTGTATATATTTTCAGATCTGATTGGTTTTGTAGGTTACAAGGTTTACTCAGAAATTTTTTTTTAGATCTGAGCCAGATCTAACCCCCAAGGGCCAGATCTGGCCTCAAATCGCCTCTGTGGGTAAATCTAAATATCATATGATTAGAGGAGCATTGGAAATCAGAGTTTGACGGAAAATTTTTAAATTCTAAGTTTGTTGGGTGAAATTTATGTATACTGGGTTCATTAAAATTATACTGCCTTTGCAAAAAACGTTGTCAGTACCTATCGATCTGCCATCATCCTTCTTCTCGTTCCTCAGACCACGTCTCTTATCTCTGTCATCGACTCTCTGCAAATTCCTCCTTGTCTTCACTTTTTCGTCACACCCAGCTCCTTGCCTCTGCCCTTATCCGACGTTCTCTTTTCTCCTTTGTCGTCCAAGCCAGTTCCTCTTCGCTGTCGACTACATTTCTTCTTTCACGTCGTCCAGTCTTCACATCTCTCCCTTCATTCCTTTCCATCGAGATCACGTTCCTCCTTGCTGCCGTAAACCTTCGTCTCTGTCCAGCCTCTACATTTCCTTGGCCCTCGACGTCGAACCCGTCTCCTCTGCCTGCAATTTCATCTGCCGTCCCTTCTCATTTGTCGTCTCTTTCCTCACCTCGCCTCTTCCTCTGCGTATATCCTCTGCCTTTGCTGTCATTCGAACCCATCTCCTCTGCCCATCAACCCTGCCGTCGGCTTCTTCTCGTGCCACCGTCCGCTCCGTCGACCTGCAAGCTCAAACAAACGCATACACAACATCAAAGTCTCAAAGCCCGAGTTTATTTTTTTTATTTGATTTCGGATTCTTTTTTTAGTTGGAATAGCGTTATATTTTTTTAATGTATAGTTTTAGATTTTTGTTTAGCGTAGTTTAGTAGCGTTAGGATTTGATTTTTTAAATTTTAGTTTAGATTTCATTTGAAATAGCATAGTTTGGGTATATGTATAATTAGATTTCGATTTTTTGTTTAGTTAGCGTTTAGTTCTAGTTTTTTTATTTTTTTTGTTTAATTCGACTTTGTTAGTTTTTAGTCTTTAGCCTTAGTTTTTAAATATATGTTTTTAGATTCCAAACTTTAATTTTAGTTTAGTTTTAATGTTTTAGATTTTAATTTGATTAGTTTTTTTGTTTTAATTTTTTAAATTTTAACTCTTAGATTAGCTTTAGATTTTAATTTAGCTTTAGTTTGTTTGGTTTTAGCTTGTAGTTTTAGACTTAGGATTTTAAATTTTAAATTTTTGTTTAGGATTTAAAAATTAAAAAAATAATTAAAAAATTTCAAAAATTTAAGTCCTATAGTCAAATGAGCCTTAAAATTTTTATCTAAGATTTGACGGTGGAGCATTTTAATTTTCGAATCGGGTCATATTGGAATATCATAATTTCGAAAATATTTCAAGCATCTGCCATTTACACTTAATGATCGTTTCATGATAGCTTTGCTTCAGTATTTTAATGAATGGTTTTGGTGCTTTCTATTGAACTTCATTGCAGTCATAGCAGCAGTTATACATCTAATACTTAACTTTAATTGCATAACGGGATCTTTTAATTACATAAGGCACTGGTTTTAATGTAATTGACCTTGGAAATCTCGTTAATCTTATCAAGTATTTAGTGTTTTAGTTGTGTCTCCTAGATTGGTTGATTTGCAACCAATTCTTGTCCTTCATTTCTGTTAGGGTCTACCTCCCTTAGCTTGCAAGGAGACAGCTTAGATAGAGAGATTGGGGATCAGGGTGACAGCCCCCGATCTAAGTCGTTGTCGCGGTGCCTAGACAATCTGTGCGACAACAAGACTTTCAATTGACAAGTACCATGACCATGACTCAGACCCTTGACCTATGTATGCCTCCAAGACCTTGTCATTGCTTTCTTCTTGACTTCTTCTTGGTGATCCTTCCTTTAGCACTCTTCTGCACCAATACTAAGAAACTCAGTTCCTAGTGAATTCCTTTCGTCCTCCTAGAGATTCTTTAGCACTTTGTAGTATCTTCTTCTGGCCTCAGCCCCCTAGATATACTTCAACACCTTGATAACCATGTCTTACCTTTCGACCTTCCTTTTATGCACTGATCTGCACTCGCTTACTTAGAGAAAATTGATCTCTTTTCAGCAACCCTTAACTCAGTTATTTCTGTCCCTAACAGTCTTCTTCTTTTTGCATTCTATGACATTCCTTTTTACAGCTTCTATCTGCACCCTTTTACACTTGCACCAAGCAGCACCAGCCCTCAAACAATCTTCGGAATTCTTTGTGATCGCAGTAATCGTATCACAGAATTAACTTTGAAATTATTGTGATCTCTTTTCGCATTTCTTTAGATAGTATCTCCGTTGTTTTACATGTACTTTTGTATGTGTGATCTGCACTACAAATTGCAAACATGTTCGAAGTTCTATATCCAAATGAACCGCAGACCTATTCTTATATAGTGACATCCTTCCTTCATTTTAGGCCGACCTTCCAATTTGTGTGTAGGCCGACTTGTTTAGGGGTATCTGAGCCGACTTGTCCATTACTCATTGGTTGTCTGGAGGAGATGTTCAACGCTAGTCTTAAGCATCATATGGAGTTGTATCTTCAAGGCTTATATGACAAGGTCTTGAGCATACTTCTTTGACTAGACTCTTCATATACATGACTCTTAATTAGTACATTTATGACAAGATGACAAATCCCTAAAAGACATCAAGAAGAAGTCTTTTGACCTATAATAAAAACCTTGCTCATGAAACCCATGAAGCAAGCATAACAAAAATACATTTTGTTATCTATCTTCTTCATTACATAAATACATAATTACATAGTCAATATGAACACTGATCCTAGTTACACTTTCCAACACTCCCTCTTAACTAGGGAGGTATTCATAATGGTACATGGCCACTGTCAATTTGAAGAATCTCACAAGAAGAATCAGATCGGTAATCGCATCTGTATAGCATCATATCAAAAACCATTGTCCTAGTGCAAGGCCTTGACTAACAGCCCATCTCTCAACAAGACAATGGGCTACAATGCTGGCGAGACACATGACTTATAGACACCATAATCATTGTCACTCCAAGGTACATACTCCACCCAGGTGTTCCCAAAGTATGACCTTCATGGACTATTCTTCTCTTGGGTAGCCAGCCCTAAAAGAATATCGTTCCCCGACTACTCTTATCTTGAATGCCCTATCTCATTCTCAAAGAGTATCGGATGCCAGATGATTACCCAATCCTCAATTTTGTTTTCCAAGGTGAAAACCATAATGATGTGTCTATCCATTCTCTCCTCACCGCCTTCACTAAGACTTACAGTTGTTAGTCCTGGTCTAGTGCATGACACATGAATTAGAGAATCATATATGTCACTCCTTCTTAACTCAAGAAGGACATACTTCAAGTTTCTTCAAAGTAAGAAATTTACCACCAGGCTCCCTCTCAACCAGGGGCCTACAGCAGCAATGGTGAGACACCCAGTTGCTCATGAAGAATTCCTCCCCTCGATGTCATGGATTTCGATATTGAGAAATCTTCAACTTTTGGCTTCATAGGGCGCAGATCATCCATCATTTTCATCCACGAGTCATGTCAACCATCAGAAAGTGATTCATCAGTCTCTCTATATATTCCACCTTTATGCCATGCTTCTTTCCTTCGAACCATCTCCCAAGGATCTTACATCCTTCCACATGATAGGAAGCCCTGCATAAACTCATCCAGATAAATAAATACATAAGAACTTTTAAATCAAAAGTTACCTTAGTGATGATCTTTCACCATGACATCTTCTTGTAGGTATCGACATCCTTTATTCAGATTGACACATCTCCTAAAGATATGTATTGTCAAGGGTCTTCTTGTTTACCATACTTCTATTGTTAATCAAGGTTGTCATTGATGTCAATATGGCATTGACCGAGATGTCAATATTGTTGAGATGCCTAATACCAGATGATGATGTCATGACTCTTCTTTTGACAAGGATGCCATCAATGAAGAGGTCAACCCATGAAGATGTCAAACCACTAATGAAGAATTCCTAAGAAGTCCTTGAACTAGCTATAATGTTGCATGTGCCTTGATGATCTAGACCTTAACCCTTGATGACATATGGAGTCATACACTAAATGAATAACCACAATTTATGATGGCACTTGATGAAGGTTGAAAGACTAGATGATAACATGGAAGATATCATTTGATGCTTGGAAGACTATTTTGAAGTTGTCCTAATGATGTTGCACTATGACATATTACTGCACTATTATTGAATATATGATCTATACCTTCATGATGATGTTGGATACTATCATGATGACATGGATGTCCTACATGATGTTGCACTATGACATATTACTGCACTATTATTGAATATATGATCTATACCTTCATGATGATGTTGGATACTATCATGATGACATGGATGTCCTACATGATGACACTATAATCCTATGATTGATAAGACAAACAAAGGAGAATCCAAGCAGTGGAAAAGGCATGTTGTCTTATTCACCTCCTGCACAGAAAAATTAAGGACAGTCACAAAGAAAAATTGTTTTTACCACCTTGGAGGCATCCTATCAACATGGGTCCTGTACCATCTTGTAGAGTATATTTTTCCTGTTCTAATGAGCCTTTACTTGCCCCGAAACTCCCAGGGATTGAGGAGATATGGAATTTTTAAGTCTAAAAAAATTAACCTTAGCAGTGAGCCGACCTATCCTTGCCTTCATGTCGGCCTACCTTCAGAAAGACGTGTCCTTTCAGTTCAATGTCAAACTCATATAAAAAGGAGAGTTGAACCATTCATTTGACAAAGAACTTTTGGTGAAGATTGCAAATAAAAGGTTCAGAAACACAGAAGAAGAAAGAAGTTGAGGAAACAAGGAAATTAAGTGTTGGGCTAATTCTGTTTTTGAATTATTTGATTGAGTATACCACAGAGAAATAACCGTGGGCCTTGAGGGGAAATCTAGGCAGTTTTGAAAGGTTGTTTTGTGTTTTTGCAGATCCAAGCTAGAGAGGAAGGGTGCCACAGAGATAAGGATTGTTCTGGGTTATTTGATATTGTGTTTGTGGCATAATATCGTTATTTGAGGTTGCAGATAAGTACAAGAGTTTGAACAATAAACCGAGCTATGTTCTAAGGAGGAAAGTCGCAGCTAGTTAAGGACTTTTAGGAGCTGTTTGGGAAGTATATCAGAATTCTGTGGAAAACCAACCAGGCAGCCAAAGTAACAAGTTACAACAGTGTACACTAAACCAGAGTTTAGAGAAAAAGGTGGCAGACTTTGAAATGAAGTTGGAGCATCATAAAAGACATCATTGTTGAAACAACCCTTACGAAACTTTTTGAAGAATATCAAAGACACTTTGCATCCCTTGAAAACATAGTTGAAGCAGACTTTGGAGGACAAACTTTGAAGGAGCAATATCATTGAAATCTTGTGTTAGGGCAGAGCAACTTCATTAACGGATCTTGGAGCAGTATGACTAGAGCATCTTTAAGACATTGTTGAAAAGCACCACTGAAGTCTTCTAGCAGTTTTGGAACTATTATATTGAGAGAAATATATTGGGCATTGTTTTGGGCAATCCTTAAGAAGATTTTTGGTGAAAATTTGGAATATATCTTGAAGTGAATTTGAAGAAGTCTTGGGGATCTGTTTAATTAGCATATCTTGGGAAGTCATCTTGAAGATTGTATTGAGAGTATCTTAGAGCAACTTATTGAAGACATCTTGTTGGGAAGGATTGTTGAAGACCCCTTGAAGACACTTGTAGAAGCATATCTTGGAGGCATTCTTGGAGACATTGGTTAACCTCGTGAAACATAATTGAATCCCTCTTGGAGATATTTTTTGGAGCAGTCCTAGAGTATACATCCTTGGCCTTGGAGCTTACTTTGAAGATTCGTGGAGATCCTTGGAGACCATGATGTAGTGCTAATGTCATCATGACGTGACCTTGGAGAAAGTGTTTGGGTGACATGAAGAGCAGTGGAGACACATTCATGAGAAGACAATTGTTGTCATTGATGACATGACGTGGAGACTAAGTGAGGGGATAGTTGAAGATTGACATGGCTCATTGAAGAAGACTTTGGCAGGCGTGAAGAATAACCAAATATATCTTGACGAAGAAAAGGGTTGGAGCCCAAGAGGTTGGAGCCTCGAAAAGAAAAGGTTGGGGACTTGGAGAATAGGGTTGGTGCCTCGGAATTTGACAAGGTTGGAGCCTTGGAAGTCCAAGTCGATGCTTGGAATAATATAGGTTGGAGCCTAGGAGATTGAAGATTGGTGTCTTCATCTAGGGTTGGAGCCCTACACAAATATTGTACTTAATTTATGAATATTAATAAAAGCATTTATTCTTATTGTTCATTTGTGTTCTAAATATAAGTGATCTAACTAGTAAGAATAATAATTGGAAAGAAATATTGATTCACACCCCCCCCCCCTCTCAGTATTTCCAACATCTATCAGAGTCCACATATCTTCCCAGGAGATCTCCTAGTCACATCTTGGCTTCTGGATGATAACCGTCTCTTTACATGGTTGCACTTCATGATCTCTTCCATTCTTTCTCTGCACAGCTTCATCCCCAAGAACTTCCAGTATCCAGTTCCTCATTTGTGTACAACCACCTCATATTCCATATGAGGACATTTAATTTCATCTGTTAGTGGCAACCTGTTCACCATAAGAGATCCTCCTTTATAGATCATACTTCTAAAGATAGAAGTCCATTACCTGCAACCATATGACATGACTTCACAGCATCCAGTGTCAGCACATAGATATGTGTACCTCATCATTTTCCTTTTGAGTCATCCTGCAGCAATTTTACGAGAATAAAGAACTTCATTCCCTTGACCTGCTTCATCAATATGTCATCACATCCTAATCCCTGCAAGATAGAATTCTCGATGAAACCTTTTGCTTGCTTTCTAGTCAGTGAATCCAAAGAGGATTCCATTAAAAAATGTCAACACCTGTTTCGATATTGATTATTGAATGATGATCCCTGATTTTGAAGTGCCTGTTGTCGCACAGATTGTTCAGGGCACCGCGACAACGGCTCAGACTGGGGGCTGTCACCTTTATCCCCAATCTCTCTCTTTAAGCTGTCTCCTTGCAGGCTAAGGGAGGTAGACCCTTTTTTAAATGAAGATAACAAATTCAGGAGACACAGCTAAAACATCAAATACTTGATAGAAATAAACGAGATTCCACAGATCCAAATTAGATTTCACATTGGAGACCAGTGCCTTATGGAGTCAAACAGAATCCCATTATGCGATTATAAACCAGTAAATGATGACTAACTGCTGCTTATAATAAAAACCACGATCAATCACGATGATATTTAATGAAAGACACCACAATCATGCATTGAAATATCTTAGCCCCACAGCGATATTATCACAAGATGAAAATGCCCGAGATTTGTAATATTTCCAGATTTATGTTGCTTCATTTAAATTCGATCCAGAAAATGTTTCTATAATCAAATCTTTAGATAAAAATTTCAAATGCATATTTGACCATAGAAAATTTGGAAAATTTTTATGTTTTTGTATTTTATATATATTTTTTTTAAGATTTTTGGAATTTTTTATTTTTTATTATTTTTTAAAACAAAATTATAAATCTAAAATAAAACTAAACTAAGCCAAAAAGTAAAGTCTAAATCCTAAAATTTAAAGCTGAACTTAAACTAAACTAAAATTAAAACTAAGTTAGAATAAAAACTAAATCTAAATTAAATCTAAAATGAAACAAAGTAAAACTAACAAAATAAAAAAAAATCGAAATTTAAAAACTTACGCTAACTTAACACTAACTAAATCTAAATCGAACAAATTTTAAATCTAACTACAAACTAACATAAATCTAAGTTAAAATTAAATTAAAACAAAACTACGATCTAAATATTAAAACAAAATTAAATCTAAAAGAAAATTTAAAAACGAAAATCTATTTACCACTATGACTAAGATCTGGAATTAAAATCTAACCATACACTTAATACAAAATGAATCGGTCGTGAGGGCAAAATCGAATTTTAAATGTAAGCGTTTATCGTTCAAATTTTATGTGTGCATTTTTCATTATTTGTTTTGCAGGCCAGAACGGGGCTAGGGCACGGACAGCGGTTCAATTTGAGTTGCAGGACGGAAAGGGTGGATCTGGACGTGGATGACTGGTTTTAAAGCTGCGTTCTTTTGGTTTGAATTTGTCGTTTGTGTGCAGGTTGGAGCGGAAAGAGGCACGCTGGCGAATTAAAACGGATCGATTTGAAAACGTGAGGAGATGGACTTTGCCGTAGAGCTGGAATGCAAGGGAATTTGTTTCGGATAGGCAGACGGAGATAGGTACAGCATGAGATCTGGCTCGAAGGGCAGACAGAAAAGGGCACACAGAAAAGGGCACAGATCGATGGAAGGCTTGAGATTCGAAAAAACGCCCAGCAACTTCAGAATTTCTTCAGATTAAGCTCAAATTTCAAAATCCTTGAACCAATAACGCCCAGATTTACCCAGCAAACCTAGAACTTAAAATTTTTCATCAAACTCTTCTTCAATTGATTGCAGCTCAGATCCTTGTATTCTATTAAATGAAATGATGCCAAATCCTGCCCACAGCAGCAGCAGTTTGAGGCCAGATCTGGCCTTTGGAGGCTAGATCTGCCTCAAATCTAAAAAAAAAATTCGCTTTGAACCTGTAACCTGTAAGAATCAGATCTGAAGACACACACCAGGAAACAGTTAAACCCTCACTAATAAATTACAAATTTACACTATTTTACAAATTTAAAACCCTCGTGGTTAGATCTGAAATCCATTTTAGCTCAATTTTTCAGAGATTAAGATTTTAATGAGAGGCACAAGCCTTAGAAGATCCTGCAAAACCCAAATATCGTAAGATGGACCCAGAATTTAACAAATCAAGAGTTTATCAAATCTATGCTTATTGGGAGTTGGCTGATCCAACTGAAGATTTCCCCAAACGCCCAATCTTTTAAAAAATCCCCTGCACACTTAGATCTGAGCTTTAAACTGATAGAGATTCAAGAAAACAACATGAGATCCATTGAAAAATCAGAATGCTATTTCATAAATCCAGAAAACTGCATAAGATACCTATATGCAGATCAATCCATGTAGGCCATCAAGCATAAAACACAAGAAACCAAGTAGCAGAGTTTAGAGAGAATTCACCACATAAATCTGAGAAGGAACATCCAGATTTGTAACCCCAAAGTCTTTAGCTTTATTCCTCAAAAAAAAAGTTTACAAGAGCTTCCAGACAAGTACACGATTCTGAGATCGGATGATCCAAGAATGACAAAGACCTCTAAATTTATAGGACTAGATCTCTAACGGCTAGTTTGGATGATCCTCGTCAAAATAATCTCAACCGTCCAAAAGATTTAATTATCTTTTAATCCGGAGCGTTGAAATTAAAATTTTGGGGAGAAAACGAATTTATCATTTAATTCAATTTTAATTAACTCAAAAATATTATTTTTGAGTTAATTACCCCAAAATTTTGACCTTGACTTAACCACCAAGGCCCAAGGGTCCAATATTTCTTAAAATTCTCAATATTCCCTTGGCCTGGGGCTGTCAAAAATCATTTTCCAAGGACCAACAAATTTTGCCTTTAAAGATTTAATCCTAATTTAGGACCCTAAATTAATTAAATTTCTGGTTTAGGATTTTATTAATTAATTGACCAGAAAATTTAATTAATTGACTAAGAGGGGATTATAATTATTATTCCAACCCTCTTTTACATGAGATAATACATTTACATACATGAAGGGGGAAAACCCATTCGTATAGACCCTCAAATAAATACCCAGTTCTGCGACTCAACATATGATCTAGTAGACCAAGTAGTTCAAACTACTTTTACAAAGACTCGATAGAAACACTAGGACTCACTTAGTATGCTGATGACAAAATCCACCCTAGCTTTGGGGTGAGGCTGGAGGGAAAAACTCTGCCGATCACTTTCGTGAATCAATGAGACAAAAAACCTCCTAGGATAGAGATCATCACAACATACTAGGCTTACCTAGGTTGTTACATACATTGACAGTCTTACTTAGATCATTTACATCATAAAAACGCAATGGGTTTACATCATTATAAAATCAAGCCGGGCTTCGAACCGGATGATGGAATCGAATGGCGCAAACTACTGCCGAACATGACGAATCCCATTTGGCACAAGGCATCGTCATGGGGTAGTTGACGAAGTGTGGTCAACATCTGGCTCTACTTGGGGACACGTTGCTTCGTTGAAGGAATGTGAGAATCCAGAATCTGCATCCAAGCAACACACAAGATTACATAAGTAGCGTCCATCCAGATATCATCATATAACATCAAGCTCATGAAAAATAGAAGCTCTTCTTTTATTTATTATTCTATTTAACATGAAAAGTAAATCTACTCTAACTGCAAAATGAAATGCTGAAATAACGAGGAGTAGGGTTAGAAATACGATACAGAGGATGCCCTGTGGCATCAGATGTGCTCAATATAGTGTATGCTAAGCATTTGCCTACTTTTAGGCAACTCTGTTGGCTGCTTTTCAGATGTGCCATGGCCGATCTTGCATAATGTAGGACTCTGTTTTATCCGAATGTCAAGCTGCTCTCGACCATCAGACGAATCAAACCGCTTACTTTTTCCTTTCTTTTTCTTTCTCTTCGTCTGAGTGGGTTGTGATGTCAACAATGAGGCTATTGTAGATTTCTTGTCCTTATCTTGAAATTCCTTGTACAAAACCTTTGATGAACCTGGAGCGCAACCAATCTTATTTTGAATATACTCTGTTAAAGGTGACACATAAGCTTGGTGTTTCTCAACGTCCCTTGTAGCCATAGTTAACTCTTCCTTAATGGGAAAAGTGACCTCCGTGTGATGAGATGGAAACTGCTTCAGCAAACTAGGAGGCTTATGATCTGTTGACAAATCTGACCTGGGTTGGAAATCTTGCATGTGTGATATTTCCATTTTTTCCAACTTCTTCTGTATGGAACTCATCTCCTTGGCATGCATTTCTTCAATAGTTGACAATTTGTGTTGCAGAGATATCTGATCAGAATGATTAACTTCCATCATTTTTAACCTGTTTTCCATGACATTTATTTCCTGTGCATGACTTTCTTCTAAGGTATTTATCCGATTTTGAAGATTGATCTAGTTAGCTTCCATGTTTTGAATCATTTTATCATTATCCGCTTTCATGGCCATGAAGAAATTTTGCATACAGTTCATTTCTTTCTTATGATTTGTTTCCATGATCATCATTTCCTTAACATGTTTTTCTTCCATGGCAATTATTTGATTGGAGTGATTAAATTCCATGACCTTTAATCTGTTCTGCATATAACCAATTTCCCTGGCATGATCCGCTATTATTTTTTCTTGATTAAGTTCCATATTCTTAATGATTTGAGCCTGGTTGGCCTCCATATTCTTGATTACCTGAGCTTGATTTAGTTGTATACCCTTAACCATCTGAATCAATTCGCTAACAAGATGCTTATCGTTGTTGAGACTGATTTGACAACTTGTTTCCGTTTCACCACTATCGTGGGTTTGTGATGTCGTGGCACAAGTGGATTCGTCTTGAGAATTGTTTGGAAAACTCCTGCTGATAGCTGAATCTTCTACAAGATCAATTTTATTATTTTGCATAACACTGGGAACACAAGGCGAGTCATTTTTTATGTATTTATCTGTAAAAGAATTGATGATATCTTCTAAACAATACTCTTCAGGGCAATTTCGAAACCAATCGATAGCATCACCTTTTAAAGAATAGCCAAAGACACGTATCTTGACATCTTCATGATTATACTGTGAGGGACGACAATATTTATGTATAAAAAGTTTGACCGTCCTTAGATGTAATAGAGCAGTGCCTGGATCACCACCTGAGAAAAAAGGCAATTTTGAAGTGGCTTCTTCCGGCATGTCATGAAAGGTGTCATCCATGATGACCTGCTTAAAATTTAAGAAATAGATCCGTGTTCAAGAATAGTCAAAGAGTCCTCAAGAAGTGAACTTCCTAGCAGGAACTCCTGTAAGAAATGAAAGAAAT
The DNA here is from genome assembly GCA_034641835.2 of Pinus albicaulis. Classification (NCBI taxonomy): domain Eukaryota; kingdom Viridiplantae; phylum Streptophyta; class Pinopsida; order Pinales; family Pinaceae; genus Pinus; species Pinus albicaulis. Next base: position 649,938,734 of record CM076569.1, on the reverse strand, counting down.
GGAGTCGCCACTTGAACATGAAACTAATTCTAAAATAGAAGAAGTAATCGAGAGATAGCAGATGGATATCAGGGAAGGATTCTTGTCTGGGAGTAATAAAATGAATAAGTGGAGTCGCCACCCAAACAAGAAGCCAACCAAAATGTCCAGGTGCTAAAGATACGATGATGAAATGATTAGAGATATGACGAAAGATAAGGCGATGAAAAATCAGAAGATTAGAAAATGTCGTTAAGACCAAGGACAGAAAAACTCTATCCCCGGCAACGGCGCCAAAAAATGTTGTCGCACAGATTGTTCAGGGCACCGCGACAACGGCTCAGACTGGGGGCTGTCACCTTTATCCCCAATCTCTCTCTTTAAGCTGTCTCCTTGCAGGCTAAGGGAGGTAGACCCTTTTTTAAATGAAGATAACAAATTCAGGAGACACAGCTAAAACATCAAATACTTGATAGAAATAAACGAGATTCCACAGATCCAAATTAGATTTCACATTGGAGACCAGTGCCTTATGGAGTCAAACAGAATCCCATTATGCGATTATAAACCAGTAAATGATGACTAACTGCTGCTTATAATAAAAACCACGATCAATCACGATGATATTTAATGAAAGACACCACAATCATGCATTGAAATATCTTAGCCCCACAGCGATATTATCACAAGATGAAAATGCCCGAGATTTGTAATATTTCCAGATTTATGTTGCTTCATTTAAATTCGATCCAGAAAATGTTTCTATAATCAAATCTTTAGATAAAAATTTCAAATGCATATTTGACCATAGAAAATTTGGAAAATTTTTATGTTTTTGTATTTTATATATATTTTTTTTAAGATTTTTGGAATTTTTTATTTTTTATTATTTTTTAAAACAAAATTATAAATCTAAAATAAAACTAAACTAAGCCAAAAAGTAAAGTCTAAATCCTAAAATTTAAAGCTGAACTTAAACTAAACTAAAATTAAAACTAAGTTAGAATAAAAACTAAATCTAAATTAAATCTAAAATGAAACAAAGTAAAACTAACAAAATAAAAAAAAATCGAAATTTAAAAACTTACGCTAACTTAACACTAACTAAATCTAAATCGAACAAATTTTAAATCTAACTACAAACTAACATAAATCTAAGTTAAAATTAAATTAAAACAAAACTACGATCTAAATATTAAAACAAAATTAAATCTAAAAGAAAATTTAAAAACGAAAATCTATTTACCACTATGACTAAGATCTGGAATTAAAATCTAACCATACACTTTATACAAAATGAATCGGTCGTGAGGGCAAAATCGAATTTCAAATGTAAGCGTTTATCGTTCAAATTTTATGTGTGCATTTTTCATTATTCGTTTTGCAGGCCAGAACGGGGCTAGGGCACGGACAGCGGTTCAATTTGAGTTGCAGGACGGAAAGGGCGGATCTGGACGTGGATGATTGGTTTTAAAGCTGCGTTCTTTTGGTTTGAATTTGTCGTTTGTGTGCAGGTTGGAGCGGAAAGAGGCACGCTGGCGAATTAAAACTGATCGATTTGAAAACGTGAGGAGATGGACTTTGCCGTAGAGCTGGAATGCAAGGGAATTTTTTTCGGATAGGCAGACGGAGTAGATACAAATCGAAAGGCAGCAGAGATAGGTACAGCATGAGATCTGGCTCGAAGGGCAGACAGAAAAGGGCACACAGAAAAGGGCACAGATCGATGGAAGGCTTGAGATTCGAAAAACGCCCAGCAACTTCAGAATTTCTTCAGATTAAGCTCAAAATTCAAAATCCTTGAACCAATAACGCCCAGATTTGCCCAGCAAACCTAGAACTTAAAATTTTTCATCAAACTCTTCTTCAATTGATTGCAGCTCAGATCCTTGTATTCTATTAAATGAAATGATGCCAAATCCTGCCCACAGCAGCAGCAGTTTGAGGCCAGATCTGGCCTTTGGAGGCTAGATCTGCCTCAAATCTAAAAAAAAAAAATTCGCTTTGAACCTGTAACCTGTAAGAATCAGTCAGATCTGAAGACACACACCAAGAAACAATTAAACCCTCACAGATAAATTACAAATTTACACTAATTTACAAATTTAAAACCCTCAAGGTCAGATCTGAAATCCATTTTAGCTCAATTTTCAGAAATTTAAAGTTTAAGTGAGAGGCACAAGCCTTAGAAACCCTGCAAAACCCAAATATCGTAAGATGGACCCAGAATTTAACAAATCAAGAGCTTATCAAATCTATGCTTATTGGGAGTTGGCTGATCCAACTGAAGATTTCCCCAAACGCCCAATCTTTTAAAAAATCCCCTGCACACTTAGATCTGAGCTTTAAACTGATAGAGATTCAAGAAAACAACATGAGATCCATTGAAAAATCAGAATGCTATTTTATAAATCCAGAAAACTGCATAAGATACCTATATGCAGATCAATCCATGTAGGCCATCAAGCATAAAACACAAGAAACCAAGTAGCAGAGTTCAGAGACAATTCACCACATAAATTTGAGAAGGAACATCAAGATCTGTAACCCCAAAGTCTTTATGCTTTATTCACCAAGAAAAATTCACAAGAGCTTCCAGACAAGTACACGATTCTGAGATCGGATGATCCAAGAATGACAAAGACCTCTAAATTTATAGGACTAGATCTCTAACGGCTAGTTTGGATGATCCTTGTCAAAATAATCTCAATCGTCCAAAAGATTTAATTATCTTTTAATCCGGAGCGTTGAAATTAAAATTTTGGGGAAAAAAACGAATTTATCATTTAATTCAATTTTAATTAACTCAAAAATACTATTTTTGAGTTAATTACCCCATAATTTTGACTTTGACTTAACCATCAAGGCCCAAGGGTCCAATGTTTCTTAAAATTCTCAATATTCCCTTGGTTTGGGGCTTTCAAAATCATTTTCCAAGGACCCACAAATTTTGCCTTTAAAGATTTAATCCTAATTTAGGACCCTAAATTAACTAAATTTCTGGTTTAGGATTTTATTATTAATTGACCAGAAAATTTAATTAATTGACTAAGAGGGGATTATAATTATTTTTCCAACCCTCTTTTACATGAGATAATACATTTACATACATGAAGGGGGAAAACCCATTCGTATAGACCCTCAAAAAAAATACCCAGTTCTGCGACTCAACATATGATCTAGTAGACCAAGTAGTTCAAACTACTTTTACAAAGACTCGATAGAACACTAAGACTCACTTAGCATGCTGATGACAAAATCCACCCTAGCTTTGGGGTGAGGCTGGAGGGAAAAACTCTGCCGATCACTTTCGTGAATCAGTGAGACGAAAAACCTCCTAGAATGGAAGTCATCAACAACATACTAGGCTTACCTAGGTTGTTACATACATGGACGGTCTTACATAGATCATTTACATCATAAAATGCAGAATGGGTTTACATCATTATAAAAACTGTCGATCGAAACTGGATGATGGAATCTGAATGGCGCAACCACGTCGAACATGACGAATCCCATTTGAAAAAATGGGGGTGTACTGCTATGGGGTAGTTGACGAAGTGTGGTCAACAGTGCCCATTGAGCTCCTTCTTATAATATTCTCGTTGAACTTTCAACGACCCATATTAGATCCTAATCAATGGATCAGATCATCTTGACTCGATCACCATCTTTTTCTAGAAGATTTGCACCCAGTTTAATTAATACCCTTTAATTATTTTAATTCCCTATGATTAGACTTAGGCATCCATTAAAAATAATTAATTATTTTAATAAAATTATCTCCAGGTGGAATTTCCCAAAACGATTTCTTGGTTTTGTGGAATGCATATGGCCTAACATCCCTGCAAAATCTTGAGGCTAGAGCATATCCGATGCACCAGAAATCAACACTCCCTCTTAGCAAGGAATGTGCTCTAGTAATGCAACCTACTGAAACATCACCTTGACTTTGTATCATCTCCCTCTGCATTGTTGATCTCTTACATCACTGCCCAACAGCTACAGTGCAAATGTTGCATTTGTGTTGTTGTTGACCCTACATACTGTTGCCAACTACTGCATCTGCACTGCAACTTCCTCTCATCTGTTGTTGCTACAACTAAGAAACCATTTGTTTCTGCTACTGAAACGAGTTCTCTGCCATATCCATCTGCTCCCTGAACTGCTCTTCTTATAGCCTTTGTGAGTACGCCTGCTACCTAATATCCTATGGGGACATACTGCAGTTGTATTGCCCCACGATAAACACAGTCTCTCATAAAGTGACATCCGATATCTATGTGTTTCGATCGATCATGAAATACTGGAATCTCAGAGAGTTTGATACAACTTTGATTATTGCAGTAAACATTGGTCGCTTCCATCCTCTTCCTGAACAAACTCACAAGCAACTTTCTAATCCATATAGCTTTGCACGTTGTCGTGATGGTTGCCATATATTCTGCTTCCGTTGAGCTCAGAGCTACCGACTTTTGCTTCCTACTACATCAAAAGATCAGTCTTGATCGAACGTCGAAGCAGTACTTGGAGGTACTTTTCCGGTCTGCTGAATTACCTACCCAATCTGCATCTGTGAATCCGCTCAATCTGACATCATCTCCTCTCGTGTATTTCAACCCATATCCGTCTGTTCCACACACATATCTGAGAATGTGCGTAGCCGCTACCCAATGTACCCCTTTTCGGTTCCACCATGAACTGACTAAGGGCGTTGACAGTGAAACAAATGTCCATCCTAGTGTTAACGAGATACATGAGTGACAAAATGAGTTGTCTGTACAAGGTGGGGTCCACTTGTCTCCTGAAGTATCTATTTTCTTCCAGTTGATGATCATAGGCATTGCCATGGATCAGTAATCCTACATTCTGAATCTCTTCAGAATCTTTGTAGCATGTCTTCCTTGCCCAAGGAAGATCTCCCCATTCTTCTGCCAAACTTCCAACCCTAGAAAATAATGCATCAACCCCAGATCCTTCATGTCGAATTTTGCTTCAAGATTCTTCTTGCAATCTTTTATGAGCCTTGATGACCCTGTTAGAAATAAGTCATCTACATATAATACCAGAATAAGTGGTTCATTCTCCACCATCAGATAGTAGAGATTGGGATCAGCATCACTCTTGATGAATCCCAACTATTGCAAGTAACTATCAATCCGACCATACCACGCTCTGGGTGCCTTCTTGAGCCCATACAGGGCTTTCTTTAACCTGCATACATGAGTTCTCTTTTCATGAGACTCAAAGCCTTCAGGTTGTTCTATATACACCTCTTCTTCTATCACCCCGTTCAAGAATGCTGTCTTGACATCCATCTGGTAAATCGCCCATCCCATCTAAGCTGTTAGGGATATAACGGATCTGATAGAGGTATATCTAGCTACTGGAGTGAAGGTCCCCTCATAGTCTATTCCTTCCTTTTGTGACACCCCTTTGCCACAAACCTAGCCTTGTACTTCTTTACACTGCCATCTACAGCGTACTTGATCTTGTAGATCCACCTTGATCCTACAACTGATATATCCTCTGGTCTAGGTACAACTTCCTAGACATCATTCTTCATGATAGAACTGTATTCTTCTACCATGGCATCCACCCAAACTAGGTGTTGTACGGCTTCCTGAAAACTAGAGGGTTCTTCAACCTTTGCTACTAAGGCTTGGTATATGTCAAGTTGTCTACGCTGCCTCTTGTCACTTCTAGGAGCTCTGAAAAACTTCTTTGTGTCTGTCAGCATCTGCCATACTTCCCTACTGGTTCTACCATTGGTGGTGGGAGGCTTAATCAAATCATCCTCCTGTTCCTATTGTTTCATCTGCTGAGAAATACCCGGATCTCATACTCCTGAGGAAATACTGATGTTGGTCACTGTACTTGATCCTAGTGTTTGTCCCCCTATTTGTCCTCCCCACTGCCCCTACTACTGTTGGACTAATGGAACATTTGTTGACTAATCTTCTATTGGCATCTCTCGAAATTTCCTGAAAGCTTTATCTTCCATGAACTTTGCATCTCGTCTTACTACAATTTTCCTGTTGCTTGGAATGTAGATTTAGTATGCTTTTGAGGTCTCGCTATACCCTACAAGGTACTCCTTTTCTGCAATATGATCCAGCTTACTATGATTCTCGTGTGGAATGTGACGATATGCCACACTTCCGAATATCCTAAGATAACTCACTTCCGGCTTTCTCCTTGTGAAGACTCCTTTAGGCGTTTTCTTCCCTAATGCTCTGTGAGGAGTTCTATTCTGAATATACACCGTTGTGTTGCATGCCTCTGCCCATAAGAATCTAAGCAAGTCCCGGTCATATAACATAGCCTTTGTCGCCTTGACGATTGTTCTATTCTTCCACTCCACTACTCCCTTCTGCTGTGGATTATATTGAGTTGTCCACTAATTTTTGATGCCCTCATTTGCGTAGAAATCTGTGAAAAAGTTGTCCGTATATTCTCCACCATTATCTGAACACAATACCTTTAATCTTTTTCCCTGTCATGTTTTCTACGAGAGCTTTAAACTCTCTAAACCGATCAAAGACCTCATCCTTGGTCTTTAAGAAATAGATCCAGGTTTTTCTAGAGTGATCATCAATAAAGGTGACAAATTACTCGCCACCGCTAAGAGTTCTCATGGACAATGGGCCACAAATATCAAAGTGTATCAATCCCAATATGCCTCTCACTCTGTTGTCATTTCTAGGAAAAGCTGCCTTAGCGTACTTCCCTAGTACGCATCCTCTGCATACATCATCAAGCTCAGTACTAAGGACTGGAACTCTTGTAACAATCTCTCTGAGCATCCTCAGTGCTCCATGGTGTAAGTGTCCCATTCGTCCGTGCGATAGTTCATTCAGTTCCTTTTCACCATTATGATTACTGCCTATCAGTGCCATTGGAGACTCGAGCTGCAATTTATACAATTTGTTGCTTCGAGCTCCAATTTGTCTCATCTTCTTGCAACTTGGATGTTTGACATACACCTTCCTTCTGTTAGGGTCCTATAATAATAGGGTTCATAATTTTTTAATTGACTTTGATAGTCTTGTAAATATGTACATACCTTGCTTTCTGCAAGTTGTTTTCCCATATTTGAAAATAATAATAAAATTGAAAAGAGGGTAAAAGTCCTAAAAGAAAGATCAAGGGACTTGAAAAGAAAAGATCAAAAAAGAATAAAAATAGACCCCAAAAGAAAAAAGAGATAAAAATAAAACATGAAAGTGAGCAAGTCAAAATGCCACTACTATTTATTTTTACTACAAGAATAATGATTATGTGCAAATTGTCAATAAATGACATAATCCATGATCAGTTAAATAGTTTAATCTTAACTTTTCATGCTTTGAATTTCTTGTTTTAGATAGAGAATAAAGATATGTCAAACAGTTTAAACTTGATAAATCAGTAGATAGTTAGAGAATAAATGAGGAGCTCAACAGTTTAATCTGAGCCCTCGAATGAAATAAGGTTTGATTTACATAGTTTTTATGCTTTGAAATAAAACTGGATTTAGGGTTGCAACCTTAAATGCACCCATGAAAATGAAGTAAAAAATGTTAGAATAATAAAGGGTAGGTAGAAAGCAGTTGTGCAAGACATGTAATAAAGCATCATTGGGCAAAAATTACTAATTTCCCATCCCTCATAATGATCTAGTATTCTAAACCTTCAGTTAAAGAGGCTCAGAGCATTTCTTTAACTTCTATTGGGACCGGACCCAAAGCTTAATAACTGAATGGTTAAAAATATTGGATTCCCTACATAAAACCCATTTCATCAGCGTATTCACCTTTTTCCAAAACTATAATCCCTTTCCTAAGTAAAACACCTTTTTGCTTAGTGAAAGTAAAAACCCTACTTAATTAATTTCATTTTCATTCAAAACACATTTAAAAACCTATAAAATACATTTTATCCTAAGCTCGTGTGTAAAGAATCAAAATGGGACAAACTATGCTTTAATGACCTATTTTACACTTTACTTAGTTTAAATCTATGTATTTAAATTCATTTCATACATTACATCTCCATTTCATATTAACTTCTAACCTAAAGTATTAAATCCTTATATAAAACAACCCTTTCCGTATATATTAATATCCCCAAACCCACTTATTTTAAGTTTAAACCTATGTTTATTTATCCCACATGTTTAAATAAACCCCCGCCCTTTTTCCCATATGTTTAAACATATCTATATTATAATCCTATGCCCTATGGTTTTAAAACACATAAAAATGTTTTATTAACCATATAATATATACTACCAATTAAATAAAACATACCCGCGCCATTGGTTATAAAAAATGGTTAATTTTTTTATACGCCATATAACTTTACCCCTGCCCAATCAAATAACATAAATTTTTCACGTTATAAATATATATTTATAAGGTTTAAAACTTATCCCGTTGCATTAATAAACCTTGAACCCCACCTCTGATTGTCGAGCACCTTCACAACAAATCGCAGTCGTTCGCATTTGCCCTCCCAAACCCGACGATCCAAAGGCCATATGACAAATTTAGTTGCGCGAACATAACACTTTTCTAACGACGCGAAATAGGTGGTTTCACCTATTCCACTCTCCTCCACGTGGCCAATATCTATTGGATCGCATCCAATCCAACCAAAACCACATACTGCCCAAATCCAACGCGATAACCGCTTGTGGTTTTTCATCTCCAAAGACCAAAACTGCCCACTGTTCGACATGATCGCCATTTAATGCAGGCTATTCTAAACCTAAAAATGCTTAATAAATTTCTAAATTGCGCCATTAAGCCATTTTTTCTGCGCTTTCTCACTGTATGCTTCCTCCCGACTCAGAAAACTAAGCCTGTGCTTTGTTTTCAAGCCCAGAACCAGCAAAAAGACACCCAGTTGCTGCCAAAAAACTTCAGAAAGCTTCCAAAGACCTAGAAAGCTACTAGAGACCAGTCAAAACGCCTCAAAACCTGTTTCCAAAGACTTATACCTATACAAATAGGTATTTTCCTATAAAAAGTGAACCTGTTATCATTCTGAAAAGAAATTACTAAAGGAATTGAAACCAGTAAGACCTTAATTTCTCTAAGAAAGCCTCTAGTTGCCCAAAAAGAGCTTAAACCCTGTCAAAATTTTTAAAAAAACCCTGTTTTAATAATGCATTCAGTTTTAAAGAGAAACTCGAGTTGATTTTAGCTTTTACAGACTTAAAAGAATCCTAAATTACCCAGAAATCCTCTGCAGGTAACCCCGACCCTTTGTGCCCAATTTTAATCAATTATTTTCCCAATATCCACTGATAAAAAGCAAAAAAAACCCATGTTTCTTATTTTATGAACCAGTAAGAGTCTGAAATACAGTTTAAAGCCAAAATTGAAGTTAAAATCCAAGGAAAAGAACCAGTTGTACCCATTTTCATCCAAGAACCTCTGTTAAAGTCAAGAATACTTCTGTAAACCATTTAATCTTAAAGAAGAAACGAGAAAGTCTAAAAAACAGAGTTTCAATAATCCTGAGAGCCTAAAAATGCCAAAATCCACTCCAGTTATGTCCTCCAAGACTACCATCATTGTGAATCCTCTACAACCTCCTGTTGTAGACATTGAGCACATCCCTTTAGCAGATGTGGACTACAAAATAGCAGATCCAATTGTAGAATTCAATCTGTTAGATCTTCACAACTGGAGCTTTGAAAAATCCTTAGATCAAGTGGAAGAAGTCCAAATTTGGGAATGTAATCTACCCAAATATGTTGTTCCAGTTACTCATCCATGCCCAGAGGTTATTAAGTTGTGTCAGAACTATTATGTACCTGAACAAAGAGCAATAGTAAATGCAAACAAAGAAATATTGTTTACAATTACTGCTGAGTCCATAAACCAGATGTTACAGCTCAAACCTGATCCTAAAGCAGTCCCTTTGTCAATAGAAGCACTTACCAAGTTGTACATTGGCCTTGATTTTCCCAAAAGATTTGAGGTCTTCCAAGTATTCATGCCTTTACATGTTGAAATTCCACAAATCAACCCTCCATATTCTACTTAAAAATTTCCAGAATGTTCAAGGCATGTCATTTCCATGTTGTCATTCATCCTAGGATACTTTACAGATGAGCATACGGATGAATCAATCCTAGGATTCCTATCTACTTTTGCACCAGGACAGCATCCTTCTGTCATATTCAATTATGTTGAGTACATTGCTGACAATATCCATGATCAGCTAGTTAAATTGCCAAATGAAAGAGTGTTTAGATATACATCTTTCCTCTTCCACATGTTCTTGTATTTTCAAGCAGACAAGTTTCCTATAACCCTCCAGAAGCTTGACATAGAAGAAAATCCACTTTCAGTCATTTTTTGGACATCTTTGATCAAAAAAGAGTCCACAGAGTTTACTTATGCAGAGTTTTCAGACTTCTTTGTTCATCCACTAATAAATATGTTGACAAATACTGAACAACCAAGGATCAGTGATGAAATGAAAAAAGTTCTACAGCGATCAGAGCAGACTAGAACTGGAGATTGGTATTTATATGAAAAACACACAGAAATCAGAGTTTTTGGGTCTAATCTTCTACCCTACAAACTACCTAAATATGTACCAATGAGGGTTTTTGCCTTGGAATACATCAGGCAAATATTAAATTCTGATTCTACCAACTTCCTAGCAGCTAAGAAGAAAACACAATTTAAGTTGAAGAATCAAGTGGGACCCTTTATTTGTAATCACAGAGATGCAGAGACAGAAGCAACCAAACAATTACTTGAGTACAGATTTGAAGAAAGTTTCTCATGGAACTATGATCCACAAGGAATATTAAGCAAAATGAGGATTAAGTGTAAACTAACACCTTACATTCATGAGAAAAAACAGAGATTGAAAAGTATGTAAATCAGACTGAGTGGATAGAAAACACTTTGGTAAATGCAGTTAAGCAGGATGATACTAGTCACACCTTACAAGCTACAAATCAAGCAGAAAAAGCTACCAAAAGAGTCAAAGAAGAATGCACTTACATTGCAGAGACAACCACTGAGACTAGGTTCAAATTAAGATACAATAAAAAGCCTAAGATAAATCCAGTTGGTAAAGAGAAAGTAACTATTGAGGTAGAAGACATAGATGTCCCAGTGACACATACAAATGTTGCTACAGTTATTACAAATGAGTCAGTTACAGAGAATTTGAATGAAGGAAATCCAGATAATTCCAATACACAGGTGATAGAGAAATAGCTGAATTTGGAAGCACCCTCCTCACAGATAGCAGAGGAAAAAGACCTTGATATCAAAGAAAAATACAAGCAGATTAAAAATGAGATTTACTCTCAATATTTGAAGCAAACACCAAGTGTGAAAAACAGACTTTTATCAGCTTTTCACTATTCAAATAAAAAGTTGATTATGTCAGTGTTACAACCTACAGTGAAGACTCTAAAAGACAGTTGCAGACTATAAGAAGGTTGATCTAGAAGTGCCAACAGAAAATATTCATGCACTAGATCAAATAGAATTTCATAGGCAAAGTTCAGAGATGTTACATTCTACCATTACAACCAAGGCCATGAGTGTCCAAAAACTTCAGAATACAATCATAAACATAAGAAATCAAATGAAAGTGGATAAAGCCTCTTCATATGCTAAAGATCTTAGGATTAAATCTTTATAAGAGTTGGTCATTCAAGTTGGATATGATCCTACAAATGTCAAAGCTGCAGAGGAGTTAGTAAAGAAAAAGAATGCTGACATTGCAGCATTAAGGAAACAACTCAAGCTTCCACCAACTGAACATCCTCAAGCCAAAGAAATTGTACAAGAACAGACTCAGAAGGATGACATGATGAATTTAATTTTTCAGCTAACAGGACAAATCAAAGAAATGGAAATTCAAATGGACAAGTTTGTCCATGAAAGTGAAACAACAAAAGCGCAGGAAGCCCCTACAGTAATTCCCATGGTTACTACAATTGTGCCTTCAACTCTGGCAGAAGAGTTGGCACCCAAAGTACCACTGGCTATTGCAGTGCCAATGACATCATCTACAACTTCAGCTACAGAATCATCTACTACAGCAGCTCAACATTCAGATGAGGCTAGTAAACTAGTAAAAGCCATGGAAGAAATGCCACTTCAAACAAATGAGATTAACAAACTGAAGAAAGTGATAGAAAATCTTGAAGATACAAAGAAGTTAGCTCAAATCAATGCCAAAACTCAAGAGCAAAGGGCTAATAGGTTAAATGAGGAACTGAAAAAACTACAAAATGATTTAACCTTAAAGGAACCAATGTCATCTGTGAAAAACCAGTTATGGAACAAAATCATTGAAGCCATCAATGATGTGTGGCCCTCAATTCAGATAATCTTTGAACAGAGAGATTTACTGAAGGCAGCACAAGCAGAAATTCAGAAAACCAAAGATGAGCTAGGTAACAAATCTGAGCAAGCCATAGAATTGATCAAGTTTCTCAACAATAAAAACAAACAGGAGTTAGAAGAAATTGAGATCATTGATAGGACTGAGACAATCCTTGAAATAAGGAAAGTCATCACAAAGAAGAACCTGATGAAACAACTTGAAGAGAAATGTGCCAACATGAACATAGCCATAACCAAGTTTATGGTTAAATTTGAAAATTTGAGGCAAAGAAGTTTACCTAATATTTTGGTTATAAATGATAAACTTATGCCACAGGAGGATTACAATAAGAAAATCAGAGAATATGCAAAAGAGCAAGTGAACAAGACAGAAGGACAAGGAATCCCCACTGGAAAAGTTTTGCACAGAAATTTTGAAGACTTTTTTATGTGCAACATGAGATAAGACATTTATTTGTCATAAGACCAACATTTGCTAGATATACTGAGGTAGATGAAAATTTCAGGAAGCTAAAAAAGATACAAATTCCAAATGATGAAGCTTGGCAATCACTCACTGAGTTACTGCAAAAGTCAAATTGCAGATAAAAGGATAAAACAGTTGGCTGATTTTTTCACAGTCAAAATAGAATTTATAACAGTAGTAAAGCAGTTTTTACAGAGGTTAAAGAGTATCATAGTTAAAGAGTATCAGAGTGAAAGAGTATAAGATAAAGAAGATTATATTTCAAAATAGATTTGAAATATCTATGCAAGCAAAGAGGACACCAAGGTAGTCAGTTGCACCTAATCCACAAACAGTTTACTATTTTATTTTGATAAATAGGACAGCTTGCTGATTTGTTAAGCAGTTGTCACTATTTTGTTGTAAAGATATTTTATTTTTCCTTGGATAATTCCTAGAAGCATTCTAGGATATTTTGCAAACATTTTTGTATAAATACTTCACTCTTTAAAGTATTATTGTGGAATAAATTGCTGAAGATTTCAATATCATTTTTGTTGTACTTGAAGGCTTTTGTGTTGCAAATTCGAGTAGCAGACTGGATTGAATCAATTAGCATCATATTTAAGGATTCATGTGATGAGCCATTGAAATGAAGTATTTTCTACTTGTCATTGTTTATCTTCTTTGTTTCATGCATCCATATATGTGTTCCAAATTTGAATGATAATTCAGGAGTATTATTTCAGGACTTGTTAAAAGCACCCTGTCTTTAGTGTTTATTATTTCTATGTTTTCTGCTGATTTCCAGAGTAGGGAACCCTTAATTTCTCCCTCTTTCGAATGACCTCTGTCTACTCCTTCCCTATCCGGATCAAAGAATCCTTCACTGCTCTTTATCCCGATCAAACCACTTCACCAAACAGCGTTCCAATATCTTCAAAGACTTATCTATCTTGCCCTGAAAACATTTGACTTTTTAACCTTGATCCTAGTTCTATCTGCTTGACTTTTGACCCCTTAGCCCAATGGACAAACAGATTTTCCACCATCCATCTCATTAAGTGATTTTTCCCACCAAACCAAATCAAACCAAAACCAAATTGCACCATCATAACTAGCTTAATATTATATAATCAAAACAAAGTTAAATCTTAAAGAGAGAGCCCTCTCTAAACCCTAGGAAGGCTAGATCCTAGAGTTTAAAAGTTGGTCTGTGGTTACCTCTAGTGTTCTTAAACTATCAATCAAAAACTCACAACTTAGAGAATTACTAGAGTGATAACACCTTCCAATGAAGTATACATCATACCCCTTATCTTGTAACTGGGACACTGAAATCAAATTCATTCCTAACCTTGGCACATGCAGCAAATTAGTGGCTCTGATGCTAGTTCCTGCTTCTGTCTAAAATGCTATGGTGCCTCTCCCTACTGGAGTACACTTTGTTCTATTTCCCGTAGTGATCTGGAAGTCTATCTGTTGTTCTCGATAGCTAGAGAAGTATTCTCATACTCCAGTCATGTGAGATGAAGCCTCGCTATCAATATACCAAAAACCTGCTGATGTTGCACTTGACAAACATTCGAATCCTTCTTCCAATGTAGAAGATAATTCAGAGACATCTTGATTTTCCATACTTATCTGTGCTATTTTTCCCTCGAATTTTGGTGCTTTTCTACCCAGCAATTTTTGCAGAAAACTGCATCCCACCAAGAATTCTGCGTTGTGCTGTCCCTCTACCTCTAACAAAACATGGTTTGGAAAAATCTCCTTCTCTGTCAACTTGCTCAGAGAATAATTTTCCACGAGATTCTACCTTTTTTCGGCTATGGACTGCTTTTAAACCCTTCAGAGGTTCGATTTGCTCCTTACGTAGAAATCCTCTTTCTGATCAGCGTTGGGCTCTTCTGGCTCTGTTCTCCTGCTTCACCTGCGCTCTGATACCATGTGAAAATTCCTAAATGGAATTCCTACTGCAACAACTGATATTATTTCTTCTACTTATTAATTCAAAAACAAGTTATTTACGGTATTTACTGTTACACAAAGAATATCAAAATAAATTATATTGCAAAATTGACAATTAAAAAAATATTGCGAAAAGTAAATGCGAGGAAAAAGTATATGCAAGGAAAAAATACTACCACAAGTACAATCACAATGACACAGTCATTTTTGGACAATCGTCCTCGGAAAAACCCAATTTGGGAAAACTGGTGCAACAGATGAGGGTTTCTTTATTATTCTTCAACAAAATCTCATGTACAAGATACAAACAATAGAATAGAAGAATAATCACTGGGAGAAATTTAATAGACAAATTTCTCAGGCTCCACAGTGAATTGCTGACCTCGCAGAGGACCTGTTGCCCTCACACTGGCCCCACTGCATCAGCCTCTACGCAGTCCCTGCATCATTGCCTCTGCACTATCCCTTTGCGCTACTTCTTCCAGTCTGTTCCAACACTCCTGACTATTGTCGATACCCTCTCTCTCCCACCTGCAACTCTCCCTCTGATTCGATTTTCTCTTGCCGAACTTCAGCCAGTGAGAAAATCGATCTACTCGGGCAGCTGAGTATCTTCTCGGTGTCACTTCCAAGTTCCCATCGAGTTCCTTCTTATAATATTCTCGTTGAACTTTCAACAACCCAGATTAGATCCTAATCAATGGCTCAGATCATCTTGACTCGATCTTTGTCTTTTTCTAAAAGATTCGCACCCAATTTAATTAATACCCTTTAATTATTTCAATTCCCTAAGTTTAGACTTAGGTATCGATTAAAAATAATTAATTATTTTAATAAAACTGTCTCTGGGTGGAATTTCCAAAAATGATTTGTGGGTTTTCTGGAGTGCATATATCCTAGCCTCCCTGCAAAATCTTGAGGATAGAGCACATCTGATGCTACCAGAAATCAGCAATTTAGGCAAGTATCATTTGGTTCACTTTTGCAAGTAAACTTTAAATTGTTCTCCTTTACAAGTCACTCTATATTTGTTTTCATACATGCTTTGAATTTGTGAATGATTATATGAATTTTGAAAGCATTTCATGAAATCAAATTTTATATCTTGTATTGGTATCATATATTGCTAACATCTTTTGTTTGATTGACAAGGTTACTTGTGTTTCAATTTGAAACACTTCATTTTATTTTGAGCAAGTATTATTTATTCTTAAAAGCAATATTTGAAGACATTGGTTTCATATATGCTAATCATTATCTCATGTGTTGATGGTTATTCAAGTTCATTTCATTTTATATTGCTCATTAGATTTGCTCACAATCTTAGGTAATCATAATTTAACATCTCCTAGAAATATTCTAACTTTGTTTTCAATTTAGGAACCACCACCCTTGGCTAACCTAGGAGATTGCTTAAACGGAGAGAGTTAGAAATAGGTGACAGCCCCTTCTCAAGGTTCTTTACTACTAACCACACCTTGTGGGGTTAAAAGCTTTTCTCACTAACTTGTAGGAAGGTATAGGCGGCAAGGTCATCAAGTGGTTCATTGCTTATAGGGGTTGGGATGCTCTTCAAGCCTCTTTTATTTTGTTAAGAATGGGACTGGGGTGATGGCCTTACATGAGGGGGTGGAGCTCAAGCTAACTTGGCTATTAACTATAATTCATCCCTTACCACATTTTTGCATTTAACATTTGGCTCGTGCTCTTCACTTCTTTCTTTTTGCAGCTGCATCAACCTTTGGGCATTTCCAAACCCCTCTTCTCATAGGATGCGAAAAGAAGGAAACTAGTATGACTGACTCAGAACAACTAACCCAAAAGAGAGAAGAATGAAGTAAAGGATAAATGGTCAGAGATTTGGACACACTATCTCTATCAAGGCCTCCTATTCCTGCCCTCCCTGGACAGTGAAAGAAAGGCTACTGGGTGGTTACACTGGACTAGAAGGAAAGGATGACCAGCAAGGTGAAACAAGGCAACAAGTATAACTTCCAAACATCATGATCCATTATCTGACTTCGGCCGATAATCCTAAAACATCAAAACATTAAATGAAAATGTAAGCACCTTGTATGAAACAATGGCTAATGGACCTCATGGTCATCGACCTACCTTGATCGGATGAGTATGATGATCAAATGAATGAGCTAACAAATAATGAGCAAAAGGAATTTGAGAGGCATGTGGAGCTACTGGCTGGAAATATGGATCATAGGAGAAAATATTTCTCCTAGGGTTGCCCATATGTATGGATGGGTAACAGGACTCACAAGTACAATTGATGTAAGTACATAATGCAAATGCAAAAGCAACTAGAAACCCAAATCTATAGAAAAGCTAACAGCCTACAAACTAGACCATGGTGTTCAACAATTTTACATATGCAAACAAAACAAAACTCATGTGGAACAAGAAATGTGGATATGAAGTGACATTACAGCTAGAAGCAACATGAGAGGGGTAGGAAGACTCTCCCAGCATGTCCTCAATCATTAAGAAGGGGTTGATTCACTCTTTGATAATCTCATCCAAAGATAACCCAACACTGATGGGACTGAGATGTATTATCGTAGGCAGACACTGGCCAACCACTGCAAGTCTCCTGGGCCATGGGGATGATAAATTCAACTTTAAGTTCCGAATTATATTTATCAAAGATAATTTATATCCCAAGCAAGCTTAAATCGTTAAAATTGTCCTCATCAATGCCAAGATTTTGCCAGGGGTATGAGCAAAAACTGCTCTATGCATCTCATATGAAAGACCTTCAGTGAGCCAGCACATACACTCAGCCTTGCGCAGAATGTACTAAAGATATTAAAATCAATGCTTTCACCCAAATCATAAAGTGGAATCATCTCTTTCAGCATCTACTTTAATTTTCGCAATTAAACGTCAAATCATTAACTATGATTGGTTTGTGATTTAACTACTGCAAGTGCACCAAAAGAACTCATGTTTAGTAATTTATGATTTCTGTTCGAGAGAAATTGTGTCAGTCTACCTTTTCAATTTGTGTGCCCAGTTGTAACAATTTTTGAAAATTAACAGTTTGTCAGTTTCCTGATTAGTTTGCCTGGAATTTACAGCAGTTACCATTGTCTTACAAAAAGGAAGGTGTTTTCCATATATAAACTTCAATTTGTTTGAAACTCCAAATTGTCTTCATCAGTGTCACCATACATCTAGAAAAAGCATGACAAAAGTGAGGTGAAGTGTTATATAATCGTAATGACCACATCCTAACCTGCTTGTGTGCATTAGTAAGAATACTAGTAATTAAGAATACCTCTGTTGAAAAATTAGCTGGCGCAATTCCCTTCAGTGAAGAAATGCGCCGCCGTCTTTGAGATGACCTTGAAGTAGAAACACAACCTTCATAACTTCCCATCAGTTTAGCAACTGTAAACTGCAAAATAGAAAAGGAAAAGAAATTATGGATGTCCTGATTGCTAATATAAATAGAATCATGCTAATAAGGTTTTTATTCAAATTTCACACTTTTTTCTTAAGAAATAAGCTATTGAGTCAGAAATCCAGACTTCTCGTTTATAGATATTTTATGTTAACATAGGGGTGAAGAGGGAGTGCATCTGAATCAAGGAAAACACATACATTTTCCTTTTTTTCTTTGGCATTTTTAGTAACAGGATGTATGTTCAACTTCTGGTCCTCAATACTGCTCTGTAGTGAGGAGACACATGAATATTTCTCAGTCAATCAGAATTCTCCCTCCAAAATCTGTGGAGATTTATACATATTATCTTCTCCTTGGTGAACAGTTGGCATTTGCATCTAAAGTACAAATGCAAAATCCAGAAAATGTAAGGTCCAAATGTACCTGTGGTTGCATTACTTCTTCTGAGTCGCTACCATTTGACAACAGTCTACTACCTGCAAGTAAGAATTAATAAAAGGTATGCAGAACACAATCAAGTAACAACTTCCATCTTTCATCTCAGTTCAAGTTAACTGTTGGGAAGTGGTTGTCCAATCAAACGAGTTTTAATGCTTCGAAATGCTAAACATGTGTAATTTTCAAAGTTTGTCAGTAAGTTGATCAAATAGGAAGTTAAATTACATGAATTTTATCCCTCATTCTGACCTTCCCAATCCTACCAAGCTTTGTAATCTTCTCGCCCACCATGACATCTAGGATGGTAACATTTTTCTTACCAGTTTCACATATAGCAATTTGTTTCTGTTATAACTGAGCTGTATATTAAGTATATACTCATTTTCTGTAATAATAGATGCTTCCACGCATCCCTAAAATATGTAAAGCGAGAATTCTTTCAAGTCTACTGACCTGTTCTGTTATCGGTAACAAAGGAACTTAAACCAAAAGAATTATTTGACTTTTGTAACTGAGAGATCACTTGTGCTCCAACCATATTTGCAAACATTGTAGCAGACTCCTTATGGTTCTCCGTAAGGCCCACATATAGCATTTTATCCAATCTCCTCTGCATGTAAGTGCACTTATTTATCTTTGACCTCCAATGGAAGTGTCCCAAAAGCATAAATTTCAACAAAATGTCAAACAATGTGCCTATCATGCCTATCATGTTTTTGGAAAGTACCTTTGCCACTTGCAATACATACTTCCCAAGAAACGAGTACTTCGCCAAACACTGGCGGATTTCTTGAGCTCCTTCTATATAGGAGTTATTAGTCAATCCCGCTACCTGTCAAAATATCTGATCATAAGTGTTTTAACAATAAACCACAGACTTGGAAAAGAAAAGACACACAGCAAATGTGCCTAAAGCAATGTTTTCTACTGCAAATAATTTTAGCCAAGCCACAAATAAAGCTAAGATCCTGGAAAATTAAACTTATAGAAGACTATAATGAAAGGCATCAACAGTTGAAACTTAAAGAAAATAAAATTTACAAAAGAAAAAAATGCAGTCTCTAAAATCTTCCGTTTATTCCTCTACCAAGACCATGTAATTTGGGCATTTCCAATTCATCAATTGAGACTGAAGTATTTAAAAGAAAAGAATGCTCACTAACATAAATACAAGCATTAGTAGGACCCCACCAGGAAGAAATGGTGAAGTTTAAAACACTTCAGGATAGAAAAGAAGACTCCCGAAAGTTCAAATATAATTTGGTATGTATAGAGTCTAGATGCCATATGCACTTTAATAATCTGGATCTGTACATGAGAGGCTAGAAAAAGATAAAATCTCAGAATGCACTATCTGCATTTGTCAAACCTAAAAGGGACTTCAAGTTCCATCATAATACTGATTAGGTTTAGACCCCAGTTATCATGTATCAAAAGTTGGTTCATGCACCAGCATCTAATACTGTAGCTATAGGAGTTAATAGAACAGAATATCTTTATTTACATCCTCCAGAGACCCTCTACGATCTACAGGATGGAGTAAAATAGTGACAATAAAATTGAACAAAATAATATTACCCTATATATATATATATATATGACAGTGTAACATTTCCCATGGTTGTAACATATATATTAAATAAATATTTATGACTCCTAAACTATATGGCATCATTCTATACATATGATTCATGAAAGCTTAAGAGAATAATCACAGGACACGATAAGGTCACACCAATGTTTTGAAAATCGCGATCGGGATTAAATCGGCGAGGGGAAAAAATCAGAAAAAATCGTAAAAATCGGGTAAAAATCGGCACAACATAAAATAAATGCATTGACACATATATATGAAAAAAAACTAATATATAAGACGTGTAATATCATGTCTAGTGCTACATCACACATAATAGTGAATCATGTCCTGAATACTAAGTCCTGAGTCTCAACTCAACCTCAAAAT
Organism: Pinus albicaulis; assembly: GCA_034641835.2. Taxonomy (NCBI): domain Eukaryota; kingdom Viridiplantae; phylum Streptophyta; class Pinopsida; order Pinales; family Pinaceae; genus Pinus; species Pinus albicaulis. Next base: position 649,918,143 of record CM076569.1, on the reverse strand, counting down.
ATCAACAAAAAATATAATAATGTATCTCATATCATGAGTCACAATGTTATATATAAAGGAATGCACCAAATAACCTATACTACTGATTTCCTCTGCCCCTCTTGCGAGAAAATGTAACAGCTTTCCCTCTAGACGAAGAAGCTGGCGGGGCTGGCAATGGACTCTGTTGTGCTCCAGATCCTGAAGCACCAGGAGCTAAAGGAGGCAGACCACGTCCTCTACCGGTAGCAGGGGTAGGTGGTGTCACCTCCTCCTCTTGTTGTTGCTCCTCCTCCTCCTCTTCCTCCTCCTCATGAAACTCATCATTGATTCATCGCTACTAGAAATGGGATCATCAACAAGAGATATATAAACATCATCTAACTCAAAGTCTTCAGACTTGGATTGCTCAACCCTATAACATGATAGAAATTAAAAAAGTCTAACATGCCTAACCAATGATTTTGGTTTGAGTGAAGGGTTCATCTCCTCAACCTTAAAATGCGGTAGGAAAAGATTAACATGCCTAACCAATTGTTTTCCTTTGAGTGAAGGGTACATTCTTGTTAAGGCCATGGTAGGGGAGTTCAACAATCAATACCACCAACATCAACAAAGTTCAACAATCAATGCCACCAACATCAAGGTTCTTGAAGGACTTCATACCCTTGATCAAATGCCAATCTCATACCCTTACACATAATAGAATCAAATGGAAACAATGCAAATCCGCAAACCATGAAACCCTGAAAACCATTAAGTCTGCTGAATTTTGAGTGAAATCTAAAATTCTAGTTTCTCCATATGAAATCCAATGAGGTCGAAACCACTCTTAAACATCCTGAGTCATTTCATGGTAATGTTAAAAATTTAAGTAAAAGGATGAATCACTTTTACTTTAAGAATTTAACATTACCATTAAATGCCAACAGGGTGTGTCAGCAAAAATGACAAAAAAAAAAAAATCGATTTTTGAACTTATAGGGTAGCTGTTTGATGGGCCCACGATTTTTATTTTTACCAAAAAAATCGCGATTTTTTGGAAAAACTCGCGATTTTTCCCCGATTAGCGATTTTTTCAAAAAATCGTGCAAAACATCGCCGATCTAATCGTTTTGTTGAAAAAATCGCGATTTTTTAAAAAATCGCGATGTTCAAAACACTGGGTCAAACCATACTCCGCAATTTGACCCAGCCTGGCCTCACACCTAGGTTGGGTCAAAGTAGAACCCTCTAGACACAGTCTAACTCAGCAGACTCGGCATTGGCAGGCTTGCCCTATAAGTGAATTGGAAAAGGAAGCTCATTTTCATGTGTTTTAGCAGTTACTATAGAGTCTATTTTTTTAACCTATGGTGACTGAAGCAGCATTTATTTGGGCTGCTCTTTATATGAACAAAATATTGAATCTGTTCTGTTTAAATTTATTTGGACCACACTTTATTAATGATTTTAGCAGAGAAGGACGAGGCATGCACCTTTACGGGCAATGTCTTCCATTATGTTTTCTAACCAACCCCTATATAAGTTTTCATTATTGTTATACAACAGCCTTCTCCTTTACCCATTGGACATAAACCTCCAATGTTTTGATATGCTACATTTGTCCTGTGGCTCTTCCTTTTGGCTTTATATGGCTTTTATTCTTCCACCACTAATTTTTCTTACAACACTGTTGTGATAGAGCAAGTTATTTTACATGCAGTGATGTTGGGGAATGGTGGTGAACTTCATAGCCACAGAAAAGATATGATGGTTTTACAGTTAATAGTGTTGGAAACACTGAGGGTGGGAGGGAGGAGGGGGTGAATAAGTATTTCACTTCAATTAGTTAATTTTTAATCTTTTGGAGCATTAATTAACATTAGCATCAAATCAAAACATTAATCAACAACACCATTCAACAATGCACTATATCAAAGACAATAGACATGAGATTTTTAGGTCAAAACCCTTCCGGGAGAAAAACTACCAAATGCTTCTTAATATAGGTCTTCAAAATTTACGTCAATAGGAAGCTCCAACTTCCAAAATTTTCAGCATCAACTGAAGGAGGCTCCAACCCTTTGGTTTATGGGCTCCAACTCCCTGATTTACCAGCTCCAACTGGAAGGATGCTCCAACGCCCTGGTTTATCAGCTCCAACTGAAAGAATGCTCCAACTGGAAGGATGCTCCAACGCCCTGGTCTTATAAGCTCCGACTGAAAGGATGCTCCAACACCCTGAACAAACACCAACCTACCCTAGCACCACCTTGTCGCCCTAAAGTGTTCTTAGGCTCCAACCTGAAGGAGACTCCACTCTCCGCCTTACACCACCCTACCACCCTGCTCAGCAAGCCACCACTTGCCTTGAAGGCTCCAAGCTTCAAATCACCTCAGTGGACCATTTTCCACAATTTTCAGACTAGATCCACCTCTACCTAATATTAACACAAAAACAAACTGCAATACAATCTCTACTTAATCAAATTTGCTTAAGCTCAATATGTGCATCAAAACCTAGCTTCAAGCAACATCACCCTGTCATCAAACATCCAGCGATACAACCCTAGTTCAACAAACAAGTTAGAAGCACTGAAAACCCTGGCATTCATCAGCTTCCCACACAAGCCAACAACTTTGCTCAAACACTTCTGACCTACGTTGCACGGGTTCCCGCACCCGGGGGTGGGGTTCTCGAACCCGCACCGGGTTCCCGCACCCAAGTACCAGATTCGAGTACGGGATCTTCTCAGAAGAACCCAAACGAACCGGGTTCTTCGAAAAAAAAATTCGGGTTCTTTGGGTTCTTTGGGTACGAAGAACCCACGGTTTGGGTACTTAGATCCTAAATTTCGGGTTCTTCGGGGTCTTCATGAATAATTTCCTCAAAGATTTTTTTTTTAAATGATTAAAATTTAAAAATTTTAATTAAATTTTAATAAATATTAAAATTAAATTAAAAATAATTTAATAAATTAGAAATCTAACTATTTTTTAAAACATACAAATTACAATTAAATTTTAAAACTTAAGAGTTAAAACTTAAATGATTCAAATGAATTGGTATGCTATTTGGATGAATTGGTCTGGCATATTTAGAAAGATCAAACCTTAGAAATAAACATGTCTATTTTTTAATGGTAAAGAAGTCTTAGACATTAAAGTTACAGCTCTGTTATAGTAGATGTATAAAATGCTTCCTACAGGTTTATTGGCATGGGGTTGATAAAATACAATCTGGACATACACAGCCTAATTTCCAAGAGGGATTATTTGTTCACACCAAAGGTGTTGTAGCTACTATGACTATGATGCAAAACTGGACAAATAGCATATCTATCATACTAGGCATGGCTTAGACAGAGTAGTTACTGGTGAAGAAATTTCTGCTGACTTTGACTTTAAATGTAACAAAAATTTAATCTCTTAACCAGAGGTTTCCTGGATCTTAATTCTGTGAATTTTTTGCCTTGGGACTACTATGAAATATTATACAAAACAGCAGTGGAAGTGAACAGTATTCCAATTGTAATGTTCTCTTATAATTAAATTTCCCAACGGAGGACAAAGTAGCCTATCCATCCCCATAGGCTATAGTCAATTATAAAGGGGGAAGTTAAAACTTAAAAAAAAAAAATTAAACCTTAAAACATACCTACCTATCCATGAATCATACGTTCATAACTTACCCAGCGAAAGCGTAGACTTACCACAAGCATCCATCCTCAAATTGCTATGGATGAGCCAGAACCTCAAGATGACAGTGATTCCTACTTGGAGAGCATGCTAAGTGAAGATCTAAGTGATGCTGATGACATGGATGCTGATGATATGGCTTGAGGAAGCCATTGCTCACTATTAGGCTTTAGCTATTTTTATTTTAGTATATCAAAATTTCCTAGTTCATGTTTACAGTTTTCCATTTGGAGATGCCTTGAGGCAAATTTTGAATTTAGTATGACAATGGACATATATTTTGAAATTTTGAATCATGATTCTAATTTCTTATAAGTTATTAATATGTAAAATGAGCTCCAATTTGCACTTGATATCATATATGAATCATGATATTATCAAACTAGAAATTTTGAAATTTCAATGACAAATGTCACATGTGAATGTTGAATGATGTGCATGTTTAAATCTTTAAAGTTTAAAGTTTATAAATTATTAGTAATTTACAAATTACTATATTAGTGTCATTAAATTTATAATTTATAAATTATAATTTAGAAAATATAGTATTATATATGATATATAAATTATAATATATATTAATATAAAAATACCCAGACGAACCCACGCACCATGTTTCAAAAAATGCCATCCCCGTCCCCGTCCCCGTCCCCGAACCCACATTTCCTGGCAACATAGCTTCTGACAAACCCTACTTTAACAATATCCTATCAATACCATACCTCATCCTTTGTATCAATGCACCAACAGTATATCATGCCAAACTTCTCTGCAATGCAAGTTCTGTTGTCTCAAACCCTACCTGTCTATTCTTGGTCAGCCAAATGTCATCATGTAAACACATACCAGTGACATATATAAGGGACAGCAGTGATACAATATCACCTTTAACAATAAGAGGTGAAGCAGTGCATGCATGTCAAGCTCTCCCCTTCTTCCAGATATCCAATGTCAAGCCAAACTCTATCAATTGCCAAATTACGAAGCTACTCGTTGCAAACTCATAAACTGAACCTTTTATAAATCATACTCTCATATTGCTGATGTATAGTATATACCTTGGATGTACAATCCATGCTCAACAACAGAACGGCCCCTTGTGTACTGAAGATCACGAGTATATGCCTGAAGATGTCTGCCAATAATTTCACTTTTTCTCTATCAATATGTACCCAACAGACAATTGACCAGACAATATGAAGAGATCATATACATGGCTAGAATCTGGCCCACTTCATTCAACAATGGTGCCATAGATACTGTTTTGATAGCTGTTCAAATACCTCAAACCAAAAACCTTAACCAGAATTTAGAGTACAGAAGATAGTTAGAAGGAAATTTTTCTTTAACCCAGGTCTGCTAGGATAAAGGATAGACTTATAATAACGCCTTAGAGTAACACACAGATCAAAGCATAACCAACGAATAACCCTCAGAACAAGATGAAGATCAGTCACAAAACTCAGACAGTTGTAAATTAATGCCAAAAGAATATCTTTGAGCAGATCCAAAAGAAGGGTCTGAATTGGCCTTGCACAGCACAGTGACAAAAAATTGCTTCAATCTGCCAACGAACTTGCAAATATGCTTCTTCAAATTGGTGTGGAATAACCCTTAAATTCTGTGTGACATGTCACTTCCTCAGGACCAAATTGAAGGTTATATGCCTCTGCAACAGAGTTCGGAATTACTCCATTCAAATACACGGGACTGCCATCAAAATCAATACCACAGAGATCTGAAAAGAAGGCCGAATAGGCCTTAGTGTTAGCCCTTAACAAAAGTGAATTCTTCTCTAAAGGATGACCCAAATGTGAAAATTCCAACTGGAAATCCTACTGCATTAACTGATGTTATTTCTGTTGATTTTTTTAGCATCGGAAAGTGTTCCAAGTCTCAAACTTTGTAAGGAGGCTTGGACATCAGTATTCCAAAGAAACCAAAAACCGTTTGTGGAAATTCCACTCTGTTCATGACTTATTAAATAATTAATTATTTTAATGGAGAACCTAAGTCTAAACTTAGGGAAATGAAATAATTAAAGGGTATTAATAAGTTAGAGTGTGAATCTTCTAGAAAACAAAGATCAAGTCAAGTTTTAATCTTAGCCATTGATTAGACTTCTAATCTGGGTTGTTGATTCATCAACGAAAAGATTATAAAAGAGGGCTTGAGGGTCATTTGGAAATAAAGACAGGCATACACTCAGGTACCCGAAGGAGATCGATTCTGAAGTAAGAGAATTCGATCTCAGTGGGAGAGATGCAGGGCGGAGAATTGCAGAAGTTGAAGGAGGAGGGAGTCAGGAGTGATTGAGATCAAGAATAGAAGGACGCAGTGGATCACAGAAGGTAGCACAGGGCTACAGCGCAGTGAACCCACGCAGAGCCTACGCAGACTTACACAGTCCAGCGTAGGGACTGCGCAGACAAACACGCAGACAAGCACAGAGAGAAGCAGAGGCTAATTAGGGTGTCAGGGATTTGTCGGGAGGAGCCGAAAATTCTATCTCAAGTGTTTCAGATTCTATCTGCCAGTATATTCCTTGTAAATAAATCATTTACTGAAGAATTTACTAAAACCCTCATCTGTTGCACTGGTTTTCCCACATTGGGTTTTTTCACAAACAATTGTCCAAATGGAAAAAATAATTGTGTACATGTGATTGATTCTTGTGCTTATGTCCTTTACTACTTACTTCTCTGCATATATGTTTGTGAATATTGCAATAGTATTTGTTTCGATATTTACGAAAAAAATTCTGTAAATAACTTATTGAAATTATAAGTAGGAGAAATAAATCTATCACTGCAACTATAGAATTTTCAGATTGAAAAGTTCACATGGTATCAGAGCCAGAGATGAGTAACAGGAACGAAGAATCGACTAGTGGACAGAAGTCTACCATTGCAACAGCAGCGCAAAAGGGTTCAAGCAGTTCTCCAGGGAGGGAAAGAAGCATGATAGAACAAATGGATCACGATGTTTCCGTTCTGGCATCCAAACTTCAAGAAGAATTTGCTTGCATATCAAGCACTGCTTCTTTTGATGTTTGGTATATTGACAGTGGAGCTTTTGCTCACATGAGGGGAGTGCGGATATGTTTTTCCGACTACCGAGAAGAGCAAGAGTTTTAAAATAACCATGGGTAATAAAGAAAAATGTACCCCTATTGGGAGAGGTACAATAGTATTTCAAATCGAGGCTGGAAACAAGATTCGTGCCACTAATGTACTGCATGTGCCCCGGGTTGGGGATGAACATGCTCTCAGTGTCTCAACTTCAAAACCGAGGTTATGATGTTTACTTTATTGGCAATAGAGTCTACGTCAAACACCCCAGTTGGAAGAAGAAGGCACAGATCGGGGTAAGAAGCAACAACTTTACAAGTTGCAACTTGAATCTCCAATGGCATTGGTTAGCAGCACTGATGAAACGGACCTGAATGAGCTATGACATAGAAGAATGGGACGTTTGCGTCATGGGGCATTAAAAATTCTCCAGAAGACTGTCACCGGAGTTACAGAACTGAGCACTAAACGGGGTGATGTCTGCAAAGGGTGCGTATTGGGAAAATATGTCAAGCCAGCGAATCAAAGGAGCAACAATAGGGCCAAGGGTGTATTGGACTTGATCCACTCGGATATCTGTGCACCAATGTCCACTAGAGTTCTTAGTGGTGTCGAGTACTTCGTCACCTTTATTGATGACCATTCCAAGAAAACCTGGATCTACTTTTTGAAGACCAAGGACAAAGTCTTCAGTTGGTTTAAAGAGTTCAAGGCTCTAGTAGAAAATCTGATAGGAAAGCGGATCAAGGTGTTGCGTTCAGAAAATGGTGGTGAATACATAGATAAAGAATTCATAGGGTTCTGCACAAGGGAAGGTATCAAAAGAAAGTGGACAGCTCCATACAATCCGGAGCAGAATGGTGTGGCAGAAAGGAAGAACGGGACTATTGTCGAAGCGACATGGGTGATGTTGTATGACCAAGACATGCCCAAATTTTTGTGGGTTGAAGCTTGTAATACAGTTGTCTATGTTTATAACAGGACTCCTCACACTGCATTGGGAAAGATCACGCCAGAAATTGTCTTCACTGGCAGCAAACCTGAAGTGAGTCACTTTAGGATCTTTGGTAGTACGGCTTACTGCCATGTGCCCAGTCAGAAGAGGAAGAAGTTGGAAATGACTGCAGAAAAAGGGTATCTGGTAGGATACAGTAAGAATGCAAAAGCATATCGCATCTACATTCCTGAGAGCAGGAAAGTCGTAGTGTGGAGGGAAGTGAAATTCATGGAGGAGAAGGCCTTCAGAAGATCCCTGCGAGTTGCCTTCTGCTACGCACTCTGAGGAGGATCCCCTGGTTCAGCGTCAACAACCAGCGGCAAAGAATTCAATTGCCTCTCCAAGGCATGGGGATCCAAGAGACGTGTCTCCCGAGGATTTGCAAGAAGGAGAGCTAGTAAATCCGCCCACCACCAGTGGAAGAACAAGCAGGGAGCTACGACAAATTCTAAAATATGCAGAACACTTTGTCGGAGTCCCCCGAAATGAGAAGAGACAGCGTAAGCAACCTGAGAGGTATCAAGCCTTAGTTGCTCAAGTTGGAGAACCTTCCAGTTTTCAGGAAGCAGCTCAGCACTAGGTGTGGGTAGATGCAATGGTGGAAGAGTACAATTCCATCATGACGAATGATTTGTGGAAAGTGGTCCCCAGACCTTAGGAGAGATTAGTTGTAGGATCAAGGTGGATCTACAAGGTCAAGTATGCTGCAGATGGTAGCATCGAGAAATTTAAAGCCAGGTTTGTGGCTAACGGGTATGCTCAGAAGGAAGGGATCGACTATGAAGAAACCTTCACCACAATATCCAGATACACCTCTATTAGATCCGTGATATCCCTTGTTGCGCAGTTGGGATGGGAGATTCACCAGATGGACGTCAAGACGGCATTCCTGAATAGGGTGATAGATGAAGAGGTGTATATAGAACAACCAGAAGGCTTTGAGACGCATGATCAGAAGACACATGTGTGCGGACTAAAGAAAGCATTGAATGGACTAAAGCAAGCTCCTAGAGCCTGCTATGGTCGAATTGATAGCTACTTGCAGAAAATGGGATTCGTCAAGAGTGGCACGGATCCCAATCTCTACTATCTGAGGGTAGGGAGTGAGCCTTTGATATTGGTTTTATATGTAGATGATCTATTCTTGACAAGATCATTAAGGCTCATCATAGACTGCAAGAAGAATTTGGATGAGGAATTTGACGTGAAGGATCGAGGGCAAATGCACTATTTTCTAGGGTTGGAAGTTTAGAAGCAGAAGGGGGAGATCTTCCTTGGTCAATGAAGATATACTACAGAGATTCTGAAGAGATTTAAGATGGAGGATTGTAGACCCATGACGAATCCAATGATCACCAACTGGAAGAAAATCGACACATCCGAAGATGATGAGGTTGATCCTACGTTGTATAGGAATCTCATAGGATCATTGATGTATTTGGTAAACACAAGGCCAGACATCTGTTATGTTGTAAATACCCTCAGTCAGTTCATGGTAGAACCTAAGAGGGCTCATTGGGTAGCAGCCAAGCATGTTCTCAGGTACCTTCAAGGAACAGTCGATCTTGGATTGAAGTACACCTGTAGTAGTGATGTCAGGTTGAGTGGGTTCATCGATGCAGATTGGGTTGGGAGTTCAGCAGATCAGAAGAGTACCAGTGGGTATTTTTTCAGTCTAGGATCAAGAATGACTTCAAGGTGCAGCAGGAAACAGAATTATGTGGCACTGAGCTCAGCAGAGGCAAAATATATGGTAGCTAGCAAAACTTCGTGTGAGGCCATATGGCTTTGGAAACTGCTTGTGAACCTACTAAAGGAGAAAATGGAAGCGACCAGTATCTTATGCAATAATCAGAGTTGCATCAAGCTCTCTGAAAATCATGTGTTTCATGATCAATCGAAGCACATTAACATCAAGTGTCACTTCATCAGGGACTGTGTACAACGTGGAGTTGTTCAGATGCAATACACTCCAACAGGAGAACAGATGGTAAACATTCTCACAAAAGCTCTGGGGAAGACTAAGTTTGTCTACTTTAGAGAGAAAATGGGGATGATCAAGAATCCATTCCAGTAGCAGGAGTGAATAGGATTAGGATTCAGAGGGAGTTGTAGTACAGATGCAGCAGTGACAGTGGCAGTGTCAAAGGCAGCAGTACAGAGGGCAGCAGCATAGCAGATGAGGGGCAGTGTCTAGAGACCAACATCGCAAAGGGTGCTTCAAAAGCAGAGAAGCATGTGGCACGCATATTGCTAAAACATCTTTCTAGCTAAGAGGGAGTGTTAATTTCCTAAGTTTAGACTTAGGGTCTCCATTAAAATAATTAATTATTTTAATAAAACATATTCCGAGTGGAATTTCTACAAACGATTTATGGGTTCTTTGGAATACATGTGCCTAAGCTTCTCCACAAAGTTTGAGACTTAGAGCACTTCCGATGCTACCAAAAATCAACACTCCCTCTTAGCAAGGAAAGTGCTCTAACAAAATGCCTGTTGCATACTGCTATGATCCTGAAGCATCCTCTGTGCTGTTGATATCTAACAACCTGTCCATCAACCACTGCGATGTTGCTGTTACTGTACTGCTGCCCATGACACTACCACTGCCACTGTTGCATCCGTACTACAGCTCCCTCTCAAGTGTTGCTTCATCCATTACTGAAACGAATTTTCAATCATCCCCATCTTTTCCCTGAAGTGAACAAACTTTGTTCTCCATAGGGCATTGGCGAGAAACTTTGCTACCTGATCTCCCGTGGGAATATACTATAACCATACTGCTCCTCGCTGAACACAGTCTTTGATGAAATGACACCTAATGTTAATGTGCTTTGACCGATCATGAAAAACAGGATTCTCAGAGAGCTTGATGCAACTCTGATTATGACCTAGAATATTGGTCGCCTCCATCTTCCTTCTGAATAAATTCACAAGCAGTTTTCTAAGCCATATGGCCTCACACAAAGTTGTGTTGGCTGCCATATACTATGCTTCAGTTGTGCTCAGTGCTACAGACTTCTGCTTCTTACTGCACCTAGATGTCATACTTGATCCAATGTTGAAGCAGTACCCTGTGGTACTTTTCCGATCTACTGAATTTCCTGCCCAATCTACATCTGTGAATCCACACAGAATGATGTCATCGCCTTAGGTGTATTTTAATCCATATCCGATTGTTCCCAGTGCGCCCTCTTTGGTTCTACCATGAACTAACTGAGGGAATTAACAGTATACCAAATCTCTTGCCTGGTGTTGACCAGATACATGAGAGACCCTATGAGTTGCCTGTACAAGGTGGGGTCCACTTCTTTATCTTCAGATGCATCAATTTTCTTCCAATTGGTAATCATTGGAGTATCCATGGGTCAACAGTCCTGCATTCTAAATCTCTTTAGAATTTCTATAGCCTATCTTCCTTGCCCAAGGAAGATTTCTCCCTTCTGTTGCCAAACTTCCAATCCCAAAAAATAGTGCATCGGCCTGAAATCCTTCATGTTGAATTCTTCTGCCAGAATCTTCTTGCAATCTTTGATGAGCCTAGATGATCCTGTCAAAAATAAATCATCTACATATAATACCAAAATCATACCCTCATTCTCTACTGTGAGATAGTAGTGATTGGGATCAGCGTCACTCTTGACAAATCCCATCTGCTGCAAGTAACCATCAATTCGACCATACAATGCTTTAGGTGTCTGTTTGAGTCCATACAGGACAATCTTCAACCTACATACATAAGTTTTCTTCTCATGCGTTTCAAAGCCTTCTGGTTGTTCGATGTAAGCCTCTTCTTCTATCACGTCGTTCAAGAACGCAGGCTTGTCGTCCATCTGGTGAATCTCCCATCCCATCTGCGCTGCAAGGGATATAATGGATCTGATAGAGGTATATCTGGCTACAAGGGTGAAGGTTTCTTCATAGTTTATCCATTCTTTCTGAGCATACCCTTTAGCCACAAACCTAGCCTTGTACTTATCTACATTGTCATCTGTAGCATACTTAATCTTGTAGATCCACCTGGAACCTACAACTAATATGTCCTGTGGTCTAGTTATGACTTCCCAAACATCATTGGTCATGATAGAGTTGTACTTCTCTACCCTAGCATCTACCCAGACTTGATGCTAAATGGTTTCCTAAAAGCTAGAGGGCTCGACAACCTGTGGTACCAACACTTGGCATCTGTGAGGTTGTCTATGCTACCTTTTCTCAATTCTAGGAGCCCCAACAAACTCATCTGCGTCCCTCAGCGTGTGTCGTACTTCTCTGTTGATTCTGCCACTAGTAGTGGGTGGCTCAATCATCTTTCTTCTTATTGTCCCATCTGCTGCAAGCTATCTGGATTTTCTTCTCTTGAAGAAATACTAGTACTCGTCAAAGTGCTAGATCCTAATGGTTGTCCATCTATTGGATCTTCTCCTAGCTGCTGCTAGACAAGAGGTTCATCCTCAGACTATTCTTCGATAGGCATTTCACATGATTTTCTGAAGGCTCGATCCTCCATGAATTTGACATCCCTCCTTACTACAACTTTCCTGTTACCCGGAATGTAGATTTGTATGCCTTGGATGTCTCTCTATATCCTACAAGATACCCTTTCTCAGCAGTCTGATCTAGTTTGCTCCATTTCTCATTTGGAACATGGAAATATGCCACTCCCAAAAATCCTGAGGTGACTTACCTTCCGCATCATCCCTGTGAAGACACGGGTTTTGTCTTGCCCAATGCTCTGTGAGGGGTCTTGTTATGGATATATACAGTTGTGTTGCATACTTCTGCCCACAGAAATCTAGGCAGATCCTGGTCATATAGCATTGCCTTTGCTACCCCAACAATAGTCTTGTTCTTCCGTTCTGCAACTCCATTATGCTCCAGATTGTAAGGAGCGATCCATTCTCTTCTGATGCCCTCCCTTGCGTAGAAATCTGTGAATTCCTTATCCATATATTCGCCACCATTCTCTGAACATAACACTGTGGTTTTCTTCCCAGTCAGATTTTCTACCAAAGCTTTAAATTCTCTGAACCGGTCAAAGACATCATCCTTGGTTTTTAGGAAGTAAATCCAAGTTTTCCTAAAATGGTCATTTATGAAAGTGACAAAATATTCACTTCCACCAAGAGTTCTAGTGGACATCGGTCTGCAGATATCTGAGTGTATTAGTCCCAATACACTTTTTGCCCTATTGTTGCTACTGGAATACGTTTCCTTAGAGTATTTGCCTAAACCGCACCCTCTGCATACGTCATCATGTTTTGTACTAAGAATTGGAACTCCTGTAATTGTTTCTCTGAACATTCTAAGAGCTCCATGGTGTAGATGCCCCATTCATTTGTGCCATAGTTCATTCAGATTTGACTCGCCGCTTAGATTGCTACCTACTAGTGCCATTGGAGACTCGAGCTGCAACTTGTATAGTTTGTTGCTTTGAGTCCTAATCTAAGCCTTCTTCTTCCATCTTGGATGTTTGACATAGACTTTTCTTCCAATAAAGTATACATCGTATCCCTTGTCGTACAATTGAGACACTGAAAGTAAATTCATTCCCATACCTGGCACATGCAGCACATTAGTGGCTCGGAGACTCTCTCCTGCTTCAGTCTAAAATGCCATGGTCGCTTTTCCCACAGGGGTACACTTTGTCTTGTTTCCCAAAGTAATTTGGAAGTCCATTCGTTCTTCTTGATAGCTAGAGAAATGATCTCTTTCTCCAGTCATATGAGTTGAAGCCTCGCTATCAATATACCAATCATCTGATGATGCAGTGCTAGATAAACACGCACATTCTTTTTCTAGCCTAGAGGCCAACTCTGACAAAACTCGATCTTCCATAATTTTTGTGCTTTTCCTTTCTCTGGCAGTTTCTGCAAAAGAAATGCGTAAGCCCCTTTTGGAGTACGATTTGCTACCAAGGCAGCACCATGAGATCCTTTTGGCGTAGACCCTCCTACTTTCTTGCATAAACCTGCTCTGATACCATGTGAAAATTCCAACTTGAAATCCTACTGCATTATCTGATGTTATTTCTTCTACTTATTATTCAAAAATAAGTTATTTGCAGAAATCTCTTCAGTAAATATCGAAATAAATTCAAATGTAGACTTCACCATATAATCACTGAGCAAAACAATCAGGAAATACTAACACAAGAATGATAGATATTTTGGACAAATGTCCCCGCAAAAACCCAATGTGGGAAAACCGGTGCAGCAAATGAGGGTTTCTATTATTCTTCAGCAAAATCTTCTTGTGCAATTTACAATCAGTAGTAACAAAGAGAAATTTTCTATGATAACATTGGAGAATTTTCTCACTAAATTTTTTGATGAAAAATGACCCTGGAAGGACTCTCCTGGGGCTCCTGCGTCACGATTGCGCTAGCTCTGTGTGAAGACTGCGTAGAACTGCATCACCTCTACATTGTCCCCCTTCCTGCCTTTGCGTTGTCCTTTCATGCTACTACGTCACCTGCTCCTGCACCCGAGTTGATGTTGAACCCTCTCTGTCTCTCCTCCACCTGCAACTCTCTCTCTGGATCGATTTTCTCTTGCCGAACTTCAGCCACTGAGAAAATCAATTTTACTTGGGCAACTGAGTCTCTGCACTGGTGTGTCTTCCAAATGACCATCAAGCCTTCCTTTATAGTCTTCTCGTTGAGATATCAACGAACAAGATTAGATCTCTAATAAACGGCTAAGATCATAACTTGACTTGATCCATGTTCTCTAGAAGATTCTCACTTTGTTTTATTAATACCCTTTAATTATTTAATTTCCCTAAGTTTAGACTTAGGGTCTCCATTAAAATAATTAATTATTTTAATAAAACATATTCCGAGTGGAATTTCTACAAACGATTTCTGGGTTCTTTGGAATACATGTGCCTAAGCCTCTCCACAAATTTTTGGACGTAGAGCACTTCCAATGCTGCCAAAAATCAACACCAAATAACCCTTCAAATCTTTTAACAGAAGGAAGTGGCACCTGGCAACAAACCTCAAGTCCAAGCCTGCAACAAACCTTAGGTCCGATCCTATAACAATACCTCAGATCCGAGCCTCAAAAGGCTCCTCTACTAGGGCCGAAGAGCCTTAGAAAGATTGCCTCAAACCAACAAACCTACCTCAAAAATGTTGAATCTGCGCCTGTCTCAGAGGGCCGAAATTTTCTCAACATAATTCTCAAAACATACCTCACAAGATGCTTCCTTAATCAGCGTTCAAAACCGAGTCATGCCCAACGAATTACGAAAAATAAAAGAAAAAAGAATAAGCCCAACCATTTAATGAAACTCAGCCTCCTTCCTTTTGATTTTCAAGACTACATAGGCCATAGAACTCGCAGAAATAGTACAGAAATATGTGTGTGAGTTTGTGTTCTTTTGAGGGCAAATGAGCCCTAATTTATAGAGGTCGAAGGGCCATCAAAAGAAGGGGCAGCAGCAGTAGCGTGGAAGCAGCAGCACAGAGGCCAGCGAGAGGGACGCACCCCATCCTGGCTAACGCAGAGGCAGCACAGAGGCTTCAGGGTGACGCAAAGGCAGCGCAAAGCCCAGAAGGGTGATGGAGGGGCAGCCTGTGCTGCGCAAAGGCCACGTTGGGCAGGAAAGGCTGACGCAGAGGCTGGAGGGACAACGTTGGTGTTCCAGTGGGCTAGAAAGGGCTCGTATTCAGTAATTCTTGTGAGGGTTTGAATCAGCCATATTTTCTATCTCCGAGTGATAAGGTACAACTGTCGTGAAATTCTCTGTTGGGCAAACCACTACTAGTGCCCTTGATGTATTCAGATTCTACTTAATAATAAAACCCTCAAAGATCTATTGCACCAGTTTTCCCGCATTGGTTTTTTCTGGGGACATTTGTCCGAAAATTCATGTGTGTCCTTTTTGATATGTGTGTTATGTTTCAGTAAATGATCTGTATATGTGTAGGCTGCAGATTGCGTTTACTTTGATGTTTTTCTGAATACTTCAGTTAAGTAACTTGTGTATAATAAAATAAATAGGAGAAGTAAATCAATATTCTGCAGTAGGGTTTCTGTGTTCAAAAAATTTCACACTTCTGACTATTTTGAAACAAGTCTCTTATGTGACCTGTGGAAGGGGTCCAAGAGAAAGACAGTGAAGACTATATTAATGATACCTTCCTTGGATTACCCAACACACCCGATGCCTCCGGCGTTGTAGAGACTATGGCTCTAACGAGTGCAAGGTCACCATGTTAACCACATAAGAGGGTCTATTTCCCTCAAGTTGATGAAAGAAAGGGGTCCCTAAGAAATATCTTTCAACGAAGCTTATGCTTGGAGGTAAATTGATTAAAAATGCAACTATATTAAAATGTTTAATATGTAATGCAAGTAAGATTACAAGTGTTTTGCAAAAATGGAAAAGCTTCATGAAATGGAAACGTGCTCAACAAGGTAACTTAGATAGTTGCTCAAAATACTGCAAGATACATAACGCTTCATAAACATATAAGATTGTGATTTTGAAAATAATTGCTTTGACAAATGATAACAATAACCAAGTAAAGCAATGAAGCTTGCAATTTATATGCTTGCAAAATGAGCAAATAACCTAGAATAAATTTGCATGTAAACAAGAGTCTATTGTGAGGCGAACATGAAGCAAATGGTTAAACTAACTAAATCAATTTTGCTACTTGAAATGAAACGCTTTGCATAAAATGAAATAAATTTGCTCCAAAAGTAAAATTTAAAATTGTACTTTAAAGCAAAACTTGAAGTTGCAAAGCATATAATGGAAAAAAGTAGCAAAAGCAAATTCAAAAAATATGATTGTGATGGTAAGGTTGTGCTAATTTTAAGGCATGCAAGATGAAAACTAAGAAAACAAATGCAACATCAAACCACCCACAAGTTTCTTCTTTTGGAAAAAGGAGAAAATGAAGCCTTGGGTAAAAACCCAAGCTCCCAGAAGAAAAACTAAACTTTTATTAGATGTTACAAGATGAGGCACCTTCCAAGAGGTCTCAAATAAAACCTTAAGAGGGATCTTTACAATGTGTGAGGCTTCTCAAGCTCTAGATCTCCTTCTTGAAAGTCAAATTCAGAAAATGATGAAAGTACAATGAAAAAACTCTCAAGTTTGAAGAAGTTAAGTGTCTCTTGATGTATCAAAGCTTGCCCTTCAAGAGTGAATGTAATGTTGCACAAGACAAGGCATTAATCCCTCCTCAAATGTCCACGGCCTTGCCAAATTGCAGCCCTCCTCTTTGTCCATGGCCTCCTCAAAAAATCAACTTTGAAAGTGGTTGAGATGTCCTACAAGGAAAATGTTAGGGTTTGTGTGATCCTTCCTTGATGCTCTTATCACCAACACTCTGCCTATGGGCTGCAAGGTAAAAAAACAAATTGGTGTAGAGAGAATATGAAAACAACTAAATAAAATAAAAATAATATACAAGAAAAAAAATCAAGTGATGCGAGTGGACCCCATCACTTGGTTTAGCTTGTAAAAGCTCTCAAATAGCTAATATGAATCAATGAAGCACTATTTTAAAAGATTTAAATTTTAAATTGATTGCACGTATACAAACTATGCACAAACGAATCCCTGCAAGACACTTTTTTGTAAGATAAACTAAGTGAATCCAAATAACAAATGACAATTTCTTTGAAAGTGCTCCATGAGTTGGTTGGTCTCCCAAAGACTTCCCCTCACGCTCTATGTCACACGGTTCGGGTTCGAATTCGAGTTCGGTGAAGATTAAGTTCGATTCGGGTTCGAATATTCTGATGAGGTTCGTAATGAGGTTCGACATTAGGTTCGAATATACATATTTTTCAATAAATATATATATGGGATAAAAAAAATCAGAATCAATTAATAAATTATAAAACTATGAGTAGGAATTTTGATTAGTAAAACACATGAATAACTTAATCATAATAGGATCTAATTATATTAATAACATTACTTAAATGTAAACATACACGGTACACGGTACACCATATTAGTTTGCAAATACAAATTTTGGAAGTTCTAGCAAAAATTTTGGAATCTATCCTAAAGCAATTAACCAAAACAAATTTAAAAGGTTACAGTCAACATAAATGACGTTTTCAGTTATTATGTGATTTGATATGAAGTGCAAAGAAAGCAAGGTGAAAGCAAGGTTTCACAATTGTAATGCTGGAAACACCTAAATTTCCCATGTCCCAATCGGGAACTTGTGGAAAATAGAAATGCAGAATGCGGCGGTGGCAACACAGCAAACTCTTTCACTTGTAACAATTAATCATAGCACCCATTCTTAAATAATGGAAACCGGGAAAATAATTGGCGGGATAGCCCATTGTTTACAAAAACCGCTAACAAAAACCGCTCAAGCAAAAAAAAAAATCATAAAATTTATTAAAATCGAACTTTATGGGAAAAATCATAAACTTCACCTTCAGGTTCGATCAGGTTTGGCTTCAAGTTCGGCATAATGTTCGTCTTCAAATTCGGCTTAAGGTTCAGCTTCAGGTTCGGCATTAGGTTCGCTGAACCTGATCGAATTCGAATTTTTTTATTAGGTTCGCCGAATTTCGAATTTCAAGCTTCAGGTTTGGCGAACCCTGTGACATAGCTCACGCTTGATCCAACAAAATTTCTTCTACAATACTCAAATCAAATATTAGTCCATAAAGATTTAGATAAGAAAACAATGAATTGAAACTCCTAGAAGTTTATTTGGAAACAAACTAGAACTTTCAAACTCTAGAGCCTACTTTCAAATCAAATGTCAATACAAGATAGATTTGCAATAGCGAGCTTACAAGAATATATGGAAATACAAATGATTCAAAACATAGAAAAGATTATACCAATATCTCACAATGCGCCATGCTCCAAACAAAGGACATCCATGAATGGACTCCCAAAGTCTTTTTATTGATATTCTTGAAAAGTGTACAAAGTAGCAGCGCTTCCACAAGCACAATAGCTAGTAAAACAATGGATACTATATGAGATCTCATGGCTCCACTATATAGAGAGTTGGGAGCAAATCACAATGTAGAAGTGATTAAACAAGTGGCATGACGTGACAATCTTAAAGAGAAATTCAAATTTGTTGAATGGAGCTCCAATGGCAAGTGTAAAAATTGATTTCTGACAAGTGGACATCATTTTATTTTTCCCTTATGTACCAAATTCGAATTTTATGATAGAAAGACAAGTGTAGATGGATGGTAACCCATGTGGGGACAATTTCCCACAAAAATATTCACCAAATATTCTCCCAAATCCTCCCAAATGTGCATTACCTTCACAAATTCGAATTTCTAAGTAAGCAGTTTTCTCATTTAATGCCAAAAATTCGATTTTATTTGAGCACATGTCCTTTCCTTGATTTTAGGAGTCCACATCACCTTGGGACTTCACTTTAGCTCCTCCATAATTTTCCACCTCATTTCTACAACATTTAGCATGTGTGGATATTTATTTTTCTCCATTTATTTAATTTCTAGCTTAATTAATTGCCAGATTTCCCACTAAACTTAGGAAAAGTGTGTTTTGAGAGTTCAAAACACATTTTTAACCCCTCAAATGTGTCATTGTAGAAATTTGAGGGTGAGCGGTGCAAATTTTATTACTCATACTCCATACAACTTCTCTAGACATCACTTATTACATTACAAATAAAATTTTCTTGCAATTTTTGCCCTGTGGAAAATCTAATAAATTAAAAAATGACTACCTAGACCTAACCAAATTCCACGATTTTTTTTGTGTGATCTAGTATGGTAATAAACATTGACCCTAGACCTAGGACTCACCCAAGGCCTCACCATGAAGTCGTACTCCAACTTTGGGGTATATTTGGAGAAAAAAAACTCAATTAATTATTAAGTCCTGGTAGGGAGATAATAATTAATTAAGTGAAAAAAACCTCCCAGAGAGTAATACTCACTTGATGACAAGGTCTCAGGCTACCTAGTCTTGTTACATGACTCAAAACACCTCATACTAGCATCACTTTTAAGATATCCCCGCAGGGTGTGGAATCTAGGTACAACAGAAAATGATGAAGAAGTAGAGTTTAGAAATTCTGGTAATATGATCATATCTGATGGTACAAGTGTCCTTTGGATCATCCTTGGGCATGGAGTTTTCATATAATTATCAAGTGCCACTCCAGTGGTCAACATCTCCTATTACACATTTTATGACATAAGAGTACCAAATATAACTAGAGCTAAACTGAAGGCTTGAGTACTCATAAGAAAGAACCACCTCCAATTTTTCACTATTGAATGTGATGGTTATCCCAACCCAAAATACCTTTTATCATTACTTTTATTTTGTTCACAGCGGCTTTCATTTTATTGTAACTAGAAAAAATTAATAATGCAATTATATGTCTTTGGAGACTATCTTTATCTTTTGCCAACTACACCACATGAAACTAGCATGAAATGCAAATATATTCATGAAGGAGAGCACTCCTCCATCTTTCCTAATCCAATCTTCTAAAAATGTTGGTGAGAGGACCACCCTTGTTTCACACCAATATTATTGTTGATTTAATCAAAATAAAAGAAGCTTCATCAAATGAGGAAATTTCATATAGACAAATGTTGGAAGACCATCCAAGCCTCATATAGTTGTTCTAGTACCACAACTCCATGTAAATAAGGCCTCATAGTATGGAAGTGATTCGAATAATGGCAGGTCAATCAAGATTTAAAACAATATCTGAAGCTTAGAAAATTACTAGATTAAACCCTTGAATTGTGTTCATCCACAAGAGCATTTATTGTGCCTTCTAGGACTATTTTATGGTGCCTATTACGACAAAATCTAGCATCTAGTGAGTGTTACCACTATCACCTCAACAACTACTCCCCTCTCTCTAGTGAAGGATACAATCCAACAAAAGGGAGGCTTACCGATAGGGGTTACGGATGAAGTAACCAAAGCAATTTAGGTTAAACCCTAAGGATCCTACAATATAAATCCATCAGATAAAGGTATGTCAAACTAGGGTTTGAAGTGGATGGAGGAGTAAATTTGGGATTTGTGTTCAAGGAATCTATGGATTGTTAATTTCTGAACATGTTCTATGCCATTTCAAATTAGGGCACAAAACACTGAAGCAGATAGAAAAGATAAATAGATCAATGGAAGACAAGCCAACTAAGAAGAAGAATGATGGCGTTACGGGGATCAGCAAGATGCTTCAACCAGCAAAGTCTCCAATAGGTCATTCAGCCAAGCGTGTCACACACAACCCCAAGACAACCTAGACAAAAAATACTCCACAAAGACGCAGCACCAAGAACCCAGCTCCATCGCCATCAAGAGAGACGAAAATCCTCCACCCATTATGTGTATAATGAACTCCAAGTCTCTCCAATATATAGGCATCTTTGGGGGTGTGTAACACATCCTTTAAGACATTTAAGTCTATATTATATTCTAGGCTGACCTAGCACATAAGTGGAATAAATTCGAAGTACATGTTCTACTCATCTGATCGAGATGATCTTTAGATCAATCTTACACCTCTCCAAAATAGGAATCCAATAAAAATATTGGGATTGTCATCTGAGCAGCACAACTCGGAGTTTGGACCTAGTTGTCCAATTTTAACACTCCCTCTCAACTAGGGAGAACTCCGTCCACTAGTGCAATCCAAACATCGTGCATTATCCTGTCGTAACTTGCTTCGTTGGCTTCTTTATTTCAGAACAGAAGTGGGTCAGTCACCAAGACATCATTCTCGGCTGACAGATTCAACCCAGAGGTCTGAAACCTCTATAGGACTCACAAAGAGTCTCATACCAACCCAAAGTTGGTTTACCTAACCCGAAGTCATTTGGAGGTCTGAAACCTCACTAGGACTCAAGAGAGTCATATACTAACCCGAGGTTAGTTTCACTGACCCGAAGTCAGTTGGAGGTCCGAGACCTCACTAAACTTGATCCCAGATCAAGTGGTTGGACACGTGCCATCCTAGACATAGAGAGTACGGCAATCTCCGATGCGTCCATCGGTCTTGCTATGGTCTCTATTCGCATTTCCCACCTCATTGGCCAAATGAGAGGTACTTCCCATGAGTCCGAAACTCCATGGGTAGGATGCTTACGGGGCATAGATCAGAGAGAGGTAAACCATCTCAATATCATCACGGTGGGGTAGAAGCACACCAACTAGGTTTAGCAAGCCTAGCCCTGTGGTTGCTTATAGCTCCGAGAAGCTATCCCCAAAAACCCCCTTGGAGCTCCCAGAGCTCATCGTCCAACAGGACCCTCTAAATAGGGTCGTTCCATGATTCCAAGATTCTCACTGAAGGTTAGGAACATGACCTTCCCCAAGGGCATTATAAGAATATTTGCGACCTGCTCATCAGTTCCTATATGATCGAGCCTTACGGCGTCTCGCTGTAACATATCCTGGATAAAGTGGTACCAGCGATCAACATGCTTGGATCAATCACGGAACCCAGGATTCTATGACAAACGAATCCCCCTCTGGTTATCACAAAGGATAACGGTGGCATTTAGCACATACTCGAAAAGCTCACTGAAGAGCTTTCGCAATCAAGTGACTTCACATCGGGCCATACATGCTACAATGTATTCTGCCTCAGCGGTGCTCAAGGCTACCGACTTCCGTTTCCTGCCCGAAGCAAATCTACGTGTGAAGCAGCATCCAGATGTGCTCTTGCGATCCACCACACTGCCAGCCTAATCGGCATCAGTATATCCAAGGAGTGTCATGCTCCTGGCAATGTATCTCAGCACATGGTCTATCGTGTCCCAGAGATATCTCAAGAGTTTCTTGGCACCAACCCAGTGAATGTTATGATCAACCATGTGTTGACTCAAAGTGTTCACTGCAAAACATATGTCCGAACGGGTGTTCACTAAGAACAACAGGGCCCCTACGAGTTGACGATACTCAGTAGGATTAGCTAACACCGGCCCAACAACATTGCCACTCGACTTCTTAAAGTTGAGCTCCATCAGTGTCGACACAAACTTACAGTCTACCATACCAAATCTTTCTAGAAGCTTCACAATGTATTTTCCTTGAGAAAGGAAAATTGCGCCAGGTCTCTGTTAGACCTCTAGGCCTAGGAAGTAATGCATCAGTACTAGATCCTTCATCTCGAACTCAGTAGCGAGCTCCCTCTTGCACTGATGAATGAGAGGGTCAGCAACTGTCAGGAAAAGGTCGTCCACATACAACACCAAAATGAGAGGCTTCTCTCTATCAACCTTGAAGTAAAGGTTCGGATTAGCATTACTACGAGTGAAGCCCAGCTTCATGAGGTAGCTATTTATCCTCTCGTACCAAGCTCTGGGTACTTGCTTCAGCCCATAGAGGGCTTTCTTCAACCTGCAGACATGGATGTCCTGATCCTGGACTTCGAACCCCAAAGGTTGCTCTACATAGTACATACACCTCTTCCTTTATCGCACCATGCAGAAATGCGGTCTTCACATCCATCTGATGAAGACTCCATCCTTGCGTAGCAGCAAGGGCTATGATAGATCGAATGGTGTTATATCGGGCCACAGGTGCAAATATGTCATCATAGTCTATGCCTTCCTTTTGAGAGAGGCCACGGGCAACGAATCTTGCCTTGAACTTTTCAGCACCTGCATCAGATCCATGCTTGATCTTGTAGAGCCATTTTGAGGTGACAACTGCTTTGTCCTCCGGTCTTGGAACCACATCCCAGACATCAGTCTTCATTATGGACTCATACTCTTCGTGCATCACATCCTTCCAGACTTGATGCTTTACAGTTTTCCCAAATAATTCTAGCTCATATTGTACACATGGCATTTAGATACCTCTGGTATTTATATGGCTTCTCGGATTTCTTCTGGAATTTCCCCCTTGAAGCCATATGTCTTTGACCCTTGAGGGGCTTCTTTCTTTCAGCAATGGTATTAACTCAGGAGCATACACAGTTGTATTCTCCCTCTTAATGCCAGCTTCTCTTGTGAGAGAAGACATCTATTTTAAATGAGGGCATCCCAAACACCAACTTGGAAGGGGATTTGTAATCATGGGCCTAAATCTTACTCACCCACTGTACAGGCCATTCAAGAATCATAGCCATATCTGTCAGACATCTTGTCAGGTGTCATATATTGTCATATCATGGATTAAAGTGATGCTATAGCATTATTTATCACAGCCATCAGAAGATATCAAACTTCATGGTTATATATATTTTCATATGCCTCTGAAGATATCACAGATCAAGATAGATTCAGTCATATGTCAGTACACATCAAGAACAAATAAAATGACTTACTTGTTGAAGATGTACTCTACTTACATCCCTATGGCCTTCATCCTTGATGTACCAGGCAGATCTCACAGAGAATATTGCTGCTTTAAACTCAGCCCATCAATTCCCTCAGTCAATGTTGTTCTTACTTCCTGTACATAGTCTGCAACTTATCACAACTACTGCGCATAATTCATATGACCATCTCTATTGTCATAGCTACAATATATGTTGCAACCAATACTCAAACTGTCTCAGGCCTCCTACACTCCGAACATTGTCCCCAGCAATGAGTGCATAACCCGCATCGCCATCATCACTACCATGCATTCGTTTTATCAGTTTCTCACGGGCCTTTCTTGCCTCTGCAACTTTATTCAAAGCATCTTCAATTGCCATAAACTGTTGCACACAAGCTTTCTGTCTCTCCCAAAGTTGCTTATATGAATTTTGTAAACATAGGTATGATTGTCTATGTCACTGTCATAATGACAGTGACATAGAATTACATTCTTACTTCTTTTCTGCGGTTGTTACTGCCCACAGCCTTCATTGTCATTTCCATTCTCATTTATCGTCACTGACATCACCAGAGATGCAACAGAACCCATGCTAAGCATGTACAAAAGGCTAACACTACCCATTTTGTACTAGAACTTTGGCCTATGGTTTAAAGACTAATGGCAGAAGGCAGATTCCTTTTTCAGGTAGACAGTTCATCACAAATATTTTACACAGGACCAACAGCTGTAAAAAAATAGCCCATCTCAATGTCCATTATGCAAAAAATAATATATTTCATCTTTGTTTTTTTTCTTCTTTACACACAGAAAACCGCGTTTGTCATCCCAAGCATAAAGGGAGGCGCCCTTGGTCTTTCCGATGTAGGAAACTACCTCAAACTCTGCCAGCCTGTGAAGAGTTATCGCATCCAACAGTGAAAGCAACAGTCTTTGCGAATGGAGCACATCCATGCTCATCACCGCCTTTTTCGCAAATCCAACCGCGGTTCTCTCCAAGACGTATCCCTCAGTTATAATGCCACTTCCATCGCTCTCATCCGATGGTATGTTCTATCTGGACATGGATTCTAGCACATATATTCTGAGAGAACCGTCGATGCATCCAAACAGGAGTCGACATTCCCATGAGCCCAAGCTTTCAATCTTGGCAGGGCAAACCTTCACTAGTTGATTTGAATCGTAAGCATTGTGCACCATTTTCGTTGAATTCTATGTACTTCTTCGTTCTTAAATTTCTTGGAACAGCCTTCGATCTAGTGATCTCTTCCTCGACTCGCGAAATCAGGCGAATTGTGATGAACAAAGGTACATCTACAGCAAGGGATTGAGGACAAGAGCCTCGATAATAGTAAAGCGGAAAATAGCTTATGACAACGATTCACGGCATCGTTGTTGCTGCCAGAGCAGCCCCTTCAGATGTAAAGCTGGGAGAGCTTTGCTTTACAATTATGATGGTAGCTACTAGACTTGGAAAGGTGGTTGGAAGAATTTGCTCAAGCTATGGTTGTTTGATCCATTGACTGGGCAGTTCCATTAACGATATGCATGTTGATTCTCCCTGCGAAGGCCACGATCACAGACCACCGCACCCAAGACACATTTATGTAGGTTGAAGTAGCCTTTGCTGCCTCGGCCTCCCCTCATAGTAATTCGGTCTTCAAGATAACCCTAAAATAGACCTCAAAAACCCACGTTGTCTTATCTTTCCTTGTTGCAGCTAGGGCAAAGAATTTCACCTCTCCAACGAGTCTTTCTAATTGCTCTCAACACAAGTTGAACTTTGTCTTCACCAAGCTCTAATACCATGTAAATTTCTGAACATGTTCTATGCCATTTCAGATTAGGGCACCAAATACTAAAGCAGATAGAACAGATAAATAGATCGATGGAAGACAAGCCAACTAAGAAGAAGAATGATGGCGTTACGGCAATCAGCAGGATGCTTCAACCAGCAAAGTCTCCAATAGGTCATTCAGCCAAGCATGTCACACACAACCCCAAGACAACCCAAACAAAGAATACTCCACAAAGACGCAGCACCAAGAACGCAGCTCCATCGCCATCAAGAAAGACAAAAATCCTCCACCCATTGTGTGTATAATGAACTCCAAGTCTCTCCAATATATAGGCATCTTTGGGGGTGTGTGACACGTCCTTTAAGACATTTAAGTCTATATTATATTCTAGGTCGACCTAGCACATAAGTGGAATAAATTCAAAGTACATGTTCTGCTCATCCAATCGAGATGATCTTTAGATCAACCTTACACCTCTCTGAAAGAGGAATCTAATAAAAATATTGGGATCGTCATCTGAGCAGCACAACACGGAGTTTGGACCTAGTTGTCCAATTTTAACATGGATTAATCTAAATGCTATGGTTGACCTAATGAGTCTCAAATAGGTTACTTGAACTCACCAAATCAAGGAAAACTCAAAGATAATATAAACTAGAGTTTTGAAACAGCAAATTGCAGCAAAACAATAGTTTATAATAGTAGCAAATTTAGCTATAAAAAAAGTAATCAAACTATGAAAAATAATTTAGCTGTAAAAATACTAATTAAACTATGAGAAATAAATGTTAAATTAGAGAGTAAACTAAGGAAAAAATTACCACAAATTTTGACGGTTAATAAGGCATATAAGAGCAAATAAAACTTGACATCAACCCTAGAAAATGACTGAAAATGCATGAAAACCTCAATTTAGCTTCTCTAATGCACTTTTAAATAATATCTTCTTAAATTTCCATGAAAATCTGCAACTACTTAGATAAATAACTCAGAACTCAAAACTAGTTAACTTTCACCAAGATACAGAGCCTCTTAACAATAGAGAAGTAGCGAAATAAAAACACAGAGATAAAAACACATCACACAAATTGACACACTTATTTTTCTCAAGAAACCCAACGTGGAAAACCTACTTGCTTGTTGTGGCTATTTTATTGATAGTTCTTGGAGCAATTGAATCTATTACAAAGCAATATGTCTCTCTTTGAGAAAGTGTTCTACTTCTCTCTCGAATCTCAGTTGATACAATTGAATCAAATAAAAGAAGCTTCATCAAATGAGGAAATTTCATATAGACAATTGTTGGAAAGCCATCCAAGCCTCATATAGGTGTTGTAGTACCACAACTCCATGTAAATAAGACCACATATTATGGAAGTGATTCAAATAATGGCAAGTCAATCAAAATAATTTCTGAAGCTTAGCAAATTAGTAGATTAAACCCTTGAATCTTGTTCGTCCATAAGAGCATTTACTATGCCTTCTAGGACTATTTTATGGTGCCTATTATAACAATATCTATCATCTAGTGCAAAGTCTCACTCAGTGACCTAGACAATGTGCAACACACAAGAGTGTTACCATTATCACCTAAACAACTACTTCCCTCTCTCTAGTGAAGGATACAATCCAACACAAGGGAGGCTTCCCGATAGGGGTTATGGATGAAGTAACCCAAGGAATTTAGGTTAAGGGCTCCCTAAGGATCCTACAAAATAAATCCATCGGATAAAGGTATGACAAACTAGGGTTTGAAGTGGATAGAGGAGTAAATTTGGGATTTGTGTTCAAGGGATCTATGGATTAATCTAAAGCTAAGTTACCAGGATACGGATACGGATCCGTTGGATTTTTGAAAAGCCAGGATCCGGATACAGCGAGGATACGACAGGTACAAAAATATATGATAATATTTTTAAAATTTTAGAAAACATATTTGATGTTAAAAATCAAAACCATTCATGAATCACAACAATAAAACTAAAATTATTAGATAATTTATGAATTTGAACATTGAAATGATGCAATCTTGCCTCATACAAAAACAATAGTAGTAGATACAAAATGAGTATTTCATCAATGATCAGTTTATTAATATGATAATATAAAGAAAGTTTGTACACAAATCTTGAAATGGGTCTACATCATCATCATCTGCATATTGCAACTCTACATCATGAATAGACGATGGTGGGCCAAGAATGTCAAATGTTGCCGTAAAAGTAGGAATTGATTGTGTAGCATCCTCAAGTAGATTAAGGTGAGTCATGGCATTCAATGTCATGTTTAAGTCAGATATCCCACATCCTACTTGGACCTTTCTTATACTCTGGACTAGAATGTGATAGAAGGCGAAGGTTGGAATGAACATATACAAGATCCTCAACCTTCATTGCTCCTAGTCTATTTCACTTCACTAAATGAATGAAGCCATATGTACTCCAATTCCTCTCAGCTGATGAAGAACTGGCAACTTGTGATAACAACCTTGTGGCTAGAGATGAGAGATAAGTGTTGTCCCCGCCATGGAAGCCCCACCGAGTAATAGAATCCACTGTCCTCGATCATCCATGGCTAGTGGATCTATCCCAGTGGATTGTACAAATGCTCCAAATTCCTCACGTACTTCCTTTGCAATTCCCAACTCCCTATAGATTTTCCTCAACACTGTCTTATATCCCTGTACCACTTCAAAATCTCTGTTTGGAGTTGCTCTACCTGGTAAAGACAATATTTTGAAATGGTAACATTTGGAGTGTAGTGCATATGCCCAAAGGTGTAATGGCATGGTCATTTTGTTCCACCTTTTTGTAACTATGTCTTTCACTTCATTGTAAAATACTTCAAAGGGGTCACGCTCACTTTCCTTGATAATTTCATGTATCCTCTCCAACATACTATCTATGTTTTCGTAGACTTCCCCCAAGCAAGGCATATCTGTGTCAAATGCCCTGATCATGGTTAGGATTGGTTCTGCGAACTTCAAAAGGTATTGGACCTTGTCCCACCATGCATCATCAAGAACGATAGACTTTATTCTTTGTCCTCTAATAGAAATTGAAGCCCTCCATGATTCCCAAAGAGGGTCAATGACAATTGCCTGTAATGCTTGACTGACCTCCACAAGCCTCTTTATGACTGAAGTGTGGGAAGAAAAACAAGTTTCAGCAACCTACATGTGTTTTCATAAGTCAAATTTCAAATTAGACATAAAATAAATTAAAATTAAGAATTCATAAATTATAATGCATAGCACTGATTAAAAATTAAGTACCTTTAGTAGCTCCAATTTCGCAAAATTCCGATATATGTCTTGGGACATCGAATGATTGATGATAAACATTTGGATCTCCTTTGAAGCTACATATATTTCATTGATCCACTCAATCTCACCAATCTTGGCAAGCATAAGGTTTAACGAATGCACTGCACATGGAGTCCAAAAGATGTGATCATATTGACCCTCCACAATTAGGCCCGTAGCTCTACAAACCTTTGCATTGTCCGCGATAACTTGGACAACATTTTTTGACCTCGCACTTTCTATTGCATCAATAAGAATTGTGGAGATGAACATTGCATCTTTTTCCATTCTACTGCAATCAATGGCCTTCAAAAACATTGCTCCTTGGGGGCATATTGGTATAACATTAATTAAAGGGTGATTTCTTTGGTCTTTCCATCCATCAGAAACGATGGACACCCCTGTTTCTTCCCATGTATCACAGATTGATTGTAATTGTCTATCCACAAATTGTCTTTCTAATGTTAACAAAGTGGTGCATACCTTTTCATAGCCATGCCTCTTGTACCCTTTTGGTGCTTCATTAACTGCTTTAATCATTTGTTGCCAATAAAGAGAACGCATCAAATTGAATGCTAGCCCATTTGCATAGATGCAACGAGCAACATACTCATCTGCAACTTCTCTGCCTTGGTTATTGAACGACGCTTTAAGAGGTCCTAGAGAAGGTATTTTATTAATTGTGATAGCTGGTGTAGATGGAAATGAAGAT
Organism: Pinus albicaulis; assembly: GCA_034641835.2. Taxonomy (NCBI): domain Eukaryota; kingdom Viridiplantae; phylum Streptophyta; class Pinopsida; order Pinales; family Pinaceae; genus Pinus; species Pinus albicaulis. The sequence continues at coordinate 649,888,316 of CM076569.1, read as the reverse complement.
TTGGTTGTGGAGGCTTACACATGTTGTTTTCCCTTGGTGAATCTCCTATCAGCAGCATCTTGCAAAGATGCATAAAACTTAAGTTTCGCAGGACCTAAACATGTCCCAGGTTGGCCATTTGGACCTATGTATACCAACGAACCTATGTTAGTTTGCCCAATCAGATGGGCCTTTACTCTACTATATGACCCATTTCAAATGCTATTGCATTCACTACATCTCCATTTGTACGAACCGCCCCCAAAAATTCTGCCAAGAATTTCGACATACTACCATAAAGGAGATTTTGGATCTCTGTTGACATTTGTCCATTCAATCGTTTCATGTTGTGATGGTTCCATGTTTATCAATATGCATTTATAATAAAATATAAATTAGTAAAATTATAAATTTCTAACTACCAAAACAAAATTATAAATTGTTATTTTATAATTAATATATGTCTCAAAAAAAATAAAAAACAAAAAATCTAATATTCACAATTGCTTAAATATAAATAATTTTATAAGTTTATTTTTATTTATTCTATGAATTTATAAAACCTAGGTTCAAATGATAATAAAATAAATCTATTAAATTAATTAATTAAACTAAAAAACTAAAAGAGCAAAAATATAAATCGACTATATATAACTTAAAACAAAATTATATAAAATTTAAATCGATTATATATAAGTTTAAAATTAAAACAAAACAAAATAAAATTTAAATCAGCCTATATATATAAATATAAACTTTGAACTTTAAAATTAAAACAAAATTATATAAAATTTAAATGGGCCCTATATATAAAGTTTGAAACTAAAATTTAAAAAAACTATATAACAAAGATTAACAAAAAAGTTTGTTACATGTTCGTTGCACGTTGCATGCTGGTTGATGTCGGACCACCTGCACAAAACCACCATTTTGCACGTTGGTTGACATCGGACCACCTCCACAAAATCCACCACGCTGCACGTTGGTCGACGCCAGACCACCTCCACAAAATCCACCACTCCGGAACTCGACGCCAAACCACTTGCAGGGTAAAAAGCTTGACGCTGCAACCCAATTCGACCACGCTACCTGCAGCAGACCACCTCGACACTAGACCACCTGCAAGTTAAAATCGAGCATGTTGCAACCCAACTCGACCACGATGGTACAGGTACGACACGGTGACTAGTCGACCAGCAGAGCCGATCACAAACGCAACCCTCAAGCGCGGCACTATTTCGACCACAATAACCCCTACTGTCAAGATTTATAATACAAAGAAAGTTTGGCAAAACGCCATAATTATCGAGTTGAACGAAGCCACGCCAGTTGAATTGCTAATTGAAGCAGTGGAACTGGTAATTAAAATATCCACGCCAGTTGAACTGTTAATTGAGGCAATGGAACTGGTAATTAAAGTATCAGAAGTGTTAAATTAAGCGGAGTTCATGTCTTGACTAGAGTTTGACTAGACTTTGTTGGTTGGATCCCCCTCCAAAACCGCGGAACCCCGCCAAAACGCAAGAAGTTTGTACCTTGTGATTATCACACTCATGGATCCAACCGGATCAGTATCCGTATCCGTTTCAAATACGGGGATCCGTGATTCCGTCACTTGACCCCCGCGGATCCGGTAACACAGATATAAAGGCTATGGTTGACCTAATGAGTCTCAAATAGGTTCCTTGAACTCACCAAATCAAGGAAAACTCAAGGCTAATATAAACTAGAGTTCTGAAACAGCAAATTGCAGCAAAACAATAGTTTATAATAGTAACAAATTTAGCAATTAAAAAAGTGATCAAATTACGAAAAATAATTTAGCTATAAAAATACTAATTAAACTATGAGAAATAAATGTTAAATTAGAGAGTAAACTAAGGAAAAAATTACCACAAATTTTGACGCTTAATAAGGCATATAACAGCAAATAAAACTTGACATCAGCGCTAGAAAATTATTGAAAATGCATGAAACTTCAATTTAGCTTCTCTAATGCACTTTTAGATAGTATCTTGTTAAATTTCCATGGAACTCTGCAACTACATAGATGAATAACTCAAAACTCAAAACTAGTTAACTTTCACCAAGATATAGAGCCTGTTAACAATAGAGAAGTAGCGAAATAAAAACACAGAGATAAAAACACATCACACAAATTGACACACTTATTTTTCTCAAGAAACCCAACAGGGAAAACCTACTTGCTTGATGTGCCTATTTTATTGATAGTTCTTGGAGCAATTGAATCTATTACAAAGCAATTTGTCTCTCTTTCATAAAGTGTTCTATTTCTCTCTCAAATCTTAATTGATACAAAGAATCTTGGCTAGCCTTGATCCTGCTTGATCTCGGCCCTTCTAGCACACAATTGTTCCTCTGGTGCCTCCTTGACTTGCTCTGCAAAACCTGCTCTCTTTTGGTTGATCTTTGCACACTAGAGGCTCCTTAATCCTTGCGCACTTGGCCTCCTTATTCCTTGCGCTAATCTTTGATTTTATAGCACATTCCAGGCCCTATTTCTTAGCGCACTTGAGCTCCTATTTTTTAGGACCCCAACTCCACAAAACCTGCACACAACCAATCCTCCCAAATCCTAGCGCACTTATGCCTCGTATTTCTTAGGACAGAATTCTTGTGCTCCACAATCAAGGCTCTCTCACACTAACTCATGAGCTTTGTCTTGTCACAATCCTTCGTGCACAAAATATTGTTGTGATTTACTTGTGCCTTCGCCTCTCTTTATAGGCCCAATTCAAACATGCAAGGAGACCCAGTTCAAATTTAGAACTCAAGCACTGATAGTGAGTTAACAAAGAGTATTACTCGCTCTCCTTCCAATCATCACTAGAGTTGTTAACTCGTGCTCTCTCCAAACAACACTAAAGACTAACTTGCTCTTCCTTCAATCAAGACTGAAAACTAACTTGCTGTAACTGAACTGCTAACTGGCACCTCGTTCTGTAGTCAAACTGATGAAGACTCCACTTCACTGAAGCTCCAACTCTACGCATGCTAACTTAATGATTATTCCAGTAAACTGGAAATAACTCATCCAAACTGAAGTCTAACGCCTAAGGACAATTCGAGGTCTTCACTGGCTAAGGCATAAGCCAGAAGACCTTGCGTGCTACATTTTCAACATATCTAACCCTAGGGCATACATCAACCAATCATTAAATGCTAAAAATACAAGATTTTCCTGCAATTCACCATAAAACAAGAAAATTTGTTTTAATATTTTAGAAGAGTGCCACAAGGGAGATAGAATAGTGTCTTCTCAATATAAGGCATATGGACTCTAGGACAATGTTATTGGGACCGGACTAGTCCAACCATTGGCACAAATGTTAATGGTACTGAATTGGCCAACTTTGTATGGAACCAAATAATTATGTACAATGCAACCAAGGACCCTCCAAATGCCTATATATATATATATATATATATATGAGGTGGCCAGCGTTATATTCAACCCTAGGAGCCCCACTAATGCTATGTAATTAATGGTAATGTTAATTATTAACTTAAATTTTTAACATTATCATTAATTGTTTCAAGATGTTTCAAAGTGGTTCTAACCTCATTGGATTTCATACTAAAAAAGTAGAATTTTAGATCCCACTCAAAATCTAGCAGACTTAACAATTTTTACAATTTCAAGATTGCGGGATTGCAATGTTCCTGTTGTCGCCCAAAGTGTACATCTAAGGCGCAACACTCAACGTAGGAGCTGTCACTCTGATCCCTACTCACTCCATTTAGACTCTCTCCTAGCTAAGTCAAGGGGGTAGTCCCTAAAGATGATGACAAGGGGAAAACTTGTTGGAACAACAAGTTCTAGGAGACTCAGGACAAGATCACTACCTCTAAGCAACTTAAATTTGAATTAGTTAGCAAGTGTGTTAATTAAATGAGCAAAGTATGTATTAACAAGATGAAGCAATTAAATATATTGAGGCAATAACAAAACTAACATATATCGACCAGTGCCTAATGAACAATGCTCAAAATATATTATATCACTTGCATATTTACGCACGCTCGACTATTAAAGTACAGGGTGCGTAAGCATGGCTCGACCAATGGGAGAGGGATTGAGAGGGATTTGGCACAAATCTTAACATGAGTACAGCTTATCATCCCCAGACAGATGGGCAAACTGACTTGCATAAATATGCAAAGTTTCAAGTTGCTAAATAAGCAGTGCTGCAAGAAAGATGTTAGTAGGATCAATGTTTTAAAACTCCGACTCAAGTTCTGAACCGGTAGAGTGTCGACTCTGACTCCGACTCGGTATCGACTCGGCCGGTTCGGTTTCAATGACTCGGTCTTTGTAAAAAATACATAAAATATTTATTTTTTTATAAAAAACATAATTTTAAAGATTTTCATTCATGTTTCCAAACACAAAGCATTAGAATATAGACAAAAGACAACATATGATCAAAGTAGGCTCATGAATATATCCATTATATCAAAATGGCACCCAGTGCATTGTCCAATACATACATGATTTAGAGATCAGAACAAAAACACATAACCAAGGAGGCTCTAAATGGCCTCTACAACAAAACATTACCAGTCACTACTGCTAGACAAGGCAAGATCATCTGGCTCAGACTCCGAATCAGAGGGGGAAACCCATGGCTCCTCCTCCTCATCAAAGATCTTCAACTGGAACTGTAGAAGCAGTAGCACTAGCACGTTGAGCCTGAGATAAACGAGCTATGCGCTTGTGTTGTGGCTGACTAGAGGAAGTGCTTGCGGCTGCAACTGGAGGACTTGGGGCTGGGTCTGGTACTAGTGGATCTGCATTTAGTTGAGCCTCTAGTTGTTCATTAAAGTCCACATCAATATCCTCATCAGATTCAAACACTGTTGGATGACTCTCCACTACCAAATCTGATGTTGGATCAATATCATCCAACACAATAGGATCGGAACCAAGTCTTTTGTTCCGCAATTGATTGCGTCTTAGTCGGAGGTTGTATTGGACATAGACTAGATCATTTAACCGTTTTTTCTCCAAACGGTTTCTCTTCTTCATGTGAATCCTCTCAAAAACAGACCAATTGCGCTCACACCTAGAAGCACTGCAAGTTTGACTCAAAATGCGGATTGCAAACTTCTATAATTGAGGACAATGGCTACCAAATGCCTCCCAACATTGTGCTGCAAAAAACATTGTTGTGTAATAAGTTTCGGTTAGCTCAACAAATTATATCCAACTTTCAAATTATAAACAATTTAACAAAATAATAAAATATGAATTTGAAAATTGAAATTCTTTGTTTACCTAGCTCATCTGATTCCCTTGCAATCCTTGCAAGGTTCTTGCCAAAGGTACTTGTGGCTTTGCTGAAGCAAGTGATTTGTTGGTGTTATTAATCCAAGTTGTCATTGATGGCAACAGTTTGAAAGACTTAATGAAAACATGGAAGATATCATTTGAAGTTCTCCTAATAATGCTCCACTGTGACATATTACTGCACTTGCTGAGTACTATCATGATGACGCTATGACCCCATGATTAAGAAGCCAAGCAATGGAGAAGGCATTTTGTCCTATATATTTTTTGCACTAAAATTAAGGACAGTTACAAAGGAAAAATTAATTTTGGCATCTTAGAGGCAGCCAATCACAATGGGACTTAGATCATCTTAAAGAGGACTCCTTCCTCTTTCCAACGAGCCGTCATATGCTCCAAACCTCCCCGTGGTTAGAAAGATATTGTTTTTTGAAGTTGTGTAATAATTATATTTTTTCTGAGTCGACTTGTCCTATCTCCTTAATGTCGGCCTACATCTAGAAAGATGTGTCCATTCTTCTAACGTCAAACCTGTATAAATATGACGTCCCATCACTTCATTTCATTATAAAGTTTTCAGTGAAGATAAGAAGAGGACATCAGAGCACATGAAAAGGGTGCATATCTCGTGAACTAAAGAAGGCAGATAGAACCGAGTTAAAGATCCATTTTTTGGTATGCTTCTGTAACAGCAATTGCACCCTTTCACTTATTTACGTGGTTTAATAAGACAAGCATATCAGAGACTGTTTCTGTGATAAAAGAACTCAGAATCTCTTCAACAGAAACGGTATAAGGATCCCTCTTCATATACATCAACTTATGAACCGAACTACTAAGGCATATTAAAGTCCGAGCTCCCTTCTGAATTTTCCATCACTATAATACACCGAGACAGTAGTGGCTCCGAGATCATGACAATGTGGTAGCACCGAAACTGTGACACTGTCTTGACATCGTGACTGTAATAGCATAACACCGAGTCCATGTATCTCTGTTCTGTATTGCGGCCCTAATCTGTGGAGACAATCTGTTGCATAAACCTTGTAAGCAGTGCTTAATTCCTGCCTTCAACAGGTGCGGACTATCACTCATTTTCAGACCTATAGCAGGGTGAACAACTTGGAATAGTCACCTACTCGGACTATGTGAAGGAAAAATCTCAGATTGAAGAAGTCCTGTGGAAGATTGTAATGACTGTCAAGCATTTGTAGACAAGGACAGTCATATATGACAGAGGTCTCTTGGAAACATTTTATTGGACAGTCAAGGACAATTTCAAATCAAATTAATTGAATTGTGAAGATTCTTGTTGAACACAATCAAGTAAGTACATCTCACATTTTCTCTCTAAAGAATTCTGAAGGATTGGTGTCCTTGGAGTAGGAGCTCCTAAACACAAGGTTGGTGCCTTGAGAAGATAGGGTCGAAGTCCTAGAGGTCGGAGCCTCATCAAAGTCCAAGTTGGTGCTTGGCAAACAGGTTGGTGCCTGTTTTATTAAAAGGGTTGGTGCCCTTCTCTCATCTATTGTATACGATTATTAAAAAGGGATTGAAGTTCTCTTTAGTTCTTAATATCATTATTATATATATCTCTCTGTCTTTAATTGTGAAGAATCTAACTGGCAATAATTAACAATTGAAAAGAAATATTGATTCACCCCCCTCTCAGTATTTCCAACAATTGGTTTCAGAGCTAGCTTGTTCATTATCAGCCTAACAGCTGGAAGAAGGATTCTTAGGCACAATGACGAACATGGAAGCAACAGGGAAACTCCCTGTCTTTGATGAAACAAATTTTAGTTTCTGGAAAAAGAGGATGTCCTACTATCTAATGTCTCTTGGCCCTAAAGTATGGCACTCTGTTTTGGATGGATACAAAGCTCCCGCTGGTCTTCCAACTGATCCAGATGAAAGAAAAGCATACATTGCTAATGCCAAAGCTTTAAATTCCATCACTAATGGAATCACCGATTCCGAATTTATGAAAGTCATGAATTGTGACTCAGCCAAAGAAGTATGGGATAAATTGGTTTCGCTATATGATGGGGACTCCAAAGTTAAGAAGGAAAAGCTTCAAACCTATAGAAGACAATTCGAGAGTCTGAAAATGGATGATGAAGAAGATATTGCATCATACTTCCTCAGAGTAGCTGAAGTGGTTAACTCTCTTAAAGGACTAGGGGAAAATATTGAAGAAAGCACCATAGTTCAAAAAATCCTGAGATCACTTCCTGACAGATTCAGCTCCAAAGTAAGTGCCATAGAAGAAATGAAGGACCTAGATACTCTCAAGATGGATGAACTTCATGGAATTCTTATTGCCTATGAGATGAGGAAAGGGATCCCAAATTTCAAAGAAGCGGCATTCAAAGCCTCAAAATCTACAAAAGAAGGAAAAGGATGGAATTACAACAACGATGAATCAGATACTGAAAACGAGTTAGCTCAATTTGTACGAAGACTAAAAAGGGGATCTAATCTAAAAGGTAAGTACCCTCTTATTTGTTTCAATTGTGGAAGAATAAGTCATTACGCTGCAAAATGTCCTCATAAACATGATAGTGATGATGAAAAGGACTCTAAAAGAATGATGTACAACAAGAAAGGGTTTAATAAGAAGAACTTCTTCTCTAAACAAGATGAGTCTGATGAAGATGAATTCGTAGTCATAAAGAGGAAATCAACTAGAAATGTGCATCAGTACAAAGAAAGCGATGATGAATCAGATGAGAAAAATAATTATGTTGGAAGCAAAGAAACGCTATTTATGGCATTTACAAATGATGATGACTCAAAAATAGAAGATGAAGGAAGCATGGATAGTTTACTAATGAGTGCCATTGAAGAAAATGAGAATCTAAAAAGGAAGATAATTTCTCTCAAAATAGAAAGAGAGGAAACAAAAAGAAGGGAAGACTTCTTGAACATCAAGTTAAAAGAGAAGGATGATATCTATGAAAAACGTGAAGCTAAAATAGTGTCCCTAAGAAAGGAATTGGAGCAAATCAAAAGGAGTTGGCAAAGCTCTCTAGCTCTTGACAACATTCTTAATACTCAAAGACCTCAACATGACAAGTCTGGAATTGGTTTCAAAGGAGAATCATCAAGTACAAAGAATAATGCCAGAAGTTATGTTGATGTACTCTCTTGCCATCCAAAAGAAGAAAAGTCATCTCAGGAAAAAGGTCACATCTCAAAACCAAGATTTGAAAGAGCAACTCCAAAGAAGAATGTTGATTCAAGCTATGGATACTACAACAGGTATCAAACTATTTTTCTTGGGCATTGTTACAATTGTAAAAAATTTGGGCATCAAGATAAGCATTGCAAGGCTCATAAGAATGAAGCACCAAGATTGAATAATCAACCAAACCAACTGCGTGGGCCTAAAGAGCAAGAACAAATCAAAACTTACAATTCCTTTGATCCTTTGGCTAAGTTTGATCTGTCTTGCTCATTATGTGATGATTATGATCATAATGAAAAAAATTGCCCTCTCAAAAGGGAAAAAGCTAAAAACGTAAATTTCAAAACTGATAAATGTGGCCTAGCTCTATGTGCTCATAGTGAAGAAAATCATTGGTTCGTGGATAGTGGATGCTCGAGACATATGACAGGTGACCAAAAGAAGTTTATCTCATTGAACAAGAAAAATGGAAATGTATCCTTTGGAAGTGGATCTACTAAAATAACTGGAAAAGGGACTGCTACCCTTGTCAATGGACTAGGAAAGGCTCAAAATACCTTGCTGGTAGAAGGACTTAAACACAATCTCTTAAGTGTCAGCCAGATTTGTGACCAAGGACATAATGTTGTCTTTAGTACAAAAAATTGTGAAATAAGAGACTCGTCCTCAGGAGAGCTTGTGGCAAAAGGAGTAAGAACACCAAATAATGTTTACATTCTCAGTAGAATCCAAGAAAACAAAATGTTACTTAAGTCAAACAGATGAAAGCTGGTTATGGCACAAGCGATTGCGGCATACAAGTTTTGACAACCTAGTCAACATCAGCAAAAATAATGCAGTAAGGGACATTCCAAAAATGTGCAAACCAAATCAAGTTGTATGTGGCCCATGCCAACATCGAAAGCAAACTAGAACTAGCCACAAAAACCAAGGAGTTCTCAACATCAAAACCTTTGGAAATCATTCATGCAGATTTGTGTGGGCCAACTAGAACTCCAGCTCTTCAAGGTGAAAGGTACTTTGCTCTATTTGTTGATGACTGTACTAGAATGATGTGGATATATTTCAAAAAATATAAATCCGAAGCATTTGAGTGTTTTAAGAATCTTAAAGCTCTCATTGAAAATGAAAAAGATTCTAAGATTAAATGTCTTAGAACGGATAGAAGAGGAGAATTCACTTCGAAAGAGTTTGATAAATTCTGCAAAGAGCATGGAATCGAAAGAGAACTCTCTACTGCTAGGACACCCTAGCAAAATGGAGTAGTTGAAAGAAGGAACCAAACCATTCAAGAAATGGCTAGGACAATGCTACTAGCAGCAAATTTGCAACCAAAATTCTGGAGAGAAGCAGTTGGCACCGCAGTTTATACCTTAAATCGAACTCAACTGAGACCAAATAATGAAAAGACTCCTTATGAATTATGGAAAGGAAGACCTGCTTTAGTAAAATATTTTAGAATATTTGGAAGCAAATGTTTCATAAAAATAAATGATGACTCACCAGGCAAATTTGATTCTAGAACTGACGAAGGAATATTTCTTGGTTACTCCACTAGGAGCAAAGTTTACAAATGTTACAACAATCGTCTATGAAGAATAGTGGAAAGCATTGATGTGAAGATTGATGAAGGCCTTCCAAAAAAAGAATTGAAGATCATGAAGTTGAGTCTTTCTTTGAACAAAGTGAAGAAGAAGAACCTGAAAGAGAAGAGGAGAATGAAGAATCTCAAAGTAAACCTCAAAATGAATCTTCACAAACTCCCTCCAAGATCAAGTTTGTTCAAAGATATCATCTGGAAGAACAAGTCATCGGAAATATAGATGAAGGAATCCAAACTCGAAGAAGAATGATAAGCACCCAAGAAAAGATGATGTGGCTCTATTATCTTTAATAGAACCTGAAAATTTTTCTCCAGCAAGCAAAGATCCTTATTGGATAAAGGCCATGGAAGAAGAAATGTCTCAAATCGAAAAAAATGAGACTTGGGAACTAGTACCTCGCCCAAAAGATAAAAATATAATTGGAACAAAATGGGTATTCAAAAACAAGATGAATGAAGATGGACAAATCATCAGAAATAAACACAAATTTGTCTGCAAAGGATACTCGCAAATCGAAGGAATTGACTTCGAAGAAACCTTTGCACCAGTAGCTCGAATGGAAGCCATAAGAATTTTTTTAGCCTTTACTTGCTCAAAAGGATTCAAGGTTTATCAAAAGGATGTAAAATCAGCATTCCTGAATGGAGATCTCAAGGAAGAAGTTTACATGGAGCAACCAGAAGGATTTGATCTTGCTGAAGGAAAAGAATTTGTATGCAAACTAAAAAAGGCCTTGTATGGATTAAAACAAGCCCCTAGAGCATGGTATGCTAAGTTGGATCATTATCTGCAACAAGAAGGTTTTAAAAAGGGAGTGGCAGGTAGCAATCTCTACATGAAGATGGACAAGGGAAAACTTTTAATCACTCTTGTTTACGTTGATGATCTAATCTTTGCTAGCAATGATGAAGAAATGAGCCATGAATTTGCTCTAAATATGTCCAAAAAATTCGAGATGTCAATGATCGGTGAGTTGTCTTACTTTCTTGGGCTACAAATATCTCAAACTTTTGCAGGCATGTTTATATCTCAGGAAAAATATCTTAGAGACATGCCTAAAAGATATGGGATGGAAGATTGTGCCCCTATGAGCACACCAATGACCACAGATTGTAAATTAAGCAAAGACGATGATTCCCCTCAAATAGATGCAACTCTTTACAGGTCAATAATTGGAGCTCTCCTATACTTAACTGCTACAAGACCAGATATTATGCAAGCAGTAGGAATGGTGGCAAGATTTCAGTCAAGTCCTAAACAATCCCATCTAGCAGCTGTGAAAAGAATTCTCACATATCTGAAAGGAACGACTGATTTCGGTCTTTGGTATCCTAAGAGTTCAACTCTTATTGTGACAGCTTATTTTGATGTTGATTGGGCCAGAAGCGTGGATGATCGAAAAAGCACCAGTGGAAATGCAGTCTTTATGGGAGATTGTCTTGTATCTTGGCTCAACAAAAAGCAATCATGTATATCCCTTTCTACAGTTGAAGCCAAATATATCGCTGTTGCTGATTGTTGTATACAAATTCTATGGATGAAGTAAGCCTTGAAGGATGTCAACATAGAAACTAAGCAACCAATTACTATTTTTTGTGACAATACTAGTGCCATCAGTCTTTCAAAGAATCCAATGATGCACTCAAGAACCAAACATATTCCCATCAAATACCACTTTCTTCCTTAAAAAGTTGCTAAACACAATATCAAGTTGGAATACGTCAATACAAAAGAGAAAATTGTTGATATCTTTACAAAATCCCTTCCACGAGATGCATTTGAGTATCTTCGCCAAAAAATGGGTGTCATTGCTCTTACATCACATTAAATCAAGCAGCATGTCAGGGGTACAGTATGATAGGGGGAGTAGCATGACAGGGGGAGCAGCATTGCCATTGATGTCAAAGGGGGAGAGAAGAAAAATATTGCCATACAATGACAAAGGGGGAGATTGTTAATCCAAGTTGTCATTGATGGCAACAGGTTGAAAGACTTAATGAAAACATGGAAGATATCATTTGAAGTTCCCCTAATAATGCTGCACTGTGACATATTACTGCATTTGTTGGGTACTATCATGATGACGCTATGACACCATAATTAAGAAGCCAAGCAATGGAGAAGGCATTCTGTTCTATATATTTTCTGCACTAAAATTAAGGACAGTTACAAAGGAAAAATTAATTTTGGCATCTTAGAGGCAGCCAATCACAATGGGACTTAGACCGCCTTAAAGAGGACTCCTTCCTCTTTCCAACGAGCCCTCATATGCTCCAAACCTCCCCGTGGTTAGAAAGATATTGTTTTTTGAAGTTGTCTAATAATTATATTTTTTCTGAGCCGACTTGTCCTAGCTCCTTCATGTCGGCCTACATCTAGAAAGATGTGTCCATTCTTCTAACATCAAACCTGTATAAGTATGACGTCCCATCACTTCATTTCATTATCAAGTTTTCGGTGAAGATAAGAAGAGGACATCCGAGCACACGAAAAGGGTTCACATCTCGTGAACTAAAGAAGGCAGATAGAACCGAGTTAAAGACCCATTTTTTGGTATGCTTCTGTAACAGCAATTGCACCCTTGCACCTGTTTACGTGGCGTAATAAGACAAGAATATCAGAGACTGTTTCTGTGATAAAAAAACTCGGAATCTCTTCAACAGAAACGGTATAAGGATCCCTCTTCATATACATCAACTTATGAACCAAAGTACTAACGCATATTAAAGTCCGAGCTCCCTTCTGAAATTTCCATCACTGTAATACACCGAGACAGTAGTGGCTCTGAGATCATGACAATGTGGTAGCACCGAAACTGTGATACTATCTTGACATCGTGACTGTAATAGCATAACACCAAGTCCATGTATCTCTATTCTGTATTGCGGCCCTAATCTGTGGAGACAATCTGTTGCATAAACCTTGTAAGCAATGCTTAATTCCTGCCTTCAATAGGTGCGGACTATCACTCATTTTCAGACCTATAGCAGGGTGAAGAACTTGGAACAGTCACCTCCTCGGACTGTGTGAAGGAAAAATCTCGGATTGAAGAAGTCCTGTGGAAGATTGTAATGACAGTCAAGCATTTGTAGACAAGGACAGTCACATATGACAGAGGTCTCTTGGAAACATTTTATTGAACAGTCAAGGACAATTTTGGATCAAATTAATTGAATTGTGAATATTCTTGTTGAAGACAATCAAGTAAGTACATCTCACATTTTCTCTCTAAAGAATTATGAAGGATTGGTGTCCTTGGAGTAGGAGCTCCTAAACACAAGGTTGGTGCCTTGAGAAGATAGGGTCGAAGCCCTAGAGGTCGGAGCCTCATCAAAGTCCAAGTTGGTGCTTGGAAAACAGGTTGGTGCCTGTTTCATTTAAAGGGTTGGTGCCCTTCTCTCATCTATTGTATACTATTATTAAAAAGGGATTGAAGTTCTCTTTAATTCTTAATATCATTATTATATATATCTCTCTGTCTTTAATTGTGAAGAATCTAACTAGCAATAATTAACAATTGAAAAGAAATACTGATTCACCCCCTCTCAGTATTTCCAACAGGTGTATCTCCAGTTTGTCTCTCCTTGGGGGTCATGCTATCAATGCAGTCAATCAATCCATCTCTAACCTTCCCAGTCAAATCTTCTACCTCCAGAGCTTTATAATGATATCTTGGGTTCAAAAAATAACCAATTGCATGTATAGGGTGATGGAGTTGATTGTTCCATCTTTGATCAATGGTTTCCAAAATGAGCCCATACTTAGCCACTCTTTCCTTGTATGTTGCCTTTATTTTCTCCTTTTCTTAAACCATAGTCTCATAAATGAAGCCCATCGTCAATCTTTCCCCATACACCAACCACAACACCTTAACCAGTGGCTCAGCAACCTTCACAATCTTTGCTGCCTTTTTCCAAAATATTTCTTCATTAACTTTTTTTTTCACATATTTGCCATCATGTTTGCGAGACCATTGACATTCATTCCATTCATCACTGGAAAACACCTTTTGCAAGTTTCTATGTTGGGAAAGCATAAAGTGCAATGTCAAAAAATGTGTTACAAATCTAGTGATGGCAAGCCTAATAATATCCTTACCCCTTGTGTGTTTCCTGTGTTTCCTCATCAGGTTCAAAATCCATGAGTGATTGTAAATATATTTTGTTATGATATTGGCATGCTCTACAATGTTCTTGATCAAATCTATTTTAGCAATATCCTCAAGCATGAGGCCTATGCAATGTGCAGCACATGGGGTCCAAAAGATGGTTTTGTGTTTTTCCTCTAACATTTTACCAGCAAGAACATAGTTAGAGGCATTATCTGTGATGATTTGAACAACATTAGCCACCCCCACCTCTTCAACAACCTCATCCAAAAGCTGAAACAACAAGTGTGCATCTTTAACCCTATCAGATGCATCAACTGATCTTAGAAACATGGTTCCCTGTGGGCAAAAGATAAGAAAGTTTATGATGGTACGATTCCTCTGATCAATCCTTCCATTTGACATGATGGTACATCCTATTTTTTCCCATGAGTTTTTGAACTCTCTCAAATATTCATCAATGGACAAAATCTCTTTTTGCAAAAGAGTTCCCCTTAACTCATGCATAGTAGGGCTTTTGAAGCCCTTTCCAGCAGCAAATATGGCATCAAACATAGGTTCATAATATGGTGAACGAGAAGCATTGAAGGGAATATCAGCATCATACCACCATCTAGCTATGTAATCACAAGAAATTTCTCTCAATTCTTTCTTCCAATGCTGATCTAAAGTGGGCTACATTTGACCTCTATTAGCTTGAGGACCATGTGCACTATCAAAGGGAGAAGAGGATGTGAAATAACTTTTGATATTACCCTTATTTTACATTGTACCCTTACCCTTTTCTTGAATAGACTCCAAAGAGGGAGGAACATAGCGAAAGGGGTTTGATGCATTAGTGCAAGGGATAGAAGAAGAGCCCTCATAATAAAAATTGGGGTTGGTAGCCAACATGTGTTTTAAACTTTTATATTCCTCTTCCTCCCAATTTCAGCCTCTATTTCTTTTTGCCTAGGATTTTCTTCATCAAACTTCTGAAATTGATCTCTCAACTCCTTCCAAATTTCCCCAATTTGTTCTGTTGGTGCTTCACATGGAGTAATTTTACCTTTAATACTAGCCAAGTGTTGTTTCAGCCTATGAATGCCCCCTCCACCCCTCTTAATTTTTCTCTTACAAAATTTGCAATGCATTTGATTATCAATCATCTCAGCATATGCCCAAGCAACATCTTTCATTCTACGACCCAATTTGGACTGATATTTGGACTTGGAAATGAAAGGTTTAAATCTGAAAATGAAAACAAAAAAAAACTAATCATTCAATGTTCATTTCTTTCACAAAATTGTATGTTTTCCATTTCCAGATTTCCTCTAGGCTCTAGCCTCCTCAATGTTTCTCCAACAAACCAACTCCTCGATGTTTCTCCAATAACTTCCCAAGAAGCTCCTCACTGCTGCTCCAAAGATTGCCCAAGAGACTCCTCAATGCTGCTCCAAAAACAAACTCCACAACTCTTCACAACTTTCTCACAAATGCTCACTCAAATGCAATCACATAGTTGTGAGAAAATGAGAGGGGTTGGGTAGCTTTTATAGGATTGGGACATGTTAAAGGGCATACCAAAACCCTAAAAATAAATTGAAATCTAGTTTGGGGTCCAGTTAAATCATTTTTTTGGGGTCTACGATCGGTAGTGAGTGGCTCAGCCGAGCCGGCCAGTTTGTTACCAACCCAGCCGAGTCGGACCGGCTTGGCCAGTTCAGTAACAAACCGACTGTCGGTCCAGTTTTTCTATCGAGCCGACTCAGCCGAATTTTAAAACAATGAGTAGGATAGATCAGGACAACCAGAAATATGAGCAATAAACAATTTATGAACAATTTGCAAGTAATTATGATTTACAAAAGAATACAACAAGCTTGCAATTATAAAGTAAGCCCAGAATTCTAGTTAAAATGATCAAATGTAAGATGAGATGCAAAATTTCAATGCAACGCTACAATGAGAGAAATGTTATTCTACTTATGATTACTTTTAAGCCCAAAATTGCAAGATTAATGAAGCATATAATGTTGTTGCGAGTTAAGAGACAAAAAACTCAAGTGTTAATACCTAGATCTTAAGTTAGCAAGAGTTAGAAGGTTATTCACAAAATTATTCATAAATTTATCACAACATTCATAAGTAAATCAAAACTTTAAGATAATTATATACAAAAGAAAGAAAAAATACAAAGGGTTAGGAGAATTTACTTTTCCCAAGACTTTAATTTTGACACTAATTAATTAAATTTTAGGCTTAGGATTTTAATTTATTTTTGCCAAAAAATTTAATTAATTGACACGAGGATTAATAATTTTTTTTTCAATCCTCTAATATTTTAGCTATGGTGCTAAAATATTATTTACATAAGATAATTACATTTAACCCATGAAGGGGGAACACTCGTTCGTTATAGACCCTCAATTATTTACCCAATTCTGCGACTCGAATATGATCTAGTAGACCAAGTGATTTGTAATAAAATAATTTAGCCAACTAGCTAAAATTATTCTCAAATCACTTTTACAAAGACTAGATAAAAAACACTAGGACTCACCTAAGATCTTGACCACAAATTCCACCCTCGCTTTGGGGTGAGGCTGGAGGGAAAAACTTTGTCGATCGTCTATGTTTTAGAAACACAGATGAATCTGTGAGTCAAAAAAACCTCCTAAGATGAAAATCATCATCAAAATAATAGGCTTATCTAGGTTGTTACAGACATTTACGGTCTTACTAAGATCATTTACATTACAAAATTGCAAAATGGGTTTACAATTTTGACAAATTGTCAACTGATGATGATAAATCCTGGATGATCTGAACATTCGAACATGATGGAATCCCTTTGCAAAAAAATGTACTGATATAGGGTAGTTGACGTGGAGTGGTCAACATCTGGCTCTACTTGGGGACACATTACTTCACTGAAGGAATGTGAGAATGAGAATCTGCACCCAAGCAACACACAAGTTCACATAAGTAGCATCCATCCAAATATAATCCAAAAATCATCATATAACGCTAAGTAAATGAAATAGAAAATCTGTAACAAGTAACAATTCTACTACCATGAAATTTAAATATAATCTAAATAGTAAAGACAGAAACCAAATCTTGAAATGAAAACTAGAAATAAATAACAAGGGGTAGGGTTAGAAATACAATACAGAGGATGCCCTATGGCATCAGATGTCTTCAACATAGTGTATACTAAGCATCTACCAACTTTTAGGCAGATCTGTGGGTTGCTTCTCAGATGTGTCATGCCTGATCTTGCATATCGTAGGACTCTGTCTTATCTGAATATCGAGCTACTCTCGGCCATCAGACGAATCTAGCCACTTCCTTCTTTTTTTCTTTTTGTATTTCTTCTCAGTGGGTTGTGATGTCAACAATGAGACCACTGTAGATTCCTTGTCCTGATGTTGAAGATGTTCAGATGAAAGATTTGAAGAACCTGAAGTGTGCCCAATATTATTTTGAATATACTCTCTCAATGGTAACACATAAGCTTGGTCTTTCTTAACTTCCTTTGTAACCATAGTTAACATGTCCTTAATGGGAAAAGTGACCTCCTTGCGACGAGATGGGAATTGCTTCTGCGGACAGGGAGGGTTATGATCTATTGACGCTTCCTTGTTTCTTTCATCCTCTGATCCATGCTAAAATTCTTGTACCTATATATTTTGAATTTTCCATTACTTGCAGCTTATTCTGAAGAGTGATCTTTTCAATTCTTATGGCATCGATCTGGTTAGAGTGTTCAGTGTTCAACCTTCATAGCATTGACTTCCTTGGCATGGATTTCCTCCATGGCCAATAACTTACTCTGAAGACATATCTGACCAACTCCCATATCTTTTATCACTTTGTCATTATCTTCTTTTATGGTCATCAAGCAATTTTGCATAGAGCTCATTTCTCTGTCATGATTAGCTTTCATGGTTTCCATTTCCTTAGCATGTTTTTCTCTCATGACAAGTAAACAATTTTGCATGGAAGCCCTTTCTTTGTCATGATCTATGTTGTGGCTCATTTGCATTTACCTTTGAAATATTTTTCAAAACACCAAAAAAGAATATATGTTATAAAATGTAAAAGTTTGTATGTTGAAGAAGAATTTTGATTTATATGTTGGTACATCAACATTTCGTGAAGAGATGTGAAGGTAGGTCGAAGGATTGGATAACCAAAATAAAGCTCTGGAGGGTTTTAACACCGTGGAGAAAGATGGAGTTGCACGAGTTCATTGAATGAACTATCGCAGGGAGTAGCGTGGAGAAAATGGAGCTGTAGAACGGCGATAGCCAAAGAAACAGAGAAATCGGATAAGGCAGAAAACCTTTAGAAGATTCCCAAAGGAGGTGATCTGACAGCGAGGATTAAATTGCAGAATTATAGTGAGAGATGGATGGACCAAGTTGCATCACAAAGTTAAGTTTGAAAAGTTGCAAAGTGGACACATGTCAACATAGCGTGATTTCGCATCGGCGATTATTTAGTTTATGTGTTAAGGACTTCGCAAGTTAAACAAAATAACTTGCAATGCAATAAGAAGTGAAACTTGCAATGCAATAAAGGGAGGAGCCACGTGTTGGCACAGCGATTCAGCCCATATCGCACATCGGCAGGTTTAGAGTTTAGCATTAAAACTTCTCAAGGTAAAGTATTTTGGTTGCGATGCGACAAACGGGAGATGGCGGTGTGACACAGTACAGCGAGACCGTTGGATTGGAGCGCAGATCAATGGTGGAGTTTAAATCGCAAACAGAGTGGTTTCGCACATCGGCATAATTATTGTTTACCATTTAAGCTATTTGTTATAGTTGTCGACATGTGATATCGAATAAGTTGTGAAGTGCGATTGCTTTTGATTGGTCAGGTCGTGTGTGAGCCCGTAAACCACAGGTCTGCGGAGTTTGCATAAAGTTGCAGACATGTATGCGATAAGGAAATGCGAAGGGGCGGCCAATGAATAAAGAGGCATAGGCAGAGTCGGACAGAAGAATGTATAGTGGCATTGTGGGAAGCACGACAGCTGGGTCAAGTCGGGCACCGAGGCATCGTTACGGAACTGTGCAGTTGTTGCATCATAACCAGAAAGGACACCTCGTCACTTCATGAGGACGCATCAGCAACATCAGATTCAGCAAAATGAACAATATTTCTAGTTTTCATTTGTTTTCTCTGTAAGATTGCATAAGTAATCTTAGCAGTTCAGGTAGTCAAATAGTTTCAAGACGTTCAGCAGTTATGAACTACTTTGATGTATTTAAGTAGATAGAAATAAAGAAAAGAGGTTCCGAGTTTTGGACCTCTGGATGACTGTTAATTTGGTACTGAATTTTCTGAGAAATTAATGAAAGAAGATCAAGTTTCCTGCACCTGTTGATGTTGATATGTCTTTCTAGTTTCGCTCTGTGTTTCTTCCTCTTTGAATGAAGTGAAGTAATGTAGCAGTCGGTCTCTTAATTACATCTGCGAGTAAGAGTTAAATCACCTTAATTTGCGCTCCTTCACTTCATCTCTTCTCTTTTTACAAACTCCTAATGAAACTTTAAAGTAATAGATTTTGTGTTTACAACATATTATTTTGAGTTTCCTCTCTCTCCATGATTTCCTCTGAAACTTAAAAGTGATAGATTATGTTTCTCAGCATATCATATTGAGTTTCTCTTATAGTTCTTTTCATTTCATTCAAGTATCAGCACTTTATGGCATTGTGAAGGCTTCCATTATATTAGATTATTGAGGGTATTAAGTAATTAAATTCCAAAGGTGTTAAACAGAGGCCATTTGATATCGTAATTGTGACATACATTTATAAAATGTCTTAAGCACTGATTCCTTACCACAACTAAGGGATTGTTTCTTGAGATACAACAATTTGCTTCCATGGTTTCAATCCTATTTTTAAGATTGATCTAGTTCTGAATCATTTGTGTATAATTGAGTTACATATCCTTAATCATCTGAGGATGTTCATGATCTTCTATAGGAAAATGATATTCCTTACCAACAACATTAATTTGATAGTCTGTCCCTGCCATTCTACTAACCATGATTCTTCTGACAGAATAGCAAGTAGCCTCTTCATGAAGAGCATCACAGGCCCTACAATAAGGCGGCGCTTTATCCACAGGATTGGCAGACTCAAGTTGATTTGACAGCCTCTGCTCATTAGATGGACCTTTCTTCTGCCAAGCATTATTATTTCTAGGTTGGAAATTGTGTGCTTGAGATCCTTCCATTTGGACCAACCTAGCTTTCAAGGTACTTATTTCCTTAGCATGATTGGATATTAACTTTGTTTGATTACGTTCTATGCTTTCAAGTTTCTGAATCAATTCCTGCATAGGGTCATCATCAAATTTATTAAATTCTCTAGATTTACTTGGACCCTCATCAAAACTTAGAATTTCAAACTTCCCAGATGCTTTTTTATCCTTTTCAATTTCTTCAGCTAAAACGTGGGCAGCCTTATAATCATTAATTTTAGCTCAACTCAACTCATAAGAAGTATCAGCTTCAAAGGCATCAATATAAAAATCCAAAAGAGACCTGGCACGAGGTCTACAATCTTGAGGTAATTCTTTAATAATACCATTAAACCTCTCATTAAATTCCTCTACGGTTTCATTTTTTTCACTACGGTGTTGATAGCTTTAACCAGATGTCTTTCTTCTCTCTTTTCTCCATACTTATTCCTAAAGGTATTAATAATCGATTGCAATGAATTAAATGAATTATCAGGCTTTTCTATAAACCAATCCAAAGCATCCTCTTCTAAGGAAAGAACAAAGAGGCTCATCTTCACATCTTCATGATTATAGTCAACACCTCTAGCATATTCACCCAACCAACAGTTAAAAGCTTTTAGATGAGTCGTAGCACTAACTGCATTATTTCCTTGGAAAGAAGGCAACTTGTCAAGGCCATTGTTAGGAAGGTCATTTGGATAACCTTGAATGTTAGCAAAGTTACAAGGGGTGAACAAGTCTATGATGTCTTGTTCAAAGGGAAAAGGAGGAGCCAAATGGATGCTAGAGAGAAAGATCCTTGCTCAAGAAAATCAAGAGATCCACAAGAAGTGAGCTTCTAGCAGAAATTATTGTAAGAAATGAAAGAAGTGGAGTTGTTACTTGAACATGAATCTAGCTCTAAGATCCAAAAGGAAAAAACTGAAAGGTTAGTCAACGAGAAGCAGATGGATATCAGAGAGGGCTTCTTGTATGAGAAATTATGCATGAATAAGTGGAGTCGCCACCCAAACATAAAACCAACCGATATGTCCAAGTGCTAAAGGTGCAAATAAAGAAGATGAAAGGATTAGTGAGAGGAAAAAGACAAGGTGAAAAACAATGAAGAATGAAGATATGATGAGGAAATGTCACAAAGCCAAGGTCCAATAAATTGGTCGCCCAATGTGTACACCTAAAGCGCAACACCCAGAGTAGGGACTACCATTCTGATCCCTACTCAATTTGTTTAGACTCTCTCCTAGCTAAGTCTAGGGGGTAGTCCTTGAAGATGATGACAAGGGGAAAACTTGTTGGAACAACAAGTTCTAGGAGACTCAAGGCAAGATCACTACCTCTAAGCAACTTAAATTTGAATCAGTTAGCAAGTGTGTTAATTAAATGAGCAAAGTATTTATTAACGAAGAGGAAGCAATTAATGATATTGAGCCAATAGCAAAATTAACAGATATAGACCAATGCCGAATGAACAATGCTCAAAATATATTATATCACTGGCATAAATATGAAAAGTTTCAAGTTGCTAAATAAGCAATGCTACAAGAAAGATGTTAGTAGTATAGATCAGGACAACCAAAAAATGAACAGTAAACAGTTTATGAACAATTTGCAAGTAATTATGATTTACAAAAGGATACAACAAGCTTGCAATTATAAAGTAAGCCCAAAATTCTAGTTATAATGATCAAATGTAAGATGAGATGCAAAATTTCAATGCAACACTCCAATGAGAGAAATGTTATTCTACTTATGATTACCTTTAAGCCCAAAATTGCAAGATTAATGAAGCATATAATGTTGTTGCGAGTTAAGAGACGAAAATTAGGATGCAAGTTAAAAAATGCAAGTGTTAATTCCTGGATCTTAAGTTAGCAAGAGTTAGAAGGTTATTCACAAAATTATTCATAAATTTAATACAACATTCATAAGTAAATCAAAGATTTAAAATAATTATACACAAAAGAAAGAAAAACTACAAAGAGTTAGGATATATTTACAAATTAAAATAAAATGTAAATATAAGGGCTAACCAAAAATAATTTACAAGTTTAAAATAAAATAAAATAAAAACCCAAGAAATTATATATACAAAAAGGAGCTTTAAAATGCAATGAATTAGCAAAATTATTAGCATAATAGAAAATACAAGGTTAAAGGTTAGTATATATAGACACAAATTAGAGAAATTATTGTCAAGTTTTGAATGTGGGATAAACTTTACAAGTGAAATTAAAAATTAAAACTTAAATCAAATAAGTATTTACAATTTTGAAATGTAAAAATTAATTACAAAATAAATCTAAAGAATGTTTACAAGTATGCAAAAATCCCCAAAACCCCAAAACCCCAGCTACAAACAAAGGGTAGAAATTTAAAATTATTTACAAAATTTGCTAGATCTACACAAATAGTTTACAAATCTACTGGATTTGTGGAGTATGAGTCCAACTCTGCTCCCAGATCAGTAGAAATAAGCTCTTCCTAGCCAAATATATCTAATGAGCACAATATATAAAAAATAAATAATTTTAAAATGAGGCACTAGCCAAGAAACACTGCAAAAGAAATTTCATTAGATAAATCTTGGGATTTCAATCAGAAAGGCTCTTCAGATCTTATGCACTGGGAGTTGGGTGGTCCACCGAGGACTTCCCCTCACGCCCAAGTTTTCGAATATAAAAGATTTATGCACATTCAAGATCAAGTTGTCAGATTTATAGAGATATGAAATAACAATGTAATCCTCAAGAATTAGAGATATCTGCTTATTCAATTAAATTAAAATGTTATCTTAGATCCAATAACCTATGCAAGATACCTATGCAATAAGTTATTCCACGAAGGCTAATAATCAGCAACTTCTAAAATATTATTTAGCAGAGCATTAGGAGTAGTATTACCATAAGTAGGAGAGAAACACCACCATCAATGAAAACCCCAAAGACTCTTGCATTATTGTTATTCCAGAAAAATTACAAGAGAGCTTCGAAAGCCAGTACACGATTCAAAGATCGGATCTTTGAGAACCAAATAACTTCTAATTTATAGATAAATTCTCCAAACATCTAGTTTGCTTGATCCTCGTCAAAGTAATCTTGACCGTTGATAAAGTTTTGATTATCTTTTAATCATCATCGTCGAAAATATTTAGTTTTTGAGGAATTTTCGAATCTCTTTTAATTCAATTTTAATTAGCTCAATATTAATTATTTTGAGTTAATTTCCTTAAAAAATTGACTTTGACTTAACCACCAAGGCCCAAGAGTCCAAAAGGTCCTAAGACTTTAATTTTGGCTCTAATTAATTAAATTTCTGGCTTAGGATTTTAACTTATTTTTGCCAGAAAATTTAATTAATTGACACATAAGGGGATTAATAATTGTTTTCAACCCTCTAATATTTTAGTTATGGTGCTAAAATATTATTTACCTAAGATAATTATATTAACCCATGAAGGGGGAATACTCGTTCATTATAGACCCTCAATTATTTACCCAATTTTGCGACTCAAATATGATCTAGTAGACCAAGTGATTTGTAATAAAATAATTTAGGCAACTAGCTAAAATTATTCTCAAATCACTTTTACAAAGACTCGATAAAAAACACTAGGACTCACCTAAGATCTTGACGACAAAATACACCCTAGCTTTGGGGTGAGGCTAGAGGGAAAAACCTAGTCGATCGTATGTGTTTTAGAAACACAGATGAATGAGTGAGACGAAAAACCTCCGAGGATGAAAATCGTCATCAAAATAATAGGCTTAACTAGGTTGTTACATACATTTACGGTCTTACTAAGATCATTTACATCACAAACTTGCAGAATGGGTTTACAACTTTGACAAACTGTTGACTGATGATGATGAATCCTGGATGATCTGAACATTCGAACATGAAGGAATTCCTTTGTGAAAAAAATGTATTGCTATAGGGTAGTTGACACGGAGTGGTCAACAGTTCCCATTGGAATTCGTCATGTACAAGGATATGGAACTAGTATTTAATCAAGATCACCAAACCATCTATCTACTTTGACGTTAGTGGCATTTATTGCTAAACTGCTATATCATTACCTTAATGAAAATGTACCCACCACTCAAACAAAATCTTGATCTGACATGTGAAGCTTTTTGTATCTTATTTTAATGCATAAAGGGTGATATTGATGAGAAGAATCCCAATATAGGTAATCATTTTGATGATATGTAGATATTTGGTGTAGCATGAATTTTTTGACACTACAAGCTATCTAGAGCCTCTTTGTTGATGTATTTTTGGTTTAGAGATGGATTACACTAAGTGTTATTTTGGTTATATTCACTCTTACTTGCCATATAAATGATAATTTTTGCATATTTGTGTATAAATGGTTTGAATTTATATGGATGCATATGAATATATATGTTTTTCTTTAAAATTGGAATATCTTATTACTTTTTGGTCAACCAGGGTTTTGGTCCAGTTTTTTCCAGTTACTGGTTTGAGGGGTTGACCAATTCAGTTATGATAACAATGGTCTAGGATACAAATTATTCTAGGGTTTCTTTAGAGTTACTTTAAATCCAAACAAAACTACGAAAAATTAACTTACTTAATCTAGTGATTGAGATTTAGGTTCTCAATTTTTCGGATGATTAAAGGAAAGAAAAACCTCTATATTCCTCAAAAATACTTAGAGGAAGGGTTTGGCTCAACAAGGGGGCGATGAAACAAATACCAAATAAACTAACTTAACACAAGAACATTAATCCCATGGAACATAATACCAAGATAAAACAAACTAACTAATTAACAACCAAGATCTACCATAAGCATCCACGAAAAGAGATCACATCACATCACAAAATCCACAAAAAAAAGTTGCTAAACTAGGCCTCCATTTAAATCAACCCTCTTTCTATATGAGAGCAACTAGGTCGAGTTATTCTCAAATTAGGCTAAAAGCCCTAAAAAATCCTAACTCCATGATACAAAGTGGATATGTCATCAAGTTGATCGCCAATGATAACCAAAATAATGAAATAGCATCATTCACCAAAATGTAGGTCTTTGCATCAAAAGGTGTAAGGGATAACCCAAGGAGTTGGTCTCATTGCAAAATTCATGCACCCTCATCAAAGTGGTGCCTCATCACCAAAGAAAACCCTCTCAAGCCCAATGTCATCCTCTAGAAAGAGAATGCCATCATCAAATGCATCAAAAGGGTGACATCATCATTCTAGTGCATGATGTCACTAGGGTAGTATGGTGTGAAATCCCCTCTAAAGGGCAAGTAGTCACCATCCCCAATCATCACCAAGAGAACAGCAACATCCATCAATAAGGCAAAATGTCATTCTGGGGTGTCCTCTCATCTCTTGGGCACACAAACTCTAAGCAATGTCCCAGCCTAGATCACCAACGTCTTACGTCCTAAGATTGAGGAAAAGTTTGAACAACTACGCTAAGTCAACCTCTAGGTCAACGTCCCTTAAAAGGTACCCAACATTGTGAAAACCAAACCGAGCTCACCAATAAAATACCCAAAATACATGGGAAATAAAAAAATTCATTTAAAGATAAATACAATATATATAATCCTTCTTATAATCTTCTCGTTGAGAAATCAACGGCCCAGATTAGATTCTAATCAATGGCTCAGATCATGTTGACTTGATCTCTGTCTTTTTCTAGAAGATTCACACCCAGTTCTATTAATACCATTTAATTATTTCAATTCCATAAGTTTAGACTTAGGCATCCATTTAAATATTTAATTATTTTAATAAAACCTCCTTCAGGTGGAATTTCCCAAAACGATTTCTGGGTATTCTGGAATACATGTGTCCTAGCCTCCCTGCAAATTTTGAGGCTTAGAGCACATCTGATGCTACCAGAAATCAACACTCCCTCTTAGCGAGGAATGTGCTCTAGTAATGCAACCTGTTGAAGCATTACCCTGACTCTGTAACATCTCCCTCTGTGCTACTGATGTCCAACATCACTTCCCACCAACTAGTGCGCAAATATTGCATCTATGCTACTGCTGACCCTAAATATTGCTGCCAACGACTGCATCTGCACTGCAACTCCCTCTCATCTGTTGTTGTTGCAACTGAGAAACCATCTGTTTCTGCTACTGAAACGGGTTCTCTACCATACCCATATGCTCCTTGAACTGGATGAACTTCGCTCTTCCTAGAGCCTTTGTGAGTACGTTTACTACCTGATCTCCTGTGGAGACATATTGCAGTTGTACTGCCCCACACTAAACACAGTCTCTGATAAAGTGACATCTGATATCTATGTGCTTCGACCGATTATGAAATACTGGATTCTCAGAGAGTTTGATACAACTCTGATTATCACAGTAAACATTGGTCGCTTCCATCCTCTTCCTGAACAAACTCACAAGCAGCTTTCTAAGCCTTATAGCTTCGCACATTATTGTG
Organism: Pinus albicaulis; assembly: GCA_034641835.2. Lineage (NCBI taxonomy): Eukaryota > Viridiplantae > Streptophyta > Pinopsida > Pinales > Pinaceae > Pinus > Pinus albicaulis. The sequence goes on along the minus strand of CM076569.1, from coordinate 649,861,442 downwards.
TTGGCTACCATATATTCTGCTTCCACTAAGCTCAGAGCTACCGACCTCTGCTTCATGCTGCACCAAGGGATCATTCTTGATCCAATGCTGAAGTAGTAACCAGAGGTACTTTTCTAGTCTGTTGAACTACCTGCCCAATCTGCATCTATGAATCCGCTCAATCTGACATCATCTCCTCGGGTGTATTTCAACCCATATCCGACTGTTCCACGCACATATATGAGAATGTGCCTAGTCGTTGCCCAATTTTTTTGGTTCCACCATGAACTGACTAAGGGTGTTAACCGTCAAACAAATGTTTGTCCTAGTGTTGACTAGATACATGAGTGACCCAATGAGTTGTCTGTACAAGGAGGGGTCCACTTCCTTGTCTCCTGATGCATCTATTTTCTTCCAGTTGGTGATCATAGGCGTTTCCATGGGTCGGAAATCCTGCATTCTGAATCTCTTCAAAATCTTTGTAGCATATCTTCCTTGCCCAAGGAATATCTCCCCATTCTTTTGCCAAACTTCCAGCCCTAGAAAATAATGCATTAACTCCATATCCTTCACATTGAATTTTGCTTCAAGATTCTTCTTGCAGTCCTTTATGAGCCTAGATGACCGTGTTAGAAATAAGTCATCTACATATAATACCAGAATAAGTGGATCATTCTCCACCATCAGATAGTAGAGATTGGGATCAGCATCACTCTTGATGAATCCTAACTACTGCAAGTAACTATCAATCAAACCATACCATGCTCTGGGTGCCTACTTGAGCCCATACAGGGCTTTCTTTAACATGCATACATGAGTTCCCTTTTCATGAGTCTCGACGCCTTCAGTCTGTTCTATACACTCCTCTTCTTCTATCACCCTGTTCAAGAATGTTGTCTTGACATCCATCTGGTGAATCTCCCATCCCATCTGAGCTGCTAGGGATATGACGGATCTGATCGAGGTATATCTAGCTATTGTGGCAAAGGTCTTCTCATAGTCTATTCCTTCCTTTTGTGCATACACCTTTGCCACAAACCTAGCCTTGTACTTCTTTACACTACCATCTGCAACGTACTTGATCTTGTAGATCCACCTTGATCCTACAACTGATTTATCCTCTGGTCTAGGTACCACTTTCCAGACATCATTCGTCATGATAGAATTGTATTCTTCTACCATGGCATCCACCCAAACTTGGTGTTGTACAACTTCCTAAAAACTAGAGGGTTCTTCAACCTGTGCTACCAGGGCTTGGTATTTGTCAGGTTGTCGACGCTGCCTCTTGTATGTTCTAGGAGCTCTGATAAACTCTTCTATGTCCCTCAACGTCTGTCGTACTTCCCTACTGCTTCTACCACTAGTGGTGGGAGGCTCAATCAAATCCTCCTCCTATTCCTGTCGTTCCATCAGCTGGGAACTACCTGGATCTCCAACTCCTGAGGAAATAATGGTGTTGGTGACTGTACTTGATCCTAGTGTTTGCCACCCTGCTTGTCCTCCCTGTTGCTGTTGAAATAATGGAACATCTGTTGACTGATCTTCTGCTAGAATCTCTTGAGATTTCCTGAAAGCTCTATCTTCGATGAACTTTGCAGCTCGTCTTACTACAATTTTCATGTTACTAGGAATGTAGATTTTGTATGCTCTTGAGGTCTTGTTATACCCTACGAGGTACCCCTTTTCTGCAGTCTAATCCAGTTTACTACGCTTCTCGTCTGGAATGTGACAATATACCATACTTTCGAATATCCTGAGATGACTCACTTTTGGCTTTCTCCCAGTGAAGACCCCCTTCAGGCGTTTTCTTCCCCAATGCTCTATGAGGATTTATATTCTGAATATACACCGTTGTGTTGCATGCCTCTGCCCATAAGAATCTAGGCGAGTCCTGGTCATATAACATAGCCTTTGTTGCCTCGACAATTGTTCAATTCTTTTGCTTCGCCACTACATTCTGTTGTGGATTATATGGAGTTGTCCACTCTCTTTTGATGCCCTCCTTTGCGCAGAAATCTGTGAAGTCTTTGTCCATATTCTCTCCACCATTATCTGAATGCAATACCTTTATATTTTTCCCTGCCATGTTCTCTACGAGAACCTTAAACTCTCTGAACCGATCAAAGACTGTGAAAATTTCTGAATATTACACTTATGCAGAAACCTACTGTAAGATATGGTTATGCTCCTCCTACTTAATTAAGTTATTAAGCTGAAAATTCAAATTGATATCGAAGCAAAACACATAACAGACTTTCACCAATTCAGATCTAGAAAAATTACATGCACACATAGACAAAGTGACACAGTGATTTTCTAGACAAATAGTCCCCGAAAAAACCCAATGCAAGAAAACCGGTCTGATGGTTGCTGGAGGGTTTTATTATTAAGAATTTTATGAATACATCAAATCTGGGTTCCAAATCTGGAAAACCCGACAGAGATAAAATATATATACAGCTCAATGGTTGTTCTAAAGCCAAAATAATGACTGATCCACACCCTCAAACGGGATTTACAGAACTCAGCCAAAATTAAGCCCTAGAAACCCCAGCGCTGCCCCTGAAGCCCCTGTATCCCTCAGCGGTGGCTTAGAAAGGGCTGTGTTACCCCAGACTGGGTGATGCAGTCCTTACGCTGCCCCTTAGGGTCTCTGCGTAACCCCTGAGGGCTTCCAGCTGAATCACGTTGTCCTGCGAGGGACTGCGTAACACGGATGCTGCCCTCTCTGCTGCTGCTCTCCTGCTTCCTTGCGCTGCCTCTCTGAGCTGACCTTTGTCTCTTGTTGATTCTAGACCCTGGGATTAGATCATCCCCTTGGTCTAAATTCCCCTCTCTACAGCTGAAACACTTCTGAAAATTCTTAGCAAACCTGCCCTAGAATCTCAGCTTAGCTTCAGTGCTTTGCCTCTATGTGTCTTTATAAATGACCCCAAGCATTTCCTTTATACTTTTCTCGTTGGGAAACCAACGGCCATGATCAGATCTTGAATCAATGGCTAAGATTAAAAGAAAGCTTAATCTGTGTGACTTAAGACAATTTCATCACATGTTTAATTTAATTAACTTTAATTATTTCATTTTCCAAAGTTTAGACTTAGGAAATACATTAAAATAATTAATTAATTAGATAACTCCCAAACCACATGAAATTTCCTAAATCCCTTTCTTGGTCTTGTAGATCAAGTGTCCTCTAGTCCCTCCACAAAATTTGGGAGCTAGAGCACAATTGATGCTACCCCAAATACACAAAATCTCAACACTCCCCTTAGCATCAGGGGTGTGCTCTAGCAATACATAACACTATGCATTACAAGATTTTGGGCACTGGTTTTGTGCTGCTGATGCTTGGCCTGTTGCCACTCAACACTGCACTTCTGCTGCCATTCTGTACTACTGCCCATGACACTGTCACTGTCACTGCAACATATGTACTGCAACTCCCTCTCAATTTGTTGCATCTGTGTTGCTCATAGCATTACCACTGCTGATCTGTTGCACTGCAACTTTAGTTGTTGAGAGAAACTACTGAATCTCCTGCCCAATATTTGACAGACAAGTCAGTTGGGTTGCATCCTCATCACTGAAGCTCCATAGGTTGTTGATCTGTGTTGGCATCTGAAGGATGATGCATAGCAACAGCTCTGCACTGCTGAAGTCACATCAGCTCCTTGTGCTGAAATCCCTCACGCTGTTGTTGTACTGCGTTGTCCTCCTGAAGCCTCCACGTTGTTGCAACTCTGCTCTGCTCTGCATTGCTGAAGTCACATCAGCCCCTACATTGCTATTGCCTCTACGCCGCTGCTGCATCTGCATTGCACTGCTCCTTCCAGCCTTCAGATCTTCCTCTGCTTCATCTGTGATCTATGCACCCACTGCTCTACTTGTCCCGCTATTGTCTTAGGGCTAGCGTAGCTCGCATGTGATCCAAGAGATGAGCTGCTCAAGGATCCCACCCTACATTTTGTAGCTCCTCTACAGATCCATATCGCCCCACTTTCGTGGTTCATGAGCGCTCATGGCTGCATCATCTTACGACCCATCATCCACCACAGTAGCCTTGGAAGAAGAAGCTTCCTTGTCCCTTTTCTTCTGAGCACAATTTCTAGCAAAATGTCCTAATTCACCACACTGGAAGCACTTGTTCCTTGACAGATCCTCCTTCTTCTTTTCCTGTTGCCTCTTTGATGCCAAGGCTGCATCTTCTTCCTCTTCTTTCTTTACTTTGCTCAATCCAGAGCTATGCTGCTTCTTGGTGATTCTGCGGAGTTCTTCTTGACGCAGAATTGCCCACAAGTTGTCCCAATTTGGGAGGTCCGCTCTGCCCAAGATACTTCGGACAAAGGTTTGCCACTCATCTATGACTTCGTTGAGAGTAGTCCTAACCATCACATCATCCTCCACTTTAGCACCCGTTGCAGTCAACTGATATCTAATTGACTGCAATCTAAAGAGGAAATGTTCCATGTCTTTTCCCTTGGTCATCATGAATGACCTCATCTGAGTCTCCAACAGCATCTTCCTTTGGACAGTCTTTCCCTCATATAGGGAAGTTAAGGCCTTCCACATCTCATTAGTTGTCTTCTTTTCAGCTATGTGTGGGACAATATGGTCCTTAATTCCATCCATGATCAGCCGCTTGGCATGCCCAACAGCTTCATTATGCTTCCTTAGGAGATCTGCATTGGTCGGCGTGGCCAGAGTTTGCTCTGTGTGGTCTCTTAGATGATATGCCTCTAGCACTATCCAGATCCTAGCCTTCCAAACTGAGAAGTTGGAAAGGCCATCCAATATGTCCTAATCATGCAGTCCATGAGGAGCCATCTGATCAGAAATGTGTCGGAACTCAATCCAGAGCTCTGCTGCTTCTTGGTGATTCTGCGGAGTTCTTCTTGATGCAGAATTGCCCACAAGTTGTCCCAATTTGGGAGGTCCGCTTTGCCTAAGATACTTTGGACAAAGGTTTCCCACTCATCTGTGTCTGCGTTGAGAGTAGTCCTAACCATCACATCATCCTCCACTTTAGCACCTGTTGCAGTCAACTGATCTCTGATTGACTGCAATCTGAAGAGGAAATGTTCCATGTCTTCTCCCTTGGTCATCATGAATGACCTCATCTGAGTCTCCAACAGCATCTTCCTTTGGGCAGTGTTTCCCTCATATAGGGAAGTTAAGGCCTTCCACATCTCATTAGTTGTCTTCTTTTCAGCTATGTGTGAGACAATATGGACCTTAATTCCATCCATGATCAGCGGCTTGGCATGCCCAACAGCTTCATTATGCTTCCTTAGGAGATCTACATTGGTTGGTGTGGCCAGAGTTTGCTCTGCGTGGTCTCTTAGATGATATGCCTCTAGGACTATCCAGATCCTAGCCTTCCAAACTGAGAAGTTGGAAATGCCATCCAATATGTCCTAATCACGCAGTCCATGAGGAGCCATCTAATCAGAAATGTGTCAGAACTTCCCTTTCTCTTTGCTAGAGAACTGGATCTAAGGCCCTTGGCGAAACAGTCACCTTCTGCTCCACCTAACAATTGATTTCCCTTCTTGGAAATCTGCCAAATCAACAATGACTCGGCTCTCTTTGATCCTCTGATCAATATGCAAGTTCCTTTGGCTAGAAACTCTCTGAGAAGTTGATCTCCTCCTGCTCTTTGTCTCTTGTGCTTAGGCTAAAAATCTGAAAACTTCATAAATTTAACCCCACCAGCACCTACTGAATTTCTGCAGTTGTGCTTCAGACTCTTCTAGATTTGACAGATTCAGATCTGCGTCACACTGGATTGCTTCAGACAATCCCAGCACTGCCTCTGCGCAGTAATTGCATGGGCTTGCTGTGAGACAGTGTTGGACTATGTCACCCTGCCCTCTGCGTAACTTTTGTTGCTCTGAAAACTGTAATGTCCCTTTAGATCTGCCCTTCTGCTGCTCTTCCTACTGCTTTCTACAGCAAGAACCTTCAGTCTTTTGCTGGTGACCCTCCTAGATCTGCAATTGCTTTGATACCATGTGAAAATTTTTGAATATTACACTTATGCAGAAATCTACTATTAAATCTGGTTATGCTCCTACTTAATTAAGTTATAAAGCTGAAAATTCAGATTAATATCGAAGCAAAACACATAACATATTTTCACCAATCCAGATCTAGAAAAAGTACATGCACACATAGACAAAGTGACAGTGATTTTCTAGACAAATAGTCCCCGAAAAAACCCAATGCAGGAAAACCAGTCTGCTGGCCGCTGGAGGGTTTTATTATTAAGAATTTTCTGAATACATCAAATCTGGGTTCCAAATCTGGAAAACCCGACAAAGATAAAATAGATCTACAGCTCACTGGTTGTTCTGAAGCCAAAATAATGACTGATCCACATCCTCAAACAGGATTTACAGGACTCACCCAAAATTAAGCCCTAGAAACCCCAACACTGGCCCTAAAGCCCCTGCGTCAACCTTTGAAGCCCCTGCATCCCTCAGCGCTGGCCTGGAAAGCGCTGCGTTACCCCAGACTGGGTGACGCAGTCTTTACGCTGCCCCTTAGGGTCTCTGCATAACCCCTGAGGGCTTCCAGCTGAATCACATTCCCTGGGAGGGACTGCGCAGCACCTACGTAGCACGGATGCTGCCCTCTCTTTTGTTGCTCTCCTGCTTCTTTGCGCTGCCTCTCTGAGTTGATCTCTGTCTCTTGTTGATTCTAGACCCTGGGATCAAATCATCCCCTTGGTCTAAATTCCCCTCTCTACAGCTGAAACACTTCTAAGAATTCTTAGCAAACCCGCCCCAGAATCTCAGCTTAGCTTCAGTGCTCTGCCTCTGTGTGTCTTTACAAATGACACCAAGCCTTTTCTTTATAATTTTCTCGTTGGGAAACCAACGTCCATGATCAGATCTTGAATCAATGGCTACGATTAAAAGAAAGCTTGATCTGGGTGACTTAAGACAATTTCATCACATGTTTAATTTAATTAACTTTAATTATTTCATTTTCCAAATCTTAGACTTAGGAAATACATTAAAATAATTAATTAATTAAATAACTCCCAAACCAGATGAAATTTCCCAAATCCCTTTCTGGGTCTTGTAGATCAAGTGTACTCTAGTCCCTCCACAAAATTTGGGAGCTAGAGCACAACTGATGCTACCCCAAATACACAAAATCTCAACAAAGACCTCATACTTGGTCTTTAAGAAATAGATCCAGGTTTTTCTAGAGTGATCATAAATAAAGGTGACAAAGTATTCACCATCACTAAGAGCTCTCATGGACATTGTGCCACAAATATCCGAGTGTATTAATCCCAATATGCCTTTCCCTTTGTTGTCACTTCTGGGAGAAGTTGTCTTAGCATACTTCCCTAGTACGCACCCTCTACATACATCATCATGCTCAGTACTAAGGACTGGAACTCCTGTAACAGTGTCTCGGAGCATTCTCAGTGCTCCATGGTGTAAGTGTCCCATTCGCATGTGCCACAGTTCATTCAGTTTCTTATCACCATTATGAGTGTTGCCTATCAGTGCCATTGGAGACTTGAGTTGCAATCTATATAGTTTGTTGCTTCAAGCTCCAATTTGTCTAATCTTCTTCCAGCTTGGATGTTGGACGTACACCTTCCTTCAAATGAAGTATACCTCGTATCCCTTGTCCTGTAACTGTGACACTAAAATCAGATTCATTCCTAACTTGGGCACATGTAGCACATTAGTGGCTCTAATGTTGGTTCCTGCTTCCGTCTGAAATGCTATGGTGTCTCTCCCTACTGGAGTACACTTCGTTATGTTTCCCATAGTGATCTAGAAGTCCATCTGCTCTTCTTAGTAGCTCGTGAAGTATTCTCGTACTCCAATCATGTGAGTTTAAGCCCTGTTATCAATATAACAAACCCCTGTTGATTCTGAACTTGACAAGCATGTGAATTATTCTTCCAATCTGGAAGATAATTCAGCGACATCTTGATTTTCGATACTTATCTGTGTTCCTTTTCCTTTCGATTTCTAACACTTTTCTGCCAAGCAAAAACTGTGTCCCACCGGAAGACAATTGTGTTGAAACTTCTGCGTTGCTCCCTCTATCACTGGCAAATTTCAATCTGGAGATCTTTCTCTCTGTCGACTCACTCAGAGAGAGATTTTCCCACGAAAATTTTGCCCTCCTAGAATGGACTGCGCAATCCCTCTGGGGATTCGATCTACTGCCTACTTAGCTCTTCGATCTCCCTCTTTTGTTCTGCGTTGGCTCTTCCGGCTTTGCTCTCTTGCTTCACCTTAGATCTGATACCATGTGAAAATTCCTCAATAGAATCCCTACTGCAGTAACTGATATTACTTCTTCTACTTGTTAATTCAGAAACAAGTTATTTACGGTGTTACACAGTAAATATCAAAATAAATTCTACTGCAACCTTCATAACTAAAATAATGTTGAAAGTAAATGCATGGAAAAATACTAGCACAAGTATGATCACAATGACAGTTATTTTTGGACAATCGTCCCCGAAAAAATCCAATGTGGGAAAACCACTGCAGCAGATGAGGGTTTCTTTATTATTCCTCGGCAAAATCTCATGTACAAGATACAAACAGCAGAATTGAAGAGGAATTACTCTAAGAAATTTTAAAGACAATTTTCTCACAATTCACAGTGAAATTTTGACTCTGGAGAGGACCTGTTGCCCTCACTGCATCCCCCTCTACGCAATCCCAGCATCATTGCCTCTACGTTGTCCCTCCTTTGCATTGCTTCTTCCAGTCTGTTCTTGCACTCCCAACTATTGTTGATGCCCTCTCTCTCCAACCTGCAACTCTCCCTCTGATTCGATTTTCTCTTGTCGAACTTCAGCCAGTGAGAAAATCGATCTGCTCGGGCAACTGAGTATCTGCCTGGTATACTTCCAAATGCCCATCAAAGTCCTTCTTATAATCTTCTCGTTGAGAAATCAATGGCCCAGATTAGATTCTAATCAATGGCTCAGATCATATTGACTTGATCTCCGTCTTTTTCTAGAAGATTCACACCCAGTTCTATTAATACCATTTAATTATTTTAATTCCCTAAGTTTAGACCTAGGCATCCATTTAGAATAATTAATTATTTTAATAAAACCTCCTCCGAGTGGAATTTCCCAAAACGATTTATGGGTATTCTGGAATACATGTGTCCTAGCCTCCCTGCAAATTTTGAGGCTTAGAGCACATCCGATGCTACCAGAAATCAACAATGTTAAGCGTTTTCTAACTTATTTTAAAGGTTAGAAGGTGATATTGATGATGAGGACCCCAATATAGACAATGAATTTGATGTGTATGCACTTGTTGTAGCATGAATTTTTTTTAACTATAGAAGCCATTTAGAGCCTCTTTATTGATGTATTTTTGGTTCAAATATGGATTACACTCGCTACTAATTTTGGTTGTGTGCACCCATAATCGTTAAATATATACATTAGAAGCTTTGCATATTTGTGTATAATGGTTTAAATGCATATGGATGCATATAAATATTTATGTAATTTTTTCAAAATTTGAATATTTATGTATTTTGGTCAAATAGTGTTTTGGTCTAGTTTTTTTCAAGTTCCCAGATTTGGGTCGATCGGTTCGATGATCAATCTAATTCTAATAACATTGGTTCATTGTCCATTCATTTTCAGTTTTGAATCTTGATTCTCGATACTAATGACCTTAGACCAAGTCTTTGACTCATCACTCTTTACTATTTTTGAATTTAAGTAACTTCAATTTACTATTCTAGTGTTCAAATTTTAGATTCTACTATTTTACTTAGTACTAATCAAATTCCAAAATAATGATTGATGAATTTAAATCATTGTAGATTCTAGAATGATCAATGTTGAATTTAAATAAATGTAGATTCTAGAATGATGAATTTAAAATATTGTCTACGATATTTTACTATTTCTATTTCATGAATCATTCATGATGTGTGAATCAATGTATTTCATTATTAGATTTAAATTTGAAGCATATTTATCTTATATATATATATATATACACCCTAATATCCCCCCGTCCCCCTTGAATTTCCCTAATTTTTTTGGGGTACTCCCACACGTCCTCCTTGTGTGTCTCCCCGTCCCTGCATCCCCCTGTCACAAAAACAAGGTGGAACATTAACCAATATTGGTGACAAATGGCAATCAACCCAAATATGGGATATAGATACAAGGGAGCGATGGAAAGCATTAAGTATGGATTATCATGCACATGCAGCATCAATCAGTGCCCCCTATTTGTGCCCCTAGTTGATAATAGCAAGAAAGGCCTCAGAGAAGGTCACACTAGACTAGGGGCAATGGATGACCACCAAGGTCAAGCATGTGAACAAAACTACAACCAAAAGTGGTCTATCATCCAATTAAAACTATGATCCATACTAGAATGCCCTTAAACATTAAATGAAATCACTTATATACATAAATGGTTAATGTACCTTATAATAGATGGTCCACCTTAATCTAATGACTAAGCCAGATGAAATAAAGCATTGAGTGAAGCATTGGATGGAAGGCCTTTGAGATTAACTATCTATGGATCATCATAAAGTTGTTGGTTTGCAAGTTGAACAAATAGGAGAAAAAATTTCTCCTAGGGGTTACCCACTTGGGTGTGTAACAGGACCCAGCATTGTCTTCCCTTCCTCTTCTTTGTCTTAAGGGAAACGCACAATCAACCATCATCATAGACATGGTTGATCCATATACTTATGGAAAGCTTGTCACTGGTGGAGAATAGGTGATCAAACTCCAACCTGGCATATACATTATAGAGAGCTCCATCGTTGGTTTATAGTATTCTTTCTTTGAGATCCAAGTGTTATCCTCATTTAGTATGGCTCAACACTTCACCAAATATTGCCTATATTTATTACGTAGCATGTTTGGTCCAAAAATATCTTCTCCTCCAATACTCTTTCTATTTCTTTCAGATTTTTCTTTAACATCTAACTTGTCCAAGCAATCCCACCTCTCTCCTCCCATTCATCTATAATGACTTCTACTCCCATGTATGAATACATGTTTGTAACATTCAAAATGAGAAAATATCAAACTACTCTAGCAATTCAACCTCATAATACATACATGTCATTATTGAACTTCCTTTGAACTTCGCATGGTCCTATCATCTTGAAATTCAACTTGTTACAAATGCCTTGGGGATAGTGCTCTTTCCTCAAAGTGTGGCATCACTTGTTGCCCAACTTAAAATGACTTAAACCATAGCGCATATCTACGCTCTTATTATACCTTCCACTACTTTCCTATGACTTCTCTTGGACCTACACATAAATATGTTGCACCTGCTCTACAGAAGCCTCTACAGCATCACTTCTTTCCATGTCGATTGGTAAATCAATCAAATTTTTCGTACCCTTTGGCTTCCTACCATAGATAACCTTCAGAAAATAAAATCCCATTGATCCATTCATTGAACTATTGTACAATAATTCCACTTATGCCAATATTTGAACTCACTGCTTCAATTTGTGTCAAACTCCAGAAAAGAAAATCCCATGGAACCATTCATTGAAATGTTGCATGAGAGTTCCATCTATGCTACTATTTGATCACACTAGTTTGATTTGTGTCAGAACTCCAACAATCCTTGTTTGACAAAATTTTTGACAATGATATATGTACTATATTACAATTCCACTCCCATATTTCATCTCAACATCTACCAAAGTTGACTTAATAATCTTGTATCTCTGTTTGAAGTGATTGTCTTCAGCAGTCCATAAGTCTGCACAATCTCCTTCAATTAAGATATGTAGTAGTTCACATTACTTGTCCTTGTGCAAGGTAAAAACACATCATTTTCAAAAACCTATGAGCCACAACAACCATTGCATCAAAACAACATGGTGCCCTTGGCAATCCAAGTACAAAGTCCACTGAAATATCTTCCCATGAATTTTTGTCAGCTGCAACAATAACTACAATCTTGAATTCAAATTGTCCCTTCACGATTTTACAAATCCTACCTCACTCCACAAGTTTGCTCACTTCCTTCTTCATACTTGTCTTGATAATAACACTCTTCCAAGAATGAGTGTGTTTTGACACACACAAAATGTCCACCAAGCCCAACACTATGCAACCCCCAATCAATTTGTCAAGAATACATAATTGTATCCCTTTGAACAAACACCTTTCAAGTTTCTTGCGTAAAGAAGTCCAATTTAGTTTTCCAATCTTATAGCATTACTTTCTTTCACAACTACACAAACTCAATAATATGAAAAACACAAATACACAATAGCAAATTCACAAATATGCAAATATAATGAAGAGATTCTAAATGATTTTAAAATAACCAAACGTCTCAAAGGTATCAAGGAGAGACATATGTAAGCTACATAATCCCCATCACAACGTGACTTAATTAACCTAATTAACTCTTTTGTCATCATTATTTTATTACAAAACATAAAATAAATTCCCCAACTTTAAAACTCCTAAGTTAGGATATTATACAAGATATTTCCATTATAACAATAACATATATTATAACTCCCTCCCTTAATGACCCTGCCAAATATAGTTGTTTACCCCGACACATAACTAACTTAATTTAGAATTTTTTTGCAACTTGCATCTAAGTACCACAACTAATCAACAGCAAAGTACAATTACAACTCTGTATCTTGTTGTCCCCTCTATGCACCACGTAACAAAGTTTGCAAGAAATGTATCAAACATAGTTTATTATAAAATGCCAAGACATCAACCATATAACCATATACCAACTCTCTAGCCAAATTGGAGTCAATTATGCATGTGTTATGAACATAACTATGTCTAAAATAATACAAACAAAAATGATAAATAATGATTAACAAAGTATAAGTAATTATTAAAGGGCATGTCCCAGAAGACACGACTCCTTACGAAAGGGCACTCCCGACAAGCTATATATATGGGGCCTTGATTTTAATCAATCATATCACTTTTGTACTCAAACATCTATATATAAATAATATTTATTCTATGATGGATATTCTCATATTCCAAATATTCTGAATATTTGTGGTACAATGAACTTTGTTTGTATCATTTGGTATCAGAGATAATATTGATCCCAACAATTGGCACGCTCCTTTTCAAACCTCCACTGACCTGGCATTTGCCAGATTCGTTCTTTTTGACGAAGTTTACATGTCTCTGATCTTTGAAAAAACAAAAAAAAAAATTATCCCTTGGCCATTTGCATTTCCAAAATTATATTAAAAGAAGAATCAATCCTCTACCAGTTTAAAGAAAGAATCAAAAACAAAAAAGGAAACAAAAAAAATATATATCAAACAAAATGTCACAGATGTACATGTTGTTCTAACTTGCTGCCAATACCAAGCCACCATTGAGAGCATAAATCGTGATATTGGTCAAAAAAAGGCGTAAATAGAAGTTTTAGTCAATAGCTCAATGTTGCTGCAAAACATTAAACTTGGGTAATAGCCCTGTCGGCGCCCCTGTCATTGTTCTACTTCCCCAAACCACTGTCGTCATCTACCTGCCGATTATGTGCTAGCGAGTTGGTACCATTGTTGTGAGAACACAATGTTGGGTCGATGAGAATTATCTTCAAGCCACCATTGCATAAATTAACACTGGTCCACCATCCACTGTAGTCAGCCATTGTTTCTGTACAAACTGTCATACTTGCCATCAACAATTGTTTCAGCATAATCCATAGTGAAATTGTTTTAAACCATCCATTGCACAATTGTTGTAAGTCGCACAATTGTTTACATTATTGTACATCCTCCATTCTACAATCGCCTTCACTAAAACTGAACCCGTGAGTCGTGTCAAAGATCTTTTCCTGACCAAGGGAATCTATCCCAGGTCTCTCAACAATTTAGGCACCGCAATGTCATGGACTAGATTCCTAACCAAGGCAATCTATCCAAGTGGGATTAAGATGGACTAAAGCTTTCAGCCTCTCTAGGTACGATCAGGCTTACTTACTAACCATCAACCCAAGGATCCAGGTGCGCATCCAACCAATTCCACCCTCCCTACCAGACATTAATACAAAGTGTCGGCCCGATGTCCCCCAGGCAATGCTTCACTCACAAAGCTTCAACAATAACAAATCTCTCCCGATCAAACTAATCAACAACCAGCATGCTCATCAAACCTTCGAGAGATTTTGACTTGTACAACCACAATCCCACTCAGTAATACACTTTCAAAAGTACATAACCAAATACAAACCTTCGAGGTCTTCCAGACAACTCGATATAGCTTCTCAACTTATCTCAGTAGGATTATGAATCTTTGACAAAAGATTCCCAAATCATATACTTTCTTTTCCTACTCCATATGCAGCAACATATTCTTCAAAAATGTATTGCTAGATTGGAAGATCGAAGTCCCTCATTGTGTTGTTGCTACCAGTTGGCGCATGTCACTACTACCAAGACAAGAATAGGTCGAAGTTGTTGTTGTTGTTGGATGCTATTGCCTTGAGAAGGTGTATTGGGTCAAAATCGAACTCCCTAAGTCAAGATCGAAGTCTTTCCTTCAAGATCGAAGTCTCTAAAGCAAGATCGAAGTTTCTGGGTCGAAGAAAGTGTTGCATAGTGTTGTTGTTACTGTTGTTGCTAACAAGTCGAAAGTAGGATCAAGAAGAAGGCTGACTTGGTGTGGGGGAAGAGTGAGTCAAGGTCTAGAGTCTTGGATTATCTCAAGAAAACTATTGAAGGAAGAATTACTGACTGGGTTTTCCCCTGAGCTGCCAATTTTCAACAAAACCTCTCTAACGAAGAATAGCCAACAAGAGTGCTAACATTCATGTTCAAAGAGTGGAAAGTTGAAATTGTGGCAGAGTGAGGTCAAAAAGGATGGATAGTTCACTAAAACATGCTCCAATGTCTACATGGGAGGTCTCCAAGGTGCAAACTTCTCCCCAAATCCTGACATCAATGTCTATATGTCATGGGAGGTTACTCAAACAACCAAAGTAAACTCCTCTGGCTAGCATTATCCCTTCCTACTTCGCTTTAGAAGCAACTCTTCATTCACTCTCCCTGAGTGGTTTCTCCCACTCATCTTTTTCATGGTGTTGGTGTTCTAAAGACTTTACCACAGCATAAATAAGGCAAAACAAGCATGGTTCTTCAATTCCTTTTCTGGTCTCCCACTCGGTCATTGCTCTCACAGTTGAGGAAGTTCCTCCAACAATTCATTCTCCAAATTATTTTAATAACACTTGGACCTTTTTTTGCTGATTCTCCCTCCAAATCAGAGCTTCTCTCTTCGTAAGTTGGAACATTTTCATCCTCACACACCAAGTACCAATGACTGGCCTTCATCCTGCCCCTTCTTGTCATGCAACATCAATGAATTTCCAACCATAAAACAGCAACCAGCATCAAGTTACAGGATCAGATTTCAGATCTAGATCAATCTGAAAAATACCCACACTTTCATGCACCATGACATCTCGATTGATTGTCACTTTGTCATTTGCTACATCTATCAACCGGTAAGACTTGCATTGATCATTATAACTAACAAGCATCAACTTCCTAAATTTTGCATCCAATTTTGTTTTCTTTTCTTATGGATATGCTACCAAACCAACAAATAAGATGAATGCTACCAAGCGAAGACTCTCATGGAGTGATCTCCAGCATTGCTTTTGTAGGACACCTATTCAGCAGTTTCACTGTTGTATGTACGATTTCTCTAAGGGGATTCATTGAGTTGAAATTCATAATACACATAGCTCACTCATGGCGGGATTCATGCCAATGAAATAGACACCTAGATAGCAAATATTTTGTATCTTCTACTCACATGTATTTACTTTTCCACTATGATTTAATTGGCATCTTCTTATGAATTATTGTATTCATTACTAACACTTGCCACATACGAAGTAATAGGAGATTGAAACCAATGTTGAAAACCTTGTCTCAACAAACAGCTTGGCAAGGCCAAAGGGTAAGATTTTTCTTCAAACTTGACAACCATGAATAAATAAAAACACAAATGGATTCTAAATTCTGATACCCTATAAATCCCCTTACCCACGGGCCACCGCTATAAAACCTATAAAGACATAATGCAAGCAATAAAATTTAAACGCTATTGATCTACTCTTCCTTTGCATTGCGATTTATCACTTGTGTAACAGTGTTTGTTTGTTTCTGTTTTCTACAAAAGCATTAGTATATTTGTATCATAATACAAGACGTACAGAAGATGAGAATCACAGCCATTCTCGATGGTTCCATCTTGGATATAACTTTACATACTTTCATATGCTTTGCACTTTTACATAAGCTTAAATAATCCATGCATATTCAGTAAAATTTTCAACTCATGCACATTATTTACTACATAGGAGATGTCTAATAATAAGACACCTACAAGAGAATTGTTTCAAAAAGGAGGCGGCATACATAATTACCAGCCAAGAACACTAGCCAGATCATAAACTTCCCTAGACAGACAATCTAACATTGGTTGCTTGAGAAAGACAATGTACATTGAACAACAGGAATAAATTTGGGATCACTTATTGCATTTCCCTCTACTTCAGGGCTATTATTCATTGCAAGAGATATCTTTGGTAGACTGATGAACTCACAAAATTCTCCCCATTCTCTGTTGAATTCTCACCACTCCAAACCACTGTCTATTTACTGTGGTTACCCAATATTCACATCAATGAAGTGAAAGATAACGGGTGGAAGGGTATGAACAATGGCACTTATATCCTCTTCCTCAATGCTACTAAAGCATAAAAAAGGTTTGGATATGCATCAAGCTTCAGTAGCTTGGTATTTTTTATGAGCAAGAAACCCTTACGCAACAATTGCATGCGTACCTAATCCTTCTACATATGAAAAAATGTTTACAAAGGACTATCAACATTCATAAAAACACACTTACAACAATTTTTCAAAGGGCAAACAATGCAAAAACCTCCTACAATGCCAAGTGCTACTGAAAGAAGAATGAACCAAAGACCTAGAGATACCAAACAAAATTGCATGCCAGTGAACTCTCCCCTGAAGAAGATTCGAATGCTACATTTGCACATGGTACCAATAGCACCTAGCAAACCAGAAATCCTACTATATATGCTTCATCATTTTGAAATGGGTACAAATAGGACAGAGATCATCGGAGTGACTACTTTTCACCAACAGGGCCTTGGATGGAAAACCCTGGTAGATAACCAGCCACACAAACACACATAACTTATATGACACCTCTGCTAACCAAACAATAAGCAACCTCCGAATCCACTAACCCCCAGTGTTAGAAGACGCACATAAATTGAGTATAGAGAAAGCTCTTGGCATTGATGCAGGATGGAGTCCAACTTATGTGAATCATACTGAATGAGTGGATTCTCAAAACTTCAACAACAATCACACCATATTGGTCCTAGAATATCAATGTTCATCTTGAATAAATCCTCTGATGGAATGAAAATAACAATCTCCATGATGATGGGCCAATCTCCATGAAATTTTCTCTTACAATTTGTGGAGAGAAATGACTAACTAGTGGCAAATAGTTTCCTTATTTTCGGCAATCACTGGAAACAAGTTAAATCCTTCGGAAATTCTCAATGCATCATACCTTTTAATGACCATTGAATTGGACCCATTGTACTTTTTAATGACTTTCTAGTATGCCCACCATGAAAAAACAAAAAAGGTCAAAGACTAAAGCTTCCTGCAACCACTGATGGAAGTAATAAACCTTTAAATAGTTCAGCCAACATTTCTGCTAATGGATATATCGATCCTTGCGATAAAAAAGATTGGGTTTTCTGGTCAGTGTAATCCCTTGGCACACTATGAATCCTGTTACCTACCACTTTGTGGGTGATATCTCTAGGAGAAAAATTTTCTCCATCATGGTCTTCAATCGGCAGCCAGCAGCGCCTTGCAGCCACCAACTAGCTCGTTATGTCATTTCTCTGCCGCTTGAGCCAACCATGTGGTCCCTCACCCATCTGTCATGATCATATGTTTGAAGGTGGGCCTCCCAAGCCCAAAGGTATGTCTTGTCATTTGGTAATTGAGTATTTTAGTTTACTTATCATTGAAACTCTTGGGCATGGATTAATGGGGGGATTCCACAGAAAGAGTGGTCTAGGTATGTGCTCTTGTCTCCTAGGTCTCTTTTGGTTGTTATCCTTGGACTCTACCCCCATGGAATCTCTTTTACCGGCCTTTGGGCTTCTGGGATAGTATTACATAGGAAAACCCGATTTTGGATGTGTGGTCTCGCTCCCCGACTCACATATATCACTCCCCTTCTGCTCGTTATAACCCCTCTCATCACTTCTCCCACCTGGGTCCACATTCCTCCATTGGGTCCACATAGGGACAAGCACCCCCACCCCTTTCTCACATCTTAGGTTGGGCCTAGAATGATGCCCCAGAGGTTGATGCAGCTAAAAATAAAGGAAAAAGCAAAATTGCTCACTTACAACAGGAAATTGTACCACAAAATGCACAATATGGTCGAGACAAACAAATTTAGCATGTGAGCAAAAGCCACACATGAGCTCTACCCATTCTATGGCCATCACCCTAGTTCCTATAGGCCCTAGATGAGCCTCCTCTATCATTCAGGAACCCATGATTGTCCCAACCCCCGGTGTGCAATGAATTACTCCACCTCAAAGGGGGGTATCTACTATTATATCTTACACATCATGCTCTCATTCCCTTGAGCCCCGAGCAGCTAACCTAAGAAAAATCATAAAAGACAAAAGGCATATGAAGAAGGGTGGAAAAATCAAGGTCGAGCAACTCATGTACCACGATTGCTCCCTCCTACACATCATATACCCAAGTGTGGGCTTCCCTTTATTTAGCTACCCTTGTACCCTGGCATGTGGCCTAGGATTACCCCTTCATACCCCACTTTGCTCCATCTCTTTATCACATGCCACCACCTTTTGAAGGATGTACCATGAACCTATCACCCCCTTTAGAAGTTGAAACCACCTAATAGGATACTTGGTTAACCCCCTTTTGAGCATTAGAGACACTTGCACATGCCCAAACCCACTATGGAAGGGCATGCCATTATGAAGTGCCCGCCTATTGTCCATGGTTTGTAAACTCTTTTACTTGATTTCTCTGATGACTGGATGTATTGGAAGGCAAGGGGACGCATTGTGTAATATTCCCATTTAGCAGCAGCTAATTAGCAATATTAATATTGTTCAATTTTGTCTTTCTATTGTTAGACAGTCAATAAAGGGGGTGATGGGACCCATAATCCACACATAGGAAATAATAATTCCCTATAGTCACTGAGACAAATATTATTTGGCAGCGTGGGACCCAGGAGGACCAAGTGACAGCGCAAGGAAGGGGCAGCGTGGGCCAGGCAGCGCAGTGATTGCGTCGGCTAGGACAGCGCAGTAACATGGACAGTGTGGCCAAGGAGGGACAGCGCAAATGAGTGGGGCCCAAGGGGGAGCTAGGCTCTCAAAGCATAAAAGGGAGAGGAGGCTCACCATTCATTCATTCTATTATGCATCTTATGATTTCTATCTTTTGACATTGAGCACACTTTTGCTGTTGAACAAAGTCTGCAAGTATTGTTCAGCACACGGGTATCTCTGAGCAGAGATCCCAACCTCAACCTCGAGGGACTTTGAGTGCCCGCTCAAGTGAGGAGTTCCACCATTGTTTTTCCGAGCTTAGCACTCAACATCCTTCATCCAGGAGCACGCAGTTTCTTAGACAACGCAGTCCCTCTAGGAGATTATGCAGTTTGGAGAGCAAGCAGCACCGGGAGAGAGGGGAAGTAGGAGATTTCAGTCCGGGAGTATTGTGAAGGGACCAGCCCTTCACAAATCATCTTTTGCAGGAGGAGGAGGCCATCAGTTACAGTTTATCAGTTCAGGGCCAGCGTACTCATCTAGAGTGCATGATTTCCAAGGGAAGTCAATTTTCAGGGTCAGCCATTCCAGGATTCCTTCCTGGGTTATTCTGGGTTATTGGAGGAGAGCTTGTTTCCCGAGTTTCATATTTTTCTGGGAACAGCCCCAAGGAGCAGTTCCTTTCCATTCCGACAGCAGCAATTTCTGGAGTTACACAGTCCATGAGAGAGCAGCCATTCAGTGAGAGATTCTGAGAGTATTTCCAGCTTGCCTTGAGCAAGTGAAGGTGCCATCTTTCTGATCAGCTTTATACCTATTGTTATCTTTCAGTTTATAATAAATGGCTCAGCGTTTCTCCATATTTGTAGTGTTTTTATGATGTCTCTCTATTTGTTGTAGTTACTTGTTTATGTTGCTTTATATTACTGTCTATTTCCTATTCGACATATTACAGTGGTATCAGAGCTCATAGACTTGGCTCAGCTTGTGGAGCAGATCAGTTTATGACACTGGGAGGAAAACCATATATCACTTACCGGGGAATAAAGTACAAGAGCCAAGAGCGCAGGCTCGAGACCACTTTTGGAGAGGGGGAATGCGTTCCAGTGGTGGACGCAGAGGAGGAAGAACCCATGGCAGAGGAGAGAGATGAAGGGAAGCAGTTCGGGCAACTCCTAAAATCTATGCAGGAGCTCTAGGAGGATCGAAGAGATGGGACAGAAGCTTACCGTGGGCCATAGACAGCGCGAAACCCCAAAGGGTTTTCACATTGGTGAGGGATCTGGTACTTCCCATCACATACAGGAGCAACCCACAATGCAGCAGGTAGTGTCACTCACTCCCCCATGTTCTACGATGCCCACATTTCTGACTACAGGCACCGGGACAGGAGGACCTTAGGAGCCGAAGCCTGTTCATATGGGAGATTATTTTGCGGAGTATCAGTCTTATGGGCGAGAGTTCTGTGAAGCTTTCACTTTTCACGATTTTTGCCAGCTCAAGAAGGACAACAGACCCCGCAACCAGAACAGAGGTGGTAGGTACAAGCAAGATGGTGAGCTACAACATACGGTGGGCAGGTTTTTCTTGCCAACGTTTGACGGATCCTCAAAATGTTCAGCGAAAGCTTGGGTGGAGAAGCTGGACATTTATTTCCAACTCAACCAGATGGCAGAGGGAGAGGCCATCAAGGTGGCAGCACTGTACCTTGAGAGAAAGGCCCATGACTGGTGGTTCCATGGGATGGCCACGCTGGGTCACTCAGCAGTGACAGCGTATGCAGAGTTTACACGGAGGTTGTTGGAGTCGTTTCACCGAAAGGATCCGGAAGATCATTTTGTTGAACTGACCAAGCTCAAGCAGACCGGGAACCCGGAAACTTACATTTCCAAGTTCTTGAGGCTTTCAGTGATGGTGCCCGACCTGTCCTCAGCTAGGAGGATTTACATGTTCATTGACGGGTTGGGAGAACCTTTGGTGGGCTAGTCAGATCCATGAGACCTACTACACTTTAGGATGCCATCAGGAGGACCAGAGATTTGCAGGATGCTTTGCCCAAGACCAGAGAGCTCCTTTCCCCCAGAGACCGACATTTCAGCCGAAGGGAAAGGACACGAGAGTTCCACCTCCCAAGGGAAACCAAGGTCGGGGGCCTTTGGATGATGATATCCGAAGAGACTTGAGACAGAGGAAACTATGCTTCACATGCCAGGAACCATGGGCACCGGGTCATCGATGTGTCGCGGGGAAGGCACATTACATAGAGGTTTTCTCCGACAGTGAGGGGAAAGAAGATGCTTATGAGGGGTTAGAGACAGAGGCCAGCATTGTAGTGCAGAGAGGGGATTATCCACCACTTCCTCCCCCAGGAGCAGGAGGAGCAACTTTTGCACCCACAAGAGGAGTCCTTGCATCCTTGCGAGGGGTTCCAAAGTATTTGACACTATGTGTTGACAGCACCGTTCAGGGACAGTGTGTTTCAGTTCTAGTACACATTGGGGCCACCCACAACTTTATTGATGCCCAGCTAGTAGAGAGGAGGGGCATACAGACAGAGAGCTTTGATGGCTTCTCAGTACTGGTACCAGGTGCCAGAACTATGCAATGTGCCAAATATGTTCCGGCACTAACCGTGACCATGGGGACTTATACAATGATATATCACTTTTTTGTGGTCGACATTCCAAACACCAACGTGGTGCTGGGAGTGCAGTGGTTGATCACGCTGGGGAAGGTCACCACAGACTAGGAAACTTTGGAAATGGAGTGGACGGGCAAGAAGAGCGGTAAACATGTGATGATCCGAGGCATGCACACTTATCCTCCATAAACAGTTTCAGCACACCAAATGGAGGCAGACTTCCGGAAGGGAGATATAGAGTGGGCAGTGGAGTTGCGTATCTCAGAGGCAGGGGCCACGGGGCAAGCAGTTCACTCAGATGTGCAGTCGATGTTGGACAGATATGCTACAGTTTTTGGGGATATACCTCCAAGACAGCCAACGGATCGGGGGTTTGAGCACACCATTGAGCTTGAGCAGGGTATTCAAGCTGTGATTACCACACCCTATAGGCATCCCAAGGCCTACAGGGATGAGATTGAGAGAGCCATTCACGAGCTCTTAGCACTGCGACACATCTAGCCCAGTACTAGCCCATTTGCTTCTTATGTTGTATTCGTGAAGAAGAAGGATGGCACACTGATGATGTGCATCGATTACTGGGCTCTCAATAAGAAGATGATGAAGAACCGATATCCCATTCCGCGGATTGACGAGTTGATGGACGAGTTGAGGGGATCGAAATTCTTCTCCAAGACTGATCTAAGGTCGGGCTACCATCAGATCCAAGTGAGGGACCAAGATGTCCCCAAGACAGTGTTCGGATGTCCCCAAGACGGCCTTCAAATGTCATTACGGCCACTTTGAGTTTTTGGTGATGCCCTTTGGGCTAACCAATGCACCGGCCACCTTCCAGTCCTGCATGAACCACATCTTCCGTGGTCAGTTGAGGAAGTTCATGTTGGTATTCTTTGATGATATCCTCATATACAGCCACACTTGGGAGGATCACTTGCAGCACATTGAGGTTGTACTGCGTATCTTGGAAGAGCAGCATTTCTACGCTAAGCTCTCCAAGTGTGAGTTTGGGTTGACATAGATGCTCTATTTGGGGCATATCATTGGTGTGGACGGAGTGAGAGTCCACAAGGAGAAGATCTGGGCCATCCGGGAATGATCGGAGCCAAGGAATGTGACAGAACTCCGGGGGTTTGTAGGCATCTACACCTACTACCGGAAGTTTGTCAAGGGGTTTTCCCAACTTGCTACACCCCTCACAGACCTTACCAAAAAGGGGGCATTTCGTTGGGCGGACACAGTGCAGAGAGCCTTTGACAGGCTCAAGGAGGTGATGAGCAGCTGCCCAGTATTAGTCTTGCCGAATTTTACGCAGCCTTTCTGGAGTGTGATGCTTCAGGAGAGGGAGTGGGCTTAGTTTTGATGCAGGGAGGCCACCCCATAGCTTTCGAGAGCAGAAATTTGTTGCCACATGAGAGGTTGTATCCTATATACGACAAGGAGATGTTGGCCATTATGCATGCATTGGCCAAGTTCCAGGTGAGGACTGACCACAACAGCCTCCGATTTTTCTTAGAGCAGAAGTAGTTGTAGGAGAGGCAGCAGAAGTGGGTCACTAAGATCCAGGCATATGACTTTGACATTGAGTATGTCAAAGGGAAGAACAACGTAGTGGTCGATGCTCTATCCCGCAGACTGGTAGCATTGTCCTTGATGAGTATAGACACGGACTGGAGGGCTCAGTTGTTGGTAGAGTACTACAAGGACCGTTTTTCCTGTGAGGTGCTCGATGGCCAGATCACAGATGACAGATACAGTGTAATGGACGAGGTCATTTACTTCAGGAACAAGATCTTCTTGACTGAGGGTTCTCAGCTCAAGGATAAGATATTGCGTGCCTCCCATGACTCACCATTGTCGGGTCATCAGGGATTCACGAAGATTTACAAGGCCATCAGGGAGAGGTTCTCTTGGAGAGACCTCAAGGAGGACATACTCTGGCATGTCAAGGAGTGCGAAGTATGTAAGAGGAACAAGGGGGAGATGAGTCACCCAACTAGACTACTATAGTCGCTTCCCATTCCGGAAGGAAAGTGGGAAAGCATTTCGATGGACTTCACCACTGGGTTACCCACAGTGCAGAGCAAGCACTGCATCCTTGTAGTCGTTGATCGACTGACAAAGTATGCTCATTTTTTCGCCATATCCACACGATACACAGCAGCACAGGTGGCAGCATTGTTCTTCACGGATGTTTTCAGATTGCATGGTCTCCCGAAGACCATAGTCAGTGATAGGGACAGTCGTTTCATGGGCGGGTTTTGGCAGGAGCTCTTTCGTTTGGTGCGTACGGAGTTGACTCCGAGTACCAGCTATCACCCTCAGACGGACGGGAAGACAGAGATAGTGAACAAGTGGTTGGAAGGCTACTTGCGAAACTATGTCACAGGCAGCATAAGGCATGGCTGCGTTGGCTGCATTTGGGAGAATACTGCTACAACACCACTTTCAACATGTCTATCAGTATGTCTATGTTTTATGCTTTGTATGGTTATCATGTTCTGACTTTTGTTGATGTCATGTTTAAAGCTAGCAAGGCCCCCAGGGCCAAGGATTGGATCCAAGGGAGTCGGGATATACTCCGAGCTCTTAAGGATAACTTAGCCAACGCACAGACCCAGCAGAAGTTGTATGCCGACAGAGGATGGGTAGAGAGGCAGTTTGAGGTAGGGGACTTGGTCTACCTACGACTTCAGCCATACCGGCAATCCATGTTGAAACAGAAGGGGGCCGAGAAGCTCAAGCCTCACTTCTATGGGCCTTACAGGGTGGTCCGCAGGACAGGGGAGGTTGCATATGAGTTGGACCTGCCCACAGGTAGCAGGATCCACAACATCTTCCATGCATCATGCCTGAAAAAGGCATTGGGACAGCAAGTGACTGCAACATAGGAGCTTCCGCCTATAGATGATGAGGGGCATTTGGTGTTACAACCAGAAGCCATCATGGACACCAAGGAGAGACAGTTGAGGAGCAGGGCAGTTAGGGAGTACTTGGTGAGGTGGAGGAATTTGCCGGATTAGGATGCCACTTGGGAGAGTGAGAAAATTTTGCAGCATCCGTCTTTGCAGTTGCTTGAGGACAAGCAACATTTTGGTAGGGAGGACTATAATATTCCCAATTAGCAGCAGCTAATTGGCAATATTAATTTTGTTTAGTTTTGCCTTTCTATTGGTAGACAGTCAATAGAGGGGGTGATGGGACCCATAACCCACACTTAGGAAATAATAATTCCCTATAGTCACTGAGCCAAATATTATTTGGCAGTGTGGGACCCAGGAGGGCCAAGTGACAGCGCAGTGAAGGGCCAGCGTGGAGGCAGCACAGTGACTGCGTGGGCCAGGACAGCGTAGTGGCAGGGACAGCATGGCCAAGGAGGGACAGCACAGATGAGTGGGTCCCAAGGGGGAGCTAAGCTCTCAAAGCATAAAAGGGAGAGGAGGCTCACCATTTAGTCATTCTATTATGCATCTTATGATTTCTGTCTTTTGACAATGAGCACGCTTTTGCTGTTGAGCGAAGTCTGCAAGTGTTGGTCCCACAACCTTTTGAAGATAATTCCACAAAGATCCCTTGGAATCCAAGTTTCCACAAGGATTTTAGAGTCTAGGAATCTCCTTGAAAAGTCAAATACTCAAACCCTAGCCCTTGGAATTCTCTGAAGCCCTTCCTAGAGAGCCTTTCATCTTGCTTTCCAAGCAAGCAAGCCATATATTTGAGCCTCTCTTGTGAACAGGCTTCTAGGGTCACCTTTCATCCCATCATTGATCCATTCATCTTCGTGATCCTTATTTTACCAAGTCTCCTCCCATCGGTGAAAGTCCGTAAAGAGCAGGGAGCCTTAGCTAAGGTGACAGTGGACTATCACTCCATTGTTACCCTATAGGACCCCCTCCTGAGTGTTGAGAAATCAACGGCATTGGCATTAGGTGATTTCTAATCATTAGTGACTGTTTGTGAACGCTTTTCACTTCTTTAGATTAGGATCTTCTTAGTTTATTAGTGTTCTTCTTCATCAAACAATACTCAATGCATGAACATAACTAGACAAGAGACACAACATGTAGGCTATGAGCCGGGGCCAAACCCTCTCACTCTTTGAGAGGAAAACCTGCACAAATTCTTCTTATAGAGATTCCAATTGACAAATACCAAGACCAAGACCCTTGACCTATTCGCCACTCCAAGATCAAGACACTAGTGCTCTTGACTGTCTTCTGCTCTTTTCTTCTTCTTGATTCCTCTTCCTCTTTGACCTTATGGCACCGAGACATCATCATGACCTTCTAGCACTGTGATGGTACTGCACCAAACTGAGGTCTTCATTATATCATCAAACTGTAGCTTGTATGTGCCCTTGTCCGAACTGTGTTTCTACATTAGCACTGAGAACATTTTCACCAAGACAGGGATACCACTAAACATTTGATAGCACCAAACTTGTGATATCAACGAGCTGTGAGGACACCAAATCACACCGAGATACTTTACTGTGATATAGTGCCGAGATAGTGAAGAGATGTCACTGTGGTGTCACCGAAACTTTGCCCAAGTTCTGTGATCCAATCTGCACTGTGACCTTTGTGATCCCACTGAGATTGTGTGTACCCTTGACCGAGCGTCTTCCTGAGATAATATCCAAACTGTTGACTGTAATTATCCTTCTGAATCTCAGAGTGATCCGAACTGAACTGTCTTGATGCCATCTTAGACTTGATGCCACTATGATCCAAGCTTTTAGAGGGATCCGATTTCCTTTAACATTTTGTCACCCATACTGTCCGAAATACAGAGAGACCTTTATGTGGAGATCCGAAACTGTCTCTCTGTCTTATCCAGCAAAAAAACTCAGAGGTATGCGAAGTCTGAACTGTGGAGATCCGAAGTATGTACACTCCTATATATAGTAGTTTGTCCCATATATTAAGCCGAAATGACATCTTGAATAGATGTGTCTCCATATATGCTGAGCCGACATGAGTTTCAGATGCATCTTGAGGCCGACATCAAGAATAGAATTAGTGCTTGTCGTTGGAGGGTTTTCTAGACACTTTATAGACTCATATACATTGACATATGATCAAGAAGATCTCTTCATACATGACATTGACTCTTTGACTTTAAATGACAAATTCTAAGACTCTCAATGGGAGCCATCTAAAATAAAATCACTTCCTCATGAAACCCATGAAGCAAGGCTCACAATAATAATTTTATTTTCTTCATTACATCATTTACGAAAGTCACAATTACATGTCATTATGAAGACCGAACCTAGTTACACTTTTCAACACTGGGACCCCTGCTAGTTTGAGCGGTAACAAATTCAAGAAACTGGAAAATAGACCCAAAAAAAGGGTTTCCCCATATCCCACTGTGTCATCTGCCAGTGCAGTTCAGAATCCAATAGATGTTACACAACCAACCCCTTCCAAATGCAAGAAAAGAAGCATTTTTGACAAAATAGCAACACATATTCGAACTTGAAAGCATTTACAAATGTAAGTTGTAAACATAGGAGTTGCTAAACATTCTATTTTAGTTCAAATATCTAAAATAAAATAAAAAGAATTAAACAAAAGATTACTGATATTTACAAATGACTCAAAAATGTCGATGGGAATAGTCAAAGCCCATATGTAGTATGACATTTAACGTGACTGCAAACTAAATTTATCCAAATTTCATTCAAAGGTAAATATAAATAAATAAAACCTCAATGTGCTCGGGGACCAAAGCCACTTTAGTCTTTCTTACTCTCTAATCAAGTCAAGAAATGCTGTCATGATAACGAAATCCTCATGATTCAATCTCCGCTTCCCTTTGATAGTAGCCTTAATCTTCTCTTATTATGGGTTGTTTTATATTGGTTTTAGAAGGTCATTAGGCTAGCATTTTTTCAAAAACACCAAATATCAAATTTTTCTTTTTCAAATGGCAGAGATCTGCACACATGTTATGGCTATAATTTGTTCTTGTTCCACAAAAAAGAATTGTGTTTGACAGACTGACAAAAAATGATCAGAGGGCAATATTCTAAAAACCATAATTGCCATTTCAGTTTAAACCATACTTGTAACATTATTATATTGGGCAGAGAAAACAAAGCATCATCATTTTTACAGTCTAGATAGACTCCCAATGATGGATAATAATTTATGATAGTAGATAAATATAAACACAATCAGCCATGGGTCAAAAAAGAAGAAAGAAATTAGTATTACACTAATGCACAAAAAGGATCAAAAGCACCAATGGCACCAGTGGACATGTGCATAAATAATGTAACAAATTGGGAATGCATGACTTGTCTGCGTGTATTTCTAGCAACACTAGCAGCATGGGTCTATAGCACACTAAATAAAAATTGTCTGAAGTAGACAAGCATGCATTAAAAGTAGAATGTATTAGAGACTAGACAATCATTACCTGAAATGTGGCTCCATTGTGTACAATTTCATGAGCCAAAGGATGATGAATAAACTCACGCAATGGCATTAGCATAGCTTCCATGTCATAGGAATTATCTGCTTCTTTCTCTATTGCCATCTTTCCTATCTGCCTCGCATCACGCTGATAGAACCACAATATGTATCTCAGATTTTGTAAACCTTTATAACAAGAATACTAAATAGATGATAACTCCTCTTGGAAAACAAAATTTGACTATCATACATTGACACTGGAGAATTGAGAAAAAAATCCACAGCTAGATTTTAAAATTCATACTGTCAAATAAATGAACATCATAAGATCTCCTGAAAAAAGAGATACATGACAGGCAATAGGGTTTGCAGAATCTCCCCACCACCAATTTGGTCACTCGTATTAACATTTTATCGACACAGATAATTATCAACTCACAACTACAAGTGTTGCTATTCAAACTAAATCTGTGAGTTTATCCTTGTGATATATAATTGAAGTCTCAAAACACAGTGCCTATAGGGCTGCAGTAAATAAATTGTCAGTGTTGCTATTCCAATTAAATCTGTAAGTTTAGCTCTGCAATGAATAGTTGAGTCTCAAAGCACAGTGGTTATGGGGGCTGCAGAAAACCAGTAGATTCATGAGATTAAACGCAATGTGACAGTCAGTTAAGGACCACATCCTCATGAGTTGAAATGTATTATATGTTTTATAAACATCGGCAACCTATAGAGTCTACGCCATAACATGCATTTGCAGTTAAGACAAATATATTAAGAGTTCATAACTTCATACATATGCAATGTGCATCTAGCATAAAGGAGAAAAGAGGGGAGATTCTCATACAATGAGTGACATGCTTGTTCAAGTATCTCGCATCCCTTTCCTCCTTCATACATGTTACCCTCTTTCAGCAGGGGTACATATATGCACAAATTCATTTTTGGGCAACACCATTGAAAGTCCAAGGAATGCAAGTCTAAAGCCTTGTAAATCCCCTGTGGGATGATGATTATGTGAGAGTGTGTCCTAAATCTCCAATGGTGGTCAGTCATGGCCAGTCTTCTCAACTTCATTTCCATGGTGCTTGGTTTTATGGCACTGCTGACATCCTCCTGGTGGGCGATAACTCCCTGCCTTGATGGGCATTCTTATGTCCTAGGGTGGTATGTAGACATTATGAAGGTAGACCTAATGGGACTAATGATTTATAGGAACACTTAGTGTCTATCCCTATAAATGGCAATCGCTTATTGTACTTTTCCCTTCATTTCCCCTTTGATCCCAGTGCACCGATTTGTTCCCCACATGGTTGTCTTATTGACTCTATCGGCATTCCTTGGCCTTGGTGTCTTCATCTTGTCACAATTCTTCAACATGGCAGTCTCATATTTTCCAATAGTTTGCAGTTCCCAAGGCAATTTGCAGATCCCAATGCACAAATTCCCAGATGGTCATTGGTCAAAAGGCTTAGATTGGTCACCAAATTTTTTCCTTGCAATGCCCCTTGTAATTTTTAAAAATGATGATTTAGAGAGAAATTATGCTCAAGCAAAGGGGACCATCCTCCTATTATAATTGTGGGCTTCAAGAAGCTTTTGGAGGTCGTTTCCTGGCCAAAAGGGTCAATTGAGTAGTCGAAAGGCACCTACAAATTTTTGCAAGACAACACAAGTTCCAAAATCTTCATATTTACGCCATTGGAGATCTACACTTGGGGTAACTTTTCTGCAGTTCAACACACGTGTGGAGGCTAGGAGAGCCTTCTGAGCCAATCTAAAGGATATTTTTGTTGAGAATGTAGCGATGGAAGGTCTTTTGGCATGTGCCTCAACCAATGAAGAACTTGAATTAGTCTTTCTCTAGCATGAATACAAGTTCATGAGATAGACTTCAATTACGAAGACTTGATTTCTAGTTTACTGGAATGGTCATCGAGTTTGCATGCGTAGTGTTGGAGCTTTAGTTCGTTGGAGTCTTCTTCAATTAGACTACAAGATGAGGTGGCAGTGACAAGTTCAGTTAGGTCGAGTTAAGACTACAGAGATAAGTGAAGAGAGGACGAGTTGAGTCCTCAGTTAACTTGAATCACAACTCGAGCTAGCTAACTGAGAGCTAGTCCAAGGGTAACTAGGACTTGCTCCAATTAACTAGCAAAGGAAACTCATGACACTAGTGTAAACTGGCATTCGACTAGGACTCCTTGCATGCATTGATTTCTATTGTGAAAGAGAAGGACGAAGACACAATTAAATTGATCATTCTTTGTGTGGAGTGCGCATAGATTGAGGAGCAAGAGTGCGCAAGGATTGTGAAGCAAGGATCAAGATTCGCAAAGCAGGTCAAGACTATCTTTAGCAGAGAACAATTGTATGTAGAGTCGAGATCAAGAGCAGGGCCAAGAGCATCTTCTCAGGGACCAAGAGCAGACTGAGAACAATTGTAGAGATGAGAATAGTGAGGAGAAGCCTAGCGCTTTTTTAGTGACAAATTGTTGTTTGTAGTAGCAGCGTGAATTGTAATAGATCTGTTTACTCAAAGAACAAACAATAAAAGACCACAACAAAGAAAGCGGGTTTCCCTTTTGGGTTTCCTGAGTAAAACAAGCATGTCAATTTTGTGTGCATGTGTTTGTATCTCGATTATTTTTTGTTGCATGTTGAATGTTAAGAAACTTTGTATCTTGGTGAAAGTTAAACTTGGTCTCACTTTTGAGTTGCCTTGATTTTCAGTTGATTCATCTAAGCAATTGCAAAGTTTCATGAAAATTAACATGGTATCAGAGCCACGCTTTGTATGAAAACAAACACCAGGCTTTTGTTCAGTCAATGAAGAGCGTAGTTCAGTCAATAGGCTTGCACTAGAGTTTGAAGAGCAGCATTTTGGATAGCAAAATTTGGATAGCAGTATGTCGTTCCAAGGACTAAGGGCAGATCACTATTTAGAGGGAGCCTCTAACTAGTGATCTGCTACTATGGAGGGAGCAGATCTCAGTAGTGTTGGAAGATAATGGGGTGCTAGATTTTGCGAAGAACCAACAAACTGCACCCACAGATGCCCAACAGTTGATCCAACATAACAAGAATGACACGAAGGCCGGGAGGATCATTCTTGAGGGGGTCAAAGACCACATTATCCCTCATCTCCATGGGAAGACGATAGTGAACAATATGTGGAAATCCATCTTGGCTTTGTATCATGGATCTAGTGATGCCAGGAAGCTTGCCTTAAAGGACAAGCTAAGAAATATACAGATGAGCAAAGGAGGGCCCATCATTATGTGCCTTTCCAAGTTCACCCAGGTTAGGGAAGAGCTAACTGGGGTGAGCGAGATTTTAGGAGACAAAGACGTTGTGAGTCTTGCGATATTGGGACTTCATCTGTCTTGGGAAATTTTCCAAGATGCAATTAGTGGCAAAGAGAATCTTCCCAACTAGTAAAGGTTGTGGGGAGACTGTGTCCAAGAAGAAACCCGAAGGGGGACAAGGGTTGGAGGTTCGGTAAAGACAAAGGATGCAGAGAACTTTGCCTTCGAAAGAAAAGGAAGCAAAGCCAAGGGCAAGAAGAGCCAAGGCAAGGCCGAGTCCAGTCAGAAGGGCTAGAAGAAGAAAGATTTGAGCAAGATCAAATGCTTCTCTTCCCACCAGTTCAGACACTATGCCACTAAGTGCCCTAACCGAAAGGAGGGATCTAATAAGGACCATGTGGTTGCCTCAGCTGAGGTAGGTGTGTTTAATTCTCAATTCGAGAAGGATTTCTCATTGATAGCTTGCATGGAAAGTTTAGTGGGCAGCAACATATGGTACATTGATTCTGGAGCATCCTTGCACATGACCGAGAACAAAGAATATTTAAGCTAATTGAACGAGAAGGACATGTAGTTTGAGCTAGGAGATGATGGTAGGTACTTGACCAAGGGCACGAGTACTATCAGTTTTGAGAGGGATTCTAGTAACTCTCTCCAATCTCAAGGATGTCCTCTACGTTCCAGGCCTTGAAAAGAACCTTGTTTTTGTTTCCACCCTGCAGGACAAGGGTTATGATCTCAATTTCAGCAGAGGTAACGCCTACCTCAAGCACTTAGCTTTTGGAGCCATGAAGCAAAATGGTGTGAGGGTAAAGAATCTTTACAAGTTTCAGGTTGAGTCAGACGTATCCTTGAGCAGCAGGGCAGGGCGTGAACATGGCAGAAACGTGGGGAACCTTTGGCACAAACGTATGGGGCATTTGCATGATGGCGCGCTGAATATCCTTCAGCAGATAGCCAAGAGGCTGCCACCATGCAGTATTGACTAGCATCAAGTGTGCGAGGGCTGCACACTTGGCAAGTATGCCAATTCATTTTTCAGGGCCAAGACAGCGGAGTCAAAGGGATTTTGGAGCTAGTACATTCAAACATATGTGGGCCCATTAGAGGAAATTTCAACGTAAAAGTGCCCATGAAATTTTCATGTAATTTCCATGTCATAATATCTAAACCAATCAAAATCCTTTAAATTTAAAGAAAGGTACATGTAAATATTTTGGAGGGAAAAGAAGATAAACTCATTTTTTTTAATTGTATTTTTGGCTTATCTCCTTAGAGGTTTACTCAAATTTAAAGTTTGGACACTCGTTGGATGTGGAATTAAATTTCACATCCGAGTACCCATTATGCATACTTTTGAGAAGACCCACATTGATAAAAAATTGAAGATACATTAAAAACGTGTTGAACATGCTTTTTTAATGTATCTTCAATTTTAATCAATATGGGTCTTCTCAAAAGTATGCATAATGGGTACTCGTTGAATGTGGAATTTAATTCTACAACCAACAAGTGTCTACACTTGAAATTTGAGTAAACCTATAAGGAGATAAATCAAAAATACAATATAAAAAAAGGTAGTTTTTTTCTTTTCCCTCCAAAATTCATAACTCTTATTTTATTCTTTTAATTATTATTTTATTATTTTTCCTTAGGAGGGCACTTTTAGGCCGAAATTTCCTCTAATGCTTCTCTTCTCCATCCCTCATGAGACACAGGTACTATGTCACTTTCATAGATGACTGTTCTTGAAAAACATGGATCTTTTTTATGAAGAAGAAGGAGGACGTCTTCTCCAAGTTCATGGAGTTTAAGGCCTTGGTAGAAAACCAAACCGAGAAGAAGATCAAAGCATTAAGGAGTCACAATGGCAGGGAATATGTCTCCAATGCTTTCAAGGACGTGTGTGCCAAATAGGGCATTAGGAGAGAGCTTACAACACCCCATAACGCTCAAAAGAATGGGGTGGCTGAGAGGAAGAATAGCAACATATTTGGAGCGGCCAAGGCCATGTTGCATGACCAGGGGCTGCTCATGTTCTTGTGGGAAACGACATGCAACATTGCAGTATTTCTATAGAACAAGAGTCCACACAAGGTTCTTGGATGAGTTACACCGAAGAAGGCTTTCACAGGCAAGAAGCTTGATGTTTCTCACTTCCACATTTTTGGGACAAAAGTTTGCTGCCACGTGTCCAAAGAGAGCAAGAAGAAGTTGGAGCCCACAGCTAAAAAAGGAATTTTTGTGGGTTATTGTGAGACATCTCAGGTATACAAGGTGTACATACCATCACTCAAGAAGACAGTTATCAGGCGGGAAGTGAAGTTTGCAGAGGACAAAGCTCTGAGGGAGTCCTAAGAGCAGGAGCAAGTTGGAGGACCTAAGGAGGAGCTTCTCGCTCCCAAGCAGAAGCCTCAGCCAGTACCACAAACTGAGTCTCAGCCAGGTGGCAAGCAAGCTATACAACAAGATGAAAAGGAGTCATTACAGGATGAGGAGGACAGATCAAGATGAGTGGAGATAGTCACTCAGTCAGTGAATTCCAGCACAAGGAGCAAGAGAGTCATGTGCGCCGAGAGGTTAATTCAGGAGGTCGGGGAGCAAGTTGAGGCTCCCAACTCTACATTCACACATGACTGAATTGTTAAACTCAGAGCCTTCTTGTTATCAGGAAGTAGCCTCTCAGCATGTTTGGTGGGATGCCATGGTGGAGGAATATTCCTCCATCATGAAGAACAATGTCTAGGATATTTTGCCACAAACAAAGGGTGAATCAGTGGTACCCTCACACTGGGTGTACAAGCTAAAGCATGGAGTAGATGGGAGTGTGGAGAAGTACAAAGCCAAGTTTGTTGCCAAGAGCTTCTCACACGTTGAGGGCATTGACAAAGAGGAGACATTTGCTCCAATAGCTTGTTATTCATCCATCAGGACAATTCTGGCACTTGCAGCTTAGATGGGGTGGAAGATCCACCAGATGGACGTGAAGACATCATTCCTCAACAAGGTGGTTGAGGAAGAGATTTCTATGGAGCGGCTAGAGGGGTTTGAGACCTTCAGCAAATAAATGTTTGTTTGTTGAAGAGAGATCTTTATGGGCTCAAGCATGCACCAAGAGCATGGTACACTCGCATTGACAACTACTTTCAGCGAGTGGACTTCACTAAGAGTGAGGTGGATGCCAACTTGTACTACATCACAGTTGGAGGACTTCCACTCATTCTAGTGCTTTATGTTGACGATCTTATCTTGACTGGAGCAGACAGCTTGATTCAGAATTGCAAGGCAGATCTTGAAAGAGAGTTTGAGATGAAGGGCATAGGGCTTATGCACTATTTCCTTGGGTTGGAGGGATGGTAGGGTCATGGGGATATCTTCTTGGGGCAGGGGAAGTACACTACAAAGATCCTCAAGAGGTTTCATATGCAGGATTACAGGCTCATGACCACACCTATAGTCACAAACAAGAGGAAGGTGGGTGATAGCAAAGCAAAGCGAGTAGATGCTACATTGTACAGAAAGCTCATCAGGTCGTTGATGTACTTAGTCAACACAAATCCTGACATATGTTTTGCAATGAACCAGTTGAGCCAGTTCATGATGGATCTTACCAGAGTTCACTGTGAAAATTCTGTAAATCTTTGGAATCCTGTTGCAGCAACTGGAAGATATTCACCTAATTGTTAATTTTAACTTAACAATCTATTTGCAATTTACTATAGCAAACACTAAATACATCACACTGCAACCTACATAAATAAATTGCGGAAGAAATACAAGTGCGGAAACAAAACTGAAGAAGAATAGATCACACACACATTTGACAGTTATTTTTGGACCAATGTCCCTGGAAAAACCCAATGCAAGAAAATCGGTGCAGCAACTAAGGGTTTCTATATTGTGCAGTAAATATTTCCGAGTACAAATCTATGATTGACACATCCATCAAATCATGCAGAGAAACTGATAGAAAAGATCTTGTGAGACAAACCTCACTCCTCCACGGGAACCTGGCACTAATCAGCACCCAAACTGCACTGGATTGCGCTCCTCTGCGCAGTGATTGCGTTACTCTGCACAGTCTCTGCGTCACAACGACGGCTGCCCTTTGTCTTTGCGTTGATCTATCTGCTGGCTAGAAACTGAGACCTCCTGGCCTCCGGAAAATCTCTCTGGGATCTAGCACTGGCCCAACTTTGTCTCCTCAGCAAAAATACGACTTCCCTTCAGGCTCTACGCAAACACTGCGTAAGCACAGCGTCACTGGCTCTGCGTTGCCTCTGTGGCTCTCTCTCTCTGCCGCTATGCACTCTCTAGCTCATGAATCCTTCCAACCAGAATTACTGCCCCTCTCTACAAAAGATCTCTCGATCAAAGTTTCTCCCTGAGCACCGCTCACAAAAGAAATCGATCTCTTGATCTTTACTCTACCAAATGTGTTTTTCAAATGACCCTTCAAGCCATTCTTATAGTCCTCTTTGAAAGTTTAATGACCCAGATTAGATCTCTAATCAACAGCTAAGATTAACTTTTGACTTGATCTGCCTTTTCTTGAACATCCACACCCATAATCTATTAATTCCCTTGAATTATTTTATTTTCGTAAGTTTAAACTTAGGGTCCCTTTAAAAACAATTATTTTAATAAAATACAACCCAAGTGGAATTTCACCAAACGATTTATGGGTTATCTAAAATAAATGTGTCTAAGCCTCCCTGCAAAGTTTGAGACTTAGAGCACATCCGATGCTACCCCAAAATCAACATTCACTGGGTAGTTATGAAGCATCTTTTGAGGTATCTCAGAGGCACAACAAATTATGGATTATGGTACAAAAATGTTGATGGAGTGTGGCTTGAGGGCTACATAATTGCAGATTGGGCAGGGAGCTCTACAGATCAAAAGAGTATTTGAGGTTGCATCTTCATCATTGGGTCAATAGTTGTTTCCTAGTTCAGTAGGAAGTAGAGATCAGTTGCACTTAGTTCAGTAGACGCTGAATACATGGTTGCCAACCAGGTAGCATGTGAAGCTATCTGGATGAGGAAGTTGCTTGTAGGTCTCTTCAAGCAGGGGATGGAGCCCACTGTGATACACTGAGACAATCAGAGTCGCATTAAGCTCTCTGAGAATCCAGTGTTTCATGATCGCTCCAAGCACATCGGAGATTAGATACCATCATCTCAGAGACTGTGCGCAGAAAGGGATAGCAAAGCTACCTTACATTCCAACAGATGAATGGGTTGTGGATATCTTGACAAAGACCTTAATCAAAGGCAAGTTCGTGTTTTTCAAAGATAAGTTGGGAGTTGTACAAGATCCCTTCCTCGCTAAGATGGAGTGTTGAAAATGTAGCGATGGAAAGTCTTCTAGCTTGTGTCTGTAATATTCCTAATTAGCTGATAGCTAATTAAGAATATTAAATTTTGCCAAATTTGTTTTC
The DNA here is from genome assembly GCA_034641835.2 of Pinus albicaulis. Classification (NCBI taxonomy): domain Eukaryota; kingdom Viridiplantae; phylum Streptophyta; class Pinopsida; order Pinales; family Pinaceae; genus Pinus; species Pinus albicaulis. The sequence goes on along the minus strand of CM076569.1, from coordinate 649,824,249 downwards.
TTAAGTTTAGTAGGTGAATAAAAGGGTGAAGGGACCCATAAACCCAGCAGTTTGAATAAAACCTCTTTTCCAGAGCTAGTGTGAACAGCACAGCATCTTGTGGGGCTAAGAGGCCAAGAAAGCAGCGCAACATGTGTGAATTCCAAGGGGACAAGTGATATCGCAGTTAATGAGTGTACCCAAGGTTGTTGGGGTTTCACAAGAATAAGAAGGGGGTGAGGTCAGCCATGGCAATCATTCTTGATTATTCTGATTTTCTAGTCTTTACGACTTGAGCACGTTTGAGATATTTAGCCAAGTCTGCAGTGTTGTTTAGCACACGGATGTCTCCGAGCAAAGATCCCAACCTCATCCTTCGGGGATTTCGAGTGCCCGCTCAGGAGAGAAGTTTTTGAGGAGACTTCATTCAGGAGCTTCAGGAGAGGATTCCTACTATCCATCGTGAGCTGATTTTATTATCCAGCATCAGGCCACTTGCAGCCCCTGTATAGCACCGCAGTCACTCAGTGACTTATGCAATCCAACAACAGAGAGATCCAGGAGAGGGTGAAATTCCATAGCATTCTCGATTGGAATCTGGTGAAGGGGTCAACCCTTCAATAATTGAGCTCTGGGGAGTAGTTGTAGACATTTTCTCTTTCAGTTCAACCCATAGCTCTGCATACCCAGCAAAATTCGAAATTAGAAGAGGGCCAAGCATAGAAAGGCCAAATTTTGAATATTGGAATTTGGGGGAAAGCTTTATGGGCTTTTCTAGGTTTTTTGAGTAAAGTCTGTGGTTAAAATCCCGGTATTTTCTGAGCAGATAGGAGCTAGGCAAAAAGGGTACATTTTGAAAGTTGGAATTAGAGAAAACCATTTCTGGGTTTTTCTGGGTTTTTTTAATAGAGTCCGTAGATAAAATCCCAGCATTTTCTAAGTAGCATATCAGCCCATTTACACAGTCCATACTCAGCGAGAAGCTATAGGAGCTAGGCAAAAAGGACAGATTTTGAAAGTTGGAATTAGAGAAAACCATTTCTGGGTTCTACTAGATTTTGGGCAAGGATCACCTTCCCAAATTCCTAGAATTTTCTAAGCATTGGAAGCAGCCCAACCAGCAGTCCGAAGTTGTCCAGCTGCAGCATTTCCAACAGGGCAGCGCAGAGGAAGAGTCCAACAGCAGCAGCAATAGAGTAGTGTTTTAGTGTGCACCTAAGAGTCATTTCAACCAGCTTTAGCCAATTAGAGTGCTATCTATTTTTGGCACCGTTGTATTTGTTTTTCACCTCCAGATTTAATAAAATGGCTCAGTAGTTTTTGGCTCTTTTCTGGCGTTTTTAATGTGCTTTCCAGATTGTTGTAATTTTAGTCTATTATTGCATGTATTACTGTCATTTTTCCATTTGGGATATTATAGTGGTATTAGAGCATAATCTTGGCTCAGCTTGTGGGACACCCTCATTATATGACGAGACGAGAATAAAGGTTAAACTCAAATGCCATGGCAATAACCTTGAAAGAGGTGATTAGGGTTCAACAAATGATCATTAATTCGGGGAAGAAACTGATTCATGCAACAATGGTGGATCAGGACAGTATTGCAGCTGATGTGGAGTCATTGGCAGCAAATTGGCGAGCATACCAATCATTGGGACATGACATTCAAGCGGCCCTCTCTTTTTGGGAGTACCGTGAACTAAGAGACAGTCACAAATCAGGGGGAAATCGGTGGAATTATGCAGGGATGGTGAGACGGATTAAGGAAGAAGATGAAAGAGTAGTTGAAGGGGCCATAGTTGGAAAGGAGACAGTTGAGCATACACTTGCTGGTGAGACACCACCCATTGTTGAGGTATTCATTGATAGGTATCTGGGGTTGTGACCGAGTTCTCTGATGATAGCAACGCATCACAAGTTGATGAGGTGTCGGGAGACAACTCCATCGTTGTTGAGGAGTTGATAGGTACAGAGGCCTCTAGGTCTGACAGAATTGTCGGATGACAATCACATGCAGCTGACTAGTGAGCATGTCTTGCGTGTTGGAGTTTCTAGGGAGGAAGACGTGCAACCATCCTTTGGGCTAGCCCTTGAGGAGGCGCTAGGAGATACAGAGGTATTGGACAATGGCCGCACACAGCAATGCCATCAGCTTCAGGTCGACCTTCTAGCTTTGAAAGGGAAGGCCACATCAGTACGCGAAGCTATTTTGTTGCAGAACAAAGAGCTGGAGGGCATGAGAGTGGTTTGTGCCGAGTCAGCGGCCAAGTTGGCCCACATTGGGGAACAGTTGGATTCCTTAATGGTACAACTAGAGAGCACATGGGAGTGTTAGAGCAACCCCCTTCAGGCATACATAGACGGGGCTAGCAGCACTGTTGGGTCACCTCTTCCCACTGGAAAGAGAGAGACTGAGCCACTTAGTCAGATCTCATATGTTGACTAGGATGGTGAGATGAGGCGACATGAGTTGCGCAGGGTGCAGCACTCGCAGGATGGAGGGATTGTTCTATGTGCAAGGATTCTTCCATTCGATTCCTCTATCGAGGTTGGATGGCGAGAGGTACTGAGCTAGTACCCGGTGGAGTGCGCTAGGCTGATGGAGTCGGTTATAGGCCAGAGTGAGAGTCAGCAGGCATGCTCAGGCATCAGGGATACTGGGGCCCCAAGCCAGCATTGGGTTCCAGGTGGGACTACCTACCATTTGTCGTATACGCAAATTGACGATGGAATCGGTGGTATCGTTGACCCAGCTATCAAGCGTACACATTTTCTAGGCAGGTTTCAGTCAGCATTAGTGGCTAGTCAGTTTGCAAGGGAACTCAATGGGTCATCGAGTTATGTCGTGTATGCATGGAGTCACGAGAAAATCATCACACTTTGGCAGGATATTGTTGGAGGAGGTGGCATTGGTCGGCCACGACATTGTATGGGGTTCGGGATTCTGCACAGTTATGTGGGGCACAAAGGACATGGAGGAGCATAGTAGTGGTGGCATCGCTACTGATACCTAGGGAGATTGACTTCTTAGGTCCCTCCAGGAGGATTTGGAGGGGAGATCCATTCATCGGAGGGTATTATGATGTGAAGGTAGAGGTGACGATGACATTTGGGTGCGGACTAACGCATATTGTCTCAGCTTTTGGCCATCACATCCAAGGATGGGTAGGAGCATACAGTAGCGAGCAGTGGCCTATAGAGGAGCACAGAGATGCATGGTTGTTTATTGTAGCATGTTGAAGCGCATTTTGGAGCAGGAGGAGAGACTCCTATCACACTGAGTACACGCAGGGAGTGCCAGGTACAGTGACACAGGCAGGATACGAGACGATACAGGATGGTCCAGCAGTGGCACGGGGTATCCTATGGTGTATAGGGATAGGTCACAGGGCACAGTGGCATGTCGTTGAGTACAAGGACACTTGGTGGTATGCAGTGGCATATGGTGCGACACATTGAGCTCCTGAAGCGTTGTCTCCAAAGGTGCTTACGGATAGAGCATTATATGGAGAGATAGTGCTCTCTCACTGATGCATTGGGCCTTAGAGCTACTGAGGTTCGACTTCGACATGGTAGCATTATTCCTGATTGCATGTGAGGAGTTGGGCCACTTAAGTGTACCTGGGAAGATGAGGATGTGTAGATCATATCGTGGTGGATGCACTAGCAAAGTGGTGGATGCATGGGCACATATGGGATGCCCTATGGTACATGGTGGCATTGGCATCCAATGGTGCTTGGAGTTGTGCCATGGAGTTCAATGTTATGCAGAGGAGTGTAGGGGTACGTATTTGAGTGCAGCAGAGGATGATGATGCACGACATGTGGTTGCAGTGTTTCTAGTAGAGAGATCTCCGGACGAGGAGATTACGCACACTATTGGGTTTGGAACACTCATATTTGGAGAGCGAGTTGACCACAACGTCGATTGTGACTCTCCAGCATTGCACACTAACACGAGGGACTTGGATATCATCTCTTGATGCTCACATCACGCGCAAAAAAACCAAGGAGGATGGTATGAGACAGTTAGTTGATGGGACACTTTGTATTGTGATGAGCGGGATCAGGACAAAGAGTGACTCATATCTCTCTTGGTTTGACATATGGAGGAGGACTGAGGTCTACGTCACATGGCAAGGCCAGTTTTCCTTGTTACTGCTCCGGACCAATGTTGACAGTAGATGGACATACATTTATATCATGGAGATGTTAGGGCAAGATGAGCTTGGCCTTCATAGAATTTTTGCCATCAGGTTCTAGGAGAGGAGGATACAATCTTTGCATAATGGGCAGTATGTCATAGTTAGAGTGGTGCAGCGCCAGCATGGTGGCACCCTTCTGAGACTGGCATGGGATCCAGGCATCATTGGATTTCACGGTTCAGCTACCCTTGGGGGTGATCTGGTGCCTATAGGGGAAGATCATTTAGATCTTCCAGTGGGTTTTAGTGATTCTTTGTTGGCATGGGGGACTTCACCGACATGGAGTGATGATTAGCAGGGGGATTTCAGGGGAAGCTCGTACAAGGAAGGATTTATTTCCACGGGAATCAGATTTTATCTTCAAGTTCCCACCCTTGGAGTACATGAGATGGATGACTTAGTAGAGCAATTGCACGTGGAGACAGATAGTACTTTATATGATTATGATGCTCTATTTATTGGTGGTATGCAGAAGGCTTCTGGTACTTGTATCCAGTTGGATAGCGAGTGGAGAAAGGTGTACTTCACATTGATTAGGATGGCTTGGGATCCTGGTATTGAGAGATCTCTTCATATCAGGGCGATGCAGAGACCAGGGATGATACAGTGGCGCATCTGGGACCCTGGAAAATTTTGCAGTGACCGTGGGGGAGTGACAGCTAGGGAGGATGCTTGTTCAGGCATTGCTTGAGGACAAGCAAATTTTTGGTGGGGAGGACTGTAATATTCCTAATTAAGAATATTAAATTTTTCCAATGTTGTTTTCTTAAGTTTAGTAGGTGAATAAAAGGGTGAAGGGACACATAAACCTAGCAGTTTGAATAAAACCTCTTTTCTAGAGCTAGTGTGAATAGCGCAACATCTTGTGGGGCCAAGAGGCCAAGAAAGCAGCGCAGCATGTGTGAATGCCAAGGAGCCAAGTGATAACGCAGTTAATGAATGGACCCAAGGTTGTTGGGGTTTCACAAGAATAAGACAGGGGTGAGGGCAGCCATGGAAATCATTCCTGATTATTCTGATTTTCTGGTCTTTACGACTTGAGCACGCTTGAGCTGTTTAACCGAGTTTGCAGTGTTGTTTAGCACACAGGTGTCTCCGAGCGGAGATCCCAACCTCATCCTCAGGGGACTTCGAGTGCCTGCTCAAGAGAGGAGTTTTTGAGGAGACTTCATTCAGGAGTTTCACAAAGCTTCAGGAGAGGATTCCTACTATCCATCGTAAGTTTATTTTATTATCTGGCATCAGGTCACTTGCAGCCCCTTTATAGCAGCGCAATCACTCGGTGACTTACGCAGTCCAGCAGCAGAGAGATGTAGGAGAGGGTGAAATTCCATAGCATTCCCGCTTGGAATCCAGTGAAGGGGTCAGCCCTTCAATAGTTGAGCTTTGGGGAGTCGTTGCAGACATTTTCTCTTTCAGTTCAGCCCATAGCTCTGCATACCCAGCAGAATTCAAAATTAGAAGAGGGCCAAGCATAGAAAGGCCAAATTTTGAAGATTGGAGTTTGGGGAAAAGATTTCGAGGTTTTTCTGGCTTTTTCAAGTAGAGTCTATGGTTAAAATCCCGGTATTTTCTAAGCAGAACATCAGCCCATTTACGTAGTCCCTACTCAGCGAGTAGCTATAGGAGCTAGGCAAAAAGGTTACATTTTCAAAGTTGGAATTAGAGAAAACCATTTATGGGTTTTTCTGGGTTTTTTGAGAAGAGTCTATGGTTAAAATCCCGGCATTTTCTGAGTAGCAAATCAGCCCATTTAAGCAAATCTATACTCAACGAGCAGCTATAGGAGCTAGGCAAAAAGCGCAGATTTTGAAAGTTGGAATTAGAGAAAACCATTTCTAGGTTTTTCTGGGTTTTGGGCAAGGAAAACCATTTCCCAGCAGCCCAACCAGCAGTCCGAAGTTGGCCAGCTGCAGCATTGCCAGCAGGGCAATGCAGAGGAAGAGTCCAGCAGTAGCAACAGTAGAGCAGTGTTTTAGTGTGCAAACCTAAGGGTCATTTCAACCAGCTTTAGCCGGTTAGAGTGCTATCTATTTTTGGCACTGTTGTATTTGTTTTTCACCTCCAAATTTAATATAATGGCTCCGCAGTTTTGGCTCTTTTCTGGCGTTTTTAATGTGTTTTCCATATTGTTGTAATTTTAGTCTATTATTGCTTGTATTACTATCATTTTTCCATTTGGGATATTACAGTGTCTTAGCTAGTGAAGACCTCAAATTATTCCTCTAGCATGAATGCGAGTTCATGAGATAGACTTCAGTTACGATGAGTTGATTTCCAGTTTACTGGAATGGTCATCAAGTTTGCATGTGTAGTGTTGGAGCTTCAGTTCGTTGGAGTCTTCTTCAGTTAAACTACAGGATGAGGTGGCAGTGACAAGTTCAATTAGGCCAAGTTAATACTTCAAAGATAAGTGAAGAGAGGACGATTTGAGTCCTCAGTTAACTCAAATCACAACTCGAGCTAGTTAACTGAAAGCTAGTCCAGTTAACTAGCAAAGGAAACTCTTTACACTAACGTGAATTGGTATTCGACTAGGCCACCTTGCATGCATCGATTTCTATTGTGAAAGAGAAGGACAAAGGCACAATTAAATTGATCATTCTTTGTGTGGTGTGCGCATAGTTTGAGGGGCGAAAAAAGATCAAGATTCGCAGAGCAGGTCGAGACTATCTTCAGCAGAGAACAATTGTGTGCAAGGCCAAGATCAAGAGCAAGGTCGAGAGCATCTTCTCAAGGGTTGAGATCAATGATCAAGAGTAGGTCAAGAACAATTGTAGAGCTAAGAATAGTGAGGAGAATCCTAGCGCTTTCTTAGTGACAAAATTGTTGGTTGCAATAGCAGTGTGAATTGTAATAGATCCATTTTCTCAAAGAACAATCAATAAAAGACCACAACAAAGAAAGAAGGTTTTCCCTTTTAGGTTTCCTGGGTAAAACAAGCATGTCAATCTTGTGTGCATGTGTTTTTATCTCGATTATTTTCCGCTACATGTTGAATGTTAAGAAACTTTGTATCTTGGTGAAAGTTAAACTTGGTCTCAGTTTTCAATTGCCTTGATTTTCAGTTGAATAATCTTTGTTGTTGCAGAGTTTCAAGGAAATTAACAATTTTGGACCAAAGAAAGGTTGGAAAGTTAAGAATATTCAAATTTACTCAATGTCAAAGGCAAGTTGCTAAGAAAAAGGAAGAAAGCATCTCTTTTGAAGCCAAAGGGACGACGACAACTTTACGAAAAGGGACGTCAAGCCTTCTAAGGCAAGACGTTGAAGGTTTGAACACAAGTTAAGGAAACATCAGACAACATGTGGACAAAATATAGATGATGAATTTTGAAGGAGCCTCTTCTCCAAGCAAAGAGTCTTTATTCAAGTCAAGTCATGTAATATCCCTTTCGGAATATTTTGCAGAATTTCATTGTAAATCAATTCAACCATAAAATCACCAGAAGATTGCCATGTAAAATAACTTCGGAAATTTAAGTCGTTAACATTATAAACAATTTGCATCACATCAACCACAATATTTATGACAAAAACAGAAATAGAATCTGCAACTAAATAATAGGCAATATAAGCATGCAGAAGATCTCAACCTTATTTTATTAATATAAAAATTGTTACTGCAAAAACTGGAGATGGCTGAAGTAATGGCCCCAAATAGATCTACAACAATGTCGCAATTGGCCTACAAACAAACTGGAAATAACTGCAACCTGTGAATCCTGAATGGATCCACCAAGGGAAGAGATGGGTGCTCGCCCACTCTCACTAAATCACCCGAGGGTTTCCGTCCTGGGGTTACTACTAAAGTAGAGAATCCAAGTTCTCAAACCTCTCACAAAAACAATGATCCAATCCAAGATGTCTCCAAATGACCTTTGCTTCTCCTTTTATAGATCTAGTGGATAGATCTCCAAACCTCTAGAAGCATCTTATTTTATTATTTTATTATAATTCTAGAAGATCCTCCATTGACTTTATCAAAGTGACTTTTAATTTAATTCTATTTCACTTCAGTTAATTTTGGGCCTTTTCCTCTAATTAATTATTTCCCTTTAATTAAATGACTCATTAAACTCATTTTTAATTAAGGAAAATGAACCGCCCACCATACTCTCACCGACCATTACAAATCACTCCTCAGCATCACATCCTGAAGATCTTCTCATTCCAGTTCCCACGAGATATTACACTGAGGTGTTCCATCAAATAATCCTCTCGGAATACCACCTCGAGCATAATTAATTAATTTAAGCTCCATAATAATACTAATTTTGAAAGTTGTCAGAATGCAATGGAACGAAAGACAAATTTTTCTAATGATGAAATATGCCAAGCAAATGCCATCAGATCCCATAAAAACTCCTCAAAACTCTTGATAACACGAACCTGCTCTAATGGCCTGGCCATCCCCTATTCTAGAAATGCACCCTGGTTGTACTATGGAGGAAAATAAAAACTGGAACATTACAAATCCTCTGCCCCAAGATTGCTTGCCCTCAAGCAATCCAAATATGTGGACCATCCTATTGGCCCGATGCAACCGAGACCCAATGCCCAGATCCCATACAAACCACTGGGTACTACCATGTCTCTGTGTCAAGCCGCCGGAAGCAGACCCCTCAATGCCTGGATCCCAAACTGATCTCTCACTGTACTTATCATCAACCAATCTTCCTGAATCCCAATCACACCATGGCCAATCATCACCCAAGTTTCATGGATAGGACTGTGCACTGTCTCTGGCTATAGTTGTTGCTCCATGAAGTGAATACCAACTCAGTAAATCTCTCCAATCCAACCTCTGGCATAGGTCAAGGTCAATCCTGCTTCGTTGATGCTGGGCTAGTGCCATTGAAATACTGATGGACTGTCAGTCCACAATCCATGGACCACTGAAACACGCAATAACTCTCTCATCTAAGGGCTCCTTCTGAAATGTGCCCAGGACTAAGAATGATACTCCATCAATAGGATACCAACTCATTATCTCCTGCCAATCTATCTTAAAAGAAGAATCAAATCCAATGACACCTGCATGTGGAACAAGTCTGGTGTGTTGTCGCCAGTCCTTACTCAACTCATGTTGCTCTGTCCCATCCGTCAACGAGATCTACCTGAAGAAGAAGGCCCCTCTCACTATAATAAGCAAAAGTGGGCAAGAAAAGTTGCAAGCCCCGTCGATGTACTCCTAGAGAGTGTTGCTCCTTGAAACAACTGCAACTCTGCTAACTGCATGTGCATCTACCTGCACCTCATCAGTGGGTCGGCCCAAATATGGATGCACCACCATCTCCAACAGCTCCTCCCTCTCTTGATCAGGAATGTCATACTCGTGTTGTCTACTAGCCTCCCATGGAACTACCCTATCGACCTCCAATATCTCCTGAGGATAAGTATCTACAACTATTGTCACCCTGCTATATCTCTGTACCTCTGTCTACTGCTCATCAATGGTTGACCCCAAGGGTAGTCGCACTTCCATCACAGACTCAATGTGAACCTCCATCTAGCTCTCCCCAAAAGGACCATCATGCATACTATGCATATCCTCCACCTCAGCTGACTCATGCTCCACCATATGCTGCTCCGGCTGAATCATCACAAGTGACTCATCATCCTGAATATCTCCCTTGGAGTCCTCTGACTACTCACCATGCTCACTGGAATATAAATCTGGCTCACTGTCATCAACTCCACACGACTACTCATGCTTCCCACAAGCATCCTCATATAACCCCATGGACTCATCCAAAGAATACAGAAGGAATTTCCTCCTGCTCTACCTCTGCCACTTCATATGCATCTCTCAAGCATGAGTGGTCGGGTCCCCAAGGCTCTTTGTAGATAAGTAAAGAACTTGCCTCCTCAGCTCATTCTTGCTACTTCATCCACCAAACTGGGGCAGCTCCTCCCTAGTCAATTGTCTCCTGAAGATCCCAATGTTCTGCTCAACCAGCCTCTCGGTAGCTCATAAGCAGCAAGTGAGACCAACTGCTCTCTCCTCCAAATGCTCAGCAATCTAGTCTGCAACTCCCAGCAAATGGCATCACGGCCCCTCTTACATGATGACCGAATAGACTGCATGTGTGCTACGACTGTGTCAAGATGATGTTTCCTAATGCTGAAGAAGTAGTGGTACATTTGTAAGATCAAGTCATCCCATTCCAGCTCGAACACGAGGTCATAAATTCTAACCAAGGCCACGACCTCTAGAACATGTAGCCTCTTCCTAAAGGTAGGGCCCTCACTGTTATCCAAATCTTGTAGGGTCTCCACTATCAAACTGAAGACTCTCCTCATAATGTTATCACTGTAAGGAGGTATAGGTGCGGTCAACATCAAGATAATACTAAGACAAGAGGCAACTGAAAGTTTCACTCCCATACAAGGGTTCCTCAAATACATGGGTTGTGCTAAGGCAAGCATGGCTGGTTTTAGATCCCAAATTAAGCTTCACCCATTTGACCGATCCACTTCGGAAAGGAGTGAATCAAGCTCTTCTAGTTTGAGAAGGGCTTGGGTGTAACCCCAATACATCTCAAGTCTGTCCCAAGTTTGAAGATCTTGCGTCCCAATTCATGCTCTTCCTGTGGCAGTCCTTGTTGTAGCATAGAAAGTGTTCCCTTGGAAAGGGTTCTATCAAGTGTTGTTGCCAATTTATTAAGAGTATTTATGAATGTGTCATCCATGTTTTAGTACATTAGCTGACTTATGCAGGACTCTAACAACAATACAGTAATACTTGACTCATACAAGACAGTGACAAATAGTGACATGACCAGTGGATTCCAAACATTCATATCCAACTCAACAATATGCTCATCATACCCAGCATACAAACAAGTTATTCAACCATAGCAACTCACCACTCATACATTGCCCAAATAGCTAAACTATCACTCACCAATGTCAAGGCTCACGACCCTCCTATCAAACTCTTGACAGATAGATCTATAGCTGATACAACTTATTACAAGGCTTTTAATAAATTCTGCCAGTCATGACAATAAATACAAGCTACATATACAACTTAGAATTTACTGGACATTTGCTTGAATGAAAGAAATTTATAGAAGGATAACACATGGTATATACGTTGCCCCAGAAAGTTTCAACAATCAGCTCGAGCAAAATGATCCCAGTGACCAGCTACAACTTCAGCAACCAGTTCTGGATAGTCCTAGACTTGGATAATTGTTAACAGCTTAATGGTTCAAGTGTTCGGTTCATCAGAGATGAAACACTCAATCTGGGCTTGCACAAGGCAAGCTACCGGACTCAAGTGAGCAATAAAAAATAATACAGCTATTGCAACAAACTGCTCCTCTGAATACTGTGTTGTCTCCCAGTTTCTGCAACTATTGTCTGACTTCAGCACTAGATTTTCCCACTGAAAAGTGCTCAGAAAATTCTAGGAATTTGGGAAGGTGATCGTTGCCCAAAACCCAAAAAAACTCAGAAATGGTTTGGCTTGGTTTTGACCTTCCAAAATCGACCCCCAAGGCCCTGCGCTCTCTGACAGCAATTTTGCACTAGCTGTTGCAATGGAATGGCCAGAAAACCCACATCTGGTGCTCAGAAAATTCTCAAAAATTGCCCCCTAACTCCTCAAGCCAATCCGACCAAAACCCAGAAATGGTTTGGCCAAATCACGATCCTCCAAAATTGACCCCAATAAGCCCTACGCTCTCCCAATAGCTACTAAATACGTTGTTCACAGAATGATCAGCAAACTATAACAGCCCTCCAAATGTGCAACAAATAATCCCTCCTACACTTCCTCTATCTCCCTAAGCAGAAAAAAACTCAAATGGTTGAGACCTTCCTCCACAACTAGGCTCAGCTCTCCTCCTCTGCGCTGGCCCAGAGACTGCCACGCTGCTCCATAAATAGAATGTCAATCTCAGCCCTTGGAGGTTTGCCTATAGTTGAAAAGCTAATGAACCTAGGTTTGCCTATAGATCTCGTAAGCTAATGAACCTTGCAACCAGCAACAAACACAAGAACCCAACTGCGTCCTCCCCATTTATCACTGCGTCCTCCAGAAATACGCAATGTTGGGGCAACCAAATGCAAAAGCTGAAGATATGATGGTGAATCTCCCTCAGATGAGATGGAAAACCAAACTAGGGTGGCACTCGAAGTCCCCCGAAGAATGGGTGACTTCTACACTTACAAAACTCTTGCTAAACAAGTGACCCGACTAAACAGCTCGAGCAATTGAGATCAAAATCAATAATCCAATAATGCCTCAAAATAATAAACCATTGATCTCCCTCTGAAATTGATCTGCAGTAAAACCCTTGAACTTGGCTTCTCCAGTAATTTGGCAAGTAAACCCTCTGGCTAGCAAGATCACAAGCTCTGATACCACTGTTATATCCCTTTCGGAATATTTTGCAGATTTTTACTGGAAACTAATTCAACCATAAAATCACCAAAAGATTGCCATGTAAAATAACTTCAGAAATTTAGGTCGTTAACATTATAAACGATTTGCATAACATCGACCACAATATTTATGGAAAAAAACAGAAATAGAATCTGCAACTGAATAATAGACAATATAAGCATGCAAAAGATCTCAGCCTTATTTTATTAATATAAAAACTGTTGATGCAAAAACTGGAGATGGTTGAACTAATGGCCCCAAATAGATCTACAACAATGTCGCAACTGGCCTCCAAAACAAACTGGAAATAACTGCAACATGTGAATCCTGAATGGATCCACCGAGGGAAGAGATAGGTACTCGCCCACTCTCACTAAATCACCCGAGGGTTTCCGTCCTAGGGCTACTACTGAAGTAGAGAATCCAAGTTCTCAAACCTATCACACAAACAGTGATCCAATCCAAGATGTCTCCAAATGACCTCCTGTTAATTTTGGGCACCTAGGACCAAACTCCATGTTGCACCGCTCATATGACGATGGTCATATTTTTGTTGGATTCCTCTTTCGGAGAGGTGCAAGATTGATCTAAAGATCATCTTATTTGGATGAGCAGAACATATATTTTGAATTTATTTTCCACACATGCGCAAGGTCGGCCAGATTTGTAATGTAGGCTCACATGCCTAATAGATGTGTCACACACACTCACTAATGGATATAAATTGGAGAGACTTGGAGGGCATTTTCATCATCAACTCATCACACATCTCTCATTGTGATATGATCTGTTCATTAGCATTTGGAGGCCTTCTTCCCTTCACTCGTGCGGAGCTGAAGTCTGAAATTTGCGGATGTTTTTAGGGCTTGTTTGTTGCAGATTTGACCAGCGTTGACCATGGTCAACCCTTGGTCGTTTGACCTCAAATCTCTGCCAAAATTCCGATTTTGAGAGGTCGTACTGCTGGGCACTAAAATCAAGGAAATCATAGATGTTTAACTGAAGCCCTAATCTACAGCGTTGACTTTCTGTTAATGTCCTGCGTTGACATTGGGTTGACCAACGTTGACTTGTGATGAGCTGTCTTTGAGGTCTGTGGGTGTGACACTTGGAAGGTTGGCTGATCTAGAAATGCTTTGTTGTCTGAAACATCCTATTGACTGTCGTAATGCAACAATATCTCATATCTTATCTAGACAAAAGGAATTGTAAATCTGATCTATATTTGGCTTGTGTTCTGTTGATATATTATTGTGTTCTATCAGCATTTTACTTTCAAGTTTATGTGATTGCTATTTTGTATTGGGCCTAATAAAGGTTGAAGTAAAATTGTATCAAGCATAGAACACCATGGTTATCTAAATTTAACATGGTATCAGAGTTGAGGTGAAGACAAAGTCCAAACTGATGTTAGAACCAATCATTGAAGGAAGAAATTCCATCAAGGACAAATGGCCTCCTCAACCTACAAGGGTTTCAAGACTGATGATAAATTGACAAATAAGTCTGATTATCATGCATGGAAGATGTCCTTAGATTTGGTGCTAGAAAATCAAGGTGTCATGGACTATGTGCAAGGGAAGATTCAAGAGCCTCCATCAAATGCAATTGTTGCCACAAAGACTAAGTATAGAAAAGGGGAAATCAAAGCAAAGATGATTATCTGGGATTCTATTCATAAGCACTTGGTTGCTTACATTTCTGAGCTAAACACATTTAAGGAGATGTATGATAAGCTGGTGCGCATGTTTAGGGCTAGCAATGCTAATCAAATCCTTTTCTTCAAGAATCAATGGAAGAATATCAAAAAGGGCAAGGATGAATCTATTCAATCCTATTTTATGAGGCTCACTGAAATCAGGAATAACCTCCTAGCTATTGGGGAAGCAATATCTAATCGAGAGATGGTTCTTATTGCACTTGGAGGTCTCCCCTGTGATTGGTATGTATTCAATACCACTATTCTTAATAATAATGTGATTCCTGATTTTGATGAAATATTGACAAGATGCAATCAAGAGGAAACAAGAATGATGGAGAGAGATTATCCCTCTAATGGAAATGGAAGTGACCCTATTTCCTTCGCCGCTCATGCAAAGAAGAAAAACAATGGTGGCCTGAGAAATCAAAACCATGGAAGAGCAAGGCCCAAAGGAAGGAAGGGAAGATGTTACACTTGTAACAAGATTGGTCACTATGCAAGAGAGTGCCCTAATAGAAGGGACTCTCCTAGGGATGATGACAACAACAACTCTAGAGGGAATGGCAGGAACAACAAGTTCAAAGGAAAAGGGAAGGCTCCCTCTGATCGTAGTGGAAATGGGCAACCTTCAAGAGGTCAAGAAATTCCAGGTACAATGAGTCTAATGTTGTTGATAATAAGAGAAATGAATTTATTCTTGTATCTGCCCTCTTTACTGCATCTCCACCCGACACCCTGGATGTCTGGTTGATTGATAATGGTGCTTCAAGACACCTCACTAGTAATAAAGAAACCCTCTCTGATTTGGTTGAGAAGGATACTAATCTGGAAATTATCCTTGGAGATAATGCTACTTATCCTGTGAAAGTGACAGGCACTGTGACCCTCCATCTATCTCAAGGTCAAGTCCACCGATTACAAGATGTGTTATACGTACCTGATTTGAAGAAGAACCTTGTGTCCATTTCGGAAATGGAAGACAAAGAGTTCGAGGTGGCATTCGTTGATGGAAAGGTACTTATCTGGAAGAAGAACTTCAAGGAAGCTCTTTCTATTGGTTTTAGAGTTGATACACCCTACCAGGCTGGAGGAAGTCCATTGGGGGTTATGTCATGTGATACAACTCTTCAAACAGAGTTATGGCACCGGAGGTTTGCACACCTCCATTACAAAGCCCTTCCCGAAGCAAGTAAGGTGGTGACAAGAATGCCCAAATTTAGAGATGATCATGAAGGTATATGTTAGGGTCATGCCGAAGGGAAGCATACAAGGGGACCATTCCCCTCAAGTGTCACAAAGACAACTGATATCTTGCAGTTGATACATTTTGACTTATCTGGTATGCTGCCTATGACATCCTTGGGATAATGTTCTTATTACATGACTTTTACAGATGACTTCTCCCACAAGACCTGGATATATTTCTTGAAGAAGGACGAGGCATTCAAATGGTTTTGTACCTTCAAGGCCTTGGTGGAAAATCATACCGAGAAGAAAATCAGAGTTTTGAGAACTGACAACGGGACCGAGTATGAGTCAAATGAGTTTAATGACTTTTGTAGAGAAGCTGGCATTAAGAGGGAGACCACAACTACATACACTCCTGAGAAAAATGGTGTTGTTGAAAGAAAGAACAGGACCATTGTGGAAGTTGCCCGCGCCATCCTATGTGACCAAAGTCTTCCGAAGTTTCTATGGGGAGAAGTTGTGAACACTGTAGTGTACATTCAAAATAGATGCCTGCATTCCACTCTGGACTCCAAAACTCCCGAAGAAGTCTTCTCTAGTAAGAAACCTGATGTTTCTCATTTTAGAGTTTTTGGTTGTCCTGTTTACTTTCATGTGCCAAAAGAAAAGAAAAGCAAGTTGGATACTTCTAGAAAGAAGGGAATGTTTGTGGGCTACAGTGAAACTTCGAAGGCATATAGAATCTATGTGCCTGGTCCAAGAGAAGTGGAGATATGCGACGATGTCACCTTCGATGAAGATGTTGCCCTCAAGAAAGTGAGAAATCTTCCTAGCTCCAAGGAAGACAAAGAAGATGAGGAAGCAGGGAAGCAGGGAGAGCCAAAGGATGACCTGATGCCCGATGTTGAAGGACCTATGGATCCAATTGATCCACCTCCTTCAAATAAGAGAATACCCTCATGGCTCAGGGATACTCTTGCAAATGTCGAGAGACATGTTGCCCCAAGGGGGACGTTCCGTGAAAGCAAGAAGCCAAAGAGATACCAAGGGTATCTAGCAGCCATGAGTATGATAGTACAATCTGAGCCTCGATCATTTGAAGAAGTCGTCAAGCATCAAGTTTGGAAGGATACTATGCACGAAGAATATGAGTCCATTATGAAGAATGATGTCTGGGAAGTGGTCACGAGACCCGAGGACAAATTTGTTGTCACCTCAAAATGGCTCTATAAGATCAAGCATGGATCTGATGGAAGTGTTGAAAGGTACAAGGCAAGATTTGTTGCTCGAGGCTTCTCTCAAAAGGAAGGTATAGATTATGATGATATATTTGCACCTGTGGCGTGCTATACCACCATCCGATCTATTATTGCCCTTGCCGCAACGCAAGGATGGAGTCTACATCAGATGGATGTGAAGACCGCTTTTCTGCATGGTTCTATAAAGGAAGAGATGTATGTGGAGCAACCTCTAGGGTTCGAAGTCCGAGATAGAGACACCCATGTATGCAGGTTGAAGAAAGCCCTCTATGGGTTGAAGCAAGCCCCCAGGGCTTGGTACGAGACGATAGATAGCTACTTGATGAAGTTGGGCTTCACTCGAAGTAATGTTGATCCGAACCTTTATTTTAAGGTTGATAGAGAAAGGCCTCTCATTCTAGTTCTCTATGTGGACGATCTCTTCCTGACGAGTGTTGACCCTCTCATTCATCACTGTAAGAGGGAGCTAGCTTCCGAGTTTGAGATGAAAGACCTAGGACTGATGCACTACTTCCTAGGCTTGGAGGTCTGGCAGAGGCCAGGCAAGATTTTCCTTTCTCAAGGAAAAAATCTCGTGAAACTGCTGGAGAGATTTGATATGGTGGACTATAATTCTGTGTTGACACCGATGGAACTCAACTTTAAGAAGTTGTGTGGAAACATTGTTGGGTCCGTGCAAGCAAATCCTACCGAGTATCGACAACTCGTGGGGGGCCTGATGTTCCTAGTGAACTCCCGTCCAGACATATGTTTTGCAGTGAACACTTTGAGTCAACATATGGTTCACCCTCATCACATTCACAGGATTGGTGCCAAGAATTTATTGAGATATCTTCAAGGCACAATCAACCATGGGCTGAGATACACTATCGAGAGTTTGAGACTCCATGGATATACTGATGTCGATTGGGCTGGCAGTGTGGTGGATCGCAAGAGCACATCTGGATGTTGCTTCACCTTGGGTTCTGCTTCGATATCTTGGATGAGCAGGAAGCAAAAGTCAGTGGCTTTGAGCACCACTAAGGCCGAAAACATTGCAGTGAGTATGGCCTATTGTGAAGTTATTTGGTTGCGAAATCTCTTCAGTGAGTTGTTTGGGCATGTGCTAGATACTATCGTTATCCTTTGTGATAACCAAAGTGGGATTCGTCTTTTTGAGAATCTTGTGTTCCACGATCGATCCAAGCATATTGATATCAAGTACCACTTTATCGACAACTCGTGGGGGCTCTGATGTTCCTAGTGAACTCCCGTCTAGACATATGTTTTGCAGTGAACACTTTGAGTCAACATATGGTTGACGCTCATCACATTCACAGGATTGGTGCCCAGAATTTATTGAGATATCTTCGGGGCACAATCAACCATGGGCTAAGATACAGTGTCGAGAGTTTGAAACTCCATGGATATACTGATGTCGATTGGGTTGGCAGTGTGGTGGATCGCAAGAGCACATCTGGATGTTGCTTCACCTTGGGTTTTGCTTCAATATCTTGGATGAGCAGGAAGCAAAAGTCAGTAGCTTTGAGTACCACTAAGGCCGAATACATTGCAGTGAGTATGGCCTGTTGTGATGTTATTTGGCTGCGAAAGCTCTTCAGTGAGTTGTTTGGTCAGTAGCTTTGAGTACCACTAAGGCCGAATACATTGCAGTGAGTATGGCCTGTTGTGATGTTATTTGGCTGTGAAAGCTCTTCAGTGAGTTGTTTGGGCATGTGCTAGATACCATCGTTATCCTTTGTGATAACCAAAGTGGGATTTGTCTTTCTGAGAATCTTGTGTTCCACGATCGATCCAAGCATATTGATATCAGGTACCACTTTATCCGGGATATGGTACAGTGAGGCGTCGTAAGGCTCGATCATATAGGAACTGATGAGTAGGTCGCGGATATTTTCACGAAGCCTCTAGGGAAGGTCAAGTTCCTAACCTTCCGTGAGAAACTTGGAATCGTGGAAAGACCTTGTTCTGAGGATCCTGCTTGAGTTGGACTATGAGCTCTGGGAGCTCCAAGGGGCTTGGGGATAGCTTCTTGGAACTATAAGCACATACGGGGCTAAGCTTGCCAAGCCTTGTTGTGCTTCTGCCCCACCGTTATGATATTGAGTTGGTTCACCTCTCTTTGATCTGTGCCCCGCACGCATCCTACCATGGAGTTTTGGACTCATGGGAAGTACCTCTCATTTGGCCAATGAGGTGGGAAATGTGGATAGAGACCAATATCAAGACCGATGGACGCATCGGAGATTGTCGTACTCTCTATGTCTAGGATGGCACGTGTCCAACACCTTAATTTGGGATCAAGTATGATGAGGTTCTTACCTCTAAACTGACTTCAGGTCAGTAAACTAACTTTAGTTTAGTACGAGACTCTTTTTGAGTCTAAGAGAGGTTTTTACCTCTAAGCCGACTTCGGGTCAACTGAGAGTGATGTCTTTGTGATTCATCTTTTGTTCTATCTGAGAAAGAGTCAGCAAAGCAAGTTACAGCAGGATGACGCACGATGTTTGGTAAAAGTACACGATGGTACTGATGGATGGCACTTGTGGACAGATAAAGTTCTCCCTATTTGAGAGGGAGTGTTAATTTTGGGCACCTAGGTCCAAACTCCATGTTGCACTACTCATATGACGATGGTCATATTTTTATTGGATTCCTCTTTCGGAGAGGTGCAAGATTGATCTAAAGATCATCTTGTTTGGATGAGCAGAACATATATTTTGAATTTATTTTCCACACATGTGCAAGGTCAGCCAGATTTGTAATGTAGGCTCACATGCCTAATAGATGTGTCACACACCCTCATTGATGGATATAAATTGGAGAGACTTGGAGGACATTTTCATCATCAACTCATCACACATCTCTCATTGTGATCTAAACTGTTCATTAGCCTTTGGAGGCCTTCTTCCCTTCACTCGTGTGGAGCTGAAGTCTAAAATTTGTGGATTTGTTTAGGGCTTGTTTGCTACAGAGTTGACCAACGTTGACCGTGGTCAACCCTTGGTCGTTTGACCTCAAATCTCTGCCAAAATTCTGATTTTGAGAGGTCATACTGCTGTGCACTAAAATCGAGGAAATCATAAATATTTGACCAAAGCCCTAATCTACAGCGTTGACTTTCTGTTGCTATCCTGCGTTGAATTTTCTATGTTGACTTTGGGTTGACCAGCGTTGACTTGTGATGAGCTGTCTTTGAGGTCTGTGGGTGTGACACTTGGAAAGTTGGCTGATCTAGAAAGGCTTTGTTGTCTAAACTTTGAAGCATCTTGTTGACTGTCGTAACGCAACAATATCTCATATCTTTGCTAGACAAGAGGAATTGTAAATCTGATCTATATTTGGCTTGTCTTCTGTTGATCTATTATTGTGTTCTATCAACATTTTACTTTCATGTTTATGTCACTGCTATTTTGTATCGGGCCTAAGAAAGATTGAAGTAAAATTGTATCAAGCATAGAACACCATGGTTATCTAAATTTAACACCTTCGCTTCTCCTTTTATAAATCTGGTGGATAGATCTCCAAGCCTCTAGAAGCATCTTATTTTATTATTTTATTATAATTCTAGAAGATCCTCTATTGACTTTATCAAAGTGACTTTCATTTTAATTCTATTTCACTTAAGTCACTTTTGGGCCTTTTCCATTAGGAGAATTTTGAGGTCTAAAATGGGTCTCCTAAGGAAAATGTACAATCAAAATTCACTTTATGAAAACCAATCACATTTTAGGGGATGACATCATCCCTAATGGTTGAGGTGGCATTGCTTGAGTTAAAAGTATTTACTTGTAACATTCTAAATGGTGGATAAAACCTAGTGTTCCACGGGGATGCGTCCCCTAGGGTGGGGGACGCGCTTCCCCTCTCCCCACACTCTCGAGATGGGGAAACTCATGGGGAAACTTTCCCCACGTCCCTTTTTTTCGAAAACTTGGGAAAACAGTAGGGGGGTGTTTTTCTAGTGACGAAATGCGTCTCTCTTGTGGGGGGGGCGAGGGGATGCAGAGGGGATGCAAGAGGAACGTGTTCCCTAAATTTTTTCGCTAATAACAATTAAGAAAAAACAATTCTTGTATTTCACTGCTTTCTATGTTTATTTTTGGTTCAGTTTTATATGGTTGTTTTAGACTACAAATGTCATTGTGATATGATGAATTTAATTTTTGATGTGCATTCTGTAGTTTCAATTGTCAAATGATGAATTTAATTTAGATGTACCTTGCATAATATTAATGCCCTTTGCCAAATGATGAATTTAGATGGAACATTGCATAATGTCAAATGATAGATTCAATTTAATAATTTATTTTTAGATTTACATTAATGATTGCAGAAATGTTAAATGATAATTTTACTTCACAATAGTCTAATACGAAATGATGATCATATTTAGATGTGCATTTCATAATTAATAAGATTTACCATCTACTAATTTAGTTATTAACATATTGTTGGGATTTTATTTTTTTATTTTTATATATTAAATGTTTAATAATTTTATAACTTTTATGGCTCTGATGTCCCCCAGTTTCCCCGAAATTTCCCTAAATTTTGGGGTTGCTTATATACGTTCCCCTTCTCCGTATCCCCGCTCCCGCGTTTCCCCATCCTGGAAACTCGATGGAACATTGATAAAACCTCATGGCATGATAGTGTTCTACGTACTTTTAAAGTCATAAAGTAAAATACTCATAATAAATGTCATTTCACAGTTTTTGAATAAAATATTATTATTGTCATTTCATATTTTTTGAAAGAAACAATGCATATCCCTACACAATCTTCATGTTTTTAAACACTTTTCAATAAATATTATATTTGTATATTTTCATATATTTATTTTTAAACTATATATTCATCTCATTTTATTTAAAATTACAATTTCAAATTAATTATAAGTTAATATCTATACATATATATTATACAATGAAATCAAAATAAATAAAAATGTACCCTTGTAATTTTAAGATAAATCAAATCTATAAATAATAATATTATAATATTAATAGCAATACAAAAATTAAAAAAAATTAAAAAATAAAAACCATATTAGTTTTGTATGATGAAAAAAGGCATATTAGTTTTGTATGTTGAAAAAAGTTAAATTAGGTTCAACATAGTTTGGGGAAAAATAAATCTAAATTTCAATGTATATAAATATTATATTATGCTTATAAATATAAATTAAATCTATTTCAATATTGTTTTTCTTTAATTTTAAATACAACTCAAGTTATTTCATTATGCTTATATTAATATTATATATTATTATATATAATATTTTGAAAAATAATCTAAATGTCATAGAATATATATTATAATCCCTTTTATATTATATATTATTTCTTTTTATGTTCTAAATCAAAACAATTTAATATGTAATATAAACTCCATACATAAATTAATATTTTACATTTATTATATTATATTATATTATATTATTTTTATATAGTATATTAATTACATGTTATTATACAATTTAAATAATATAAATTTAATTAATAGCATATTATATAATTAAGAATTTATGAATTTATATTTATATTTTATTTTAAGTTATATAAGTACAAAGGACAAATGCATTAGTTGTTCAATGATAATGACTTTTTCTTGAAAAGGTCATTCTTATTTATAGTCACATCAATTAAAAAAAAAAATTTATTAATTTTGTTTTGGTACAACTTTTGAATTGAATTTAACTATGGTTACATGGATTGTGGTGCAAAAAGTGAATTGCAAATTCATAAATATTATTTTATTAGTTTAACTATTATTTTATTATTTCCTTAAGAGGCCCATTTTAGACCTCAAAATTCCCCTAATGCTCCAATTAATTATTTCCTTTTAATTAAATGACTAATTAAAGTCATTTTTAAATTAAGGAAAATGGTAAACCGCCCACCATACTCTCACGGACCATTATAAATCACTCCTCAGCATCCCATCCTAAAGATCTTCTCATCCTGGTTCCAATGAGCTTATTACACTAAGGTGTTCCATCAAATAATCTTCTTGGAATACCACCTCGAGCATAATTAATTAATTTAAGCTCCATAATAATGCTAATTTTGAAAGTTGTCAGAATGTGACGGAACGAAAAACAAATGGTGCTGATGATGAAATATGCCAAGCGAAAGCCATCAAATCTTGTAAAAACTCCTTAGAACTCCTGATAACACGAACCTGCACTAATGGCTTGGCCATCCCCTGCTTTGGAAATCCACCCTTCTTGTACTATGGACGAAAATAAAAATTGGAACATTACAAGTCATCTTCCTCCTATGTTTGACGTCGCTTTATTTATTAGGGATTTTATGACCCTTTTTTAGCTTGAAAAGTCATTCTCGTGCTTCATGGAAATGCCTTGACTTGCGGTATGCGCATGGGCATTCATTTAAGGCATATTTTGAATGCTAATGAGCATTATATAAGGTTTTACTGGAGTTGTTTCAAAGGTGGCCTCCCCCACCCCTTTGTGGAAAATTTATCATTTGAAAATTATTTCTTCATTGTAAAAAACAAATTTATTTTTGAATTAGTCTCCAAGTATTTTGTGGATGACAAGTCACCCTTTTGGGGGAGCAAAACGAGGATAGATGTTAAAACCCTCCCCTATAGATTTAGAACTCTTCCTCCTTAGCAAACCATGTAGTAAAAATATGAGATCACTAATGCCATAATAAGAACTTCTTTGGTGCAAACATCCTGTGTACAATTTGTGGCTTGGTTTTTCTATTCTTTCTATTCTTAACTCTTGTAAAGAGTATTGTGCTTCATAAGATATTTTGTTGGTTTTTTTTAAGTTACACAAAGGTAGTGGATTGATCCATTAAGGGTCTACTTAGTCACTTGGAGAAAAGAGTCTGCGAGACCAGGCCTCACTTTTTCTTATTGAGCTAGGGTTTTTGAAATCTAATTTTTGGACAAACCCCTATCACTGATTTTTCCTTGAATGACTAAATCTCTCTAGTCTCATAGCTAATCCATTGGCCAAAAGCCTTCCACTAAAAGAACTGCTCCTAATTGGATGTTCGCATCGGCAAAAATCTTAAACAAAAGTGGAGGCAACAGGTGCTAGCACTCCAAATTCACTTCCTCTCCAAAATAATTCAAGGGCTGATTTAGGGGGGGTTGTAATCTCAATCCAGCACAAAGAGGTAATTAGAGTCATACAAGTTAATTCATGGCTTCAACTCATTGTAAATTTCAAAATACTTTTCAATTTCGTTATTTGTTTATATTTGAAAATAAAATAAAAAATCAGAAAAAAAATAAAACAAAAAATAAGTTCACTAGGTTGTGCTTAAATTTTACATCTTTAAGCTAGTTTGGCATTTGGGCTTTGCTACAAAAATCTATCTAATTGGCCCAAGAAAAGCATAGTGTCTTGTTATGTGCAGATAAGAGTTAAAATCATCAAAACAAGTTATCCAAGGTTTGCAGGTCTGCAACAGCATGTTACAGCCACCTGCTACAAGATAAGACAAGCCTTTTTTCAAAGGGATTTGGCATTCAAAAGTATACCCTTTCAATCCTCTTCGTTTTTCTTACTTCCAGAAGCTATTTGATCATTATTTCAAGTAGAAAATCCATCACAAACTTCTTGTGATTAAAAATATGCAAGATTAAAAATTTCAGCTTCTACACTAGACGAAATTCAACCCCAAAACTTAGTATTTTCCAGATTTGCATATCTTTTGAAATACTGAATGTTTTGAGGTGCTAGTAGGCTCATTGGAAAGTTGTTTTAGAGTACTAACACTTTCAAACCATAGCCATACATTATTTGCAAAATTTTAGATCTAGGATACCTCCAAAGTGGACCCTAAATTGCAGATTTACAGATTCAGAGGAGCAAGCGAAAGAGTTATTTCAAGCCACATACCAAGGGCATAATCAAGGGTGATCATATCCAAGTTGGTAAGGGCAGTTTTACACTCAATCCTGTGTTTCTTCAAGGGTTTACTCTTTGGGCCACCCTGCTAGCTTGTCTAAAACAAATTCACAGACTCCAAAGAATTCCCGTGTTACAGTTGAGATATTGTACATGGCACTTTGTGAATTTGGGGCCAAGGCTTGGAAACAGGGATGAGCATAATTCCAGCAGATAGACGAAAATTGCGGAAAATTTTAAAAAACAGTGGCCTTACTAGAGAAATTGGTGGCTTTATACAGGGTATCTGACAAGGAGAAGCAGGAAGACGAAGCCTTCAAACAGAAGATCCACAACAGTCTGGAATACTCCATGGACTTCACAATAAAGCAGCATACCCAGTGTTCATGGAGGAAGTGCCAGACCCAGCAAGCACAATGAAGCACCCTCCTGGTGCATGAACAGACAGAACAAGTTTGACAAATATAAGGTGGCCTTACCAGAAAAATCAGTGGCTCCATACACGGTATTTGACAAGGAAATGAAAACTTCAAATAGAAGATTAACAACAGTGAAACATTTGGTTGACTTCATGGCAAAGCAGCAGCCCCAGTTTTCATGGAGGAAGAGCCAGGCCTAGCAATGTGAAGAAGCACCCTCTTGGCACATGAACATCTGAAGGCTCTCCTTGGCTACCTTTCTGATGATATGGTGTTTTTATTCTGTGTTTATTCACATGTGTGGTTCTGGTCTGTATGAAAAATCGGGAAAATTTGGTTTGTTTTTCAAGTCAACCTTGTCCAGTTATTGTAAATGCTATATAAAAGGACGTCACTGTATAAGCCCCGACTTTCTTTTCAAGCATAGTTATTCTGTTAAGAGTCAAGACTATATGTGATGCATGTGCAACATCCGGGGGCAGCAGTTTCAATATAAAGATAGATTCTCTTTTTATCAAATAAGAAAAAGATCCAAATATTTAATAAAGTAAAGTCACTAGAATGATTAATTAAGATGTGTCTTTTTTGGTTACAGACCGCTGGTTATCTAACTCATGTGTCTCTCATGAGAATATCATCGTTATGTAATGATTATTATTCATTACACATTGAATAAGATATCAAATATTGCTTCTCTCTCTGTAAGTACTTCTGCATGTGTATGTGTGACTTTTATCATAAATCACTTGACCAAATTTGAATGCCTGCAGCTCTGATATTTTCCTAATAAAGGTGGATGTTTCAACACAAATGTATTACCCAAGTTTGGTGTTTTCGGTCACCTTATGATGCATATCTTTTGTATCTGGCTAATCCATCTCTAGATAATAATGGATAACCTTTGCTTGTATTGAATGACCTGTCCTCACCGTCATTGATTTCAAAATGCCGGTAACGATTTGCACTGTGTGCAAATCATTGTTGGCTGTACAGAAATCTACCAGAGCAAAAAAGGACCCACAGTTGGAATTGCTTCCTACAACTTTGTATCTTCATAACAACAATTTATATTTTCCAAACAGCTAGCTAATTGTTCAAACTGGCATGAAAATGCCTTCACATACAAATTTTTCCAACTTTATAGTAAGCAATAAAGAAAGGAAGAAATATTACTTCAAAAGGATTCTTAGTATTACAGAAACAAATGAGTACATAGACAAGAAAATACCCGGGCAAAAAGATCTTCACGCATCCATGGCACTAGATACTTCCATGGCCAAATGTCAAGGGTGCTGACTCCTTGAGAAATTGTGGTGTTCTTTGGTCTCAGGCGTATAGAAGATGATAAGCTTGGATGAATCAAAAACCTGGATGCAACCTCCACAGAAAACTCGTAACTGCTAAACACCCGATCCACTGGACTGCGCAAAACTGTTACAACAGATGTTTTCACTTTTGGCAGCTTTGACAAGATGCTGTAGTCATCATGGGTTGACAGCAACCTGCATTCTGGTTCGCTGCATGAACCATGATTGTCAAAGATTAATGCTAATTAAAACTTAATGAATCCCTTTTAAAATAACTTCCAAAGTTTCACAATGTCAAAAGATAAATTCAGGTCAAAACATTTGATCAGATTAAAGGAAGCTGCAAAATGGACAACAAACAAACAAAACTGAAAACCTGTGCATAACATGCCACAGCAAATCATGGAGGTTTGTTCAGGATAAATAATTTCCTGAACTGTAATCGACTTACTTTCCTATGAAGGTTTGTATTCTTTGCTGAGTTTACTAGGTCAGATCAGAAACCTTGTATCTAAGTTACTAGAAGAAAGATACAATATAGAGAGGGGTGGAGGATCGGAGCCAATTGTCAGGGATAAAAACCGTGCCAAGGGGCACCAAGACTTGACCAAGCCTCACACAATTCTGTGACAACATCTCACAGTTAGGCAAATTGTTCTTCCATCCAATATGTGAGCGGACCCCAGCCTAGACTCAGCATAGATATGGAAAAACAAAAGAAAAAGATACAAATATGGAATTAGATACAGATACATCAAATTTTTAAGATGTTTCAATACTTAGTGTTGGGCACATTATATGAATAAAATTATTGTTTAAAGTGGGGTATTAAATCAGAATCAGATCCCACAGAGAAGCAAAACTAGTTGTCAAAATAATCCTACCTAATCTACAAAAATGGATGTCCATGCACGAACTTTTATGCAGTTTTATGAGGTTTTTAATAGTATTATTTATAAAGTTGTAAAATGGCTTCAATGGCCAAGATGATAGACAACAGAGCTTGCCTACTATTTTATTATTGCAATTTGCCCAATTAAATGCTTTCTGAGCAGCAGCAACCAAAAATAGTTTGATAGATTTCTTCAAACATTAGGCTATTTATTGACGTGTGTACTTGATCAAAATTCCTGCACAAAGGGATCTCTAGTTGATGGGTGACTTATTTGACACACATCAAGTCTATCGACATATTCAGTCCTTTAGTTGTTGAAATTGCTGTAAACATTGATTTATTTAATATTTTTGTATTCTTTAATATTATTTTCAAGGGAGAGGAGTGGCAGGAGGGAGAGGGGTGATTTATGGCCCCAAGGAAGTTAAAGCAACAGAGTATTCATGAGGCTTAGGACGCATGACAAACAACCAAGCTGAAGCTTATGCCCTCTGCCAGGGAATTCAGTTAGCCAAAGAAAATCAGGTAGCTTCTCACTGTTTGGGGAGACTCCCTCGACTTTCAGCATTTGGTGAAGGGCTCATCTCCGAGGAGCAAAACATTAGAAAATCTTATGAAAACAATTAGGAAAGAAGCAGAAGGGTTCTCTTCAATAACATATTTCCATGTTCTCCGTGATCTCAATAAAAATGCAGACTTATGTGCTAATGAAGGGTGTAAATTAACATTGGGAAATTTAAAAATCAATGGCCAAATCAGGCCCTCTCCTATTCCTTAGAGCTAAATGGATTGGCATTGCACAGTTATGAAATATTGCATTATCAATCAGTTATAGTATGGATTTTAAATTTTGTTTTTTTGTGGGTCAGTTTTGTAATGTATATACCTACAAAACCCCGTTTTTTGTTGTCCGGTTTTGAGTCCCCTTGGAAAAATTTATTGTTTTGCTTGATAAGACGGCTTAGGAAAAAAAATTCAAGATATAGCTATGTACTACCTGATGTATTTGCTGCGATCCAGGCACAGACTCACATATAAATACAAAATTCTCATTCTGGTTAAAAAAAATATTATTTTTGAAGGAGATCACAATCCACCCCAGGCACATCCAGAACAAATCCTATACGATCTCATATAGATCCATGCGTCATCCTTTGCAAATATGTATCCAAGAGGTAACCAAGAAGAATTTGGATCCAACATATCCAGAAATATCCTAGGAGCAGAGAAGGATCTGGAAATGTAGTTCCATATCAACTGCAATCTACCACATCCTTCCAACAAGTGGATGTTTGTATAATATCTAAATTTTAAGCACCATGGAGGTTTATGGTATGTATATTTCCACAGTCAGTATCATAATGTTGTTGAGAGCTTCTGGAAACCTATGTATTATGTTTGAAGAGCCCAATGTTTCGGGTGAACACTTCACCCATCTTCAGGGGCAGGAAGCTTAACTGATGATATGAAGTGCTTGACCATGATATATAGAGAATGAGGGAAATTAGCAGTTATAGAAGGAGATCAAAGGGAACGTTGCAGAATTGATCAATTTCATTAAAATTTTTACTATAACTGAAGGAAGAGAAAAAAATTATTAATTAAATTGAAATTAAATTATTTAATAATTTAATATTATTGTTGTTGGAATTACCAAAGGTTTTTTAGTTAAATTATAATCATTAGAGTGAAAAAAGGAATTTATATAGAAATAAATCAAAGGATTTAGACTGGATTAAGATTAAAAATATTAAAAATCATTTTTAAAGGTGAAAATTCATAAGGGTCAAACATTAAAATGGTTAAGAATTAATAACTGCTATTATGTTATAATTCGAAATAAATCGTAAGGTAAAAAATTAAATTAATATATGAAGGGTAGAGAATTGGAAATGGTCAATAATCAAATAATAAGGGGGGCGGGGAAGGGTCAAACAATTGCAATGAAACATTATTTATTTAAATTATTAAACACCATTAATAATAGCAAAAAAGGGTTTAAGATGGAAAAAGGGGAAATTAATAAACTAAAGCAATAAATGAAAAAGAGGAAGGGTTGTATAGGGATAAATATAATCATAAGAAGAGAACATAAGAAAAAGGGAAAGGGGAGTAGTAAATTTTTTATCAAAGGGAAATAAAGGGACAAAGGGATGAAGGGATTAGGAAGAGTTAGAATTTAATTTTGAGGAAAAAGGTTTAGATGATATGAAATTGAGGGTTGATTTCCAGGGGTGGCTTAATTGGTATCCATCATCCCAAGTAAAATTATTAGGATGTTTTTCAATTTTGTAACAACCCATCTCAAATCACGAATAGCATGGCAATATTAGCATGCGAGGCATGCTTATGATAGCTACATATGCATGCATCACATACAATGCACTAGTATATATGTTATTTACTCATGAAGAATGTTTAAATATAGGATAAGTAAATTAATTATCAAAGGTGCTAATCAAATACCTAATCCTCATAAATAAAATGAATATATATATATTAGGTAAGAGATATAGAGGGTAGAGTGAGTTTCTCCATAAGTTTACCACGTCGTACATATAACTACACCCAAGTACACAAATACACTTATAACTTTAAATATATTTTTGAAAAATTTCATAAGCTAAATATAAAATTTATTATTACATCTTAGATATTATAAATAAAATAAAAAGATATTATTTAATTATTATCATATTATGTGACTTTTACCAAACCAAAATAAACCAACCGCCTAATTAAATAATAGGTGATGTGACCCTATATTATAGTGTCATCCAACTCAATAAAAGAAACATGACAAGGCAGCCACAGTTTAAAAAATATTATTCTTATATTAGACGGTGAACGAATGCGTGAGGGCAAAGGAACCTGCGCTATTTAAGAGAAGGAAGGAGGATTTTGAGGGGGGACTACGAAGAGTGTTCATTTTTCTGGAGTTAAAAGGAAGGAATTTCCAAGAGAGTAACTGATTGAAGGAAACTGAGCCTTGGTTGTTCTTGAAACTTTTGGGCACAGGGCCAGAGTACCTCGAATTTGGAAGTACTTTGGAGTTGGGTACTGAATTTGTGCTCAGTTTGGCTGGGTGGTTTTGGTCGTTTTGGTAATGGGAGCGGGAACGAGAGCTATGGCAGAGCAAAGACATCTTCAACCACCGAACTTGTGTGTATATATATATATATATATATATATATATATATATATATATATATATATATATATATATGTTGCATAGAAGTGTAATCTGAGAGCAATACTAGTTATACCTGTTAAATTTCTTATTTGGGTTTCATAAATTGTTTTTAGATTTTTAATCAATGTGGAAAAAGTCGAAGTCGGGATTAAATCGGCAAGAGTCCAAAAGTTGAAAAACTCGATAAAGTCGGGAGTTTTTTTAAAAAGTCGGCAAAACTAAAAAAATACAAAAATATTCATTTTTGGAAAAAATCCCAATTTTTTCAAAAAAAAAATATTAAAGAAACTACCTCAGTCACGATTTTTTGGAAAAAGTCGAAAGAAAGTCAAGACTATGAGAATAAAATCACGACTTTTTCAGGGAAGAAAA
Organism: Pinus albicaulis; assembly: GCA_034641835.2. Lineage (NCBI taxonomy): Eukaryota > Viridiplantae > Streptophyta > Pinopsida > Pinales > Pinaceae > Pinus > Pinus albicaulis. Next base: position 649,793,435 of record CM076569.1, on the reverse strand, counting down.
AGTCGGCTCAGGGAAAAATTCGAGATTTTTTCAAAAAGTCGAGACTTTTTGCCAACTTTTTCCACACTGGTTTTAATATCGTTCGAAATAATCAATCTTATGAATTATGGGTCTTACAATCTAGTAAATAATCAATCTTTTAAATTTTGGTTACTACAAATTTCAAGGGCTTCCCTAATGACCCGGTGGGAGTGGAAAGGGGCAGAAGCTAAGATTTTGGTATTGTCAAAGCGAATAAGGTGTTTAGTAGAATGGGAGTGCTCGGCAATGACAGATTTTGCAATGCGACTATGGAAGGTGTCAGCCATGTGTTCTTTCAATTGGGCTTTAAAGTATCTACATGTTTGTCCTATGTAAGACATTCCACAGGAGCAGGGGATTTCATAGACTCCAGGACCTAACATAGGGTCATTTTTATCCTTGGAGGATTTGAAGAGTTGGCTAAGGGTTTTCTGGGGTTTGAAAAAGTTTTTGATATTCTTTTTGGAAAGGATCTTGGATAAGCGATCGGTGACCCCTTGAATGTAAGGAAGGGTAACTTTGGCTAAGGGAGGGGAGTTGGGGAGGTTTTTAGGACGAAGATGGAAACCAGAGTGGAAGGCTTTGTTAATCTGGGAAGAGGAGTAACCATTAGACTTGAGAGATTTGGAGAGATGGGATTTTTCTTAGGGAAAGGATTGGGAGGAGATTCAAATGGCTTGGGTGACAAGGATTTTAAGAACGGCATATTTTTTAGCCGGATGGTGGTGGGAGTTAGCGTGAAGGTACCTATCAGTGTGAGTTTTCTTTCGAAAGACTTGGTGAGTTAGGGATCCATTAGAAAGGCGCGAGACAAGGACATCTAGAAGGGGAAGGAAATGGTTCTCTTCAAGCTCCATAGTGAACTAGATAGGAGGGAAGATGTTATTGAGGCTATCTATGTATCAGACCTTCTCATATACCCTTGCATAAAATGTGTTCAAAATGGTCAACATTGATTGCCATGGGATATGTTAGCCCTCCAGACTATCCTTCCTACATCACTGGTATAGAAATTTTAAATCAAAATATGTTCCTAGTATTTGACTAAGCAAATCTTGTGAAAATTCCTTGAACTGTAGCAACTAAGTATTATTCTCCTAACTTAACTATTATTTGTCTTATGTTATTATTATTACTGTAAATATCGAATAAACCACACTGCAATTCTTCACCAATTAAATTTATGATGCGGAAATAAAATAGGAACTGAAAAATAGATGCACACACACAAAATAATGACATTGTTGCTTGTGGACAATGGTCCCCAGAAAATCACAAATGGAAAACCGGTGTAGTAGATGGCAGTTTATTTTATTATGCAACAATTTGAGAAAATAATTACAATTGTTTGCCCAACTAACAAACCTTTGGCATTATTCGGCAGCAGCTATACATATGTATATTTAATATGTTTATTTTGCTTTTTGGACACATTCCGGTCCAATAAGTTATGCACCGAACTTACTTGCGGATACTAGTTTACTATACTGTTTATATTAGCTCATACATGACTATGAAGCCTGCTTATCTTGATGCTACATGATGGCATACTTAGTAAAATGTAACATGTAATTTTTCTACTTAATGAAAGATTACGAATTTTTCCTTTGTGAAAAAACAAACCTTTGGCAATACACTAGCAAAATAATCTCGAGATCCAAGATCTTCTCTGCAAATCAACTTGGCCTCCTATGGCCTACTCACACCCCACAGTGACAACTCGCATTGTTGCCTGAAATGTGCACTGTTGGCTCCAAGTAACTTGCACAACCCTGAAAATGCTTCGAAGTGAGTCGTATTGCCTACCTCTGCGCCTGGAATCAATTCGCTTCACCTCCCAAGCCCTGATCCGAACTTCAACAACTAAATCGACCCTCCTCCTAGCGACTTGCACTAGCAATCTGGGCAACTCGCGTTGCACCAATTGGCCTCTTCTACAGACAATTTGGCCTCCTCTCCCTTGCCCCATGACACTAGAAAATTGAGGAAAATCTCCTCCATATCTCTGCTCCCAAACCTCTGTTGTTCCCTCTCTTTGATGCTCTTTCTCTGGCTTGAACTACGCCCTCATTGAAAAATATGAACTGGGTAATTCAATATGCCTTGCTCACTTGATGTAAACTCAGTCTTCTCCAATCCCTTTGACCTACTCTTATAATCTCTCGTTGGAGAATCAACGGCGAAGATCTAATCATGATCGATGGCTCAAATCATCTTAGACTCCGTCAAGTGATTTTTCCGTAGGTCTTTAGAGAAAAATTGATTTCCTCAATTAATACCCATTAATTAATCAATTTTCCTAAGTTAGACTTAGGAACTTTTTAATTATTGATCAATTAATTTAATTGAGGGGTTTCCAAGCGTTTTCTCTCAAAACCTTTTATGGGTTTTGGATTCCATGTGTTCCTTAGCCTCTCTGACACCTTAGAGACTAGAACACCTAAACGATGCTACCATATCCATCAAAAAACTAACACTCCCTCTTAGCAAGGAAAGTGTTCTCCACCATACTCTACTATGAATAATCTGTAGTTGGACTGTCATACGTTGTTTATTTCTGACATCTGTTGTACCTCCTTTTGTCACATCTCAACTGATCTAACTTCCTGTCACTGGAAATAACTATGAAAAAGTCAATCTGGCAAACATTGTCCATCAACTATTGTGCATATTTTGATTCACCTGCCACCCACTGTAGTTGAATCAATCTTCTATCTCACATTGTCGTTCCCCTGGGTTGTTGCTTCTACACTGCCTCTGCGCCACTGCTACCACTGCAATTGTGTGTACTAATCTACTCAGAACTTGAAGATCCAGCCTCCATAGGGTTGCTCCCTCTGAATTTGAGTCTCAAACTCTCTCTGATCTACTATGTCACTACAACTGGCTCTACAATTGTCCTTTGAGTCCCTGACTACAACTAGCTTAGCATTGTCTACTGAGCACTTGACTACACAACTACCTCTCAAGTATTTGACTGCAACTAGCTCTGCATTGTCCCTCAAGATCTGACTGTGCCTTGCTGACACCTCAATCCTCCTGCTACTTTGATTGTGAACAACAGTTGGATCTGATCTAGACTTCTTGTTGCTCTCCCATGGACCCTACCCATACTAGTAATATGAAGTATCATGCCCCTCCTCCATCTGGAGGTATTGTTATTATCAATATGAATTCCTCCAATCTGGAGGTCAACTCATCGATCTTTGTCGAAGTTGTTGTTTGTTGCCCCTTCCTGTCTGTCTTCTTCTTTGGACATTGGGTGACATACTGACCAAACTCACCACATCTGAAGCACTTGACCTTCAATGTGTCTTTCTTGTTCTTCTCTCCTCCTTTTGAGTTATGTCCCTAACTAGGACCCTTCTTCGCTTTTCCCTTACTTGCAAGGGCTACATTTTCCTCTTCTTTTTCCACCTTCGATCCCTTGCCACTACTGCTAGTAAGCACCTTTAGCGAGACTGCACCTTAGCTCCTCCTGAGTGAAGTCACTCCACAAGCGTTCCCAATTTGGTAGCTCATCTTGTCCAATGATTCCTTCAAAGATAGTTCACCATCCCTTGGTAAACTTGTTTAGAGTTGTTTGCACCAATTCACAATCTGTCGGTTTTTCTCCAACAGTTGCAAGTTCATCTCTGACTTATTAAATCCTAGTGAGATAGGAAGATACGCTCTCACCCTTCTGCATCTTGGTCATTCTCAACTTCTCCTTGAGAATCATTTTCTGATTCTCAGATGGATCCTAGTACAGCTTCACAACGGCATCCCACATGTCCTTTGTCGTATTCTTGTTTGCAATATGCAGGACAATGTGATCCCAAACCCTGTCCAGGACCATCCTCTTTGCTTTGGCCATATCCTTCTTGTACTCATGAAACGGGATAAAATCAATTAGTTTAGCAACTACAGTTGTCACGAACTCCTTCAGACTGTGCTCATCCATAAGGAACTACATTCTAGCCTTCCAGACGCCAAAGATTGAGGCTTCGTCAAGTTTGCCCTAATCTTTGAATCCTATTGCACCCATCTCTAGGAAACTTAAATAAACTATATGTTGGAAATCTCCTTCTCCTTCCAGCAACTCGCCCTTCGCTCTACTACATGCACTCCGTTTCGAATGCATAGATTTGCTTTTGCACTTGCCTTCCAATGTCCTTCCCGGAATTCGTGTTGCCTGCTGCTCCTACTAGGTAACTCACTCTACCTCCCGGAAGTCCCCCTCTAGAATCTGGCACATGTACTGCTAACCCTGAAACTCGTACTAACTGGACTGCGCAGATATGGAAAATAGTGCTTCAAATCTCCCTCTGAAACTGCACAATCTCACTTCCTTCGCCTCTGAGTCACTGATATGGCCTTCAAAGCTCTGATACCATGTGAAAATTCCTTGAACTGCAAAAACTGAGTATTATTCTCCTAAATTAACAATTTATTTGTCTTTTGTAATTATTATTACGGCAAATATCAAATAAACCACACTACAATTCTTCACCAATTAAAATTACGCTGCAGAAATAAAATAGGAACTGATAAATAGATGCACACAAAATAATGGCATTGTTGTTTTTAGACAATAGTCCCTAGAAAAACCCCGAAAACCAGTGCAGTAGATGAGGGTTTATTTTATTACGCAACAATTTGAGAAAATAATTACAGTTGTTTTCCCAACTGGCAAACTTTCAGCAATACACTGGAAAAATAATCTCAAGATCCAAGATCTCCCCTGCAAATCAACTTGGCCTCCTTTGGCTTGTTCGCACCCCACACTGGCAACTCGCACAGTTTCCTGAAATGCCCATTGTTGGCTCTAAGTAACTCACACAGCCCCAAAAATGCTTCCAAGTGAGTCGTCATAACTACCTCTACCCCTGGAATCAATTCGCTTCACCTCCTGGACCCTGATTCGGCCTTCAGCAACTGAATCAACCCTCCTCATGACAGCTCGCACTAGCAATTTGGGCAACTCGCACTGCACCAATTGGCCTCTTCTACAGACAATCCAACCTCATCTTTTCCTGATGCCTAACACTAGAAAACTAAGGAAAATATCCTCTAGATCTCTGCTCCCAAAACTCTATTGCTCCCTCTCTCTGATGCTCTTTCCCTAGCTCGAACTACGCCCTCACTCAAAACTGTGAACTGGGGAATTCAATATGCCTTGCTCACTTGATGTAAACTTTGTCTTCTCCAATCCCTTCAACCTGCTCTTATAATCTCTCGTTGGAGCATCAACGGCCAAGATCTAATCATGATTGATGGCTTAGATCATCGTAGAATTCGTCAAGTGACTTTTTCGGAAGTCTCTAGAGCAAAATCGATTTCCTCAATTAATACCCATTAATTAATCAATTTCCTAAGTTAGACTTAAGAACATTTTAAATATTGACCAATTAATTTAATTGAGGGGTCTCTAAGTGTTTTCTCTTGAAACCTTTTCTGGGTTTTGGAGTCCATGTATTCCTTAGCCTCTCTAACATCGTAGAGACTAGAACACTTATCTGATGCTCCCATGTCAAAAACTAAAAAATGCAAAATCATAGTTTCACTAGTTTCCATGCTTCATTTCCTTGTGAATTTTATCATCACGCGTCACACCATCAGTTTCATAAAACTTGAATATTTTAATATGGATTTGTGCGCTTTAACAACAAAGACGAGGATCACATCAAGGCACTCAATAGAAGGGTACTTCTAACTTTCTCAACCTAATCCGCTGACGATTTCTCGATCTGTGGAAGTCAATCCAATCTCAGGTTTGGTTTAAACGTATAAGCAGGCGCCTGCAGTGAGAAGAAACAATATATATAAATTAGAAACCTAAAAGAAGTGATTGTTTATTTCCTAACCAACAATTATTCTCTGAATGTAAGCTTAACCTACTAAGCGGTGGAGAAAACTAAGCCATTCTATCCTATTGGAGGGCTAGAATTAAGTTGTTGTTTCCTAGAGAAGGTTCTCTTTCCTTTCCTCCAGATTAAATTGAAAACTTGTGGCATGTGTGAAGAATCGTAGATTAGCCCCATTAAGCAAGCAACAAGTGTGGTCAAAATAATTAAAGATTGCATTAAAACAATGTTACATTTATCATTATCAGCAATTTATCATCAGGGGTCCAAAATTTTAATTATCGGCAATATCGGGGAAAATATCAGAAATTATCGGGATTCTTTAAAAAATACAAAAATAATCAATTTTTTTCAATTTTTTAACTTCTGAAACAACATCAACATCAAACAAACGCATTGCTACATAAATGTGAAAATAAAATTGATATATAGGATGTATAAGATGTCAAGTGAGAGTGATCCGGTAACAGCATCAATTTCTTCAGCCCCAGTTTACGTAAGGTTGTCGAACCTTCCCTTGCATTTCTGGAACGACAGATAGCTTTCCTCCATTGGGAATGTGCTGGGAAAATTCTATCGTAGCTATCCTGAAATGGATAATTTTTCAGGACTACTTATGCCCACATTTGTGTGGAGATGGACTTCAGCAAGGGTTTTCCCATGGAGATTAATCTAATGGCTCCAAACTACGTTTGGGTCCAAAAGCTCGACTATGAGAATATCTCATTTCGATGTAGAGCATGTTATGAAATGGGGCATGTAATTTAAAATTGCCCCAAGCCTCCTCAGAATAGCAAAGATCGGGAAAAAACCCCGAAGGCCCAAATGGTGGGAAGGTGCACAAGATGACCACTATACGGTATTCAAAGAAGAACTTCAGAGCAAGAAAGAAGCAGAAGACAAGAAGGAAACAGATTCAGTCAAAGAAACCACATCCGCGGCAACAGAATCTAAGAAGGAAAATTCATTTGCCAATGTAGATCCTCCAATTACCAGTAAGGATTCCCCCAATGCAGCATTAGCAGAGAAGCAGCGAACTGTCATGGAAAACTTATTACCTCTTAAAACCAAAACGAATCTCATTGAAAAGGAAACTTCTTGGGAAGATCAGGCGAATGAGGAGATTTCAAGAAAAATATTGTGCAGTTGTTTTAGAACGACCCACCGAAATTTGCAAAAAATGTGGGTTGGATTCAAGTTGGGAAGAAAGGAAAAAGTTTCTCTCCAAGAAAAACAAGAAATCATTCTAGATCAAAATAAAACTATAGTGAAAAATGGAATGTAAATGTGTCTGTATTTTGGGGCTTTTTTGGAAAATATTTAGTTGGAAAAGGATTGAAGTATTTGGGTCACGGGGAACTTGTTTCGTTTTTAAAAAAAAAAAAAAGATGTCAACTGATAGTAGATACATCAAATATCGATATTGAAATATGATATTTGTCCTTAGTCATGAGATCTAATAGAATGATACGAAATCATATCAAAACAAAAATAAATATATCTCATGAGATAAATCATGGAAATGAAAACAACAGCTTTCCCCTTAGTTTCTTGATGGAAAATGGTTAATTCATCCTCAGCAATGTTATCAGAACTAGACCAAAAGATCAGTCACCCAAAAAATACATAAAATATTCAAATTTGAAAAGAAAATACAACATGTTCATCCATATGAATCCAAATTATAATACACAAATATGCAAAATTTCTAATGTAAATAGAAAAGGTTCATATAACCAAAATATCACCAAGTACAATCCATCTCTTAATCGAAATAGATCAATAGTAGAGCCTCATACCCTAAATGGCCCCCGAAATCCAAATAAAATCATGGTACAACAAATAGCTACATAACATCAAAATCATTGCCAATATTGGGATAATATTCATCAAGATCGCCGACTACACATTAAACTAAGATAGAAAAAGCTTAACATCTAATCAATAATTTTGCTTGAGTGAAGTGTACATTTTTACTAGGGTCATGAAACATAAGCTCAATAGTCAATGCCACCAAAATCGAGATACATAAAGGGCTTGGTGATCTTGATTAAATGTTAGTTCCATACCCTCATACATCACAGAAACCAGTAGAAAGATTGCAATCCTGCCAATCTTGAAATCCTAAAGACGGTTAAGTCTGTTGGATTTTGAGTGGGATCTAAAATTCTACTTTCTCCATATGAAATCCAATGAGGTCGGAACCACTCTCAAACATCTCGAGTCAATTAATGGTAATATTAAAAATTTAAGTAAAAGGATATTCTTTTACTTTAAGAAGTTAATATTACCATTAACTATTAGGGCATGTATCTCATTTGATGAATCTTGGGAAATGAAAACAATAGATTTCTCCTTGTTTGCTTGATGGAAATAGGAATAGTATCCTCACCACTCAATCCCCTAAATCACTTTTTAAAAAATAGGGTTAAAAAAAAATTAAATGGTAATAAGTTGAAATTGACAAATCCCTGAAGTCGTGTATAGAAACATTCCTCCACTATACTGCTGGGGTGTCTGGATAGCCAGGAAGAAAGCAATCTTTAGAGACCGAGATTCAGCTCCTGCTCCTATAACCTCGGAAATTGCAGCCATATATGCTCTTCTGCCCACAAAAAAGTCCGTCTCAGCACCACAAGTGGTTGGTGCGGAAGAAATCAATCAACATATTCCATGGCCCTACTCTGATGGGGCGTCTGACCAGCTGGGGGCATGTGGTGGAGGTCTGGTCTTGTTTAAAAATGAACAACATTTCTTGAAATCAAAAAACGGGCTATGCAGAGGTACAAACAATTTTACGTAACTCTTTTCATTGAAACTTCTTATATGCTGGGCACTGGAATTGGGATGCCACACATTCCAAATCTTAGGGGAGTCGCTCAATGTCATAAATTGGTTCAATGCTGTTCCGAGGTGTCAAAATCATGATCTGCTCTCTACTTTAGAAGAAATCCAACAGTTAAAACTTTATATCCTGCTGCCATATTTACAGGGAGTGGAACACAGAGGCAGACTTTCTATCTAAGGAGGGTGCTTGACAGGTTCTGGGCACATGGCAGATCAGCGAATACATAAATGGAACAGTACAAACTTATCAGCATCAGTCTTTCATGGAGACATAATTTGTTTTTATCTGCATTTACATATCAGTTTTTTATTATATGGGATGTCATGGACAGTGATTCCTGTTGAGAATTTTAAGGGCTGGTGATTAATACAAATTCTCTTCTTAATAATTGCTTGTGAACTTACTTGGGTTAGTTATGTCTTCTCTTAGTCAATCTTTCATCAAGTCAATTATCGAAAAGCGCAAGACAAAGGTTAGGCTCCTAGAGCTAGGGCAAAAACTTGAATCTTTTATTCGTCACCAATATGCACTGTTTAGGAAGGTAAATCTCAGATTTACCTTCCTTAATTTCTCTTACTTTACAGCAGCTTTTCTTCTTCTAAACTTCTGTCAAATTCTTAGTTGAACAGCTTTCACTTATATCCGCACTGAATGCTGCAAGTTGAACTGTCTCTTATTCGCACTATATGTTATCCTTTATACGCACTGTAATATTGGAGATTACTGTCTCAGATCATACTCAAAACTGTTTCCCTTTTATCCGCTTTATAATCTCAGAGATTTCCGCTTATCTACATTTATAAAACAATCCGCACTGTAGACTAACCTGTATCCGCAAACCTTCTTGTATAACTTTCACTGCAATCCTTCTTGTATAATTTTCCTGTAGTGATGTACACATTTGACTAACGCAATCTCTGCTGTGATGTACGCAAGGTCTTTTTATATATATCTTCCGTCTTTGCTGTGGTAATCATAAGTCTTCAATCCGCATTTGATTGTGTGCTATCTCTGTTAGTTGTCTCTTCAAATGATCCGCAGACTTGTCTTATATATAGTAGGCAGTCTTCACCTTTAGGCCGACCATCAAATATGGTTTAGGCCGACTTCATTATATCAAGTAGGCCGACATGGCTTGTGTTTACTTTCCGAGCGGTGTTACTTCAGCAGATAGTCTTCACTTGATTCCAGTATTGTATGAGGGATGTCAAGGTCTTTGGAGTATAAACTGAATCCTTCACCTAAAAGTATTTATTCCTAAAAGACATAAACCTAATAGACATCAAGAAGAAGTCTATCTACATAATAAAATATTGCTCATGAAACCCATGAGACAAATATACCAAAAATACATTTTATTATCATTAACATTTTCTATACATAAATACATAATTACATAGCCATCATGAAGAACGACCTAGTTACACTTTTCAACAATTCCTCACTCACGTTTTTATATGTATCTTTTTGTCTCTGCATATTGAGTAGTATGTATAAAACTAATCTCGGCATTTAGATACTCAGGACAGGTATTATTTTTTATCGTGGACAGAACTATTATTTTTTGGGACTTGATGGACTGGATGGTTTTCAAAAAAGGCCGTATTTTGGTTTTTTGGTCATGATGGAAGGATGGCAGAATGCTTTTTGCATGTACTTATGTAGTTTTAATATCTTAATAAAAGGCTACAATTTTTCTTCGGGAGAAGGAAAAAAAAATTGACAAATAGGGTGATAATTTCAAAATTATCATGCTAATTACCCAAATTATCGCAAAAAATTAAATTATCGTGATAAATTCAAAACAGGGAAATTATCACAATAAGTTGTGGCGGTAATATTGGGGAGGGGCAGTTTGGCGATAATATCGCGATAATTCCAATATTATCTCAATATGTGCAACACTGCATTAAACGTTTCATAGCCTATGATCCATAATTATAAAATATTAAAAGAAAATACTCTTTGAAAAATAGGATTGTTCCAAGCATATTATGAAACAAGCACCATTAAAGTTTGCAAGCAAGGAAAAAATTAAAAGAGCCAAACCTTAAATCAAGGAAATTTTAAGCATAAACCACAACCACAACTAGTTAACAGACTAAACAAGGTGACCATAGTATACATCAAGATTGTTAAAAAAATGCAGAACAAACTCCAGATATCTAGTGTCAAATTCTGAGGCACCTCATTTAGAGGTTAAAACTTAATACTAAACAAAGTACACTATCCAAGCATGAAATGCCAAGCACCATGTTTTCTTATCTAAGGGTTGACTACAAGAACTGATTATGTTGAGCTAGACAGAAGTAATAGCACAACAAGTTCATCACATCGAGAATTGAGTTTAAACATTGTCATATTGTGGGACACCATGTTCTGATACTGCAGTATGCTACCAAAGCACAAGATCATGAAACTGCCTTGCATGTTTTCTGGGGCATTTTTATCCAAGTGGTGAATACCTATGTCTTTGTTTTATTAAAACTTGGCACATAAAATGTGTCTTGATTCTTAAGTAGCCAGTTTAACTCATAACCACAAAGAACCCGACATCATTGACAAAGAAAATCGAAATTCATTGTTTATAAACAACTTCAGATCGAGTTTCCTATGTTAAAAGAAACAGTTAAGAAGCTCCTTTGGAAGCGAAAAACAATCTTGTATATAAAACATATATTTTTTGTATCCTGACCTTTGCCAGCCAGGGAAAGCAAAAGGTTTCTGACAAAGGGTTTGTCAGAAAGGCAGGTTACTTATAATCAATTCTACTGATAGTATAGTTGATTCAGGTATACACTTTTTTACATTCATTTCATATGTGGAGGGATGGATATGTCAGGATTCCATGAGGCCATTATTTGTTATAAATTTTATAAAATTCATGTCTATGTGAAAAAAATATGCATTATTTCTGGATTAAGAAATCAAAATGCAAATAATTGTATGTTTTCTCTGTTTATATAAATTTTATCACAACCAATATGGTTATTGAACCAGACAACCCCAAAAGCCAAAAACCAGAAACAAAACCTAACCACAAAACCGGTCAACCAAAAAATACATAAAATATTCAAATTTAAAATAAATAAATATATGTATGTATGTATGCATGTATGAATTCTTGTGTGTCCATATGAAGCCAAACCATTATACACAAATATGAGTTTCTCATGTATATAGAAAGGGTGCATATAACGAAAATGGCACTGGGAGCAATCTATATTTGAACCAAAACACATCAACAAACAAGCTCTAAATGGCCCTCTAGAGTCCAAAAATAAACATATTACTAACTAGGAACTATAGTCTAGACTCTAGACTCTACAATCTAATCATATAGAGAATCATTTGAATTCCCATCATCTGCATCCTCAACATGACAAAACTCAAAACAGGATGACAAGACTCAAAAACATTATTCCAGCTTGATTCCCCAGCCTTGAGAGTGTTGAATTTTGCAGCTATGGTCAGTCTTCATAATTAATATTTTTAGTCCTTGATGTATTTGTAATGATAATATAAAGCATGTTCTTCATGCTATTGTCAATAGAGAAATTTTGAGAATTTTGAAAATTGAATTTTGGCTCCAAACAAGCCAAGTCGACCCTACTCCTAGTCACGCTGGCCCAGTCAAAGAGGCGCCCATTCAGCCAGCCAGAAGACTATATAAAGACACTCGTCCTCCATTTGGACACACAATTCAGATCACACACAATAAGGCATTTATGTTCATTCAAGCAAAAAATAAGGAGGCTAGGAGGATGAAGAAGTATGAAGATCTCTCTCTCTCAATTGATTTCACACGTGTGGTATTCTCTCTTTTGTTGTCCTCGCACATGTGGAACAGAAGGACCGGATTTCTGAGGTATGTCAGAGCAGCAAGACCAAGTTTCTTGGATGCTGAAGCAAACCAAATTTATGCCCTAGCAGAGCAGACCAGACCAAGTCTCTTGGGTAAATGTTTGACTTGAATAGGAGGGAGTTGGAGCAGGTTTGACCAAGTCTACTTTGCTGGCCAGTGATTGACTACAAGATCTAGGTGTGTCTCTTGTTGAACTGAACAATTTCTCTAAGGAAAAGATTGTTGGGTTTTTCCCCCATGTGGGTTTTCCCAGGGTAAATGTTTGTGTTCTTGTTTGGTTGTCTCTTTATGATTTTTCTGGCATTTAGTTTCTACTATTGAGATCCTCTATGTAATTGCCTTATGATGAATATGAATGCAAGAAAAGAGTAACAAAAGAAATCATAAGCAGTAATTATCAGTTTAGAAGATCCCATGAAAAATCAACATGGTATCAGAGCTAAGTTGAAGAGCAGTCTTGTCAAGTCTTGAAAGAGAATCAAGATCCACGGTCATATAAGGAAGTTTGCCTTAGAAGTAATCAAGCTACCTATCTGATGGTCAAAGTAATTTCAAGCCTCTTTTGTGTTAATTAGGCAGCTCAGTGACAAATTCCAACCATGGGACGAGATTCCTCTTTTCGAGAGGACCAATTTTGACTATTGAAGTGCTCAATTTGGTCAAGGTAAAGTGTATTTTTGAATTATAAGCCCACATGCGCATATTTGATCAAGTCGACCCTAAAGCAAATTGGACACCCTTTGAAGGCTATAAATACAAGTGACCTCAACCTCATTTGGACAATCATCTTGGATCATTCTTCTATTTTTCTCTTTCTTGTTTTTGGCTTGCACAGGTCTGAGGCAGGTCCACGGAGGAATAGGTTCGCATGAAGGTGAAATTATAGGTTTCAAAGCTCGCATCTCTGTTTTTAGGGTTTTGGGTCTCAGCCGCAAGCATGTCATGGAGAAATTTCAACTGAAGCCTTTCAACCACATGCATGAGACATCTTCCCTGTGACTATAACCTAAAGGTTGAATTTTCAATAGACCAAAGTTTTCGCCCATTGACCGTAGTGTTCAGTTGTTGACCGCAGACGATGACAGTTCATCACAGGGTTTTGAGTATGAGCATTGTTGGGTTCATTTCATGGATGTTGTTTAGTTGATTTTGCTTGATAGGTTTATGATTGAAGATATGGATCAGTGTACTCTCTTTCGTTGAATCATTCAATGACAATCTAATAAGAAGAAGAATTTGAAAGGGTTTTCCTTGCAATGGGTTTTGCCCTAGTCTTTGACCAATCCTAGTGTCTCTATGCGTGAATATTTTTCTTCTATTGTTCCTTTATGTTTCGCTGCATTGATGATGATGTTGTTCTTTCTGTATAATTGCATATGTTGTTGAATAATGTTGTAAATCTGAATAATGACATGAACCTATAGGGTGAATTTAATATGCAAAAATTGAAATGCAATTATCAAAGCAAAGAACAATATAGCCCTAAGAAAAAAACTAACATGGTATCAGAGTTGGGCTGAAGAAAAGTCATTGAAGATCACACCTATGATGACACCATTGATGGAAGCAAGAGAATATGAAGGAGACCTAAAAGAATACTAGGGTTTGAAGGTACCTCTAGGCAAATTTTGGTTATTAGGATTTGATGGATATTATGAGGATAGGGTTTGGGAGAAATTGTGGTTTACGGCAAAGATTTGAGATATGCAATTTAGAAACCCTAGCATGATTGATGTGAAGATGTTCAAGTACTTGTGACAGATTTGATGAAGCTCTAGATGGGATAGTCTCAATTAGGACTTGGTTATTGATGAAGTTGACGAATATATTGAAGGCAACAATGTCATATGGTCAATAAACACTCATATAACTCTTGAAGGTTGAGGGAGATGATCACCTCTCATTGAAGATAAGTACTTTTCAATTTATGGTGCTCCTTTATGTCTTTACTTTTGTTTAGATCTGATTGTTGTTTTGATTATTACTTATACTTCCTGAATGTATACTTGAGTATTTGCAGGCTTCTAATCTCTTGATGATTTGTGATAAGAGGATCCTTCTTGAGGATTGTTGTAGCCCCTAGAGACGGCCTTGACTTGCAAAAGACCAGTGCCTAGGACATCTTAAAATCAAAGGTTAAAAGTAGACAACTATAAGAATGCCTCTGACAGCATATGGAATAAGAGAATAATGGTTTTGGTGTTTGAAGAATGGAGAAGAACTTTGAGTCTGATTCCTGTGAATTACCCTATGCTGCAAGAGGGCTCAAGAGGCTAAATGGTTGGATGGCTTTCAAATGGGCCAAGTATGAAACAATGAGCAGAGGCTTTCAAATTATGTAGAGGTGTTGAGCAAGAACGAAGGAGGAATCCGCAAAATACAAGCTTAATATCCTTAAGAATCTGTCCCCCCGTGTAATATTCCCAATTAGCAATAGCTAATTGGAAATATTAATTTTGATTAATTTTGCCTTCTATAGTTAAATTATAAATAAAAGTGAGTTGAGGAGGGACATAACTCACTCTAAAAATAAAGTGCACTCCCTAGTAGACACAATGCTGTAACTTAAGTGAGCCAAGGGGGGCCAAGTGACCACGTAAAGAGGGAGCCCATGTAGACACATGGAGGGACTACGCAGGCCAAGTTGAGCAAGTGGCAAAAGGAGGCTACGTTGGAGGAGGTGGGCCTTAGGGTTTGAGAGAGGCCAATGCTATATAAAGAGGAAAAGCCTCCTCATTTTGGTCATTCGATATTTATGATATTGAGCTGGTCATTTCGACTTCTTGAGCACGCTGGTTGTTTAGCTAGTCTGCAGCACTGTTTAGTGCACCGAGTGTCTTCGTTCAGAGATCTCACCCTCAGCCCCGGGGGACTTCGAGTGCCTGCTCGGGTGAGGTAGTTCCATCAGTATTTTGCAGGAGGATTGGTGTTTAGTTTTTGTGGAGGAGCAGTGCATTCATAGACTGTGCAGTCTTGAGAGGGAGGACGCAGTCCATTTTTGGGGAGCTCCGGATTGGGTTCTTTTTGGAGGTTTCGAGCTGTGAGATTGAGCAAGGGACCAACCCTTGCTATTTGGAGGATTTTAGCAAAGTTTGGGGCAATATTTTGGTGGTTTCTATTCAGCCTCAGCACAGAGCCTTGGAGGATAGCGTAGATCCTCAAGGGGGTGATTTTCGGGGGTCGGTCATTTCAGAAATGCTTTCTAGGCTTTTCTGGGTTTGGTGAGTAGAGGCGGATTCCAGAGTTTCAGCGCATTCCGAGGAGGGGAACAGCCCCAAATCCTCATTTTGTTACAGCAGTAGCAGCTACACGGCAGTTTTCCAGCAGCTTGGACGCAGATCAGAGAGCAGCCATTTCCTTGCCATTCTGAGAGTATTTCTTCACTTGCCTTGAGCAAGTTTAGGTGCCATCACTCTGATCACCTATTGCAACCACTTATATTTCTCAGTATAATAAAATGGCTTAGCATTCTCTCTACATTTCTGGAGTATTTGTTACATGTTCTATATATGCTATTGTATGCTTGCACTACTGTTATTTTTCTCTCTCTGAGCATTACAGTTACTATACCACTTGGTGTGTTTTCCTCATACTCTTATACAGAGTCTGGAAAGGGCCAGGTAGCCTCCAGATCTCACCCTCTTTTCAAAGGTGAAATATCTGGTAAATGCCCTCCCAGTCCATCTCTGGTTGGAGTTTGCTTGTGTTTGAGAGATATCTCTGAAACGGGATATTACACCCCGTGAACTCAAAGGAAACGGATATAAGTGGAAAATGACTAACAATAGAGATTTGTGGAGCGTGAATTAAGGAAGCACAGCAAGTTTGATACATGAGCGTTATACATAAATGAATTCATGAATAAAAATGCATATTGTCGGCAGCTACATTACGCAAATCATCAAAGCAGCAGAACATTGAAAGATGATTACACATAAATAGGAGATTACTGATAAACAAAGAGAAACAGATACATACTACTCATTGCCCCATCTGGAATCCAAATAAACAGTGTTGTATCATATTAAGTTCAAAACAGCTCTACCAAATATGTATCTCAGAGCACAGGGAGCACAATTATACAGAACTACAGCAAAATTCTCCAAAATTCAGAACCTTTCATACATCTCTCAGCTTCCTACATATAGAGTTCCTATTGAGGGTTCACGATCAAATAATCCTTCATGATCGACTCACATGTGTGAAAATCAAAATATCCTAACAAACTAGCAGAGCGTGCATCAAGCAATCACTCCTGTAACAGAAAATCAAAACATAATCAGGTGGAATCGGAATTTCACCAACAAAACATCACTATCTAACAGTAAAAAGAAACAAAATTATGGGCCGCGTAGGCCAAATCCTGGAATCTTCCATGGGAATGGTGACGAGTGGTCGTGAACAGGTGGCCAGTCTAGTTTCCATCACTTGATTTCATCTGCTGTGGAAGGCCTCCACTCTCTAATTCTCATGATTTCCACTTACTGTTGCGGAACGGTCAGTTATGTTGTGCGTGCCTCACTCTTTAGCGGGGATTTCCTGGACCAACTGAATAATCATAGCTATGTTGTTCCACCAAAAACTCATGTTGTGCTTTAACTTGCAAAAACCGGAGACCGAATCTCAGAGAGGGTATGGATGGTTTGTGGTATTAGATGGGAGGGTGCAAAATCATTGTGGGCAGTTGGATGCGTGATATGGAGCGGAGATGAGGGGAGGATGGCGGCAGCGATAGTGGAGTCAGCGGGGCTCATTAACACTGAAAAGAGTGGAACAAAAGCTATGGAAGGGCTACTGATGACGTGGCAAGGAGGTGGGACCCAAACTCATATCGCATATCGCAAATCGGAGGTTTTACATATGAGCAGCAAAGGGTAAACGTTAAGAATTGCGATGTGCGAAGTGCGATGGGTGGAAGAGTGACATGGCAGGACGGAGGTGGGACTGCTCGCACATTGCAAATCGCAAGTGTTAGTTATGAGCAGCGGAAGGTAAGAGCTATATTTTGCAGGGGGCGGGGAATGGATGATGTGGCAAGGAGGTGGGACCCAAACTCATTGCATATCGCAAATCGAAGGTTTTACATATGAGCAGCGAAGGGTAAACATTAAGAATTGCGATGTGCGAAGTGCAACGGGCAGAGGAGTGACGTGGCAGGACGGAGGTGGGGTCGCCCGCACATCGCAAATCGCAAGGTTTATATGTGAGCGGCGGAGGGTAAATGATAAAATTTGCGGTGTGCGAAGTGCGATGGGCGGAGGAGTGATGTGGCAGGATGGAGGTGGGGTCGCCCGCACATTGCAGATTGCAATCGGAAGAGTTTAGTTATGAGGAGCGGGAGGTAAGTGTTATGATCTGCGGGGAGCGATGTGCGAGGAGCGAGGAATGGAAGGTGACGTGGCAGATGGATGGAGGTCCGACTTTATATCGCATTTCGAGGTTCAGGAGCGATCAGATATATGATATGCAAATGGAAATTGCGGAATGCCGATGTGATATAGGTAAGGAATTAAGTGCGATAAGTGATATTACATATATTATATGTAATATATAATACATGTAACAGTTTGTGGGATGCAGCAACTAACACACTTTGGATCATAATTCCTTGACCGCAACATTTTTCTCTTTTGATTGCAAGGCTTTCCGCCCAACCTGCACTTGAATAGCTTGGCCTTACCCTTAAACATTCACACCTCTGCCCTGTGATTTCCTTATAGGGACCACTTCTCCATGTTATGTGCGGTCATCTGGGGACAACGCGTTGTTCTAAGTGCATTGAAAACCTGCAGACCTGAATGCCTATGCTTTATTGGGCTCATGGAGTCACAAATGCATACTGTAAGCCTGAATTGAAACTACAACTGAGTTGTGCACTGCCAACTATATAAAATAGAAATCACTGTTGCACCTTGAAAATCTTGAATGCTGAAATTTGAACTACGCTGAAACTGGAAACCAAAACACACTTGAACTGAAAACTGCAAAGCAATCTAAAACTAAACTGGAAAGATGCTCATAGCACTGAGCTTATTTGCACACCTACCTACCCTAATCTGCTGGAATTACTGCTATTCTAAATGATACAATAATGCCAACTGCTCTAATAACTTTGTTCTTCCACTACTTTTCACCAAACTCGGGAACAAACTTGCTAATGGTATTGGATAGGAATTCTCAGTCTGATCTTCTTTGCAAGGAGCTTGGTAAACCTGAACAACAACAAAAATGTTGGAAAGGTATGGTGGCCTTGTGATGAATAATTTTTCAATATAGATAGCCACTGGATCAAGATACACTTGACCTATTTCTGAATATTCTGACCCAATCGATCCAACCTCACAACTTGGTACTGCACGTGTTTTCCATGTCTTCAAACAACTCGAAACATGCTTGCATTATATCTGATGAGTTAAGGCATAAAGGTAAAGAATCAAACTGGATCAATTCTTCTTTTGTTTTAAACTTTGTCTCTTTGTTCAGCAGGTTTACTTCCACATCAACTGCAACAATTTGCATTTCTTCAAGGGTTGCAGTGTCCCTTTCTCTTATTTGCAATGCCATCCCTAGATTAAAGGCATTTGGGTAGTGCCCGAGAGCTACTCCTGGGGGTGGCCTTGTATTAGTAGGCATTGAATAATACACTTTATTGAACCTGGTTGAGAAATATTGTGCTGTCTCCCAGGCTGTCTTTTTAAATGTCCATACTCTTCTATGATAAGAAAGACATTTCCCATGATTACCCATCGACCTAAGAAAACTTGCATGAATTGATGAAAATTGCTCATGCTATCAGCTGGAAGATTCTCAAACCAATTTTTTACTTTACCTTGCCATGGTAGGACAAACATCCTGATACATACATCATCTTCTTCCTTTACTGATGATTGCAATACACTGACTAAAGGATCATGGAAAACATGCAACATAAAATCTTCTAGAAGATTTGTAACAGGAAAACGAACCTCATTCCAAACTGTTGTTTTGCTTGTGTGTTGAAAGTGGTTCTCTTCAAACCACAAGGGAACCAATTGTCTTTCCTCACTATCCACGGTAGTCAAGCGATATGAGTGTTTTTAATCTTTCTCTTTGTCAGACGGAAGCTTGCAAGGGAGCTGCAAACTCTCGTTAATTCCAGGTGGAGGAACATGATTTGTAACAATCTGTTGTACTACTTCGTTAACATCCAAGAAAGAAAATAATGATTGAGAACTCTTATGATTTTCTTCAAGGGCTGTAAATTGAGATAAGGTGCAACCTGAAAGAGAATTAGAGGGATAGTCCTCATCATGCAACTCTGATTGGTCTTTAATCTCTGAAGGAAACACTACTTGTTGAGGTTGTTCTTGTGGATCTAGGCCATTATGCTTTGCTGCCTCTAATTCTGGGTCACCAGACTACTGTTGATTTTTAGTGTTGTCCTCTAGGAAACACTCCATCTCTTCCCCTTCTTCATGGAGGGTAAGTTCTCCTCCCTCTTCTTCAGAATAAGCTAGGAACTGGTTTGCTACATTTGGTCCAATAACCACCATGGGTCGTTCTTCTTGGAGATTAAAGGGTGTGGGTCCTTTTTCTGTAATGGCTTCTTTGAACTGCTCTTTAGGAGGGTCGGGCGGTTGCTGTGAAAATTCTACTGCAGTGTATTGGTTTATTTCCTCCTACTTGATTTAATTTATACAAGTTATTTCCAGAAATTAGATTCAAAAAATACCGAAAATAAACACAACTACAGCCTACACATGCAGATCATTAACTGAATAATTCACTCATGCAACAAAGTGACACATAGATTTTTGAACATAAGTCCCCAGAAAAACCCAAAGCGGGAAAACCGGTTTAGCAGATATGAGGGCTTATTATTAAGTAGTTCTTAGTACAACAAATCTGGGTTCCAACCTTGGAAAACCCGAAAGAGAATAAAAGATATCAAATATGCAGCTAACCTGAAGATCTCGTGCCAAATATCTGACTGATCCACACCCTCAGACAGGATTTACAGGACTCAGCCCAAATCTGACCCTAGAAACCCTCACCGCTACTTCTGAAGCCCCAATGTTGCCCTAGAGGGACTGCATCAGCCTCTACATGGCTCTAGGAGGGCTTGCATCACCCTAGGAGGGTCTACGCTACCGCTGCACTGTCTCTTCTTGGCCAGTGTCAGCCTAGCGTGGCCCTAGTTGCCTCTGCGCTGTCCTTGTGGCTGCTCCTCTTGCCTCTTGTTGTCTCTTGGCCCTGGAATCAGAACATTCCCTTGGCCAATACTACCCCTCACTGCAGGTTATTCCACTGGAAATTCTTAGCAAACACGCCCTAGAATTCCAGATCTATTCCTCAGTTCTACAGAAATTGTGTATTTTCAACTGACCCTCAAGCCTTTCTCTTATACTTTTCGTTGAACCCTTCAACAGCCAAAATTAAATCATCCATCAACGGCTGAGATTAAAAGACTACTTGATTCATGTGACTTAAGACAATTTCAGCACATGTGTTAATTATTTCACTTTAATTATTTTATTTTCCTAAGTTAGACTTAGGAAATCCATTAAAAATAATTAATTATTTGAATAACTTAAACACAACTTGAAATTTCTCAAATCCATTTCTGGGTCTTGTAGATCAAGTGTACTCTAGTCCCTCCACAAAATTTGGGACCTAGAGCATAAACACAAAATCTCAACACTCCCTCTTAGCATCAGAAATGTGCTCTAGCAATACATCACACCATGTATTACAAGATCTTGAGTACTTGGTTTGTGTTGTTGATGCTTGGCTTGCTGCCCTCCATCCACTGCATTGCTGCTCACTGTACTGCTACCCATGCCACTGCCACATCTGTACTGCAGCTCCCTCTCAAATTGCTGCGTCATGCTGCCCATAGCACTGCCACTGCTAACTGTTGCACTGCGACTCAATTGCTGAGAAGTAAGCAACTGAAAGATTCTGCCCAACTGTTTGACAGACAATTCAAGTTGCCCTCCACCACTGAAGTTCCCTGGATGCTGAATCACGTTGTCCCCTAGAGACATTGTCATGCTACAACACTGCACTACGTGAGCCTAACTTCTCTGCGCTGCTGAAGTCCCATCAGCCTCTCTGTGTTGCTGCCTCCACGCTGTTGTTGCCTCTGCATCACGCTTCTCCCTCTTCAGCTCTTCAACTCCCTCTTTCTCTTCAATGTGGTTATCTGCAACCATCTCCCCACTCATCTCGCTATCGTCTTAAGGCTCTCGTAGCTCGTATGTGATCCAAGAGTAGGGCTGACTCAAGGATCCCGCCACAAATATGGATACTTTATATATCCATGTCACACCACCTCTTCCCTCGAGGTACATGAGCACTCATGGTTGCATCGTCATCAGAGCCATCTTCATTTGCTGCTGTAGCCTTGGAATCAGAAGCTCCTTTATCCTCCTTCTTAAGACAACTGCTGGCGAAGTGACCAAGATCACCACAATTAAAGCACCGGACCTTGGAGAGGTCCTTCTTCTTCCCTTGCTTCTTTTCCCTTAATGCAAGGGTTGCATCCTCCTCCTCTTCTTTCTTAACTTTGGTTGATTAGCTTCCTCCACTGAAAGACTGTTTCTTAGTGATCCTCCTGATCTCCTCTTGGCGGAGAATAGCCCACATATCTGCCCATGATGGTAACGTTGCCCTTCCCAGAATGCTCTGGACAAACGTTTCCCATTCTTCAGAGACAACATTTAGGGTCGTCCTCACTAGGAGCCCTTCATCTAAAGTAGCACCCATGCCAATCAGCTGGTCACGGATAGCTTGAAGTCTGAAGAGAAATGGATCTATCTCTTCGCCCTTCACCATTTAGAACATCTTATTCTCAAGAAGCATTCTTCTTTGCACAGAGCCTCCTTGGTACATCACTTCCAAAGCTGACCACATGTCATGTGTTGTATTCTTACCAGTAACATGAGGAATCACATGGTCCTTAACTTCGTCTATGATTAACCTCTTCGTCCGTGTTTGATTCTCTTCATACTTCTTGAGTGGATCTGCATCGGTTGGTACAGCAAGTGTCTTCTTTGCATGATCTTTGAGACCATACTCATCCAGAACTGAGAGGATTCTGGTCTTCCAGATAACATAGTTGGACATGCCATCCAATCTATCTTGATCCCTCAGTCCATATCGAGCCATCTTTGCTCAGATCTGAAGAAAACAGTACTTCTCCCTCTGGATTTGGGTTTCCTGATGGCCAGAAACCCTCCAGTAACTGCTTCTTTCTGCAAACTGTCTTCCTTTCTGGAAATCTTCCACCAAAACTCAAACGAACAGTATTCTTCGATCCTCCTGATCAAGTTTCAGATCTGTTTGCCTCAGATCTGATGAATGACTGTCTTCCTGCCGCCTTTGTTGCCTTAGGCACAATTCTACACCTACATAATCTCTACCCCACTAGCACTGCTGAAGATCTGAAGCACTGCTTCCGGATCTTGTCAAAATTCTTCTGAAACAAGAGAAGTGACTGGACAGCGTCCTCCTGGCTAGCCCAGCACAGTCCCAGCACTGCGCAGAAGTGGACTGCGTAACCCCAGACTGGGGACGCAATCCTTACACTGCCCTGGGAAGGGTCTGCGTAAGCCTAGAGGCCTTTTGCAGCTTCGGCGCTGTCTCCTAGATCTGCTTTCCCTTGCTATCAAGATGCCCTTTCCGAATCCACTGCTTCTTCTGCCACCCTACAGAAAAAATATTTCTTCAGCTGATTGCTGGAGATTCAGACTGATCTGCTATCGCTCGGATACCATGTGAAAATTCTACTGCAATGTATTGGTTTATTTCCTCCAACTTGATTTAATTTATACAAGGTATTTCCAGAAATTAGATTCAGAAAATACTGAAAATAAACACAACTACAGCGTACGCATGCAGATCATTTACTGAATAATTCACTCATGCAACAAAGTGACACATGGATTTTTAGACATAAGTCCCCGGAAAAACCCAAAGCAGGAAAACTGATTCAACAGATATAAGGGTTTATTATTAAGTAGTTCTGAATACAGCAAATCTGGGTTCCAACCTTGGAAAACCCGACAAAGAAAAAAAGATACCAAATCTGCAGCTAACCGGAAGATCTAGTGCCAAATATCTTACTGATCCACACCCTCAAACGGGATTTACAAGACTCAGCCCGGATCTGACCCTAGAAACCCTCAGCGCTGCTTATGAAGCCCCAGCGTTGCCCTGGAGGGACTGCGTGGCTCTAGGAGGGCCTGCGTCAACCTAGGAGGGTCTACGTTGCCCCTGCAATGTCTCTTCTTGGCCAGCGTCAGCCCAGCGTGGCCCTAGCTACCTTTGCGCTGTCCCTACTACTTTGCATGGCTCTGAAGCCTCTTTGTGTTGTCCTTGTGACTGCTTCTCTTGCCTCTTGTTGTCTCTTGGCCCTGGAATCAGAACATTCCCTTGGCCAATACTACCCCTCACTACAAGTTATTCCACAGGAAATTCTTAGCAAACCCGCCCTAGAATTCCAGATCTATTCCTCAATTCTACAGAAATTGTGTGTTTTCAACTAACCCTCGAGCCTTTCTCTTATACTTTTCATTGAACCCTTCAACGGCCAAGATTAAATCATCCATCAACAGTTGAGATTAAAAGACTGTTTGATCCATGTGACTTAAGACAATTTCAGCACGTGTTAATTAATTCACTTCAATTATTTTATTTTCCTAAGTTAGACTTAGGAAATCCATTAAAAACAATTAATTATTTGAATAACTTGAACACAACTTGAAATTTATCAAATCCATTTTTGGGTCTTGTAGATCAAGTGTACTCTAGTCCCTCCACAAAATTTGGGACCTATAGCACAACTGATGCTACCCCAAATACACAAAATCTCAACAGTTTCAAGGGTATAGCTGTAGAGTTCTCATTTTTGGGAGGATGTTAGGTCCCTATATTACCAGTATAGTCCCTTATTGTTATTAGTGTAACCCCTTTATTGTTATTATTGTACCCTTGTAACCCCCATTTTGTTATTATTGTGCCCTTAAATTATTATTGTTAGGTCGGCTAGGATTACATTGTGGCCCACTAGGATTACATTATGGCCCCATGGACTCCCATATACAGAAAGAAGGTTTTGTAAATTGTATCATCCAAGAATTGTTCATTTATGTAATGTATTGGAGGTTGCCTCCTCGAAGTGGCTTATTTCTAAGGCGTTGATATCTCTTTTCTTCTATTTTTTGGAGCTAGTTTCACAACATTTGATATCGAGCTATACAAAGAAGGGTTTCTTGCTCCAAACGAGGTCATCGTGTCATCGAGGCATTTTAGCTATAACTTTTTTTCTACGAAGTCAGGGTCAAATTTTAGGTGCAAGCCGAATCTCGAGGAAGATCGTCTAAACAAACTTTCGTAGCTTGGTTCGCAATATTTTCGGAGATATGATCTCAGAAGTTAGGTCTTTTTTCGTGCTCCTAAATAGGTCATCGTGCATTTTCGCTTATAATTTGTTCTCTACGAAGGTTCAGAATCTGAAATTCATATGGTGAGAAGCTGAAATCCTGAGGAAATTCGTCAAAAAATTTCAGAGCTTGGTTCGCAATATTTTTGGAGATATGATCTGTGGAAGGTAGTGCTTTTTCAGGCTCATGAATTTCATCTCAAAGAGGTGATCGTGGGAAAATTTCAATAACTCTCTCTCTGGGCAGTGGATTTGAGTGCCGTAAAAAGTGGTCACAAGTACACGGACTATAGTTTCTTGGCTATCAATTTCAGAGACAAAGGATGAAACAGTGACACGTGGCAAGTCCTACAAGTTTTCTCTACTGAACCAGTCCAGAATTAGGTCATTGTGGGAGATTGGACACAACTTTGTCTTGGGGAATCCAAATCAGGTCAGACCTATGGCATTCAAAAGAGAATTCAGAGGGCTACTTCAGTGCTGAATTTCAGATATTGAAGATCCACAATCACAGAGATAATCCAATTTCGATATTAAGCTCCTTAAAAGAAAGAAAAATTTGTGTATTTTTTTTCCGAATTGTATAAGTCTTGTTTGAAAAATCAATTTGAATTGATTCGAAGGGCATATTGTAGAATAGATATCAGTATTGGGTTCTAAAAAATGCCCCGTAAAAATAATTGAACACCCATTAAGCCTTCATAAGGCTCTACTATGACTCATGAAGATGAAGAATTGCAACTTGATCTATCAAAATTACAAGAGCAAGTGCACTAAATTTCGCTCTCGCAAAGAGAAGCAAAAAATGAAATGGAAGTTTTGAAGAAAGGCGTGGAAGCAAAGATGGATGGTGTGAAGAATAATGTGGATGGTTTGAAGAAATACTTGGAATCTAAGATAGATGACATGGAATCTAAAATGGAAAACATGAAGAATGATCCAATGTTGCAGGAAACATCCCCCCCCCCCCCGCGGCTCCAAGCCCCGAAACGCGTCCTGTACGGATCCGTACGGGATCCGCACCCCGAACCGCGGATCCGAATTTTGGAAACGCGGTTCGCAAAAAAAATTGCGATTCCTGGAAAATCCGGATCCGTACGTCCGGATCCGCGTTTCCGTATAGCGGATCCGCGGATCGTACGACGGATCGCCAAACGGAAGCGCCGCGATTCCTGTACGGATCCGACTAATGTAGGTCAGAAAAACAAATTTTTTGATTTTTTAGTTTTTGTCTTTGGTTGGGTTAGTAGGTGAGTTAGTGCTGAGTTAGGGATAGGATGAAAAAAATATAAGCTCTCTTTACCTCCTTAGATGTCACTTAGATGTTTCTTAGATGCTCCCTCATGGTAATGTTAAATTCTTAAAGCAAAAGGATGAAAATGCCTTTTACTTAAATTTTTAACATTACCATGAAATGACTCAGGGTGTTTGAGAGTGGTTCCAACCTGATCGGACTTCATATGGAGAAAATAGAATTTCATATCCTATTGAAAATTCAGCAGACTTAACAGTTTTCAAGAATTCAGGATCAATGGTATGGTGGCATGTCATTAGATTATATCATGTATGAGGTATGTGATTAGCATTTAATCAAGAGCACCAAGCCCTATATGTACCCTAGTGTTGGTGGTGTTAATTGTTGAACTCCTTTGTAATGTCGTTAGCAAAAAATTACATTTCAATCAAGTCAAAATAATCGATCAAGCATGTTAAGTTCTTTCTACCATATTTTAAGGCTAGCATTAGGTAGTTTGATCAAAATTGGGCAATTTTGACTAATGTCCCTAGATAATCGAGATAGAGGCAAAGGCTAGACAAGAGGAGAAGGATCTAGATTATAGATGGTTGATGCTCAAATAATTAATCATTAATGTACAATGGATGTCATATCTATCTTGATTTATGTAAAAATATGCATGCTTCCATATCTTCTACAATTAATTTGGTATTTTGGATATTTTTTTAATATAAATGCAAAAAAATAAAAATAAAAAAAAATATATATTGTAGACGCTTCCGAGACGCTTCGCTTCCTAGATTTTTTGGAAATGACGCTTCCGCGTCCCCGCTTCGTCCGGCAAGTGCAACGTTGGGACAAATCTAAAAGCGGACATAGAAGGTTTGACAAAGTTGATACAGAAAATGTGTCCTAATGGTGAAAAGATAGTAGAGTAAATGCATGATGAGAACAAAATAAATGTTAATCGTGATTTCATAAACTCTAATGTTAGTGGGAAGAACCACCATATTCCAAAAATGGATATGAGGAAGTTTGGTGGAAAGGATCCTGTAACATGGATACTATAGATGGAGCAATATTTTGATCTCAATAATGTGCAAAACACACAAAATTTATGCATTGCAACTTTACATTTAGAACAAAATACATTTGTATGGTATTGATGGCTTTTCTCCCGTAAAAAGATTGTCACTTGGTCAATTTTTACGGAGGAAATGATAGCACATTATGAGGATACAAGGAGAAACACCTTCTTTGGCCAATTGATAAATCTCAAACAAAAGGGTTTAGTGGTGGAGAACATTGGGGACTTCCAAAAATTGAATATAAGGGTAGCTGATAATCCAGAGGAACACAAGATTGATGTATTCATAGGGACTTTAAAGGATAACATCCAACATGAGGTTCACATTTGGGAACCCGATTCATTGGAGAAGGCATTCAGGTTGGCAAGAAAAAATGAATGTAAAATTATGGTGACAAGGAAGCCTACCACTCACTTCTATAAAGAAGAGTGTTTCTACGCCTAGATTTCACAACCTACAAGGTTGACACCACAAAAATTTGAAGAAAAAAGAGCAAAAGGGCTTTGCTATAGTTGTGATAGAAAATACACTAAAGGTCATAAGTGTGCTTAGAAGAAATTATTTTACATAAATTGTGAAGAAGAAGAAGAAGAAAATGAACAAGAAGAGGATATACATCAGGAACCAGCCCTAGAAGAGGAAGAAATGAATCCGACCATATCGTGTAATGCACTGGTAGGCATTACCACTCCTCAAACTCTCAAGATAGAAGGACATATCAAGAAGAAAAAGGTAATAGTGTTGATTGATTCAGGTAGCACCCATAATTTTATTCATTGCAAGGTAGCCAAGGAATTAAATTGTTTCCTATACCCAGCACCAGAATGTCAAGTGATGGTGGCAAATGGAGGAACTATAAATTGCTCTGGAAAATGCCATAATATCACGCTAACCATGGGGGAATATGTATTGACTAGTCCAATGCTTTCCATTCCTATGGGAGGTGTTGATGTTGTACTAGGAGTACAATGGTTACAATCTTTGGGGACGGTAGCTTTTAATTTTCAAGAACTTTTCTTGAAATTTTTTTCAGAAGGAAAGGAAGTTGAATTACGGGGTATTGCGAGGAAGCCAGGAAGGATAATAAGCTCTAATGTCATGACAAAGCTTCTAAAGAAAGAACAGCGAGGCATAATTGCACAATTATGCTCACTAGAAGTTCCAACATCAAAATCATCTATTTCTGCAGATCTCCAACAAGTCTTGGACAATCATTCCAAGGTGTTTGAAACTCCCAAAGGACTCCCACCTATTCGTGATCATGATCATACTATTCATTTGATTCCAGGAAGTGTTCCTCCAAACATCGGGCCTTATAGATATCCTTACTTCCAAAAGAACGAAATTGAACGTATGATTGCAGAAATGTTAGAGGCGGGTATAATTCAACCTAGTCAAAGTTCTTTCTCTGCTCCTGTAGTATTGGTACACAAGAAGGATGGATCATGGCGAATGTGTCCGGATTATAGAGAGCTCAATAAGCTCACCATTAAAGATAAATTTCCCATTCCTGTGATTGATGAATTATTGGATGAATTACATGGAGCAATTTATTTTACCAAGTTGGATCTTAGTTCAGGATATCATCAAATTAGAATGAAGACTAAAGATATTCAGAAAACAACATTTTGAACTCATGAGCATCATTATGATTTTTTGGTCATGCCCTTTGGCCTTACCAATGCACCTTCTACATTTCAAGGGTTGATGAATTCCATTTTCAAACCCTTCCTTAGAAAATTTGTGCTAGTATTTTTTGATGATATACTAATCTACAGCAGGTCTTGGAAGGATCATGTTGAACATGTTGACAGGGTGCTCAAACTATTGCGGGAGAAACAATTATATGCAAAAGCATCCAAATGTTTCTTTGGAGTACAAGAGGTGGAATATCTGGGTCATATTATATCTCACGAGGGTGTTAAAGTAGACCCTAACAAAATTAAAGCCATTAAGAAATGGAAAGTCCCCACGACCATAAAGCAGTTGCGAGGATTTCTCGGGTTAACAGGGTATTATCGCAAGTTTGTTAAGAATTATGGGAGAATAGCAGCACCTCTAACAACATTATTGAAGAAAGATGCACTTTCATGGACTCCTGAAGCAACTAAGGCCTTTGAACATCTTAAAGAGGCAATGTGCCTAGCACCGGTCTTAGCTACGCCAGACTTCACAAAAACCTTTATTGTGAAATGTGATGCCTCAGGAAATGGAATTGGTGTTGTTTTAATGCAGGAAGAAAGACCCATTTCTTTTGAAAGTCGTCCAATCAAAGGAAAGTATTTACAGAAACCTATTTATGAGAAGGAAATGTTAGCAATACTGCATGCACTAAAGAAATGGCGAACTTACCTAATGGGAAGACACTTGAAGGTAAAAACTGATCATGATAGTCTTAAACATTTTTTGGAACAAAGACTATCTTCAGAAGAGCAGCAAAAATGGGTCACAAAGATGTTGGGTTATGACTTTGAAATAATCTACAAAAAAGGAAAGCTTAATTTTGTTGCAGATGCACTCTCAAGAAAGAATGAAGAGGTGGAAGCATTGCCTTGTGCCATTTCTATTATCCAACCAGATTGGATAACCGAAGCAAGAGATGAATGGAAGAAGGACAAAGATGTATGGGCACTCATTCAAAAGTTGCAGCAAGATCCTAGTACATCTAATACATTTAGTTGGAAAAATGATTCCTTATGGTACAAAGATCGCTTATATCTTTGTAAAAATTCCCAACTAAAACAAAATATTCTTCTGGAATTGCACACTTCTCCTTTAGGAGGACACTCAGGATTTTTAAAAACTTACCATAGGGTGAAGAAAGAATTTTTTTGGGATGGCCTTAAATCTGATATTCAAAAGTTTGTAGCGGAATGTTTGGTTTGCCAGCAGAATAAAGTGGAAACAATTAAGACCCCGGGACTTCTACAACCTTTATCCATTCCAAGTCAACGTTGGGAGGAGATTTCAATGGATTTTATGACAGGTTTACCTAAGTCCGAAGGAAAGAGTGTCATCATGGTGGTAGTTGATAGACTTACCAAGTATGCACACTTTTGTGCATTATCTCATCCATTTAAAGCAAGTACAGTTGCTACTACATTTATGGATAGAATTCAAAAGCTACATGGAAGCCCAAGGTTATTGTGAATGACAGAGATCCCATTTTTACTGGAAATTTTTGGACGGAGTTATTTTCTTGTTTGGGTACTCAATTAGCTCATAGCTCATCTTATCATCCTCAATCTGATGGTCAAACTGAGATAGTAAATAAATGTTTGGAAGGATATCTCCGTTGTTTTGTATCTGATAAACAAACACAATGGGTCAAGTGGTTACCTCTTGCTGAATGGTGGTATAACACTTCCTTCCATACTGCAGCAAAAATGACCCCATTTATGGCACTTTATGGATATCATCCACCATCTATCACATCATCTTTAAGGGAAAATTTGAAGGTTCAAGTAGTGGAAGATCACATCAAGCATCAGCAAGAAGTTCTCCAACTCTTAAAGGATAACCTAAATTTGGCACAAAATCGAATGAAACAACAGGCATATCAACATCGCAGCGAGAGAAGTTTTGATGTAGGAGATTGGGTATTTTTACGGCTACAACCATACAAACAAATGTCCCTCAAGCAAGCTAAGAAGGATAATAAATTATCACCAAAGTACTATGGTCCTTACAAGGTGTTGCAAAAGATTGGTACTATGGCATGCAAATTGGAGCTTCCTACTTCTTCGCGAGTACATCCAGTTTTCCATGTTTCATGCTTAAAGAAGGTTATAGGTGAAAATCTTCCAGTTCAAACAATATTGCCAGAACTTGATGAGGAAGGAAAATTCATATTGGAACATGAAGCGGTCATGGAAACAAGAACTCGACAGCTACGGAATCGATCAATTTCAGAGTATCTCATCAAGTGGAAGAACTTACCCACTGAAGATTCTACATGGGAGGATGAGAATTTTATACAGAAGCACCCGGAGCTACTCAAGTGTTGAGGACAACACTTTTTTTTAAGGAGAGGGGCATGTTAGGTCCCTATATCACTAGTATAGCCCCTTATTATTGTTAGTGTAAACCCCTTATTGTTATTATTGTACCCTTGTAACCCCCATTTTGGTATTATTGTGCCCTTAAATTATTATTGTTAGGTCGGCTAGGATTACATTGTGGCCCACTAGGATTACATTATGGCCACATGGACTCCTATATATAGAAAGGAGGTTTTGTAAATTGTATCATCCAAAAATTGTTCATTCATGTAATGTATTGGAGGTTGCCCCCTCGAAGTGGCTTATTTCTAAGGCGTTGATATCTCTTTTCTTCTATTTTTGGAGCTGGTTTCACAACATTGGATCAGCTTTTTGCTTTGTGAAAGTGGATGTAGTGGCCTCATGAGGGGCTGACTCTTCTAAGGGCTTCTTCCCTTCACTAGCAGGACCAGAAGGGGTTTGTTCTCTTGATATTAACCCTTCATTTTGTTCTTGCCCTCGGGTTCTCTTTTTGAAGGCCTTGAGGTCATACTTCTTATGGACTTGAGCCTACATGAAATCCACGAACTTTCTGCAGTAATTGTCGATATCTTTATCTTCTGGAAGGATTTCCTTCTCTTCTTGCTCCCCTTGTAGGATGAGTTCACCCTCCTCATCATTAGAGTAAGCGAGGAATTGATTCTCTTGGTTTTCCGTGAAATCTTCAGCTTGTTCCTCCAACTCTCCTTCCCAGTATAGAGGAGGTTGAATGTGGTCTTGTTGTTCCTTCTTATCCCATCGCAACAACTATAGCGAGGGCTTCCGATACTAAGGATTAAACCCTCGGTTAGGAATCATTTGGTTGGGACGAGGAGGGGAATTTTGAGCCTCCAATTCAAGCTTAATCAGCTTGTTTGAAAGGTTCTTGATTAACTTATTCATTTCTTCAATTCTACACTCTTGTGATTCCCTTCCCAGATTTGAAGTAGAAGCCTCCTCCCTGTTTTTTCTTCTGGCTTCATGCTCCGTCTTCCCCTTGAATTTACCAGTAGAAGAAAAGTTTGCTTCTACCTCCAATGCATCGATCTGACTCTGATCCAGAGATGTGGATTTCTTTCTCTTAGGGTGAACCCAAACTTCAGTTCAAAAGCTCCTGCGAAGACCACCTTAGCAATTGCCTGGGGAGGCTTTATTTCAGCAAGAATATTATTATAGAGCTTATTGAACCCCTTTATGAATTCTGTTACATTCTCATTGTGTCTCTTCTTGAGAGCATTGAACTCTGTGAGAACGTATCCATGGTCCCTCTTTTCTCCCCATTTCAATGTGAAGAAATTTTCCATTTCTTCCCAAGTGTGGACTGTGTTGTTGGCTAGAGACTTGAACCATTTTCGGGCTTCTCCCTCCAAGGATTGGACGAAAAGCCTTAATAGCACATCTAAGTGCTCTACATTCACATTCTCAGCGAAGGCGCAGAAGGTTTCAATATGTATTTGCGCAAAAGCATTATCTTCCCCGGTGAACCGAGGCAACCGCTCTAGATAGTCTTGCAGCATATTATTTAAAGGTTGGGGGAGGACCAAGGGGGCATACTTGTTGAAAAGGAAACTCGGCACAGCCATCTAATTAAGAGGTGGGTGTAGATGGTGGATCTGAATCTAGTGTGAGGCCTAGTGAAAGCCAGGATTACTTCTGATTAGGACTATTTTACAGTGGAGTCGCCAAGGTGAGGAATACACAACTCACAACCCTTCGTGCTCACCTATCTGAAGGGTGGAATTTATGTCGTCTCCCAGGGAAAAGATTTCTTCATTCGTATCCCCTGCAACGACGCCAAAAAGATGTTGTAGCCCCTAGAGATAGGCTTGAGTTGCAAAAGACCAGTGCCTAGGACATCTTAAAATCAGAGGTTAAAACTAGATAACTATAAGAATGCCTCTGACAAAATATGGAATAAGAGAATAATGGTTTTGGTGGTTCAAGAATGGAGAAGACCTTTGAGTCTGATTCCTGTGAATTGCCCTATGCTGCAAGAGGGCTCAAGAGGCTGAATGGTTGGATGGCTTTCAAATGGGCCAAGTATGTAGAGGAAGAACGGAGGAGGAATCCGCAAAAGACAGGCTTAATATCCTTAAGAATTTGTCACCCGTGAACTCAAAGGAAACAGATGTAAGTGGAAAATGACTAACAATAGAGATTTGTGGAGCGCGAATTAAGGAAGTGCAGCCAGTTTGATACATGAGCGTTATACATAAACGAATTCATGAATAAAAATGCATATTGCCGGCAGCTACATTACACAAATCATCAAAGCAGCAAAACATTGAAAGATGATTACACATAAACAAGAGATTACTGATAAACAAAGAGAAACAGATACATACTACTCATTGCCCTATCTGAAATCCAAATAAACAACATTGTATCATATTAAGTTCAAAACAACTCTCCCAAATATGTATCTCAGAGCACAAGGAGCACAATTATACAGAACTACAGCAAAATTCTCCAAAATTCAGAACCTTTCATACATCTCTCAACTTCCTACATATAGAGTACCTATTGAGGGTTCACGATCGAATAATCCTTCATGATCGACCAACATGTGTGAAAGTCAAAATATCCTAACAAACTAGCAGAGTGTGCATCAAGCAATCACTCCTGTAACAAAAAATCAAAACAAAATCAGGTGGAATCGAGATTTCACTAGCAAAACATCACTATCTAATAGTAAAAAGAAACAAAATTATGGGTCGCGTAGGCCAAATCCTGGAATCTTCCATGGGAACAGTGAGGAGTGGTCATGAACAGGTGACCAGTATGGTTTCCACCACTTGATTTCATCTGCTATGGAAGGCCTCCACTCTATAATTCTCATGATTTCCACTTACCGTTGCGGAACGGTCGATTGTGTTGTGCGTGCCTCGCTCTTTAGCGGGGATTTCTTGGACCAACTGAATAACCATAGTTGTGTTGTTCCACTAAAAACTCATGTTGTACTTTAACTTGCAAAAACCAGAGACCAAATCTCGGAGGGGGGTATGGATGGTTTGTGGTATTGGATCGGAGGGTGCGAAATCACTGTGGGGCATTGGATGCGTGATATGGAGCGGAGATGAGGGGAGGATGGCGGAAGCGATAGTGGAGTCAGCAAGGCTCATTAACACTGAAAAGAGCGGAACAAAAGTTGTGGAAGGGCTATTGATGACATGGCAAGGAGGTGGGACCCAAACTTATATCGCATATCGCAGATCAAAGGTTTTACATATGAGCAGCGAAGGGTAAACGTTAAGAATTGCGATGTGCGAAGTGCGATGGGTGGAAGAGTGACGTGGCAGGACGGAGGTGGGGCCGCTCACACATTGCAGATCGCAAGTTTTAGTTATGACCAGCGGAAGGTAAGAGCTATATTCTACGGGAAGCAATGTGCGGGGAGCGGGGAATGGATGACGTGGCAAGGAGGTGGGACCCAAACTCATATTGAATATCGCAGATCAGAGGTTTTACATATGAGCAGCAAAGGGTAAACGTTAAGAATTGCGATGTACGAAGTGCGATGGGCGAAGGAGTGATGTGCCAGGACAGAGGTGGGGCCGCCCGCACATCGCAAATCGCAAGGTTTATATATGAGCGGCGAAGGGTAAATGCTATAATTTGCGGTGTGCGAAGTGCGATGGGTAGAGGAGTGATAGGCAAGACGGCGGTGGGGCCGCCCACACATCGCAGATCGCAATCGAAAGAGTTTAGTTATGAGGAGCGGGAGGTAAGTGTTATGATCTGCGAGGAGTGATGTGCGAGGAGCCGAAAATGGAAGGTGACGTGGCGGATGGATGGCGGTCCCACTTTATATAGCATTTCGGGGTTCGGGAGCGATCAAATATATGATATGCAAATGGAAATTACGGAATGTCGATGCGATATAGGTAAGGAGTTAAGTGCAGTAAGTGATATTACATATATTATATGTAATATATAATACATGTAACGATTTGTGGGATGCGGCAATTAACACACTTTGGATCATAATTCCTTGATTGCAACACTTTTCTCT
Organism: Pinus albicaulis; assembly: GCA_034641835.2. Lineage (NCBI taxonomy): Eukaryota > Viridiplantae > Streptophyta > Pinopsida > Pinales > Pinaceae > Pinus > Pinus albicaulis. The sequence goes on along the minus strand of CM076569.1, from coordinate 649,758,075 downwards.
TTTGACTGCGGGGCTTTCCGCCCAACCTGCGCTTGAATAGCTTGGCCTTACCCTTAAACATTCACGCCTCTGCCCTGTGATTTCCTTATAGGGACCACTTCTCCATGTTATGTGTGGTCACAAGCCAACAAGGATCATGGCTAGTGCAAGAAGAGAAGAACTGGCGTTGGAAAAGGTAAAGAGGCACTTGACGAAAAGTTGACAAAGTGCTCCAGCTGCCTATGTAAAATAAGAAGGTGCACAGGTATTTGAACACTCAAAGTATGTATGTTGCTTTATTTCAATGTTATAATTGCAATATAGGATGGCAAGGTAAGCCCTGTATGATGGGAATGTCACCTTCACAAATGGCTCATGCATATGAAAATTTGATTCATGATACTCATGATGGGATGGTGTACTTGGTAGTGAAGAAGTATCTTACATTCTAGTCATGGTAAAGCTACATAGAAACATTGATTTTTGATATTTGGCAAGCATATTTCATACTAGACATGATGGATTTTATGATCCCGTAAAGAAGGCTAGCACATTGATTCTTATATATGGTAGCCTAATACTATTGATATTGTTTGTGATAAGCATGATAACCATAATGATGGAAGTGTAGCAATAAGATTATTGCTAAAGATCTACTTGATGACCTTGGATTAGTAATTATGGCATATGGTAAAATTAGATGCCCTGATTTGATGATTGAATGAATGTAAAAGAAATGATGAAGTGATTATCATCCTTAAAATATGATGAACCACTTGACAGTTGCCCTAATTATATGACTCTTAAATTTTGATGAAAATTTGATGTCATGTTCATATGTGATGATGCTAACGTCTTATGACCATGATAGATAGATGTTTTAGAACCTGATATAGTTTGATTTTATGATCTAACAGTTCTACTGATGCATGACAATTTTATAGACAGGTTGAAGACTTCAATAATAATGGTTGACGACACTGCTCATTAAGAGGGAGAAACTCTTCATAAGATCCCTACACCTATTGTCATTTGCATTAAATGTGTAGAAAATTCTTTATGATTTCTGGACATGAATAGTCAAGTATATGATATTGTTGGTCTCCAGCAAGTTCTGGTCTAAGAAGAGAAGGGTTTTCCTTAGTCTAAGCCCCAACCGCACGGAAGCAAGCTTAAGGGTGCAGTTGTAGCCTCTCAACTGCACAAAAGAAAGCCTATAGGTGCGGTTATGCCTATAGGTCACAAATCTGAAGCTTTATGCATAAAATCACGAATGCACCAGTAGTATGACAGTCCTACAGATATGGAGTAGACATCAAAAATTTCTTTGAGCGGGGAAGTTTGAATATTTTACTTACTAGAGAGAATATGAATGTGTTGACTAAACTTGTGTTTGCAGGTGACCGGAATATGCATATCAATATGTCATTTTGATTTAATCATTGATGCTAGTGTTTGATAACAATTGCAAAGATTTGGCATGTTGCTTTGGATGATTGATGATGCTTTAGAATTTTGACATGATGCTTGATAATTCATAAATATGCTTTAGATCATTGACATGATGCTTCATATGTTTTTGGCTTATGGATTGATTGAATTTACATAGATGACAAGTTAGGGTTTTGACTTGATGACTAATGATTTGACTTGATATTTGATGATTTGCCTTGATGACAGTACTATGTGGGCATTGTGACTTTCAGTGATTAATGTTGGCATTGATTCTCTATATTAACTTCATTGGATTGAGCACATTGGTTGTAGTACAAATTGTTGAAGTATGCAGTAATCTCATATTGAAGGGATGTAATTTATATGACTCATTCTTGGTATATGCATGAAACTTATATGACTTGTCCATGATCGCAGAAATGATTTATGTTATGATCACGAGGATGGCTTTATAAAGGTTGATTGGATAGTGCTTGGTATATAAAAGATTGGTGTAACGTGATGTGGGCTCTACCTGATACTAGGTCCAAAGAGTTTGGCACAGTGATATTGGTCGAAACCTTTATGACTTTGATATTAGCTTTGATTTGGCATCTAAGGCTTAATAAGCTAACTTAGTTTATTTTATTGCACAATATTGATTTGTGTAAGGCTGAGCATGTTGGTTTGGTCAAGTGTTATGTTTGCAGAAAGCATTGTATGAAGCAAGCTCCCCGAGCCTGGTATGTCAGAATTGACAATTATCTAATGAAGTCAGGAAGATGTGCTGAACCAAACCTCTACTTCAAAAGGGGTCCAAGGTATGAGTCATGACTTTGATTTTGGTTTTATATGTTGATGGTCTACTCTTGACAGGTAATGAGCCTCTAATGATCAAAGTAAGAGGGAGTTGGCTTCTAAAGCTCGAAATAATGAATCATGGCATAATGAATTACTTTCTGAAGTTTGGAAAAGAAAATTGTAAATTTTCATAGATGTTTTATGCTTGATGCAAGTTTACTTTTATACCCGATATCAAATATCAATCACATAAACATGAAAGTGAAATGTTGATAGAACATACTAATAGATCGACGGAAGACGAGCCAAAACTACACTTAACTTGATCAGCAAAATATATGTGTTGTGGTGCGTTGCGGCGGTCAACAGGATGCTTCAACCAGCAAAGTCTCCTCACGGTCAGCCAACCAGAATGTGTCACACAACCCTCTCAGACAGCTCTACAACTCTGAACCCAAAGTCAACAAAAGTCAACGCTATCCAGTCAATGGTCAACGCAAAACATTGCAGTAGAAAGTCAACGCAGCCAAGTCAAAGTCAACGTCCAGTGTTGGTTTTTGTGCCAAAAAATGTGGATTGAGGAGATCAAAGTTTAGGGAGAGTTTCAAGTCAATCTGACCAAGCATTGACCAAAGTCAACGCTAGTCAATTATACGCTGGAAACACTAGTTGCTGCTTTTTCCCACATGTGAGTGAAGATCAGCCTCCAAGATGATGATCGAACCAACCAAATGCAGAGAGAGAATGTGTGATAAGTGATGGTGAAAATGACCTCCAACGTTGACCTATGTATATCCATCAGTGAGGGTGTGTGACACATCTGTTGGGGCTCCAAGCCTACATTACAATTATGGCCGACCTTGCACATAAGTGGAATTAATTCAAAATAAATGTTCTTCTCATCGAATCAAGATGATCTTTAGATCGATCTTGCACCTCTCTAAAAGAGGAATCCAATAAAAATATTGGCATCGTCATCTGAGCATCACAACATGGAGTTTGGACCTAGCTGTCATTAACACTCCCTCTCAACTAGGGAGAACTTCATCCCCCTGTGCCATCCAAACATCGTGTGTCATCTTGCCGTAACTTGCTTTGCTGGCTTCTTTATTTCAGAACAAAAAGGTGAGTCACAAAGACATCACTCCCGGTTGACAAAATCAGCTTAGAGGTCTGAAACCTCTATAGGACTCAAAGGAGTCACATACCAACCTGAAGTTGGTTTAACTGACCCGAAGTCAGGTGGAGGTCCGAAACCTCACTAGACTTGATCCCAGATCAAGTGGTTGGACACGTGCCATCCTAGACATAGAGAGTACAGGAATCTCCGATGCGTCCATCGGTCTTTGCTATTGGTCTCTAGCTTTTCCCACCTCATTACCCAAAATGAGAGGTACTTCCCATGAGTTCGGGACTCCATGGGTAGGATGCATACGGGGCACAAATCAAAGAGAGGTGAACCAACTCAATATCATAACGGTGGGGCAGAAGCACACCAACAAGATTCGGCAAGCCTAGCCCTGTGGTTGCTTATAGCTCCAAGAAGCTATCCCAAAAGCCCCCTGGAGCTCCCAAAGCTCATCATCCAACAGGACCCTCAGAATAGGGTCGTTCCACGATTACAAGATTCACACGAAAGGTTAGGAACTTGACCTTCCCTAAGGGCTTTATGAGAATATCTGCGACCTGCTCATCTTTTCCTATATGATCGAGGCTTAGGGTGTCTCGCTATGCCATATCCCGGATAAAGTGGTACCTGATATCAATATGCTTGGATTAATCGTGGAACACGGGATTCTCTGACAAACGAATCCCACTCTAGTTATCACAAAGGATAACAGTGGTATTAAGCGCATGCCCGAACAGCTCATTGAAGAGCTTTCGCAACCAAACGACTTCACAACAGGCCATACTCGTTGTAATGTATTCGGCCTCAGCGATGCTCAAAGCCATCGACTTCTGCTTCCTGCTCATCCAAGATATCGAAGCAGACCCAAGTGTGAAGCAACATCCAAATGTGCTCTTGCGATCCACCACATTGCCAACCCAATCAACATCAATATATCTATGGAGTCTCAAACTCCCAGCAGTGTATCTCAGCCCATGGTTTATCGTGCCCCAAAGATATCTCAACAGATTCTTGGCACCAAACCAGTGAATGTGATGAGGATCAACCATGTGTTACTCAAAGTGTTCACTGCAAAACATACAATCGGATGGGTGTTCACTGAGAACATCAAGGCCCTACGAGTTGACAATACTTCTTAAAGTTGAGCTCCATCGGTGTCGACACGGACTTACAGTCCACCATTCCAAATCTTTCCAATAGCTTCACAATATATTTTCCTTGAGAGAGGAAAATCTCGCCAGGTCTCTACCAGACCTCGAGGCCTAGGAAGTAATGCATCAGTCCTAGGTCTATCCTCTCGAACTCATAAGCGAGCTCCCTCTTACACTGATGAATGAAAGGGTCAGCACCTGTCAGGAAGAGGTCGTCCACATAAAGAACCAGAATGAGAGGCTTTTCTCTAACAACCTTGAAGTAAAGGTTTGGATCAGCGTTACTACGAGCGAAGCCCAGCTTCATCAGGTAGCTATCTATCCTCTCATACCAAGCCCTGGAGGCTTGCTTCAACCCATAGAGGGTTTTCTTCAACCTGCATACATGGGTGTCTCTATCCTGGACTTCGAAGCCCAGAGGTTGCTCCACATACACCTCTTCCTTTATCGAACCATGCAGAAAAGCGGCCTTCACATCCATTTGATGAAGATTCCATCCTTGTGTAGCAGCAAGGGCTATGATAGATCGGATGGTGGTATATCGGGCCACAGGTGCAAATATATCATCATAGTCTACGCCTTCCTTTCGAGAGAAGCCACGAGCAACGAATCTTGCCTTGAACTTTTCAACACTACCATTAGATCCATACTTGATCTTATAGAGCCATTTCGAGGTAACAACAACTTTGTCCTCCAGTCTTGGAACCACATCCCAGACATCATTCTTCATAATGGACTCGTACTCTTTGTGCATAGCATCCTTCTAGACTTGAAGCTTTACGACTTCTTCAAAAGATCTAGGCTCAAATTGTACGATTGTACTCATGGCTGCTAGATACCCTTGGTATTTATTCGACTTCTTGCTTTCACGAAATGTCCCCCTTGGGGCCATATGTCTCTCGGGAACTTCGAGAGTATCCTGGGGCCATGAGGGTCTTCTCTTCATTAAAGGAGGTGGATCAATGGGGTCTGTTGTCGCACAGAATGTCTAGGCACCACGACAACGGCTCAGATCGGGAGCTGTCACCCTGATCCCCAATCTCTCTATTTAAGTTGTCTCCTTATAGCAGATTAAGGGGGGTAGACCCTATGGAAATGGAATGAAGGAGAACCAGTTGGAAACCAACCAGCTCGGGAGACATAGTTAAACAACCAAATACTTGTAAAAGATCTAGCAAGATTAAATGATTCGATTGAACTGGAAAGATTGATACCAGTACCTTATGGAGTCAACTATCCTGCTAAGGAAATTAGAACCAAGTACTTGATGAGAAACTGTTGTTATGCAATGTTAATTTAGAATTCAGAATGCATGGAAAACGATTTGAAGAAGGAGCGAGATGAAACAAGCTTCGAAGATGAGAGTTAATGTTAAAAAGCCAAAAGCACTTGGATTATAAATAATTTGATCTAACCACTAAGTACTTAAGCGAGAGTGTCAATTATGAAGATGCCCAAAAGATTGCTTGATTAAAAGATATACAGATCCACAATGAAGCTCTCAAAATCAGAGATCGATCACACTTACTTGAAAATATTTGCCAAACATTAGTATTCAATAAACATCCAATATTCAAGTAAATGAAACAAGACTTAATTACAAATTTTAATCGATAGAAAACGTTCCAAAAAACTCAGATGCCAATGATTATTAAACCCAACTCAAGCATATAAAATTTACTAGCACTTAAATCTCAGTAATCACTTCATCAAGTAATTTATGGATTAAATGATATTCTTAAAATAATGCAAATCCAAAAAATTAAATTTTCTCCTATAGTCAAGCTTAGGATATATTCTTCAACAAGATTTCAGATCTGAAATATAAATTGTAGCAGTAATTTAAACCGTAGATCAGCAAACAAACGATACTGGCACCAATGCCCAAAATGACTAAAAATAGTAAAAAAAGTTGAACTTGAAGAAAACTCAATTTTTAGGGCTTGATTTAGAGAAATTTCAGATCCGATATTTTTATTTCAGAAGTGAAACAGTGACAGATCAGCAAGATAAAACTGCCAAAAATAGCTGTCAAATATTTCCAGAAATGGGAAAAAATATATTAAAACCTGAAATTTTCAATTTTAAGGCTTTAAGAGAATTGGATTCAGTAATTTTCAGAACTGATACGTTTGTAACAGCAGTAAATCGATAACAGATCAACAAACAGAAAATGCTGAAAATGATCCTCACTGTCTAAAAATAGTAAGTTTTGACGAAAAACTGAAAATTCAGATTTTATGGACCTTATTAAAGATATGCATAAAAAATGTTCAGATCTGATTTTTCACAGTTATGCAGAATTTTCAGCAAGCTTCAAAATCAGATCTAGGCAAAATTAAAGATGCCCAAATGGTCAAAAATTCTGAAAATGAAAATTTTGCAATTCTCAACAATTTTGACCATATAAAATGTGTTTTTAGGGCCTAATTATTTGTGATTTGCTTGCTATAATAAAATCTACAAAAAATAAGGGTTTAGATATCAAACCCTTAGCCCAAGGCTATGAAGATCCCATCATTGAGAATTTTTAAAATTTTGGGATAATGTTGCCACTTGAAAATTAGAATTTTTTAGACCAAAATCCTGCAAAAATAGTCTCAAAAGCCTATATGTCCTCAAGTGTCTAGATCTGGCTCAGATCTGAAGATTTCTTTGGTTGATTTTTCAGATCTATTTTTGCAAACAAATATTGAACTCAAATCTTGCCCTCCAGGGTCTAGATCTGGCTCAGATCTGAAGATTTCCTTAGCTGATTTTTCTGATCTATTCCTGCACAAGTAAAAAAAGAAAAACCAAATACCCAATATGTACAATAACAGAGAAAATCCTAAAAACCCAATGTTAAAATTCAAAATTATGTTACAAAACTTCAGATCTACACATGTAAATTACAGATCTATACAATATATTTATAGATCTATGCACAAGAGTTGCAAATCTGTCAGATCTGAGGAGCATAAGTCTGACTTCGCTCCTAGATCTGAAGATCTAAGGCTCTTACTAGCCAGATCTAACTTTAAATTCAAAAAATTAAGATAAATTTTTTTATTTAGGCACAAGCTCTAGAAAGACCCTGCAAAAAATATTCCTTAAGATAACCTTAGAAATTAGGAAACAATGGACTTTTCGAGATTTTCTGAAATCTAAGAGTCGACTGATCTAACTGAAGATTTCCCCAAACGCTCAAATCTTGAATAATTATCTCTGCATACTTAGATCTGAATTTTAGATTGATAGAGATTTAAAAAATAGCCATCAGACCCGTCAAATTAAAATGCAATTTAAGAAAACCCAGAAAATTGCACAAGATACCTGTATGCATATCAATCCATAAAGGCCATCAACCATTAAATGCCAATAAAAGTAGCAAAGTTTAGAGACAATATCACCACATAGATCTGGAAAAAGAACACCAAAGTTTGTAACTCCAAAATCTTTATGCTTTATTGATCAAAAAATTACAAGAGCTTCTGAAAACAAGTGCACGATCCAAAGACCGGATGCAAATGACATACAAAGACCTCTAATTTATAAGATAAAATCTCCAACAGCTAGTTCGGTTGATCCATGTCAAAATAACCTCGACAGTTGAAAAAGATTTAATTATCTTTGAATCTGAACCGTCGAAATTATAATTTTGAGAAAATTCAAATTTATCATTTAATTCCATTTTAATTAACTCATAATTACCTCAAAATTTTGACTTTGACTTAACCACCAAAGCCCAAGGGTCCAAAATTTCTAGAAATTCTCAATATTCCCTTAGCCTTGGAGCTTTAAAAATTTATTTTTTAAAGACCCACGAATTTTGCCTACGAAGAATTTTAACTCACTTGGGACTTGAAATTAATTAAATTTCTGGTTTGGGATTTTTAATTTAAATTGGCCAGAAAATTTAATTAATTGACTGAGAGGGGATTTAATTATTTTTCCAACCCTCTTTTTATAAGATAAATACATTTAGACACATAAAGGGAGATACCCATTCGCGATAAACCCTCAAATAGCTACCCAAATCTGCGACTCAAAACATGATCTAGTAGACCAAGTAGCTTGTAATAAAATAATCTAGCCAATTAGCTAGGATTATTCTCAAACTACTTTTACAAACACTCGATAGAAAACACTAGGACTCACTTAGCATCTTGATAACAAAATCCACCCTAGCATTAGGGTGAGGCTGGAGGGAAAAACTTTGCCGATCACTTGTGTCGAGAAACACAAATGAATCAGTGAGACAAAAAACCTCTTAGGATAGAAATCATCACCAAAATACTAGGTTTACCTAGGTTGTTACATACATAGTGGTCTTACTTAGATCATTTACATCATAAACATGCAAAATGAGTTTACATCATTTATAAAACTGTCGACTGATGATGAAATCTGAATGGCGTGAACACGTCGAACATGATGAATCCCATTTGAAAAATTGGGGGTGTACTGCTATGGGATCGTTGACAAAGTGTGGTCAACATCTAGCTCTACTTGGAGACACGTTGTTTTATTGAAGGAATGTGAGAATCCAGAATCTGTATCCAAGCAACACACAAAATTACATAAGTAGCGTCCATCCAAATATCATCATATAACATTAAGCACATGAAAAAATAGAAACTCTTCTTTCATTTATTATTCTACTTAACATGAAAAGTAAATCTACTCTAACTACAAAATGAAATGCTGAAATAACAAGGTGTAAGGTTAGAGATACAATACAAAGGATGCCCTGTGGCATCAAATGTGTTCAATATAGTGCATACTGAGCATTTGCCTACTTTCAGGCAAGTTTGTAGGTTGTTTTTCAGATGTGCCATGTGCAATCTTGCATACAGTAGGACTTTGTCTTATCCGAAAATCGAGCTTCTCGCGGCCATCAGATGTATCGAAGCGCTTCCTTTTTCTATTTCGCTTCAGGCTTTTCTTCGTGGCAGACTGCATTTTTGATGATGTGGAACATTGTGCTTGTGAACTTTCAGACGAAGTATTCAAGATATGTGTGACATGCCTCTCTTTATTCTGCATCTGTTCTAGATCCTTTTCAATTTCTTCATTAATGTGGCCAGCCACTTTCTTAGGACATTCACAACAAGACGGGCCCTGCTTCAATGGTTTGAAAGAGTTATGATTTGTAGAAATCTCCTTGGTTTTCTGCCATCTATCATCTGGATCAGGCTAAACTTTTGTACATGTGATTTCCTTTCTTCTAACTTCTTATGCATGGAACTCATTTCTCTGGCATGCCTTACTATTAATTTCGCTTGATTGAGCTCAGTTTTCACGAATCTGTCTTGCAGGGTGATATGATTTTCCTCCATAGTTTTCATTTCTCGAATGTGCTTTGCTTCCATTTCAATCATATGTTTCTGAATAATGGATATCTGATTAACATGATTAACTTCTATTACCTTTAATCTGTTTTCAATGGTATCCATTTCTTCCATATTTATAACACATGGTGTTTGTTTCTTCTCTCTGGCCAATAATCTACTCTGAAGAGATTTTTTATCAACTTCCATGTCGCTTATAATTTTATCATTTTTCGCTTTCATACCCATGAAGCAATTTCGCATATAGTTTATCTCTCTCTTATGATTTGCTTGCATGGTGGCTAACTGATTGTTGTGATCAAATTCCATGATGACCATTTCTTCATCATGTCTTTCTTCCATGGCATTCATTTGATTGGAGTGATTGAATTCCATGATTGCTATCTTTTCCTCTAAGGTCAATAACTTGCTCTGCATAGAACCAATTTCCTTGGCGTGATCTGCTGTTAATTTTTCTTGATTAAGTTCCATATTCTCAATGATTTGAGCCTGATTGGCCTCCATGTTCTTGATTTCCTGAGCTTGATTTAGTTGTATATCCTTAACCATCTGAATCAATTCGCTAACAAGATGCTTATCATTATCAACACTGATTTGACAACTTGTTTCTGCTTCACCACCATTATGAATTTGTGTTGTCCTAGTACAAGTGGATTCATCTTGAGAATTGTACTGGACTCTCCCGTTGATAATTGAGTTCTCTACAAGACTACTTTCATTATTTTGCATAGTACTGGGAGCACAAGGCGAGCCATCTTGTTTTATATATTTATCTTTAAAAGCATTGATGATGTGTTGAAAATAATAAAAATACTCCTCAAGACAATTTCGAAACCAATCAATAGCATCACCTTTTAAGGAAAAGCCAAAGAGACATACCTTGACATCTTCATGATTATATTGTGAAGGAAGACAATATTTGTTTATTATATGAGTAACCATCAAGAGATGCTTTCAAGCAGCGGCTGAATTACCACCCGAGAACAAAGGCAATTTAAGAATGGCCTCTTTTGGCAAGTCATGAAGAGGATCACCCATGATGACTTATTTAAATGGAAAAAACCAAATGGATGTTAGAGAAAGAGATCCTTGTTCAAGAAAAGTCAAGAGATCTACAAGAAGCGAGTTTCTTAGTAGAAATTCTTGTAAAAAAATGAAATAATTGGAGTCGCCACTTGAACATGAATCTAATTCTAAAACCGAAAAATCAGTCGAGAGAAGCAGATGGATATCAGGGAGGGATTCTTGTCTAGGAGTAAATAGATGAATAATTGGAGTCGCCACCCAAACAAGAAGCAAACCGAAGTGTCCAGGTGCTAACGATGCAAATGATGAAAGAATTAATGATATGAGGAAAGATACGATGATGAAAAGATGAACGGATGAAATGACGCCAAAAAATGTTATGTCGTGTGACGGGTTAATGAATAGCGAGGAAAGATTTAAAAGATTAGAAAATGTCGTTAAGACCAAAGATAGAAAAACTCTATCCCCGGCAACGACGCCAAAAAATGTTGTCGCACAAAATTTTTAAGCACCGCGACAACGGCTCAGATCGGGGGTTGTCACCCTGATCCCCAATCTCTCTATTTAAGTTGTCTACTTAAAGCAGAATAAGGGGGGTAGACCCTATGGAAATGGAATGAAGGAGAACCAGTTGGAAACCAACCAGTTCGAGAGACATAGTTAAACGACCAAATACTTGTAAAAGATCTAGCAAGATTAAATGATTCGATTGAATTGGAAAGATTGATACCAGTGCCTTATGGAGTCAACTATCCTGCTAAGGAAATTACAACCAAGTACTTGATAAGAAACTGTTGCTATGCAATGTTAATTTAGAATTCAGAATGCAAGGAAAACGATTTGAAGAAGGAGCGAGATGAAACAAGCTTTGAAGATGAGAGTTAATGTTAAAATGCCAAAAGCACTTAGATTATAAATAATCTGATCTAACCACTAAGTACTTAAGCGAGAGTGTCAATTATGAAGATGCCCAAAAGATTACTCGATTAAAAGATATACAGATCCACAATGGAGCTCTCAAAATCAGATATCGATCACACTTACTTAAAAATATTTCCCAAACATTAATATTCAATAAACATCCAATATTCAAGTAAATGAAACAAAACTTAATTATACATTTTAATCGATAGGTAACGTTCCAAAAAACTCAAATGCCAATGATTATTAAACCCAATTGAAGCATATGAAATTTACTAGCACTTAAATCTCAGTAAACGCTTCATCAAGTAATTTATGGATTAAATGATATTCTTAAAATAATGCAAATCCAAAAAATTAAATTTTCTCCTATAGTCAAACTTAGGATATATTCTTGAGCAAGATTTCAGATCTGAAATATAAATTGCAGCAGTAATTTAAACCGTAGATCAGCAAACAAACGATACCGGCACCAATGCCCAAAATGACTAAAATTAGTAAAAATTGTTGAACTTGAAGAAAAATCAGTTTTAGGGCTTGATTTAGAGAAATTTCATATTTGATATTGTTATTTCAGCAATAAAACAGTGACAGATTAGCAAGATAAAACTGTCAAAAGTAACTGTCAAATATTTCCAGAAATGACAAAAAATATATTAAAACCTGAAATTTTCAATTGTAAGGCTTTAAGAGAGTTGGATTCAGTGATTTTCAGAACTGATAAGTTTGTAACAGCAGTAAATTGATAACAGATCAGCAAACTGAAAATGTTAAAAATGATCCCCACTATGTCTAAAAATAGTAAGTTTCCCAAAAAACTGAAAATTCAGACTTTATGGACCTTATTAAGGATATGCATCAGAAATGTTCAGATCTAATTTTTCACAGTTATGCAAAATTTCCAGCAAGCTTCAAAATCAGATCTAGGCAAAATTAAAGATGCACAAATGGTCAAAAATTCTGAAAATGAAGATTTTGCAATTCTCAACAATTTTGACCATATAAAATGTATTTTTAGGGCCTAATTATTTGTGATTTGCTTGTTGTAATAAAATCTGCAGAAAATAAGGGTTTAGATATCAAACCTTTAGCCCAAGGCTATGAAGATCCCACCGTTGAGAATTCTTGAAATTTTGGGATAATGTTGTCGCTTGAAAATTAGAATTTTTTAGACCAAAATCCTGCGAAAATAGCCTCAAAAGCCTATATGTCCTCAAGGGTCTAGATCTGGCTCAGATCTGAAGACTTCCTTGGTTGATTTTTCAAATCTATTTCTGCAAACAAATATTGAGCTCAGATCTTGCCCTCCAGGGTCTAGATCTGGCTCAGATCTGAAGATTTCTTTGGCTGATTTTTCAGATCTATTCCTGAACAAGTAAAAAAAGAAAAACCAAATACCCAATATGTACAATAATAAAGAAAATCCTAAAAACCCAAATGTTAGAATTCAAAATTATGTTACAAAACTTCAGATCTACACATGTAAATTACAGATCTATACAATATATTTACAGATCTCTGCACAAAAGTTACAGATCTGTCAGATAACCTTAGAAATTAGGAAACAATGGGCTTTTTCAGATTTTCTGAAATCTGAGAATTGACTGATCTAACTGAAGATTTCCCCAAACGCTCAAATCTTCAATAATGATCTTTGCACACTTAGATTTGAATTTTAGATTGATAGAGATTTAAAAAATAGCCATGAGACCTTTCAGAAATATAGATAACTGATATCTCTGTCAAATCAAAATGCAATTTAAGAAAACTCAAAAAACTGCACAAGATACCTATATGTAGATCAATCCATAAAGGCCATCAACCATCAAATGTCAATAAAAGTAGCAGAGTTTAGAGACAATATCACCACATAGATATGGAAAAGGAACACCAAAGTTTGTAAGCCCAAAGTCTTTATGCTTTATTGATCAAAAAATTACAAGAGTTTTTTAGAACAAGTGCACGATCCAAAGATCGGATGCAAATGACATACAAAGACCTCTAATTTATAAGATAAAATCTCTAACGGCTAGTTCGGTTGATCCATGTCAAAATAATCTCGACCGTCGAAAAAGATTTAATTATCTTTGAATCTGGACCGTCGAAATTATAATTTTGAAAAAAAATCAAATTTATCATTTAATTCAATTTTAATTAACTCATAATTACCTCAAAATTTTGACTTTGACTTAACCACCAAGGTCCAAGAGTCCAAAATTTCTTGAAATTCTCAATATTCCCTTAGCTTGGAGCTTTAAAAATTTAATTTTTAAGGACCCATGAATTTTGCCTATGAAGAATTTTAACTCTCCTAGGACTTAAAATTAATTAAATTTCTGACTTAGGATTTTTAATTTAAATTGGCCAGAAAATTTAATTAATTGACTGAGAGGGGATTTAATTATTTTTCCAACCCTCTTTTCATAAAATAAATACATTTAGACACATAAAGGGGGATACCCATTTGCAATAGACCCTCAAATAGTTACCCAAATCTGTGATTCAAAGCATGATCTAGTAGACCAAGTAGCTTGTAATAAAATAATCTAGCCAATTACAACACTCGATAGAAAACACTAGGACTCACTTAGCATCTTGATGGAAAAATCCACCCTAGCTTTGGGGTGAGGCTAGAGAGGAAAACTCTGCCGATCACTTGTGTCGAGAAACACAAATGAATTAGTAAGACAAAAAACATCCTAGGATAGAAATCATCACCAAAATACTAGGCTTACCTAGGTTGTTACATAAATAGTGGTCTTACTTATAGATCATTTACATCATAAACATGCAGAATGAATTTACATCATTTATAAAACTGTCGACTGATGATGAAATTTGAATGGCGTGAACACGTCGAACATGATGAATCCCATTTGAAAAAATGGGGGTGTACTGCCATGGGGTCATTGACAAAGTGTGGTCAACAAGGTCCATTGGTCCTTCAACATCGAGCATCATCTCATCCTTCGGTTCTTCCTGATTCCCAGACCTTACTTCATGATCTTCCTTAGAGCTCAGAAAATTTATCACTTTCCTGAGGGAAGCATCTTCATCAAAGGTGACATCGTGGCAAATCTCCACTTCTCTTTGACTAGGCACATAGACTCTATAAGCCTTCGAAGTTTCACTGTAACCCACAAACATTCCCTTTTTCCCAGAAGCATCCAGCTTGCTCCTCTTCTCCTTCGGCACATGAAAATAAAAGGGACAACCAAAAACTCTGAAATGAGAGACATCAGGTTTCTTACCAGAGAAAACCTCTTCGGGAGTTTTGGAGTCCAGAGTGGAATGCGGGCATCGATTTTGAATGTACACAGCAGTGTTCGCAGCTTCTCCCCACAGAAACTTCATAAGACCTTGGTCACATAGCATGGCACGGGCAGCGTCCACAATGGTCCTATTCTTTCTTTCAGCAACAATATTTTGCTCAGGAGTATATACGGTTGTGGTCTCCCTCTTGATGCCAGCTTCTCTGCAAAAGTTATTGAACTCGTTCGTCTCATATTCAATGCCATTATTGGTCCTCAAAATCTTGATCTTCTTCCATGTTTGATTTTCCACCAAGGCTTTGAATGTACGAAACCACATGAAAGCCTCATCCTTCTTCTTCAAGAAGTATATCCAGGTCTTGCGAGAGAATTCATCTATAAACGTCATATAATAAGAACATCCTCTCAAGGATGTCATGGGCAGCGTACCAGACAAATCAAAATGTATCAATTGCAAGACATCAGATGTCTTTGTGACACTTGAGGGGAAAGGTCCCCTTGTATGCTTTCCTTCGACACAACCCTGACATACACCTTCATGATCATTTTTGAATTCAGGCATCCCTGTCACCACCTTCTTTGCTTCGATAATGGCTTTGTAATGAAGGTGTCCAAACCTCCGGTGCCATAGTTCAGTTTGACAGATAGTATCACATGCCATAGCCCCCAATGGACTTCCTCCAACCTGGTAGAGTGTATCAACTCTAAACCCAATCGTGATAGCTTCCTTGAAACTCTTCTTCCAGATGCGTACCTTCCCATCAATGAATGCCACATTGAAACCTTTGTCTTCAATGGCCGAAATAGACACAAGGTTCTTCTTCAAATCAGGTAGATATAGTACATCTTGCAAGTGGAGGACTTGACCTTGAGATAAGTGGAGGGTCACAGTCCTAGTCCCTTTCACGGGAGGTGGCATTATCTCGAAGGATAATTTCTAGATTAGTATAATTCTCAACCAAATCAGAAAGTGCTTCCTTAAACCTAATGAGGTGCCTTGAGGCACCACTATTAATCAACCAGACATCCATAGTTTCGGGTGGAGATGCAGCAGAGAGGATAGATACAAGAATGAATTCATTTCTTTTATCATCAACAACATTTGATTCCTCATATCTGGAATTTCTTGACCTTTTGAAAGGTTGCCCATTTCCATTGCGACCCGAGGGAGCCTTCCTCCTTCCTTTGAAGCTGTTGTTCCTTTGATTTCCATTTTTCTTGTTGTTGTTGTTGTCATCATCCCTAGGAGAATCCTTCTTATTTGGGCATTCTCTAGCATAGTGATCGGTCTTGTTACATGTGTAACATCTTCCTTTCTTTCTTTGGGCACCTGCTCTTCCATGGTTCCTCGGACCACCATTGTTCTTCTTCTTAGCACGAGCGATGAAGGCAGCATTACCTTCATTTTCATATTCCATCATTCTTGTTTCCTCTTGAGTGCATCTCGATAATACTTCATCAAAATCAAGAATCACATTTTTATTGAAAATGGTAGTAATGAATACAAGCCATTCGTAGGAGAGACCTCCAAGTGCTGTGAGAATCATTTCTCGATCAGCTATTATCTCCCCAATGGCCAGAAGATTATTCCTGATTTTGGTCAGCTTCAAAAAATAAGATTGAACGGATTCATCCCTGCCTTTCTTAAGATTCTTCAATTTGTTCTTAAAGAAAATGACTTGATTTGCATTGTTGGCCCTGAACATATTGACCAACTTGTCATACATCTCCTTGGATGTGCGCAGCTCAGAGATGTAGGCAACCAGACTCTTATGGATGGAATCCTGGATGATCAGCTTTGCTTTGATTTCCCCTTTCTTATATTTTGACTCGATGGCAGCAGGTGCAGATGATGAAGGCTCTTGGATTTTACCCTGCACATAGTCCATGACATCTTGGTCTTCCAACATTAAATCCAAAGACATCTTCCAGGGATGAAAGTCAGCCTTGCCAGTCAACTTGTCATCAGCTTTGAAGCCATTATAATTGGAGGTGCCCATGGGTCCTTGACAAATGCTACTTCTTCGGTGATTGCTCTCAATACAAACTTGGGCTTTGTCTTCACCTTAGCTCTGATACCATGTAAATTTTCGTAGATGTTCTATGCTTGATGCAACTTTACTTTTATACCCAATATCAAATAGCAATCACATAAACATAAAGTAAAATGCTGATAGAACATACCAATAGATCGACGGAAGACAAACCAAAACTACACTTAACTTGATCAGCAAAATATGTGTTGTGGTGCGTTGCGGCGGTCAACGAGATACTTCAACCAGCAAAGCTTCCTCACGATCAGCCAACCAAAATGTGTCACACAACCCTCTCGGACAGCTCTACAACAGTCAACCCAAAGTCAGCAAAAGTTGACGATGTCCAGTCAATGGTCAATGCAAAACAGAAGTAGCAGAAAGTCAACGCAACCAAGTCAAAGTCAACGTCCAGCCTCGATTTTTGTGCCAAAAAATGCAGATTGAGGAGATCGAAGTTTAGGGAGAGTTACGGGTCAATTTGACCAAGTGTTGACCAAAGTCAACACTGGTCAATTCTACGCTAGAAACCCTAGAACATACCAAAACCCTAGTTGTTGTTTTTTCCCACGTGTGAGTGAAGATGAGCCTCCAAGATGATGATCGAACCAATCAGATGCAAAGAGACAATGTGTGATGAGTGATGGTGAAAATGACCTCCAACATTGACCTATATTAACTAAGTCACCTGATACGGGGATACGAGGATTCGAGAATTTGATTCGAGATACAGTGATCCCCGGAACAGGACACTTCCGGGATACGATACGTTATATATTATTTTATTAAATATATATATATATATATATATATATATATATATATATATTAAAAATTAGATATTTTTTACACAAATTCATTGATTCAAACAAAGATTTAAGATCGTAGATACTCATACATGATACACTGAGATTTGATACATTGATACATCATACAATTGTCAAATTTACTCAGAAAGACAAGATAGTAAGACACTGTAGTTTTCTCATTAAGTCATCAGAATCAAAATGTGTTACATAAGTACACTGACAATGGCAAATAGAAATAGAAAATACAAAAAAACTACAGTCTCCAAGACTACAAGCCTGAAGCCTCAATGAGTCAAAGTCAATGAGTCATCAATCCTCATCATCATAATCAGCATCACTGTCCTCATCCCGATCATCATGTTCACCACTGCTCTCCTCTGGCTCAGATGCATCCTCCTCCTCTGTCATCTCTGCATCTATTGGTGTGGAGGATGACGCCTCTACTCTATCATCAAATGTGATAGGCTCTAGCACTGGCGCATTGAGATCCAAGTTGGCCAATGCCAACTCAACACTGTTGTCCAGACCCATATCATCAGGAAATACATCCCACATCTTTGTCTTTCCCTTCAACCAATCCTCCCTCTGCCTATAGATGAGACGAAGGTTGGTGTGCACATACACCATTGTCTCTGCCCTGGACTGCTCAAGCCTGCTCTTCTTCACACTATACAAATTCCCATATGTGCTCCAATTCCTCTCGCAGCAAGAGGATGAAGTCACCTGAGAGAGGAGCCTCATGGCTAACTGCTGTAGAGGAGGGCTTGTTGCCCCATGAGTTGCCCACCAAGAATAGGGCTTCTTAGCTCCCCTGTCTCGAATCACATCATAGCCTGCAAATCGCCCAGTGCCAGTGGAAAACTCTGCAAAGGCATCCTCCACCTCATCAAGGGATGCCCTCTCCTAAAAAATCCTCCTCAATGCATCTTTCCTCCCCTGTGAGATTTCACCATCCATGTGAGGAGGGAATCTACGAGAAGTTCCATTCAGCCACTCATGGTTGTAGTATTTTGGGTTCAAGGAGTGAGCCAAACAATGTAAAGGTGTGCAATTCTTGTCCCATCTGCTGACAAGAATATCCTGTATGCCAATGAAGAAGGCCTCCGGTGATGTCTCATACTCTGGGCACTGACTCTGTAAAACAATGGTCCTCACAGACTCAATCATGGAATCCCATCCCTCATAAACCTCTCCTAGGATGGGTTGGTCTGTATCTACAAATCGGAGCAAGGAAATGATAGGCTCCATGATCTGAATAACTAGATCTACCTTCTCCCACCATAGATCATCCAACACTGTGTCCTTCACTTTCTTTGAGGCTGCTTGATCTGTCTTTCTCCAAAAAGACCAAAACTCTTAAATAACCATGGCCCCAAGAGCGGTCTTGACCTCTCTCAACCTCTTCAACATGATGAATGAAGAGGCAAACCGTGTATCTGCAATCTTCAACAATGATAGATTGCTGTACTCCTTGTAGATAGTGAGGGCATTTGTATGGTTTTGTACAAAGTTGCGGATATGTCATGCATCCTCAATAATGGCTCCAATCCAAAGCACATCAGAAGCAATAGATTTCAGTGCCAAGTTCAATGAATGGACAATGCAAGGTGTCCAAAATATTTGTGGATATTTTGCTTCCACAATCATGCCAGCAACCTTGCAAACAGGTGCATTATCTGTAATGATTTGCACACAAGATTCGACACCTACATCTTCAATAATTTTAATAAATAACTCACCCATATATTGTGCATCCTTGTACTGTCCAAGTGCATCCACTGATTTCAAGAAAACTGGACCATTCAAGGATGACACCATGAAGTTGATGAGTGGGTGGCGTGCTAGATCTGTCCATCCATCAGAAACAATGCTAACCCCAGATGTTGGCCATGTTGATTTAATAGGCTCAAGCATTTTGTCCACCTTTTTCTTTGCCTTTGTCAACAATGTGGTTCTGAGCTTCTCTGACCCAGGAGGCACATACCCTGATGGAGCCCCATGACAAAGAGCTCGACACATCTCAATAAATAGAGGTGACCGTGCAACATTAAAGGATATGAAGTTCTGATAGAAAAAAAATGCAATGGTGAGATCAAGCTCTTCCCTCTTCTCTTTTTGAAAAATCTTGTCCATTGGACCAACTGCAGTTTCCTTTCTCTTTGCTGATTGTCCCCTAAAAGTCTCAAAAGGGAACTTGTTGCTGATTTTCCTTAAGAATGGAAGGGGGTCATCATTCTTGTTTTTTTTTTTTTTGATGCCACATTTGCCTCACCAACAAATTTCTCTTTCTCCATTTCCTTCCTCTATGCCGATTCAATTGTTGTAGAACATTTAATGCCACAACCTGAAATACCCAACAAATGAGCTTTCACACGGAAATATGTGGAAGTGAAATGATCGTCGCATATATTGCATTTCCATGAACAATTTCCTCCTCCCTTTCCCTTTTTTCCTGCCCCTCCCTCTCTTGTCACATATTTCCACAATGGGTATTTGGGGTCATGAGTTTGTTTTCCCTGCACATTTGAAGTTGTTGTTGCAGACCCTGATGAAACAGGGATAGGAGGGGCATCTCCAATGGGGACATTCTTCCCCTTTCTTTGCCTTTGTCTTGCTGCCTTTGATTGAGCCATGAATACTGTAAAAAATAAACAAAAATAACCAAATATAAAACATATGCACATGCAAACACTAACAGCAAACTAAATGCAAAATATAGAGGGACAGTGCACTTACTAGATGCTAGAATCTCTTTGAAAAACTCCCTTTCTCCTTGATAACCCTTTCTTCTTGCAAACCCTTGCTCCTTGCTCACTTCACAAACAGAAATACAAAGAACGAGTCAAAACCATTTTTTTACAACCCATAATCACACTTTTTGAGATAGTGAATCCGGCTGTACGGGATTTGACCATATCCATACAGGGTACGGTCGGGAACGGTCGGGATTTGCCGTACCCTATATGGATACGGCCGAATCCCAAGAATTGGGTACAAATCTTGGAGTATCGTATCCGATTAGCCGGATTCGGGATTCGAGGGCCCTAGGGGACGAATCCAGTTTCTTAGCCTCTATATATCCATCAGTGAGGGTGTGTGACACGTATGTTGGGGCTCCAAGCCTACATTACAATTTTGGCCGACCTTGCACATAAGTGGAATTAATTCAAAATAAACATTCTGCTCATCGAATCAAGATGATCTTTAGATCGATCTTGCACCTCTCTGAAAGAGGAATCCAATAAAAATATTGGCATCGTCATCTGTGCATCACAACATGGAGTTTGGACCTAGTTGTCCAAAATTAACAAAAATCTATATCGTGAAGCTATTGAAGAGTTTTTGGAAAGTGGAATTGCAAATCCTTGGACACTCTACTTGAATTTCAAGAAGTTTTGAAGAGATATTGTTAAAACTAACTTGAAAACTGGTAGTTGATTGAAGCATTGATGTTGTGAGTGAACAGTCATCCGCATATTTATATGTTTTGAATCTGAGTCAATTCATGAATAGCCGCTTCACACATTTAGTTGTCTCCTAACACCCTTCGAGATATTTGCAAGGGTCGATCAATTTTTGGTTCGACATATTCTTCCTATGATGTACTGATGTTGTTTGGGATCATTATCTATAAGATGAGCACATCCCGATGTTGCCTTAGTATGAGATTTGCCATGACATTTTGACGAAAATTCTATAGCATTAAGCACAGTCGAGGTTGGGTATGATGTTGCTAGCATGGCTAGCTTTAGCTTTGAGGCGGGTTGAAGAAGCTCTTTGGAGAGTTGTTTGAGCAAATTCTAGATATGATAGGGATACATTGTGATAATAATAAGTGGGATTTGATTGGCAGAGAATCTCATATATAGCTGGGACTGAGATGTCTTCATAGATTGCGACAGAGTAGTTGTACGATACAAGATTAGGCTTTTAGTTGCTTCCTCCATGAGAGGGAGGATGAATAAGATATCGTTTTGTGATATATATATATATGTGTGTGTGTGTGTGTGTGTGTATTAGTTCTAATATAATATTTGATTTGATTGTGACATGATGATTAAGCAGGTACCAGATATGAGCACAATAATATGTTTATGATATACAGAGAGTAGGACTGATCGAGAACAATGAGCCAACTCTTCCCCCCTATCTGAGCTCCTCGGGTGTGGAATTGAGATGGAGGGCCTTTGAGGTTGAAGAAACTCTAGAAAATAGGTGTGCGTGATCCCTACTCTTGCAATAAGTTGGGTATCTCCCCTATTGTCACCCATAGGGTGTTTGTGATCCTTGTCTATTTTGACGAGTCGGGTATCCCCCCTATCTTGGTCTATGCGCAGAGTATACCCTAGTTGGCATCATACCCACAAGTTGGGCTTGTTGGGGTTGTCCCTCCCCGTCTAGCCAACGAGATGAGGAGGCTTGGGGGTGTGTGATCCTTACCTTTGGTAAGTCAGGCATCTCACCCAAGCTCAGATTATGATGCAGGTGTTCTACCACATGACTATTGAGGGTCATTGTTGGGAAGATCAGTGAGCAATAGGATGGGTTGAGATGTGCTCCCCTATATCACCTATTGCTCGATATGGGTTGGAGATGTTTTGCACCCCCATGAGATTCTAGGTTGAGACTAACCTCCTTGATGTGGTTTCAAGTTGAGATGTGCTCCATGATGTTGTTCTGAATTGAACTAGGCTCTCTGATGTTAATGTCTGTCGTAGAATTAGCTCCCTGTCGATGTTTCCCGAGTAGTAGCATTGGGCTCCCCGCTGGCAGCGATTCTAGGTGGTAGCTTAGGCTCCTCTCCAATATCAAATTCTTCATCTTTAGATTCGAGAATGTTGAGCATATGACCAGGAACAATCAAGAGATAAGCAGGAATAAGCAAGATGGGCAGAGATGAGCATTGATGACATTTGATGACAATATACTTGAGATTCGATATGATTTGATGACAGGATTCTTGCGATGATTACATGATGTAATTGGAATTTCCCCCTAGTTGAGAGGGAGTGTTAATTTGGCAGCTTAGTGACAAATTTGAACCATGGAACAAGATTACTCTTTTTGAGAGCACCAATTTCGTCAAGGGAAAGTGTATTTTTGAAATATAAGCCCACATGTGCATATTTGATCAAGTCGGCCCTAAAGCAAATTGGACACCCTTGGAAGGCCATAAATACAAGTGACATCAACCTCATTTGGACAATCATCTTGGATCATTCTTCTATTTTTCTCTTTCTTGTTTTTAGCTCGCGGAGGTTCGAGGCAAGTCTGCAAAGGAATAGGTTCGCAAGAAGGTGAAATTACAAGGTTTGAAGCTCGCATCTTTGTTTTTAGGGTTTTGGGTATTAGCCGCAAGCATGTCATGGAGAAATTTCGAACGAAGCCTTTCAGCTGCATGCTTGACACATCTTCCCTGCGACTGGAACCTAGAGGTTGAATTTTCAATTGACCGAAGTTTCCACCCATTGACTACAGTGTTCGGCAGTTGACTGCAAGTTGTGACAGTTCATCACAGCGTTTTGAATCAAGGTTTTGAGTATGAGCATTGTTGGGTTCATTTCATCATGTTGTTTCGCTGATTTTGCTGGATAGGTTTATGATTGAAGATATGGATCATTGTACTCTCTTTTGCTAAATCATTCAATAACAATCTAATAAGAAGAAGAATTTGAAAGGGTTTTGCCCTGATCTCCGACCAATCCTGGTGTCTGGGTGTGAATGATTTTCTTCTATTGTTTCATTATGTTTCGTTGCATTGATGATGTTGTTGTTCTTTCTATATAATTGCATAGGTTGTTGAATAATGTGGTAAATCTAAATAATGACATGATCCTATGGGGTGAATTTAATATGCAAATATTGAAATGCAATTATCAAAGCAAAGAACAATATAGCCCCAAGAAAAAAATTAACATTTTTCTCCTTGAAGAAGGTTCAAAATCCCTATAT
This sequence comes from Pinus albicaulis, assembly GCA_034641835.2. Classification (NCBI taxonomy): domain Eukaryota; kingdom Viridiplantae; phylum Streptophyta; class Pinopsida; order Pinales; family Pinaceae; genus Pinus; species Pinus albicaulis. The sequence goes on along the minus strand of CM076569.1, from coordinate 649,734,235 downwards.
AGAAGGACTAAATCATATCCAAATCTTTAGAAGTTCGAAAGGCCTCATTCTGAAGTTGACCGAAGTTTTCGCCCATTGACCGCAGTGTTCGGCAGTTGACTGCAAGTAGTGACAGTTCATCACATGCTTTTGAATCAAGGTTTTGAGTATGAGCATTGTTGGGTTCATTTCATCATGTTGTTTAGCTGATTTTGCTGGATAGGTTTATGATTGAAGATATGGATCATTGCACTATCTTTTGCTAAATCATTCAATAACAATCTAATAAGAAGAAGAATTTGAAAGGGTTTTGCCCTCTTCTCCGACCAATCCTGGTGTCTGGGTGGGAATGCTTTTCTTCTATTGTTCCTTTATGTTCCGTTGCATTGACGATGATGTTGTTCTTTCTATATAATTGAATATGTTGTTGAATAATGTTGTAAATCTAAATAATGACATGATCCTATGGGGTGAATTTAATATGCAAATATTGAAATGCAATTATCAAAGCAAATAACAATATAGCCCTAAGAAAAAAATTAACATTTTTCTCCTTGAAAAAGGTTGAAAATCCCTATATAGAAGGACTAAATCATATCCAAATCTTTAGAAGTTCGAAAGGCCTCATTCTGAAAGTCCTTAGGGCTATCGTAGTAGGCCGAGAAGGTCTCAGAGTTTGTCACAGTAGGTTGAGAAGCCTTAGACATAGCCTCATAAACCCGAAGTACATCAGAAGCTAAATTTGGAGGTCGAAAGTCTCAGGATTGTCCTCAGAAAGATTTGTCAGGGCCAAAAAGCCCTAGTTTAAGACCAAATGCCATGAGATTGAATAACAGAAGATTCATTTTTTTAAGGTCTATTCAAGATTGTGATGATATTCTAAGAAGGACGAAAATCCCTTTTGATCGAGTTACCTTGGAACTAGAAGTATCTTTGTAGTCATGATTGGCAATGGAGGGGTAGATATCAGCATCATGGAGATGCCCAGGCAGGATGAGCTTGGCCTTCACAGACTTTTTGCCACGAGGCCCCAAAAGAGAGGGATACAGTCCGTGCACGATGGGGAGTGTCTCACATTCAGAGTGGCACAGTGTAAGCATGGTAGCACCTCTCCTAGATTAGCAGGGGACCCGAGCATTACAACTCTACACAGCTCGATAACCTTTAGGGATGAGTTGTATACTACATGGGGAGATCATGTAGATCTTCGATTAGGCTTTAGCGAGTCACTGATGGAGTGAGGGACTTCATTAGCATGGCAGGTTCGTCAGCGAGATGATAGCAAGAGGGGCTCATGTGAGCAAGACACTATCTCTGCAGGGATTAGGTGGTATCTTCGAAGGTCTATTCTTGGAGTGCATGGGATAGACTACTTGGTAGGGAAACTTCATGAGGAGTTGAGCATAGTGCCATATTATCATGATTCCCTACTCACTGATGGTGTTTAGAGGGCCCTTGCTACTTGTTCCCGGCAGGATGGTGAGTGGAACAGGGGGGGGCTTCACGTTGGATAGGATGGCTTGGGATCCGGGTATTGAGGGGTCCCTTCATATCAGGGAGATGTGGAGGTCGAGGATGATTCAGTGGTGCATCTGGGACCCTGGCACATTTTTGCAGCGACGGTGGGGAGCATCAACTAGAGAGGATGCTTGTTCAAGCATTGCTTGAGGACAAGCAATTTTTGGGCGAGGAGGACTGTAATATCCCTGATTAGCAATTCGGCTAATTAGAATATTATTTTTTGATAAATTTTGATGTTTCTAATGTCAAGCAAAAATAAGGTGGGTCGAGACCCACAGTTAATAATTAAGGAAAAAGCTACAACCTACTCCTATAGTTCACAAGGAAAAATTGCGGCCTTAGTGGGGTCCATATGGCCAGCATTCGATTTGGAGGCAGCTCTCTAGGTGGCAGCGTGGGAGAGGCTCTATGGGGGCAGGGCAGTGAGTCGCTGGATGAGGGGACTCCACAGTCCATGGTGGGCCCAAGGGAACATTGGGGGATCAATTGATAAAAGGAAGTGAAGGCAGCTCATTTCCTCATTCATTTGACTTCTATTTTAATTGTATTCTTGACATAGCACGCTTGTGCCGAGTGCCAAGTCTGCAGTGTTGTTTAGCACACGAGATCTTCAGGCGGAGATCTCAACCTCTACCTTGGGGACTTCGAGTGCCCACTCAAGAGAGGAGTCGTACCATTTTGGAGGGGCATTTCACAACAAAGATTACAGGAGAAGCGTTTTCACTTCAGGGACTACATAGAGGACGCAGAGACTACGCAATGGAGGATGCGGTTCAGTTGGGAGGTTGCTCCGGGATGTGAGAAGTGAGAGGAGTTTTGGAGGACACTTGGTGAGGAGGCTTAGAGCTTCCTAACAGGGATTTTCCAAGCATTATGGTGGCCTCCAGTAGCATAATTTCCAGGACAATCGAATTTCCCATTAGTTGGGTGAGCCAAGCCCAAGAGGGCCAATTTCCCAGATCAAAACTAGGACAAACCCTTTCTGGGTTTTTTTGGGTTTATTAAGGGGAAGCCAAGGTGAATTTGGCAAAAAAAAATTGGGCGGGTTCGAGGTGTCAAACAGAGGACCTTGGCAGAATTTTTTTGGGCAAGTTTGAGGTGTCAAACAGAGGTCCTGTTGGACACCTAATCCTCTATGGGTAGGTGTGGAAGGCAAACAGTCAAAGTGGAGTCCAAGTGACCTTGGAATGTGGAATCTGAGGGTCACCACATTGTATTATAAATATACATCATGTTAATGGTAATAGTAACTCACGCTTATCTTTATCATTTTCCCTATTCTTGGGTGTTTACCAGCGTGTGTTTAACATGGTATTAGAGCAGGCGTACTCCTACCCTGCCCAATTTTGTGCCACTTGTTGTGGCCTTTCTTGCCTAACAGTTGGTATGCCTATTTCATTGTTGCGTTATCTAAGACGTTGTCCACGCTACCCTGAATTATGACATAGAAACGCTCCTCCCCTCAGTGCTATCTAAGTTGTTGTCCAAGCTACACTGTATTCACTGCCCTAGATATATACATTGTTGAATGTTTCTCTGTGTAAATGACAAACCCATTTATTTGATTGAGCGTTTCTCTGTATTTTGAAGTCTGCAGGTCGGACAACCTGCCAGATAGCCCGTTACACACTTCCACCAACCTGCGTTTTCCTTAGCAACGCCCTTCTCGCTGTCGCATCTACACATGCATATCCACAGCGTAACTTCCACCCCCATGTCCTCAATCTCAAGTATTATTATCTATCTGTTGTTTAGCTGGTGACTCGCATGAAGAATTCGGTGGGATTGAAGACCCATTTGAGAGGCTTCTAAAAGAGAATTTTTGGGGGCTTTTAAAACTTTGGGGTATTGGTAAATTTACAGACGTAGTCCCCTTGTTTGTCCCAAACTTGCTAAATTGCTAGTATCAAAGGAGGGGGACTATACAATGGGTATTGATAAAATGGCAGTCTATGTAAACAAGTAGAATGAGGAGTTGATTGCACCTGCGGAATTGGTCTTGTGTTTATTTGGAGGCAGATATTGGGTTCCATCTGAGAGATTCAACCCGACGCTTGGTGCATTGTCAAGACTCCAACAAGCCTTCACATGTTAATGTGTGACTCAGCCTCGACTCATACAGTCGATGCTCTCAACGCTACTCCTCCCACACAGTCTCCAAACGCATTATCTCGACGCTCTCAGTTCCACTGCGCTCTCTCTACCGTCTCCTTGGTATCAGCGTTTTGAATTCGCTCCCAGCCTGTTGACTCTCCCTCGACACCAGACTATCCCCCGACCAACCCCTCCAAACTCGGCTCATATCCTGCAATCGGCCCTCCATACTCAGAGCTCAGTCGAATCCACCCGTAACACACTGCCTCATGGCTCCCTCCTTCCTGCGCTCCTCTCCACTATGCCTGTCAATGCTCCCACGCCGAGTCTGGTATCCACACACCGCTTCATACCTCCTGACTGCACAGTTGGTCGCTACTCGATATTGATCCAAGTAGTCAACTGTTGGCACACCTCCACATTGCCCGCTACCGCTCCTCATTCCATCTTTCTCATTCCACCATTGATCAATTCGTGATCTGTTTGTGGGCAGAATTTTGGTCAGCCTTTCGTGGAGGATGTGGCAAGTTTTCAATCTGTGCCAGCATGTAAGCCTGGAGCTAAAGGAGAGTCGGAGCATGTAAGCCTGCAACCATCGTAGTGCAACGGTCAAGCCGTGGTAGCCATCAGCATTTGAACAACGTGGCCCAGTGACTCTCCACCATCCCTTTGAGGCTTGCACAACAACATTAATCGAATTTTTCGACAACTGGCAACATGAGAAGAGTCAGCAAAGGAAATCCGCCTGGGAGAGGCGTGCCTGGAAACAGATTAGAACAGAACAGTTTAATCTTGCATTGAAGTTATTATATACATGGGCGGTCTTCTCCAGTGAGTACGTTTGTCCATGTGCATGTACATTGATTTGTACTCTCTCCGGATGTTGCATAGTATCGTTCCTCTTATTTTCAGAGCCTAGAGGAAGACAAGAAATGTGTTCTATAGAAATGGTGTATGCTATGTAATGGTGTTTGAAGTTTTGTCAAAGTTTTTGTTTTCAATACTATTTTGTGCACATATTTAAAGGCTTGTGTGAAAGAAATGTATGAGGCCCCTTTCTACAAACAAATCAAAAGCAATTTATTTTCCAAGAGTGCCAAATTTCATAAGACTTAAATTTCAAACTATTGAGAAAGAGGGTAAAATTCCTCAAATTTTGGAATAACGTTGGGTTTGTGTTATAGCCTCCATTAGGATTATTGAGCATCTTCATCATAGTTGTGATCAGAAAATGGCCAAATTTCATTAAGCATTAGAGTTATTGAATACTTTGATACATTCCACTGTTGATAGGATGGTTAAAATCAGCAAAGCCTCTCTTTCTGACATTAAGCCCTGTCTGCAAAATGCACATGAGAAGATTGAATTTTTGCAGCTTGAGTCAGAACTACAGCAAGAAGAATTACAAGAGTGGAGTCATCATTCTGAACTTTTTTCCGTTCAGAAAATTGAAACAGACTCCTATAAGCAGCAAGTCAATAATGTTGCAGTCGATTCACATTCAGTGTCTAGATCAAGAGCAAATTTGCATGCAGGTGTCGAAATTCAGCATGCACTTCCCAAGCCCATCATCAGACCTTGGGAAGAGCTTGTCCATAACAAGCACAGAACAGGTCTTGGATATGACAAGGAATTGTCCTTTCATATTCCGGACTACTCCAAGCCCGTAAAATTTCAGAGTGTCGGATTTCTTCATGATAGCTCACCTTCAGCTGTTCCAGATTCTGCTCCTCTTCCACAGCGGCAACAATATATTGTAAAATGCCAACACTGTGATCGAGTTGGCCATATGAAAGATCGTTGTTTTGATCTTCACCCATGCAAGCACTGTGGTCGGCACACCCATTCTTCACACAAATGCTTCAGAAACAAGCCTCCTGCAAGAACAAAGATTCGTCTTGGATGGATCGCTTCTTGGCAATGGGCATCAACAGCCAAGAAGATGTTTAAGTCATATTTCAGAACTTGTTCTAGAATATTGAACAATCTTGTAGTTGAGTTTTCGCCATCATCTCACCTTGTACCTGACAGGGGGGGAAATGGTGGTCATCTACAAGCTTCGAAGCCACATCAAGCGAGCTTGAGCCACAATCTCTCATTCCAGATTCGGAGTTGTAGCCAGAGACACCGCAGTTCAAGCGAGCATGAGCCACAATCTACCATTCCAGATTCAGAGTTGTAGCCAGAGACACGAATGCCCATGAGCATGCTTTTGGTTGGTGGTCAGCCTTAAACCATCTGTGTGAGGTTGATATTCTTCCTCTTCAAAGAATTCGGGACACTTCCTCTAGCAGAAGACTTCAGCTTCTTGCCAGTTCTGGAAGAGTTCCAGGAAATGCATCAAGCATTCCAGAGTTGGTGGTCATCCTTAAACCATCACAGGTTGTAGACCTCCCTTCTTCTAAGTTGAAGGTCTCCCTCTTCAGAATGAGGAGCACTTCCTCTAGCAGAAGACCTCAGCTTCTTGCCAGATTTGGAAATGTTTCGGGAACTACACTAAGCATTCCAGTGTTGGTGGTCATCCTTAAACCACCTCTTTATGCCAACATTTCAGAGAGCTCATTCAGCCTAAGTGTTGTCGTGCATACTTTGCAGATTTGTATTACAGTTGTCTTATTGGACTCACACATACCCCTTCGGATTAAGGGGGGGGAATGTTGGACACCTAATCCTCTATGAGTAGGTGTGGAAGGTGAACAATCAAAGTGGAGTCCAAGTGACCTTGGAATGTGGAATCCAAGGGTCACCACATTGTATTATAAATATACATCATGTTAATGGTAATAATAACTCATGCTTATCTTTATCATTTTCCCTATTCTTGTGTGTTTACCATGAATGTGTTTAATAGGTCCTAACTCAACCAGCAGCTAGAGGAGCTAGGGGAAATTGGGCCAAAATTCCAGGGTCAACATCTGGCCAATTCCCTCGTGGGTTTTTGTGGGTTTTGTGAGTAGAGTCCGGGGTTAAAAGCCCGGAACTCTCTAAGCAGGGGAAACGGACCAGCCAACAGCCTAAAGTCAGCCAACAGCAACATTTCTGGACAGAGCAACGTAGCATCAGAGCCACGTAGAGCCATTTCCAGAGAGACATCCCCGCTTGATTTGAGATGTATTCCAGCCTGCGTTAAGCAGGTCCAGGGGGGCACCCATTCCAGCACCATTATTGTACTCATTTCCGGCATTAATGAAATGGCTCAGATCATGTTTTTGGCTCTAATTTTCATGTGTTAACAGCGTGATTTTACTTGTAATTTTTAGTCAATTGTTGTTTGCATTACTATCATTTTCCCATTTGGGCATATTACAAAGACAAAGAGGAAGATATTGGAAAGTAGGAAGAACCGAAGGATGAACAGATGCCCGATGTTGAAGGTTCGATGGATCCTATTGATCCACTTCCTAGAGAGTCCACTTCTACAAAAAGAAGACCCTCATGGCTTAGAGAAACTCTCGAAGACGCCGAGAGACATATTGCATCAAGGGGAACTTTCCGTGAAAGTAAGAAGTCGAACAAGTACCAAGGGTACTTAGTAGCTATGAGCACCATTGTCCAATCTAAGCCTGGAACGTTCGAAGAAGCCGTGAAGCACCAAGTTTGGAAGGATGCAATGAACAAAGAATATGAGTCGTTCATGAAAAATGATGTCTGGGATGTGGTCCCTAGACCAAAGGACAAGTCTGTTGTCACATCGAAATGGCTCTATAAGATCAAACATAGAGCCAATGGAAGTGCTGAAAAGTTCAAGGCCAAAATTGTTGCCCGAGGCTTCTCGCAGAAGAAAGGTTTAGATTATGATGAAATATTTGCACATGCTGCTCGCTACACCACCATCTGTTCGATTAGTGCCCTTGTTGCATCACAAGGATGGAGTCTACATCAGATGGATGTCAAGACTGCCTTCTTACATGGCTCGATCAAGGAAGAGGTCTATGTGGAAAAAATCTTTGGGGTTCGAAGTTTGAGATCGAGATAGACATGTATGCAGGTTCAAGAAAAGCCCTCCATTGGTTGAAGCAAGCGCCCGGGTATGAGAGGATCGATAGTTATCTGAGGAAGGGGGTCTTCACACGAAGTGAAGTTGATCCAAACCTTTACTTCATGGTTGATAATGAAAATCCTCTCATTTTGGTACTCTATGTGGACAATCTCTTCTTGACAGGTGCAGACCCTCTCATTCATCAATGTAAGAGGGAGTTGGCTTCTGAATTCGAGATGAAGGACCTAGCATCGATGCACTACTTCCTAGAACTGGAGGTCTGGCAGAAGCCAGGTGATATTTTCCTTTCTCAAGGAAAATATATTGTGAAGCTGCTGGAAATATTTGGAATGGTGAACTGCAATTCTGTGACTACTCCGATGGAACTCAACTTTAAGAAGTTGTGTGGAAGTGTTGTTGGGCCTGATTTGGGAAATCCTACCAAGTATCGTCAACTCGTGGGGGCCTTGATGTTCTTCGTGAACTCCCGTTCGGCCATATGTTTTGCAGTGAACATGTTGAGTCAATATATGGTCGAGCCTCATCACATTCATTGGATTGCTGCCAAGAATCTCTTGAGATATCTCTGGGGCACAATCAATCATGGACTGAGATACACTGCCAGGAATGTGAGGCTTCATGGATATACCGATGTTGACTGGGCTGGCAATGTGGTGGATCGTAAGAGCACATCTGGATGTTGCTTCACTCTAGGTTCTACTTCAATCTCCTGGATGAGCAGGAAACATAAATCGGTTGCTTTGAGCACCGCCAAGGCCGAATACATTGCAACAAGTATGGCTTGTTGTGAAGTTGTTTGGTTGAGGAAGCTCTTCAACGAGTTTTTTGGTCATGTGTTGAATACCACCGTAATCCATTGCAACAACCAAAGTGGGATTCGACTTTCAGAGAATCCTGTGTTCCACAACTGCTCCAAGCATATTGATATCAAGTACCACTTTATCCGGGATATGGTACAATGAGACGTCGTAAGGATCCATCACATTGGGACTAATGAGCAGGTCACAGATATTCTCACAAAGGCCCTAGGGAAGGTCAAATTCTTAACCTTCCATGAGAAGCTTGGAATTGTGTACAGACCCTCTTATGAGGGTCCCGCTTGAGTTGGACTTTGAGCTTTGGGAGCTGGACTTGGGGATAGCTTCTTGGAGTTATAAGAAAGCACAAGGCAAGGTTCGTCTTTCCTTGTTGGTGTGCTATGCCCCCACCGTTATGATATTGAGCTAGTTCACCCTGTCTTGATCTATGCCCCACATACATCCTACCCATGTAGTCCGGGACTCATGGGAAGTACATCTCATCTGGCCAATGAGTTGGGAAATGAGGATAGAGACCATAGCATTACTGATGGACGCATCGTGTATTGTCGTACTCTCTATGTCTAGGATGGGTTGTGTCCAACAACTTGATCTAGGATCAAGTCTAGCTGAGCTTTCTAACTCTAAACTGACTTTGGTTCAGTGGAGAGTGGCAAGGTCTTGTGACTCACTCTCGATCAAATCTTCTTCATTATTTCTTCATGGTTTAGCAGAGCAGAGTACAAGGACAGCAGGATGACACAGGATGATAGGATGGTACATGATGGTATAGGATGACAAAATTGCACAGGTTGACAGATGGATTGACGGGTAGAGTTATCCCTAGTTGAGAGGGAGTGTTAAAATTGGAAACTAGGGCCAAACTCCACTTTGGAATGCTCATATGATGGAGATGATATTTTTGTTGGATTCCTCTTTCCGAGAGGTGCAAGATTGATCTAAAGATCATCTTGTTTGGATGAGCAGAAGTTGGATGTTGAATTTATTCTCTCACACATGTACATTTGTCAAGGTTGGCCTAAATTGTAATGTAGGCTCATAAGCCCCAAAATATGTGTCTCCACCCCTCATTGATGGACATAAAAAGGAGAGTGTCATTCCTCATTTGGACATCATCTCATCTCACACATCTCTCCTCTCTCATTGGTTTGTACAGCCTCAAGGAGCATCTCTCTCCTCTTTGCACGTGTGCACAGCAGATGAAGTTTTCGGACTGTTTCTAGGGCAGAAAACAGAGCGTTGACTTTGGGTCAACTTTGACATTTTGACTTCGGTTTCTTGGGCAGAATTTCGATCTTGCTAGGCCGCAGCTGGAAGCATGGCATCCGAGAATTCTGGGCAGTTTGACCATAGAGTTGCCTGTTAGGTTGGCCAGGTTTGACCGAGTTTTTCAGGACTGTTTTGGGCTGGCCTTGACTGTCTTTGGAGACCACATTGACTGAAGTTGACCGGGCTGATTTTGGAGAAGTCAAATCACTGATTTGACCAGCGTTGACTTTCTGGTTAGGGCATCCTGTTGACTGTTGTTTGACTGAAGCAAATTTGTATATTGTACTCTCTCTCTCTCTTTGCTGAACTTTTGAAGAATAGTAAGAAGATTTGATCAAAGGGTTTTCCCCACATTGGGGTTTTTCCCTGGCATCCACCAAATATTGTGTCCCCTTGTCTTGGCTTGTCTTCTGGTTATTTGTTTATGTTCTATCAACATTTACTGTCAATGTTAATGTGATTGCTAATCTGGAAATTGAACTGGGCTAACAAGTAAAGATTGAAGTAAATTTCTCTAAGCATAGAACATACCATTGTTATCTAAAAATTAACAAGACCAAACCGAGTCTCTTGGGCAGATGTTTGACTTTACTAGGAGGGAATTGGACCAGATTTGGCCAAGTCTACTTCGTTGGTCAGTGACTAACTACAATATCTAGGTGTGTCTCTAGCTGAACTGAATAATTTCTCTAAGGAAAAGGTTGTTGTGTTTTCCCCCATGTGGGTTTTCCTAAGGTAAACGTTTGTGTTCTTGTTTGGCTGTCTCTTTATGATCTTTCTAGCATTTAGTTTCTACTGTTAAGATCTTCTGTGTAATCGCTTTATAATGAATATGAATGCAAGGAAAAAGTAACTAAAGAAATCATGATTCATAAGTGTTAATCAGTTTGAAAGATCCTATTAAAAATCAACAGAAGTTGTGCGTCCAACAACAATGTTTATATCCTCTGGCTGTGGAAGTGGGTCCAACTCCCTCAAAGATGTGTCTTCATTGTCAAATGTTGTTGTTAGTTGAGTCTCCAGAACCCACTTTGACATGGGATTGATTTTATTTTAAAAGAAAATAAGATTAAGTGGTCCCCATCATTAGCTGAATGGTTCCATATGGAACCAGCCAGTTTGGTAAGGAACCCGCTGGTTTTGGCAATTATGGCCAGTTCCATATCAAACAGCAGGCTCTGTTGCAACTTTGTATTGCTTGCTAATTTGAAAGCTCTAGCTTTGCCATATCATAGCAGTTAACAATAACTCCTGGCTATTTTGACAGACAAATTAACCAGCAATCATCTGTATCTATTGAATATGCTTTCACATACTGATAATACTGCTTTATGTAAATGAGCACATGAAATCTTACCTTGGATCAAACCGAAGTTTGTCATAGGACCGTGGGCACTCCTGATTGTGAGGATACAAGTTTCGCAAAAAGCTGCAAGAAGCAACAAACATCGATGTTTAGAACTCAAACAACTTTATGCCACTACTGTGATCTAGTGTCTTTTATTTTTATTGAGGAGAGCATCGACAGCTTAAATTCACAGGCTTGACATACAGCCGTACACATACAACTAAATGAACATTCATTATTTTCAAAGAACCCCAGAATCAAAATCCTTTGGAGACATCTAGACAGGGTGCTGGTGCTGGTGCAGGTGTGGGTATTGATGCAGGTGTGGGTACTGGTGCAAGAAGATGCACAAGGATTCAAAAATATAGTGTCTTTATCAAAATTAAAGTTACCAGGCTGAAATAACCAAAGAGTGAGGATTGACTAGTTATCCCAAAAACCTCACGAGTTGACTCGGGAAACTTCAAATAAAAACACTATATTTCAGGATAAAAGATATTTTGCATTCATAGTTAGCCTTGCAATGCATAGATAATGCAGATTTTCAATAATAGCTCGTCTAAAAATACAAAGATGATAATATATACCGCAAAAGACCCTGGATTCTGGATGGTTGACAGGTCTGCTGGTTGTCTGCTGCGATAGCAGGTTAGAAAAATAAGCAAAATAATTGTTCCTCTTCCCTTTCTGTCTTGCATACACAAACCACCTAGCAAATCAGACTTCCAAGTAAATTTGGCTTGTGATTGAAGAGAATCTGAGTCATACTCATGAGCCAAAATTCATGAATGTCACTAGGGCAGAATCAGTCTTGGAAAGACTAACTCAACTCAGTTTCCTCGAGGAGTGGAGTCAAACTCGGGAATCGGCTCCGGCCCCGAAGAGTCTAGTAATACTGGATTCAATACTAAGCTACTGATAATCTTGATCATCGTTCCTCTATATAAACTAGCAATTGCATAATAACGTCCGTTTGCCACCTGTTAAAAGGTGATTTGGAAATTGCGGCTACTACTGAAATTTTAAGCAAATAGACCATGATCATGGAAAATGTGTAAGCAGTTGGTGTGGATCTCCCAAGCCGCAGAAAGAATGCGAGGGCCCAATAAGTATAGAGTTACGATTCAGCTCTGAACTTTACCAGCTCAACATCACAATTCTACATGAAGGATGCATTCAACGACAGTTTTTCTTTTTTCTCTTTTTTGCGTTTTGCAAAAAAGGCAGGCAAACTAGTTGTCACGTAAGAGAAGCCTTCATAATTATCTATCAAACTTCCTAGAGCAGCATGACAACTCTAATGTCTGGCAGATTTTATTTGCTATGGACATTCCAAACTGCAAATAATAATAGAACTGTATAATTATAACAACTCACCAGTGAAAATATGTCCTGCCCCCGGTCCTTGGGACATGGAGGAAAAACAGCAAGTCCTTTAACAGCACCCTCTGCTGCTCTGTTTCTCCTTCGAGTTCCTGTAATGATTCATCAGCCCATGTCTTAACAATGGCTTTGCAGTGCCCATAATCACCATAATTCCTGGCACCCAATACACTCTTCCCTGCAACAGATACTGATAGGAGGCGAAGGTTTCATTCATTTTAGGCGAAATGCCCGTTTCAAAAAAATAAAAAATTGCAAGAGCTGTCCAGAACAAAATCAAAATAAAAAGGCAAGTTTTGAAGAATTTGAAAGTGAGTTCCGGAGATGTAAAGGATTAGAGATCAGCTCACCTGTTAATACAAACAGCACTACACTGAGTGCTGAAAAATTCATGGAGAAAAATATAAAGAATTAAAAAGGAGAAAAAGCAAATTTGCGGCAATGGGTTTGACAAGGGTTTGCACAGCGTTTAACCCTTCCGAAATTGAAGTCGCGACTTCTGCGCATCAAGAACCATCAAATTCGCTGCAGCCTGCATTGTCCTAAATTTCGGTTCTTATAAATTTCGCCTTGGAATAAGACAAGGATCGCAGCAGGCCGCTTTTCTTCCCACCTCTGACGTGGCGGTGTTGCCACTATGGAATCCGACGTGGAATGAATATCAAATAAGGGATTTTGGTGAAGCGAAGAATAATTTTTAGTGAATATTTTGATTGGAAGCCGGGGATCTTAGGTCAATGGTTGTCTGAAGGGGAACAAACATTTTAGAATATTCTAGTAGACGGCTTTTCGGTCGCTACAGTGGGTCCCACGGGCGGACACACCTACATGGGGTATTCAAAGTCTTGTTTTTCTGATAAGGAAATTAAGAGTCAAAACTTATTATTAATTAATAGAATATATTTTAATTAATTATCAAATCTTTTGGTGAAAATCACAATGGAGAATTTTGTGTCTACGCGTTTCGAATCAGCCAGTGTGGTTCGAAACGCGTCGACACAAAAATTCTCCATTGTGATTTTCACCGAAAGATTTGATAATTAATTTATGGATCACAGAAGTCATATTCCTAATAATATATTTTAATGTTTATGAAACTAAAAATAGTTTATGAGACTATTAGTTAGTTTTTTTATTTTTATTTTTTTCTGTAATTCAATTTTTTTCTTACTCAAATTGATGATGAGTTGACTCAATTTTTTGTCTTCTAACAGTTCCCTTACTCAAAAGACAATGTCACAGAATTGTTGCTAACATACTACGATAACTATCCTTGATGTCTCGAAAGAGTCACATTCCAAAATGAAATGTTTTTCTGATTCCACTGCTCAGAAGTGCAAAAAGTACCGAAATTGATGGGAGCTAGTTCTTAATTGAGCAATAAGAATTTTTGCTCTCCACGGAATGCTAGCTCCAATGTACTCTTTTTGTTGGAGATCACAAGTGGGGTTGAATTCCTTAACATAGTACTTCTTCTTTCTACTCAACTCTTTTCTCCATTTACCCTTACGAAACTTCTCCCCCACACAAAATTCTTTAACTCCTTGCTATTTGTGGGACATGCATTAAGGTAAATATTCCATTTTTGCATCCATTTGTTGTTTTGTCTCATCCATGATTTCTTTTTTTCACTCATGTTTTCATTGAAGATAACTTTCGGCCATCTACCTCCTCCCATTTGCTCAATTCTTTTTAGATATCTTATAAGACTCATCATAGCAATTACTTCGATGGGAGTTGTCCCGGTTTCACTCAACATTATCTCATAAGGAACCAAACTTTTTATTTTGAACTTGCTCATGATCAAGCGTTTTTGAATTTTTTCAATTTGTTTCCATTTTGAAACAGGGATGTTGCTAGCCCACAATTCACACCTATATAATAATATCACTGGACAAACTAGGAGTCCAAAAAGCACTTTGATGGTGTTCCAATCTCATAACTTTGCGTCTCTACATCTGTTTTGAAGTGCATATAATGCTTTCCACCCTCCTAAAATTGTTTTCTTTCTGCAATACTCCCAATTAAACTTCTTGTTAAAATCAATCCAAAATTACTTATATTCATTTACTTTTTCAAGAATATTATCTTTAAAAAAAAGTATACTTGCTTTGCTTCTTTTATGAGAAAAAATCATTATTTTAATCTTACATTTTAATCTAAACAAAATATAAAATCATAAACATAAAAACATCTCATCATAATTAAAACAATAATTGGAAATCTAAGAGTCAATTCTTATATTAATATTGACAAAAATAAATAAAAAATGAAATTTAAGGAGCCATTAAAGGTTTTATTCATTGACAAAATTTAACATTAAAATTCATGTGACAAACTTTCAGATTAAATTATGTATATCATTATTACCCTTGCAAGCAAGATAATTCGCGACCTATGAAGTAAAAATGTACAGCGATATATGTTATTGTTAGAGGATAGTTTGTATATATGATCTTCAATAATAATTATTGATGATAATTCTGGAGTAAGTGGGTATAAATTATTGATGATAGTGTTGGAGTAAGTGGGTATTATTAGATTGGTTCGGAACATTTATGATAATTTTGAAGTAAGTGGGTATTATTGGTTGGGTGTGGAAAATTGTATTTTGTTTTTCACATTGATAAAGAAAGTTTTTTTTTTTAATGATTTCATGCAATCATTATATGTTATAATTATTAGTTAAGATTTATTGAGTTTTAAACTGGTTTAGATTTGTTTTAATTATTGATTTATTAAATTTTTAGAGATATTAAATTTTTAGAGATGTAAAGTTTTTTAAGAGAGAAAAGATATTTTAGCGTGTTTTTGGTAGATTAGTTATAATGGATCTAGATTAGTTTTAATTATAAATTTTAATTTTTTAGAGCAAAAAGAGATTTGATCTCTCTTATTGTTGGTCAAATTGATCTTCTCATTGTTTGTAGATTCATAATTAAGACGGATCTAGGCTAGTAGAATATGTATGTCTATGTATATATATATATATATATATATATAGACACATGCACACATTCATGTCTATATAGAGAGAGAGAGATTTGATCCCTCTCATTGTTGGTTATTTTTATTTTTATGTAATTTGAGTCGGTCAAATTGGTCCTCTCATTGTTTGGTGGATTCATAATTAAGTGTCTATGTATTTATATATAGACACATGCACACACTCATATCTATATAGAGAGAGAGAGAGAGACTGGTATATATATATATATATATATATATATATATATATATAGAGAGAGAGAGAGAGTGCACACACACACACAAACATATATATAACAGAGTGTGGTAGAATGTGCACACACACACACACACACACACATATATATATACGCACACGCGCACACACACACACACACACACACACACACACACATATATAAAGAGAGAGAGACTATTTCTTCTTACATAATAATACCATTGGCAAAACCATGGGTTGTCAAAACTTGGAGCCCAAAACCACCAATTGTAAATTGACTATTTTACCTCAATTTTATTTTAATTATTAGTTTTATTTTTTATTTTAATTACTAAATTTATTTTTTATTTTAATCTCTTCTATAGCTGGTAGATCGAGTTTATATGGATCAAATTCAAAATAAATAAGTGGACCCTTTTCAAGAGAAAGAGCCACTAGTCTCATTCATGCAAGATTATCATGAAAGTATTAATTCATCAAATCTATATGGATGCACATCATTGTTTGAGGAGGTAAAGTGTGGAAGGTTCACTATTATGGAAGGAATCGTGAATCATAATCCTATGGATTGGACTCTATCGAGTGGGAATTTAAGGAGATCGGGTGTGGCTTTCAGTAACCAATATGGGAATAGTCCTTTTCAACTATAGATCAAGAAGTTCAATACTGGATGGATTGATGGCAATGGGTGGGTAATGAATATTGTTAAGATGGATAACTATGGAATGTCCTTTCAAAGCTTTAATGTGAGTTGGCGATTTAGTTGGTGTATGCATTCCCACAAAGTATATTTAGGCCTATTAGTTGAAAATTGGTATGCAAAAGTTGGTGTTGATTTGGGGATCTCCTCCTTTAGCTTTGGCCATTGAATAGAGGCAGGAGCACTCTTTATTTTTTCCTGGAAGTGGCAAGTGCTATTGAGATATGGTTTATAAAAAGTATGTTCTTTTTCTAATTTCATGAGCCTTGTTGATGTTGTCTTTATTGGGATTGCATTTCCTATATAGTACCCTTTGAAGTTGTTTTGTTTTGAGTCGAAATTGCTTTAAAAACGAATTTTGTGGGGATTTTGAGAGCCTGTTTAGTGGGGTTGGCTACTGGAGGATCTTTTGTGTCTCCATTTATGTGTTTTCTTGGGCCTTTTCAATTTGGTGTTGGATGAAACTCCATTGGATTAATCTTGTTATTACTCCTACAATAGAAAGAGTGGGAGAAATGGCCCAAGCAGGCATTGACAAAAGCATGCAAGAAGAGTTATACGTAGTAAGTCAATATCTCTTAATGGTCATGGATAACATTTTGGAACTTCAACAAAGGTTTCCCCTATTGGAAGATGAACTAGGTGCCATAAGGATTCAACTAGATGATTTGTTGCAAAGAATGGATGGAGGAAAACAGCCTCCATTATGCCAACATAATTAGGAGGAGGTCCAAGCTCCAACAAGTACATTTTGCTACCTATTGGACCAATTTTGGAAAGATTATAAATGAAAAAAGTTTGAAATTCCTCCTCTCATAAGGAATAAAAAAGATGTAATGATTTGGAAATGGTGAAAAGAGGTCTATGCATACCTCAATCATGTCATCAACCACTTTCTCAATAGTTGTAGCTTGATGTAAATACACTGAGCAATTAACCCAGTTTTTTTTAATTTTAATACAAATCCTTAGTTGCAATTACAAATAAAAATAAATTTAAAATAAAATGAGAAGCAATTGTAAATTAGTATGTAAATGTGATGACAATATGAAGATATCAATAGAATACACAAGTCTCTCCAAATTCAAGTTTGTCCTTCTTTGATAATGGTGAGAGATCCCTCTGAGGGTGGTAGATGCGAGGGGATGCTAACGCACCTCGATGGAAAAGTTGAAGTATCATTTTCATGGAGTCTTGGGAAGGCCACCGACGACCAAGCAAAGGCTTATGCTCTATTTCAAGGGTTGCTCCAATCCATCTTGTTCAATCTTGGTAATCTAATGACAATAGGGGACATCAAGGTTATAATTCAACACCTTCATCTTGGTTCTTCTCCAAAAAATTTCAAGATCGACACCCTATTTAAAAGGATTCAATCTCATTGAAATTATTGAATTAGTTCATAATGATCCACCTTTTGCGACATAACAACTCTATAACTAACCAATTAGTAAATTGTGTGACATCATTAGAAATTGGCACCCTTCTTGTAAATGAGAGGGTGAGTCGCCTACCAATTATGTAATATCATGACACATGGAGGTGAATGTTGCAATTCGTAGGTTTTCGAGGAAGTGATATTTGTATATGTGAGGACAACTCCTTCAATGTAGATAGTGAATCTCCAAGCAAAAGAGTACCAAAATACTCAAACTTAGCACTACATTGAAGTTAAATTTTGTTTAGTATAATGTTGGATTATGGAAATTACACTACTAGGATCTATATTATGGAAGTGGTATTGTTAAAATCATGCTATGATACTAGGTGTTTTGAACAATTGGAAGCTAATAACCTCAATTTTTACTTTATGTATCTCTGGTGTGATGTTGTGCTTCCATGTACAAATTTCTTAATATAATATTTTCAATTATAGTTAAAGAAAATGGTGAAATACCAGGCCAAAAGACGAATAAGAAAGCCTTGTACTTCTCACCCATTCCTTATATCAAACTCTTACTAATGCAAACAAATATAAAGATAAAGCATTACATAATACATTCTTCTTTGTACTTAGTAGGATATAGAAGAGGAGAGGTGACACAATCGGGGTGCTTGCACATAATATATTACCAACTTTGCTCATAGAATTGAGACTAAGAGGGGTTCCCACGGTTATGAATGCACACAGATTCATTTTGCTTATTAGCGTGTGGGGTGTCATAAGTAATCATCGTCCATAAGTCCATTACCAACTTGAAGAAACAACTCCCCACCTTCTAAGAGAATGTATTACCACTAAGACTACTTACTTTAGGGGCTTGAGTGCTAAAGTGGTAGCTACAAAGGAACATCTACCTCTTCTCTAAATGCTCTCACGTGATCAAAAATCCAAATTTCCCTTCATTGAGGATGCAATTACTTTCACATAGGTTACATGAAGACTCAACCTAAAAGAGAAGCTCTCTAATAATCTTCCTCCACCTTTTCATGTTGTAGTAAGTGTAGTAGCCCCAAGATAAAAGTTGATGTAATAAATTTAATAAAGGAAAAATAAGACTATGGTCATGAGACACTTATTCCAAGTTGAATGTTGGTAAAAACATCTTAGTGGGCATCACTTGTTGTTTAATATGGCCAAGGAAATTGGCAAAGGCTTTGGAAAGGTAAAGTGGCAATTAATTGGCATTTATTTATGAAATTAAAGGAAATTGGGAGAAAAGGGAGATGAAAGGACACAGATTGCATGTGAGGAGGAAATTGAAGGAAAATAGAGGAAAAATGAAGAAATTGGAGGCATCAATTATAAAAAGGCATCAGAGCATCAGTTTAGAGCCTTTTGTCAATTTAGTTTTGGAATTGGTCTAAGAGAGGAGAAGAGCACCAAGAGGACGAAGCAAGCAAAGGAAGGACAATGAAAGAAAAGGAAAGCAAATATCAAGAAAGGAAAAGTTGGATCAAGCAGCTTTAGCAGTGTTACCTGCAAGTAACAAATTGCATGTGTGCTTTCTTAGTTGGTTTGTACATGCATGGTATATGCATATGTATATTTGGTTCTCTTGTCATGGGTTTTTCCAGGTGTGATAGTGGTTTCAACCTTGCCTTGTCATTTTCGGATATCCATGGTGTGATGGGATTCATTCTTGGTTGATATTTGGATTGACATAAGGTTTTGGATCTGGGTGAGGTGGTCTCAAGTAAATCCCAAGGGTTGGGGGTGGAGATGGTTTTCTCCAGGAAGCCCTCAATAGTTGGGTAGAGACAAGAAATTCCTCAAGAGATAGTGAAGGAATTATGAGGCATCCAAGCTTGGTTTGGCTTTGTGATCTCAAGATTAGTTTAGGTGAGATCATGATAGTGTGAGGGTGGGGGCAGTTTAACCTTTGGATTCCCTTGGTTGTTTATGTTTTGGTTCTCCCATGACATACCACATTCAAGGTTGGAATATGGCACGGGGGTAATTGACTAAAAGAAAGATCTAGTTCAACCCAATATATGGTCAAGTGGTACGTGGAAGTCCCTGACTTGGTTAGATTTTGCATATGTTAATAAGAGCTAATTTCCTCTTGCATTTTATGAGTAAATATACTTGTTATGATGTGGCTTTGATGGATGTTCTATCATTGTTATGATTATGGTTATACGTTGGTTATAAGCATGGTTTTATGATAGATTCCAGTTATGGCTCTTATCATATTTTTATTGGTAAATGAATGGTTATTGAATGCATGACATGATAGATTTTATTGCAGCTATATTGAGAGGCAATTAGATATTCTTGATGATTCTCAAATAAGTATCAGATCCCCGTGTTCAGATATGCATTCATGACTTGTAAATTACATGTTCTCAAAGTGTTTGATGAAATGAATTTCATGGTCTGGCCTAGTTAGGTCAAGTCCTTGATTAATTTTTGTATGAATGGCTTTGTCTTGATGTTATTTATCATTCTGGAAAGTTCTATCAAGTTATGGGCAAGGGTTTGGACACTAGCCTTGAAAAAATGGCTCATATTTCGAGGTCACATGCTCAAAACTAGGAAATCTAGACTGTAGTCGCTGGGAAGTAGGGTTATCGATGTGATTGGAGGGTTACAGTCGTCGGCTTGCTTTTTCATGGGATCGCCTGGGGCTCCATATTACTAAAAGAGAAATTTAACTTAGGGTTTGGACACCTAGAGTGGTTGTTTAGCTCCTGGGGATCCTATAGCACCTGAAGGAAGTCAGTAAAGTTTTGGTTTTCCGTTTCCACTTCCTTAACTATACCTAGGAGTTTGAGTCATGTCATAGTAGCCCTCAACTCATGTTTACCCTGGCAGTTCAGTGAAAGTAGGTAAATTTGGGAGGGGTGGTTACAGTAAGAGTATGAGCAGTGAGATCATAATCCATTCTATGAATATTGCGATAGGTAAACTTGACTTGGTCATAGAATTAAAGTTGTTAGGTATAGAACATGTTTTTTTTAGGCTCATGTCATTAGTGACCCATGGATTTCATTGTGATGAAGTCTTTAAATAGGCTTTTGATCCTACATTTTAAGGAGCCAAGATACAAACAAGTGTCGGGCTCTATTGACTAGAGCTAAGGAATTTTTCAGCTTGCAGTTAAGCCAAGAAAATAATAGATTTATTGTTCGCTAGTTTTCCCCAAGTGGAGTGTTTGAGGATGAGTCCTATATATGATTTTGCATTGCTACTTTATGCTTTTTATTATTTTCTCTCCCACTTGTTGTTTCTGTCTAGCATTTTAAATTCTAACAAATGGTATAAGATCAATGTTAACTTGGACTCTCTAAGGAGTCAAAGTGGTTTAATTCTTATGTTGTAGATGAACAAAAAATAATGCATGGTTATCAGAGTTAAGAGTTGAAGGGATTATGTGGCCTGGTGGATAAGAGAGCACGTGTAAATATTGTAGTGTGAGCAGTATGAAAGGAACCAGAGGTCTGCTAAGGTGAGACGTGGAGGAAGAAGGACAGAGGAAGAGTAGTCATGGAAGTGATCAAAGCAAGCACAAGGTTGTTGGATGGACTATTTTATGAAATTTGGCTCATGACATTAGTTGTGATGAAGCAATATGAGGAGAGCACCAGGTTTGTAATTTTAGTGTGTGAAGGAAAGAGGCGGAAACATAAGTTCTAAGACAACAACATAAATAAATAGATAAAAATACATACATACACATGTATGTATATATCTGTATGTATGTACATAAACACATATATATTTCAATGGAATTGAATGTAAATGGGTATACAACTGTAAGACCTGGCCGAGCATGGGCACCCTTGTCGATAAAGTCTATATGTAGACCTAAGTGATAGGGGGAGAGCATGCAAATATTTTAGTTTGGATCTGAAGGATTTTAGCAAGTCAAGTTTAAAGGGTGGATTGTTAGGTAAACTTGACTTGGAAATAGAATCAAAGTTGTTATGTCTACAATACATGGTTTTTGGGTTCATGGTATTGGTGACTGGTGGATTATCGATGGATTATATTGTGGTGTCTTTCAATAGGTTTTGGATCCTCTATTATAAGTTTCCAATATGTGAGTTGTTGTTAGGATGTCTTGAGTAGAGCTTGGATGTTGGTCAACATAGCTATATTTACGCCAAGGGAATAAAAGAACTATTGTTGTTTAGGTTTTCCCTGGTTCAGTTTTTTGGGGATATATATTGTGTGTGATTTATGTGTCATTTGTTT
This sequence comes from Pinus albicaulis, assembly GCA_034641835.2. Lineage (NCBI taxonomy): Eukaryota > Viridiplantae > Streptophyta > Pinopsida > Pinales > Pinaceae > Pinus > Pinus albicaulis. The sequence goes on along the minus strand of CM076569.1, from coordinate 649,712,277 downwards.
ATGTTTATTTATTGTTCCTCTCTCACATAATGTTTCTCTCCAGAATTATTAATCCTAATATATTATTGCAGAAGCCTGATAGATGCTTACCAAATGTTAACCTCGACAAGGCAGCCACAAGATTCATAATCATATTTTAATTAAGCCAACTTATGGTTTTTATTTATTTTATTGGTGTTTCTTAATGTAACATTATTTAACACTATTGTGACAACATCTCCCCCATACTAGGTTGTAAAGTGTCTCTCAATGCAACTATGCATGTGAAATTATTCACAGCATGTACACATACGTTTAGCGACAAAATCAACAAACAATTTAAAAGAAGATTATTGATGTGAAACAAAATCCCAAACACGTGCATACATTGCATAAGTAGAAATGTTCATTGTTACTCACCCAACCTCCCCTTCCCTTCTCCCTTGTATTCAATTGCAATTAATGGTACGCAACAACATATACACCTCAATATATGATGATCTTTATACCAGTGGGATGTCCACATAAGAAATTTCCCCTTATCAATATATTGGTTGTTTGATTGTAGAGTGATATGCATGCTTGTTTGCCTCCCCACCCCTTCTGTGCAACATGTGTGCACATGTGAATAATAACTTGTATAATAGAAATAAATTACACATATTCTTTGTGGTTTATATATCATACAAATATAATATAACATGTCTTGCGCTTCATTCCTAGGGGAAATAAACCAAAAGTGGTTATATGTGATCAACAACGTTTTTGGTGCAAGAAATGACTTAGAAACTATTTTATTTTTTTTACAATGAGTATGTATGTGTAACATAACCCTTACTAACCCCAACCCCAAGCAAAGTTAGCAGGAAGTAGTTACTGAATTGATTTGACCTCCAATGTCATGTTATGGAAATGGGGTATAAATTTTTTGATCTCTTACGACTTCTTCAAAACGTAGATTAGATAGCATCATTGTGTTCATATCGTCGAGAACTTTCCAACGATATAAGACTTGTCCAAATCCGACTCTCGGATTAAGAGATATGGTCGATTAAGGTCTTGGTCAATCATATTGAGCCATGCCAACTCAACCTGCCACATGGCACCCCATGTGGCACCCACATGGTTGCCAAATCACATACCATGTCATGCCAAGTGGTAGTTTCCAACTCGCTCATACTAGGTTACGAACTAATCGCAACTCTTATGGTCCACAAAGACCAACCATAAATAAATAAATAAATAAATAAATAAATAAATAAATATATATATATATATATACAGGTGATCATCCTCTACGGCCACATCACTGCTACAATATCTCAGTCAGTCTCCACACTTCTCCACGTTGATCTTTTGGGGATAACCTCCCGAGCTTACATGGCATTGCAATCTTATCTCATAGCCAACTTCCCTTTAACCGACAAGCGAACTCGTCCACAACACGCATTACTTGTCCTCACTAATGGGTCCCTCATGACAGGTCACCCCATGACTTTAATATTATGCGTTATATTATGCCTTGTGTTCAAAATCTTTGAGGTCGAGGGTCCAGGGTGACATCACCGGCCACAACCGTCGGGCAACGTCATCCCTTGTCACGTCGTACACCACATAATCGTGGGTCCCACTGAGAGGTTTTTCATATTATTTTACCAGGATTGCTTTGTCATTTTTGGCATTCGATAGGCCCCACTGCCACATCATCCTATAAATTTGACCTCGAGAGTTTCCTTTGGTGCTCCACTTAAAACTTATGGGGTGCCAAACCTTTGGGGTCATCCAATAGCCATGGATGCTCATCCATCGATAACCTATCTCTCTCATGCTTATGTGCATGGTTATAGCGCCCAGTCACTTGCCCTACCAGACTTGGGTTCCCCGACCCTTGCAATCCGCGAAGTGTTAGCTTCACGGCTTAAGTAAAAGGTGAAGTACTAGGCCCCTTATCCCTCATAACTAAATTATGATGGTTCTATTATATGTAAGTCATTACGGTTTAGCGCCTGAAACCTATGAGTACTAAGGTTTGGCTCTGTTTTGCTCTATATGCATAAGCTTGAACCCGATGGTTTTCCAAATGAACTCAACCTTGTCTTGGTTGTGATAGCTTTGTTCCCAACTTGACTTGACATATGTGTAGTTTTATAAGGGCCCTTGGCCATTAATCTGCAAACACATTATATACATATACACTTCACACACACACACATATACATATAACCAACATTTTCCATCCTGAGCTTACAATTTGTAAACCAAGAACCACTAGTCCCATCATTTTCATGCGGTCTTTCAATTAATTAACTGAAGTCGTCTACCTCCTTATGCACAAGTCACATAGACCATTTTTTCAGGCTTAGGATAATCATGAGAATAACCATTTCCGAAGGAAGACATTAAAGAACATTTCTACAAAGGAATTCTACACTTCTTATTGTCAACATGTGCCTGTCATTAACATAGAGACCAACTATACCAACAAGTTAGTACAAATAATTAACCCATTAACAGAGATTTCAACCTCCTCATGCTCAAGCAGTCTTAATTTATTTCAAGCTCATAATGTCCACAAGACAGTCCCATTTCACAAGATTTTTACACAAAACATCGACATTCCTCATTCATACATGAACCATCACTCCTCAACATTAGCATAACATTATTTTGATGCAAATAACATAGACATAATAATAACCACAAGCACAAAAACACGAGAGCATACTTATCTTATAAGAGATCTAGCAACTGGGATTAGGATTCTAACTCTCCATCCAACCATAGACAAGTTGCAACCAAGTATTTATTGTAGCTATCACCCCCGATCCAAATTCCAAAGCTTTAGGTAGAGTGTTTTCAATGGATTTTTTAAACCAATAGTACCAGTTGAAACATGGTGTCTTGAGGTTGCCTCACCTCCACCCACCAGCTATCAAAAAACACAGTGAGCCACTTCACTCACATGCAACCATTCTTCACTCAGGGAATTAAACCAATAACATCCATTTAAACAGAGTGTCTCAAGGCCACACTGCCTTCACCCACCAATTATTCATTGATTTCACATCAGGAAATGAACATTGTCCTTTATATCGAGGGATTTGTGACACACCAACATCTATAGGGTTTTGGACACGAAGATTCTCAATTTAGATGTGGAGAGAGAGATAGGATTAATGATAAGGATTTTTTTATCAGTTGTGTTACCTATGAAGGAACAAGGGTTCAATCACTAGTAGCTTAGTGGAACTTCCACCTGTGTTCTCAACCAAATACCATGGAACTATCATTAGGTTTTATCAACCCACTAGCCCTGTGTGCCTCCATTTCTCAGAAGTTATAAAACAACATAGTCTCCAACGACTTTATCATCCTTATAAAGCACAACCACTGCTCAGTGATTATCGACAAGCAAGCCCTTTGGGTTCCTCAGTTGGACTATCATCTGTGCATCCCTTCTCCCTGAATTCTCTCAGTCCTGATATATTCTTTGCCCTCTCAACAACTATGCTAGACTTTCAGGAGCCCGTTGACCTCCTATTTTCCCCATTTGTCTATTTGTATGAATTCTTGAATGATCATCTTTCCTTCAACATGAGCCTCTCGACCTCCCTCTGCTTGTTTCAACAGGACCTCTCGACCTCCTTTAGTGGTCCCCTTTCTCTGTGTGCCCAGGATCCTTTTTCCTCCAACGTGTGAGAGAGTGTCCATAGAGAATAATGTGTGTCTTTTTCCATCTCGACCATAATGGTTCTCCACATTCTTGACTGGTCTACACAAACCAACCACCTTCACAACACAACCCATATTGCTCATTTAATTGTTATGCTTTCTTTGCTTGTAATTATTGCACAAAGAGAACATGAGCATGACCTTCTTTTCCACCTGAATTTAATAAGCACACCAAAAGTGACGACATGCAATTAGGACTCGAATAATGGATGTAGATCAATAATGTTAAGTTGATATTCTCTCAAACAATATATACTTATTGAGGCATCAATGGTTGTTATAAGTCCTTGTACTTTATTCACAAAGAGAGAAATACATAAGAAAAGATATGGTATAAAAATTTATATAGGACAGTATTTAGTACATGTATTTGAAATAAAAATATATATATATGAAACATAATTAAAATAAAAAGAAACAACATAAATACATGGAAATTTTCTAATTCAACATTATAAAATATAGATTTTTATGATTATATAGACTAATTAATGTTCAATTATTTACTATAATTCAATTCATTTCTTATTAACACACACACACACACATACACACATATATATAACAATTATTATATCATGTGATATTCATAAATTAAATAATATTAATTAATATCTTCACAACTTTATAATATATAAAAATATTCTTATGAAGAAGGGCAGAATTGGGCCGGGGATCTGCAGGCTTTATATGAATGTTAAAGAAGACAATGTCCATATTTTTTACAGGTGTGTTCGAGCGGCAGACATGGAGAATTCTTTTTGATGGACTACATCTGCAATAGAATTTTTTTTTAACTCAGTCCAGGATTGTATTCATAAGTGGTTTCAGAGGGGCACTCATTTTAGATTCATTCCATTATATTTTCATTGGAGGCTGTGGTGTAGTAGGAATAAGTGGGATTTTCTGGAGTAGGTGTGCACACTAGGTGTAGTAGCCGAGTAGGTAATACAATGAAGGGGGGGACCGAAGATTTTAAATAGACCCCCAAGGGACTTATCTCACAGACTTCGACCATTTAACATTCACTATCTGGCATGCTTCTTTGATGGGGCGGCACAAAATCACAAATGTGGATGTGGAGCCTAGTTGATGATAAACCCTTAGTGTCATTATAAAATCCATTGGTTCGAGGGACAAGGCGCAAACACGAGAGCGAAGCTACTGGCACTATGGGGACTCTTATGGTTTACCAAGCAGCTGTATATTGAAAAAAATTGGGTCTTTGTAGACTCAAAGGTACTAATTGACCACATGAACAATCTGAACTCTTTGGCACCTCGACATTTATCTACTTGGATGGATAGGATTTATGAACTCCGCAGGTATTTTTCCTACATAAATTTCAACCATATCTTCAGGAAGAAAAATGATACTGCCGATAGATTATCCAAAAAAGGTTTGTAGGGGTCTTTTGGTGAAATGCACTATGAGTTAATGAATGCCACCAGAAGTGGGCAAAAGGGTTCAATGAAGTTTTTTTGAATAGATGGGACAAGACTGCGTTTTTGTATACTGAAAACGTGGTTCATTTCTGCCGCTACAAATGGGACCATTCAGTTTTTGGAATCAGCACAACACTAATGCTGGAACAATACATTTGAATGTATCACATAATGGTTTATTGCTGAATGCATATGTTGTTTTTACTTCTTCTTTTTGCTACTCTTAGAACAAAATTATAAGCTTACTTGATTCAAGGTTGACGCATGAATGTTGTATTTAGAATGGAATGTAAACATTAAAAATCTAGCAATTTTGGGTATGGGGGAATACTCTGTCTGAAAATAAAGATAATTAATGTAACAATGCTATATAGACTAAATTTTAAATATGTGTTGATACATTATATAGACCAAACTTTTTTTTCTTCTTAAAAAATTTTAAAAATATAAAAATTCTTATAAGGAAAAAAAAAATCCATTTATACACAACTCAATTTATTGCAATTAACATAAAAACCTAAAACATAAAATGTCAAACTACATGAACATGGAATGTCTTTATTTTCCCTCTTTATATTGAGGTGAGGGGTGGCATTGAAATTTCTTCGAGTCTTATCAATTTTGTTCTATAAAGATAAACACTTTATAAACAATGCAAGACACTCTTATGGGACATGCCCTGCCAAGTACGAAATGTCTCCCCGTGCTTCGGCCCATGTTTATCTTTTGGGGAAGGGAGACACATGGAGATATCAATTCCAGTGGTAGCATTCATTGATTTGAGGAAGGGGGAGAGATTTAATATGTTATGGATATTGAAGGCGAAAGTTGGAAGGGGGACACATGAACCTATCAATTCGAGTAACATCCATTGATTTGAAGTGACACATGGATATATTATTGAAGATGAAATATGTAAGCTTTAATGGAGAAAGATTAAGGTGAAAAACTTTTATTATTTTTGTGAAATAATTAATTATTGACACATAATAAAGTAAAAAGGTCGAATGAGTTTATGAAAGTGAGTGGTCACTTCGTATTTTATATATATATATATATATATATATATATATATCTTAAAAATATCTATTAATTGTAAATATTATAATTATTAATTGATTCATATAAAAATATTTATTAATTGTAAATATTATAATTATTAATTGATTCATATATGTTAATTATTAGGATGCGATGACTTATATTTTAATAAGTAATGAATATTCAATATTATATATTCAGATATGACTATTATTTGTAATTAAAACATCTTTATATTATATGAATAAGAAGGTTGTATTAAAGTCAATGACGTTATATTTATGATAGTTTTAATATTGTAATTTAATTTAAAGGTTATCGTTAAGTTAGACATTAAATTGGTGTATGAAATTTTCTTGTTTGTGGGATAAGGGACTTATCTTTGCATAATGATTTCACTGCCAAATCTATGAAGGCATATATGCTTTATCTCTCTCTCGTTTTGAACATGTGACCTTTTAGGAGGAAACACACTTTGGAATAAACTATTATATGCTATGCTCTAGGATTCTATCTAAGCAAGAGTTCCGTCATTTTTTGCAGGTAGATCACTTCAAAATTTTACACAAATTGCATATTATTTGAAAATATATACAGACAAGTCATAGCTGGGTATTTTCCTAAGCTTCCTGTCCTTCCAAATGAGGGGAGCCATGTTCCTCAATCTCCATTGAATCTATATTGAAATTGTAGGACCTCTAAAGGCCAATGTAAGCTAATATTAGTGAGAAAACCAGTGAGAAAACCTTCAGAAATAATGAGAGCCATATGCAAGTACCAAGTAGCTAGTGTTTTCCTACCTAACACAAGTATATATAATTACATGGAGGGCTTGTCTATAATTAGATACCTTTAGCCAAGTTAAGGAGGAAGCTCGAGATCTCAATTCCCATGAACCAAAACACCCCCCATGCATACGAAAGATGCTTCCCCTGCAATAAACTTCCATAATATCCATACTTATCAACGAATGAGACTAGATGCGATGAGGGAAATCCATTATCTCATATGTCATGTGGGAACCAAATGCACCACATTGATGGGCTATGCACAAACAAGTTTAGAGCAACTGAAGGAGGTGGAAAGACCACATCTCACCTCCTAGTCTATATTAGTAACAATTGTTGAGTTGAGAAATGTGCCAAATGAAGGTTGAGAAGCTAAAGGTCTGATTTCCATTCAATTAAGGTATTAAACTAAATCTAATGATCCCATTTTCAATCAAGACCTTTGCCTCAAGGGTGGTGGGCCACCTTTGCCTAATGATTAGCCTCATCGTTTAATTATCACTTAACATGAAAGAATGATACTTGTTCAAAGTGCCTAATGACTTGCTTGATCCTACGTATGAGAGAATTAAGTTGATTTCCTCAAAAAATGACTATGTCCATCATAAATTTAATTATTAATATCAAATCCCCTAAAATTATCAAAAAAAAATTGAGTGCTTTCTTCCTTAATAATGAAAAAACCCTACCAAAATAAATTTATTTTTTCAATATTATTAAAAACACTTCCTAATCCCAAATATTATATATATATATATATATATATATATATATATATATATTCTTTTTTTTCTCCAAAATCATACAAACTCCATAAGCCACCCACTACCTTTAACATGTTCAAAACCCATAATAAAGTAGAGGGCAAACACATGAACTATATAAAACACAAAATTATAAACATCGAATTTTCTATTTAATATTAATAACACCTACCAAAAAGTTCAATAAAACCATATAAATCTTATATATATTAATAAATATTTTTATATAAGTCTATGCAAAATTCCATGCATTGCTTTTACATATTTCATAAAATTTAGAGAACTTCTCTTTACATCACTCCATTTGAAGTGACAGTTGACAAATGCAACTCACAAATCCGTGCAACATATATATTTCCCTAGACAAAAATCATGGGATCAGTTATGGGCTCAAACCCTAACATGTCCTCTCACTTGTAACTTTGAAATTCATAATTACTAAAGTCTAGGGATCAGTGATGTGCTTAAACCCTAACCTGTCCTTTCATGCGAGACTTTCAAATTCATGATTACTTTCTCTTTCCCGAAAATGTTGAAGATGTATTATAACCATTTTCGTGGATATTGACATCTTTTACATTATTATCCCAAGAGATGGTTTGAACGCGTTAAGAGTTAAATTTGAGTAAAATTAATGAAATTATTAAAAGTTATAATTGAATTATTAAAAATATATATTAATTATTTTAATTAAAATATTTTAAAAAGATAAATAATTTTTTTCCTAGGTATAGTGTTTTAATTTAGTGAGTTAATTTAAGTTATTAAAGGTAATAAATCATAAGTAAAAGGTAATGGGTCAAGTCATTTTTGTGAAAATTATAATCGATAAGTTTAATTTGGATACCATTTATAAAATAAGTGATATTATTTTTGAGATAATCACTAATTTAAGAATTTAGATGAATTGTAAGAATATGTATTTTCTCCTAAAAGACTACATGTTCAAAAAAAAGAAGGAGATAGTGTTTGTATATGTTCATAAACTTTAGCAGTCAAATAGTTTCGCAAAGGCGAGTCCCTTATTCCACAAACAAGGAGGTCTCATACACCAATTTGGTGTTTAGCTTAATCATAGAGGGAAGAGTTGCTATTATCCTCTGCACTTGGGTTCTAGTCTCACCGAGATTGGCATGCTTGCTCCTTGGGAGTTATTTCTACATGAAATATAATCGAATCACTTAGACACAAGTGAGTTTTTTTGTGGATGTAGCTAGTATGGATCTCTAGTACAATACCCTTTTATTTATATATGAATTTACAATTAGATTATGATTTCATTAACAATAACATTTTATTGAATCTTAAGAAAAGAAAAATTGAATTCGTTTTGGGATATATGTACTTGAGTTATGAATTCTCTATTTTACAATTTCAAATTCTACTTCCAATTTTTTTTTGTTTCTTTGAAAAAGTTAAGTAAAGATTAATATCAACATGTGAAATAAATTTAAGTATGGAGTAATGTACTTTTTCTAGAAATCCTAGTAATATAAGTTTAATAGTTATCTCTAAATAACTTGCACAACCATAATTCTAGTAGTATAAATTCAATGACTATCTCTAAATACAATAAGACAACCATAAAATATCAATACAAAATTATATAATTAAAACTTTAATGAAAAGTATGAAATTATGCACTCTCTATCCCGTGTCTCAAATTTATTATTCTTAAATTTTGAAAAAAAAAACTTAAATCTACACTCTACATAAACAAAATCATAACTATTAATACCATCAATTTAACCTTATATTCAAAATATATATATATATATATATATATATATATATATATATATTTAAAACAAAACCTAAATTTTACCTTAAATTTTATGTAAACCTTTCATTCTTCAAAAACCTAAATTCATATCTAATTAATTCCTTACGTTTACATGCTTTCTTGTAAAATTGAAAACTTAAAACTCACAACCAAAACCCACATTCTAAACCCAAACCTAAACCTAGATATATAATTAATTTTAGATTAATATAATAAGTTAAAACATTTATTTTTATATTCCCAAATAAAGACAAATTGAACATGGCAGATGTTAATGCATCCCACCTTTAAATACATTTATGATGAAAAAGAGGGGAGGAGCATGCCACTTTACCCTTTGCATTTCCTTCTTGATGTGACGCTGCAGTTTCTTCTCAATGTGAAAGCTGATGTGGACTTTAAAGAAGAGGTTTTGGAAAAGGGAAGGGGGACGAGGTGAGCAAGTCAATAGTTTTATTATAAGTAAAAGGGATATTAGGTTAATGGTTGGTGTATGGGCAACAAATATTTTATAATATTATTGTAAAATATATGTATGTTTTATATACATGGGAAGCAGGGAGGGGACCAATCCACAAACTCACAAGGAGGTGTTTTGTGTTCGTTACTTTCCGATCATTGTGATAAGTAAAATGAAAAGTTTTTTTTTTTTTTTAAAGCATATTAAAAGTCAAATATAATATAATATTATAAAATTTAAAGCATATTAAAAGTCAAAATAATATAATATTATAGAAAAAATAAATATTAGTTAAAAAATATTTATTAAATATGGCATTATAATTATTAGTAAAATGAAGAGTTTTTTTTAATAAAAAAATTATTAATTTAAAACAAATTAAAAGTCATATATAATATAATATTATAGAAAAAATAAATATTAGTTAAAAGATATTTTATAAAATATGATATTATAATTATTAATATTAATGTTATTGTTAAAATAAAATATTATTATGTTAAACTAAATATAAGAATGTTATCATATTAATATAAAAACTATATATATATAATTGCAAGACTTTCCCTATTGACAATAAAGAAAGAGTTCAATTGTTATTGAAAATAAAATGATGTAATATTGATGATTAAAAAAAAAATCTACTACTATATATATATAATTACAAGACTTTCTCTATTGACAATAAAGAAAGAGTTCAATGGTTATTGAAAATAAAATCATGTAGTATTGATGATTTAGAAAAAAAAAAAAAAAATCTACCTTGAAATTAGACTGAGAGTTGAACTTGCATTAGTGAGTTACTGTCAATATATTGTTAAATCACATTTAATTTAGGAAATTTTCAAATAAAATAATTAAATAAAACAAAGACACTTTCTACCTATCAAATTATTTAAAACCCAATTAAATAACAAAGTATATATATATAGGATGGCTGTGCTTGCCTTATGCAATTTATGTTAGTCAATTGTGCTTTTCTCTTACTAAAAACTATGGTATTAATAAATCAAATAATATATTTAAAACATAAAATTATATAAAAAAAACCAAGAGACATAACTTTAATAAGTATGAATTTATGCATTTTAACATTATTAAATATATATATATATATATTATAAATTTGATTTTTTTTTTGAAATTAATTATATTTAATTTTTAAGTTGAAAATAATATATTAAGTCATAGGAAAAATAGTCAACTTTTACTAGCACAATTGATTGAGGATAGGTCATGTCAACAAGGCAGAGGATCAAACCTCATGGAGGGTGGTTGTGCCATGTGCTAAGGGGAGGAGACATGTTAAAAAATCGATTTAGCTAAGGGTTGGTGTGGCCCAAGCCGGGTGCGATCCCTGAGTGACTTTGACGGCTTCCTTAAGCCACAAGTCAAGCCTCGAGGATCACATACAACTTGACAAAAAAAAGGTTGTAGGAAAAGTACATTGTGAGGAGTTTAATTTCAAAACACCACCAACCTCATTCTTATTGGAATTGTTGGTTAGATGGTAATGACAAAAAGACACTAACAACAACAAAAGGAAACTTAAATACCATAAACAAATTGTCCAAAGTAACCAAAAAGCCCTAAGGATCAACATACAACCCATAATCATCCTTAGTCAACTACATTGCCCAGAGTCGGGTCATCTGGACCATTGCCCTGTGGCGGACAAAAGGCTTTGTGGACGTGTGCCTCCATATGAGCCATCCTGCTTTCAAGGCAATCCAACCTCTCTTGTATCCTCTCCTGACCTCAACAATGGGAGACCAATCGATCCATCATATCCCATTAGTTGTGCTAGAGGTCGTTCATAAAGGTAATGACCTCATTACAGTAGTCATATTGTTGGTCACGAGCCAACTACTCCACCAATGCTGTAACTTGACGAGCTTGGCATCTCGTGCTTAGCAGTAAACCCTACGCCCATCAACCGAAGGAAAATGAGCTTGAAATTGTCTCAATTTACATCCTCCAATGGATTCTATATTAACGAAAATGAACGTCATCAATCCATTGTATCTACGCCTCTAGAGAATCAAAGGGCAGAGATAAATCTACTCACTTAGGCAAATTTCCAAGTCGTTGCTCAACCTCTTCCCCATAGTCGTGTTGTTCCACTCGATGTGATATTATACCTTGGCCCTGAGGACCTACACCTCGACATGACCTCGCTGGTATTGCATGTTGCTCCAGACGGCCACCACACATTGCCCACACGAAACATTTAACCCAAAGACCTAATTGCTAGGAGGGATGGACTTCCAAAAGTCTCAGGACATCTCACAAATTTCCAAGCCAAATGCAAAAGCAGACTGCCAAACTCCAAAATACCCATTGGTGCGATGACGACTGCCTTTCGCCCACCAGAATGGGCTGTGCCAACAACCCCTTCCTTCAGTCACAGACCACCTCCAAAAACACCACAAACACGAACTTCTACAGGCACCCCTAATCTGTAAGTGACTCCTAGGTCCCACACCAAAAAATACAATCCGTAGTGCTACGAACCCACCATCCCACAGACCCTCCAGAGGCAAAATACTACAAAAATAAAGGATGCGAAACACAAATGACCTTTCGACATCATCAAAAACCACCATGACAAACCGCCACAACACACCAGGCACCTCCATAGTGACCCTACAAGACTCTCCTAATAACAATTGCTGCATAGAAAGGAAAATTAAACAAGAAATCTTTTTCCATTCTTTGGAGAGACAGGAAACCTCAATAGCCAAAGCGATTACAACTTGTCCAACTTGGTGACTAACGCACCTCAAGTCAAAGTAACTCTCGCGGAGCCAGAACTGCCCAAATCGAACTAGGCTCACAAATGATTATGCTCGGAACCACCTCCTTGACAAAATTGAAAGCTTTCACACCTGAATTATTGCTCAACTTTGAACTCACAGAACGAAGGGTAGGGGATCGTTGTGACAAATAGCCACCTTGCGCTCTAAGGAAGATAACCCCCACCAATGTCTCACAGCCCATTGCCTAAAACAAACTGTCAAAACCCACGACAAACCAAACAACACAAATACTCATCGCTCTTTATCGAAACTTCTTATCCCGCTCGCTAGCAATGATTTCCCTAACACTCCCCACATTTTTGTTATTAGATTAAATACCCCTCTTAAACCCATGTCCCTTCATTAATCACACCATCGGAGAATTTTTAAATTAATATTATACTTTATATATTTTTACAAAATTGATTTTTTTTAAAGACATGTTAAATGATATATATAACACTTCTCCATAGACTCAACTTAAACCAAATTAAACAAACTAAAAGTTATAGCCTAAAATTTAATTATAATTCAATGCATGTGATAACTTCACTAAAATAAATGCATGAGGTGGCATGTAAGTTTCTTAATGCGCTTAAGTTATGTTCGATAAATTTAATACAGGGCAAGACACTCTCGCGGGATCTGCCCACCCAAGTACAAAAGGTGTCGAGATGTTTCGGATCATGTTTACCTTTCAAGGAGGGAGACACGTGAAGCGCTTTGATTTGATAGGACTGAGAGATTTAATAATTCATTGGTATTTGAACATGAGCACATTTGTGCAAGTTAGAGCATAAGTAGAAATATTTTCAAAATGTTAAATGTTATATATATATATATATATATATATATATATATATAAAAAGTTAAGTTAGAGGTAGTTTTAATGTTGGATTGAATAATGATTTATTTATGTGTAATGTTATTACTATGATTGTGTTAAGTTAGATAGAGTTTAGATAATTTTTGGTACAGTTTAATTTCTACATAGATGGTTTTTATATTTAATTTTTTTTTGAGATTGTGAAGACCAAATCCTACACAAACTAATTAGCTTATACCTCATAAATTAATGTCAATTTGAATAAATAATCACTTACATTATAGCTAAATCAAATGATATATATATTCTTTGTTAAGAAAATAGAATATATATATATATATATATATATATATATATATATATATATATATATGTGTGTGAAGTTTATTCTTTACAATAAAGATTTAGTCAATTATATAAAATTTACCTATTTTGATTTATAATGATAAAATTTAATATATTTATTTTAATTTATTAATAAAATTTAATAGAGATTTATTATTTTCCAATATATTGGATATATAGATTGTACTTTTATAATTCTTTTTAAATTTATAGAATTATATTTTGGAAAAGTTTATAAGAAATTTTTAAAATACTTTAATATTTTTTATTAATCAAATAAGTTAAAAAAATAATAAATTTAAATATTTTTTTGGTTAATTTGTTTTTCTATCTATTCACTATAATTTTTATCAGAAATTATCACAAGTTATAGTTTCATTTAATTAATAAAAATTTTAATTGCAAAATTTTGACCCATTTGAAAGAAATTATATTGTTAAAAGACTAAATCTATGAAAATTCTATTTACATTAATAATAAATATTCAATAAAACTTAAAAAAACCACAAACTAATTTTAAGTTATAATTTCTTACTACCATATATTCAAACAATTGCCTCAAATTACCCCTATTTCCACCTTATAATGTTTTCCCCACCTTATAATATTTTCCACGTTATAATGTTGAGTAAAGTCCACTTAAAATAAAACCCAGCCAATAATATCCGCGTAAGGGGGAGGAAGTGCACTTGAGTCTCCAGTGTTTATATGTAGATCAACAACTTTTGATATCATAGATCCAACATTTATTTTGGTATGACTTTATAGCTATTCTAAAGTATTTGATGATTTATTTTTAATACAGGTAGGATTATATCTTTATCTTAATGTCTAATACATATAATTTTAATTGGGATAAAGAGAATTGAACTAGTGGCTTCACATTAAAGAGTGCCTTAACAAATACCTGATTATTTGGGTAGGGACTACATCTTCATCATCATGTCCAATATATATGTGACTCCAATCAAGCTTGGACTTAAACCTAACTTCACATCAAGAAATGCCTTAAAACACCACAGTATCTATCCAAAACCCCATACAAAATAAAGATTTAAACTTTTATTAAAAGTGTGAAACTCTTTAATCCCACCACCAAATCCAGTCCCAAATTTATTGAGATTAAATTTTAAAAATAATATGCAACTAATTTTAAATTTTAAAAAGTTTTAAAAATAATATGAAATGAATTTTAATTCATAATGTATATACATTATAAATCATAAATTTAATTTTTATTTTTACATTTCTTCACTATTATTTTAAGGCACTCGGTAAAAATCATGAAATTAATTTTTTTAATAAAAATACAATTTTTTTTCACTCTTTCTTATTTAACCCCAATTCGTTAAATTAATTTTAAAAACATCTTTAAACGATTAAAAAATAAAATCTCTTTGCACTTCAAAACATTAACCCAAAATTAAAATAAATCAAAACTAATTTAATTATTAATATTATATTTTTTATTTTAATTTAATTAAGACAAAATATTTATATCACCTTCTTTTATATTACAATATCTATTCCATAACCTATGCTTTAACAAATATATTTTAATCCTATATTATTATTATTTTTAAATTAAATTATAATTTAAAAAACTATTATTAATAAAATTATATATATTAAATGTAACATCCATGTGTTTGACACTTTATTATTATTATTATTATTTTTTTTATAAATTTTTTTATTTTTATTTTTAATTTTAAATGAAACAACTGAGAACTTCACTACCAACTGTCTTACATTTTCCATTATTAAAAATTTTGAATATCTTGAATTGACAAGTTTACTCACATGCATACAAAACCCTAACAGTGCCAAAACAAACCTAACAAATATATTTTAATCATATTTTAATTTTTTTATAAGGATTGTGCAACAAATAGGTCTCTGTTAAACCAGAGATTGAGAAAAAAATCCTTCACCTTGGACTGAAGACCATACAGAAGTTGTTAGACAAATTAAATCCAAGGTAAAAAGCCTGCCTATTATGTATGTTGCTGATGAAGATTCTTTTAAAATTGTTGAAACAGATGCCAGTGACATTGGATGGGGAGGTGTATTAAAGCAAAAGAAGGATGAAAAAGACAAGATCGAGTAAGTAGTGCAGTTCGCTTCTGGAACCTGGAAGAAAACAGAGAAAAATTACTCTGTTATTGAAAGAGAAGTAAAAGCTGCTTGGAACTGTATTGATAAATTTACAATACATCTTGTCAATAAGCCATTTTTGTTGAGAACTGATGCCTCAGCATTAGGAAAAGTCCTTACGAAGGACATTAAGAAGCTTGGAGAAGCCAAATTTGCTAGATGGCAAGCACTCTTTGCAAACTTTGATTTTAAAGTTGAACATATCAAAGGGGTAAATAATCACTTGCCAGATTTCTTAAGCTGGGAATATATCCAGCAATAAGAACAAGAAGAAGACCAAGTAATGGTGATAGTGACTGAATGGGATCCTAATCAGCCACAAGAAGTGTTAAGATCCATATCAGAGAATAAAAGTTGGTCAGAATACAGAGACAACTGGAAACCAACTTGACAACTACGAAGTACTAAGGTGTTGGACGCAAATTTACAGCCACATACTGACTCGCAACACTTAGTACTCGAAAGAAAAGTGTATCCAAAAAGAAACAAGTGGATACATCGAAAAATAATTTGTGTCAAATTCTACATCGAAATCCAAATCAGAAATACAAAACCCTAACATTGTCAAACACATATAACAAATATATTTTAATATATTATTTTTCTAATTAATAAGGGTGTGAAAAGCCAATATATTTTAATATATATATATATATATTTTAATTAATTAGGGTGTGAAAAACCATGGTTAATAAAGTCATATATATTATAAATGTAACATCTATTTGTTTGATTCTATTAACCTTTTTTTTAAATCATTTTATTAAAACGGGGAATTTAAAAATGAAACAAATCATGGTGCATATAACTTTATTAACAATTGTTTTGAAATTTTCGACTATAAAAAAATTTGAATATATTTAATGGACAGTTTAGGAGATCACCAATGGAACTAAGATTTTTTTCACCTATTTTAGTATCTTAAATAAAAGTTGTAAATTTATGATATGAAATTAATTATTTTTAATATCTAATTTTATATTTATTAAAATTTTAAATTGAAAAAATAATAAATAAACTATAAAATGTTATTATTTCTAATAATCTTAAATTTATTAATATTGAATTTTGATGGGTGGATTAATTATAAGGCAAGCACTATGAGGGTCACCCTTAGTGCATGCATGTGAAGGAGTTATTCACTATAGGCATGACATAACAACCATGTTGAGGCAAATGTGGAAGGCCATCTGACGGGCTCAGTTCAAAGTGTATCTACTTGTAACTAGATTGACTGGTTAATCCTCTAGTTAATAGTGGGACGTGCAAAAGAAATGACATATTAAGCTTTAATATAATGGTTTTGCAAGTTGAAAGACAAGGCCCTCCCAACCTGGTCCCTTTGTTTTCATTAGCAGTGGACACTCATAAGCGTCTGGTCTTCAATGATTCTCTTTGTGGCAGGCGTTTCTCCCTCTTTTGCTTTAACTCCTCCGCTTACAACTCAGCCCAAGAATATTTTAGATATTACAAGCGGCTTCTTTGCTTTTACTTTCCTCTACCTTATGGTTATCTAAAACTTGTCAATTCTGAGCCAAATTGCCTTTAATTTTGTCGCTTCCTTTCTTCTCCACTCTCCATTTGGCTTGTGTTCTCTTTGGGGCTTTTCCTCTGTATTCTCCTACTCTTGTTTGTTCTTCCTCTTTGTTGATTTTCCACGACCTTGGGTCTAGGATAGAATCTTAAAATATCTGATGCTACCAAACCAAGAATCTCAACAGAACTAATTTTCACAACAGAATATAAACAACAGTAAATCACATATGCACATAATATAGACAAATTTTTAATTTTTCAACCCAACTTCATTATATTAACAACATATAATACTGTAACAGTCTAGAGCTCCTGTACCAGGGATAATGGGTCTTATACATCCACTGGTACGAGATACAAATAAGATACTCTGACCATCTGGCTGTAGTGCAATATCTCAGCCCTCTCAGTCGTAACCTGTACGTGCCTGGTCCTTTGACTCTCGATCTGCAACTCCTGCCTCTATCAATGCTCCAAGTCCACCTAGCCACTGAATATCGGTTGTCCAATCTGCTCTCTAGTTGTCCCTTCATCCATCGAGGGCACAACACATCGAGACTCCTGTTGAGTTGTTCAGAGTTCCATTTGTGAACAAATCTCAATATTACCACTACTACTCCTCAACTACTAAGGGACTTCAACCCACTATGGTCTTCCTGTGCTGCAACGATGAAGACCGACATAGGGAACAAAGGGCTGCCACATATCACTACAAAATGTCGATCTCCTACAATGAACACGGACTAGGAGGACTGCACATCATCTGTTGTAGAAGTCCTTCTCCACACACAAGTCTCGGGCTCCACAATCCTGCTCTTGGTTAGTCAGACACTTGAGCTCCACAACTACCGGGCTAGTAGTCACCTTTTTCCATCAATGTGCTACACTTCGACTCAAACATGGACACTATCATGTTGTCCTCCAATAGACCATAAGTGCCCAATCTCGTCCACACTTGGTCGTCTCTCACGTTTCCCTCCAACAATCTACGAGAGACCAAGTCTATGCTATAGCATATGCACCTAGTTAGGGCATCCCCACACCTGGGACACCCTTACACATGGCTACCCACAAAATTCACCAATATGCCCTTTTCTCTGTAATAGAGGAATCATTGTGCAAATCTACGCACCTCAATGTGTCCTCACCTAGGACACCATCAATCCATCATACACGAGTCCATCTGCAACACACCTTGCTATTGTCTTCTTACCTTCCGATATAATGTGTCTGTTGTCACCTTGGCTATTGTCCTCTTGCCTTCTGATATGATGTGCCTGCTGTCACCTTTGCTGCTTGGTAGGCCTCCCAAAAATCCACGTTGGATCCTCCAAACAACTCCTAAGGCCTCCTCAAGCTGTCCATCAAAATGATCCATGAAATAGTCAACACTTTGACCCAAAAATACATTGTTGGTTTTGCTCCTAGGAAGACACTTCACCTCCACTGAATGTCCTCCACATGGCACCAACAGGCTATAATGTTATGATCCAATAACTAGTCAAATATTGACCCAACAATCCACAAAACGTTGTTTTCCTCCATTGTTAGCTTGGTTCTCCTGCAATTCTGGTTAGGGTACAATGAAACCCTTAACCCTACATGTTAGCAGCAACCTAAAACCTTCAAGGGTTGCGGTCTTTCAAGGAAGGGCTCCTCCACACCCACGTTATCCGAATCTAGGATTATACACCTCAATACTGCCCTTGAAACAACCCAGCTACTAGCTATGCCTTGTGGCTTAGTCCAACAAAATTTGTAGGTGTTCGGCCTCGCTTAAACACTTCCCAAACAACCCTTAAACAATCTTGTTCTAGTCCTTGGCTCCTCAGAATACTAGCCTTGCAAACTGGCCCTTGGAAACAACCCTCAATGAACCTATTTTTACCACAAAACAATCCTGCACCCAATCCACACTCTCCTACAACAACTTGACCTCCAATTTGGGCTCTCCACGTTGTCCTGAAGTGACCTTATCCACGTTGTCCCAAGTCCTCTCTAGTTGTGCTTAGACCTTCCAATTTCAAAGCTCCTTTTGATGAGTGTTGCACACAATTAGATGCCTCTAACACAAGTCCTTACCCTCTTTTTATAGCCTAAAGAGGGGCTTCCACGACTTAGTAAAGAAACCCTTTTATTGGAATTATTTACATCAAGCCTAGATGACTTGACAACCAATAATTAATTAGTCAACTTCAAAAATTATTTTCTCTCTAACGATAACTCAGATTTCGATGATTCTCGTTGCATTATAATTGTCTCGCCGAGCACTATCATCCTCATCCATCATATGTCGTAAATACATCACAGTTTTGGCCCAAACCATGATGGGTACAAAACCCCCAAGCTTGGGTCTCAAGCCCACAAGCCCATTTGTGGCGCTTTGAGCTCCAACCCTCAAACACCAGGGCTTGAAATACCTCCCAAGCTACACAAAAATAATCACTCCCTCTTAGCGAGGGAGGTACTTCCAATACTAGGAAGTAACCATCATCATTCGGTGACGACGCTAGCCCATCTGACATCCATCACTGGAACATACCCTGTAGATGAATCTGAAAATCTCGGTAGTGCCTCTGCCTCATCACATCCGAACCTGAAGATATCGAACCTCCATAGGGCTGCTCCCTTCGAGGCTAGAATCCCTCTGAGACTACACGATCTCCACGGGCTTAGTCGTGCAAGCACTCATCCTCCTAGATCAAATACAACTCGTGAAAATCTCACCAATCTCAGATATGCAACACCACGATCTGATGAAGAATCTAGCCTGCCAATATCCATTCCATCACATGATGCCATCTCGATCAACCCGATCTCGTCCATGCTAAAGAAACCCTCGAGTTGTCCCAACCATCTATGGAAAATCAATAGAAGTCCACGATCAACAATCTTCCCTACAACAAATTGTTGTTCACCAAGCTCACCACCAATATACCATAATTCCCAGCCCATCTCACCATGTAACATGTGAAGACTGCATTTCCATCTCTTCAACTGAGCCCCCTCTGCTCCATGATCTAGACATCGACAACTCCCTCTAAGTTGCTTTGTTGTGCACACTCTAATTCATTGTCCTCCAAAGTAGCTCAAACACACTCTGATACCATGTTGAATTTCCACGACCTTGGGTCTAAGATAGAGTCTTCAAATCTCTGATACTACCAAAATAATAATTTCAATAGAACTAGTTTGCACAACGGAATATAAACAACATTAAATCACATATCCACAAAATATAGACAAATTTTTATTTTTTTCAACCTAACTTCATTATATTAACAACATATAATACAATAGTCTTGGGCTTCCTTACTAGGGATAATGGCCCTCATAGATCCACTCGTACAAGATACAAACAAGATACTCTAACCATTTGACTATAGTGCAATCTATTAGCCCTCTTGGTCATACCCTATACCTTCCCGGTCCTTCGGCTCCCAATCTGCATCTCTTGCCTCTATCAATCCTCCAGGTCCACTTGGACACTGAATATCAACTATCCAATATGCTCTCTATTTGTCCCTTCATCCATCTAGGGCATAACACATCGAGACTCATGTTGAGTTGTTCACAGTTCCATTTGTGAACAAGTCTCAATCTGCCCACTGCTGCTCCTCAACTACTCAGGTACTTCAGCCCACTGTGGTCTTCCTATGCTGCAATGATGAAGACCAAAATAGGGCACAAAGGGTTTCCACCTATCACTGTAAGATGTCAATCTCCTACAATGAACATGGGCTAGGAGGACTGCCCATCATATAATGTAGAATTCCTTCTCCACACACAAGTCTCAGGCTCCACAATCCTGCTCCTGGTTGGCCAGACCCTTGAGCTCCACAATTTCCAGGCTAGCAGTTACCTTTGTCCATCAAGGTGCTACACTTCAAATCCAATATGGACACTATCACGCTATCCTCCAGCAGACCATAAGTGCCCAATATCGTCCACACTTGGTCCTCTCTCACCCTTCCCTCTAAAAATCCATGAGAGACTACGTCCACGTTGTATCATTTTCACCTAGTTAGGGCATCCCCACACCTAGGGGACCCTTAGACATGGCTACCCGCATACTTCACCAATCTGCCCTTTGCTCTGCAATAGAGGAGATATTGCGCAAATCTAGGCACCTAAATGTGTCCTCACCTAGGACACCATCAATCCATCATACACAGGTCCATCTGCAACACACCCTTTGCTATCTTCTTACCTTCCAATCTGATGTGTCTACTGTCACCTTGGGTGCTTGGTAGGCCTCCCAATAATCCATGTGTGCTCCTCCAAACAGCTCCTAAGGCCTCCTCAAGCTTCCTATAAAATTTATCCACACAATAGCCAACACTTTGACCCAAAACTACATTGTTGGTTTTGCTCCTAGGAAGCCACTTCGCCTCCACGAAATATCCTCCACATGGCACCAACATGCTACAATGTCACGATCCAATCACTTGTCAAATATTGACCCAACACTCCTCCACAAAACGATGTTGTCCTAGACTCTTAGCTTTCTACTCCTGCAATTCTGGTTAGAGAACAATGCAACCCTTAACCCTCCATGTTGGTAGCAACCTAAACCCTTTAAGGGTTGCGATCCTCCAAGGAAGGGCTCCTCCACACCCTCGCTGTCCCAATATGGGATTATACACCTCAAAATTGCCCTTAAAGCAACCCAGTCACTGGCTATGGCCTGCGGCCTAGCACAAAAGTAGCTGTAGGTCTTCAACCTCCTTTAAACACTACCCAAACAACCCTTAAACAACCTTGTTCTGATCCTTGGCTCCTGGGCCTACTACTCCTGCAATCCGGCCTTGGAAACAACCCTCAACGAACCAGTTTTTACCACAAAAGAATCATGCACCCAATCTTCACTTTCCTACAACGTCTCGACCTCCAATCTAGGCTCTCCACACTGTCCTGAAGTGACCCTATCCACGTTGTCCCAAGTCCTCTCTAGCTACAGCTAGACCTTCCAATTTCAGAGCTGCTTTTCATGAGTGTTGCACACAATTGGATGCCTCTAACACAATTCCTCACCCTATTTTTATAGCCTAAAGAGGGGCTTCCTTGAATTAGTGAGGAGACCCTTCTATTGGAATTATTTACATCAAGCCTATATGAATTTACAACCAATAATTAATTAGTCAAATTCAAATATTCATTTCTCTCTAACGACAACTCAAAATCAGATGATTCTCGTTGCGTTAGTATCATCTCATCGAGCACTATCATCCTCATCTGTCATATGGTGTAAATCCATCACATTTTTGGCCCAAATCATGATGGGTGTAAAAACCCCAAGCTTGGATCTCAAGCCCACAAGCCCATTTGTGGCGCTTTGGACTCCAACCCTTGAACACTAGGGCTTGGAGTACCACCCAAGCTACACAACAATCAACACTCTCGACACTGCTTTCCAAAAATATTGGCTTTGTCTTTGGTTCTTTCTATTCTTGCTCTTTAATGCCAAGGGAGAGGGCTTGTTTTTTTAGAGGAGGAGGGGAACAAAGCTCACAAGACCAAACAAGGGCTTTGACCCAAGCCCATGCCTTTGTAGATCAATTTTGTGAAAATTCGCTCATGGTTATACAAGATGCACTGTATGATATTAAGCAAGAGTTGTTTGGGGAACAAGCTGCATTGTCAATTTAAAACGTTTTAGCAGAGGGGAGGGATTGGGTCTTCGATTTTGGAACAGTGAGAGCTAGACACAATCAGTGCGTCCACATCATGGACTTATACTAGCATCTTAAGCACTTGTTGGGAAAATTATTTTTTCAAACGTATTAAGAGGAGGGATGAGCTCCTCCTTCACATGGAGGAGCTTCATTTTGTCTATGAAATCATGGATGGCCAATGACAGTGTATAGAAGCAAATCTACTCAAGGATCGCAAATGGCCACATCCTGCATGCTCTACACCGACTGGAAGGTAATATAGTCTCTCAATGACTTCAAAGTCACTATTAGTATGCCTATATACTACTACATTTTTGGTTTTCGTATGTGTTTAATGTTCACAGTTTTCATGGCTATAACAACTTTTAAAGCTAACTTTGGTTTCTATATAATGGGTTTGGCCAACACCAACTCAAATTTTGATGTTGATGGACCTAACAGACCGATTCCTGGCTAGTTTTCTAAGATTGGCTTCCACTTAGGTAGGCTAGAGTTGGTCATGGTCTTGCTTCTTGGCTTTCTCTATACATATATATTTTCATAATATAATGTTGTGAATTTCTTATATATATGTGTGTGTGTGTGTGTGTGTTAAATTATTGATAATAATAAAGGGTAGGTAAGAGTGGGTGGAACTTTGATGAATCTAGATGGAACAAAATTGTTTGATTTTTCATGGGGATTATGACATACATGCAATAATAAAGTAGAAAATTTTTCTTTGTTTACGGGGCTTCAACTACTAAGGAAAATGCATGTTACAAAATTGGTGTTCCTATGAGACTCAGGGATTATAATCAAAGCAATGTTATAACACAATCAAGTATCCATCATCGAGAGAAAACCATAAAATATGCTAAGACCCAACAAGAAATTGTGAAATTTGAAGAGTTTCAACTCTTTCACATTCCAAGGGCCCACAATAAATGTGTTTTCACCTTGGAAAAAGGAGCATCCATCATCCCCCAAGGAAACTTGGTCACTAAATTTGGGAACCATGTGTTCCAAATTGATTAATCACTCTTAATAATACATCATTATTATAAAAATAGGATGTTATTTATGTCATCTACTATCCCTTTTGAATAATTTTCTTCTCTTGACATCATTGGGACACCGGTCATCTCGTACCACAAGCCTTGTCTACATCGCAATGTGTCTTGTACCTTCCCTTGTCTGGATATCACTCACCCATTTATTCCCTTTCTTATCAATATGGTTACTTTGTGTGGGATTAATCATGTGGATGTAGGGGTCTAGTTTTTCCATAGGGCGTCCCTTCCTAGCTTCATTGTGAATTTATTTTAGTTCCTCTATTGGTTTCTTGGACGTTCCTCCCAATTGATGAGTCATTTGAACATACTTTGTTTCGTCCTCTACATCTGCCTCCATCACACTAGTAAATTTGGGGTACATTTTTCTAAAAATTTAGCTCATTTCTTCCCTATTGGTCATATTCGATTGGTTTCTTCTATTCAATGGTTACCAAACCCCTAACTTCTCTTGAGGACTTCCCAATGAATTGGTCTCATATCTCTAGTTTCTTCACGGTATTTTTGGTTCCCTCACCTCTATTCCACCATAATGTGTTGTATAACCTCTCCCTACCCCAATTATAACCTCTATGCAGCCTTTAAAATTTTAATTTTTGAAGATATGAAAGACATGAATGATTTGGAGTAGTTAAAGTGCCTCCAAGGGATACAAGAGCAAATCTGGGACCAAGAATAAATCTAATTTTCAATATATTGTCAACTTATGGAGCAGAAATGGGTGACTAGAAGATTGGAAATCATGTGTTGAAGAAAAGAACTATAGGATTTGCCTCTTACATTGCACACCATATGCCATCCTAAAATGAAGGCCTCTTACTAGGATTGGCTCCCTAGTAGGTACAATTAATCAGGGGCGATTGTACAATGAACAAGGATAGCCAGATCAAGAGCAACTCAAAAGAGAACAACAATGGGTGAACCTAGACTTAAAATTGGAATATATATCTTCTCTATGTGTTTTATAAGGTAATTTTACTTCAAGGTTCTTTGTCACACTATATACTACTAGTTTTCACGAAAAAATCAATGCGCACTAGCAAGCTTTTTGTATACAAAAGGCAAAATGTCATAATGATATGTTGTATAAAAACATTATGCAACTTGTAATTATCTGTCAATTTTACATACAACCTTATATTAATTCAAAACTCAACCATTATATAATAATAATAATAGTCATCATCATCTAATTCCAAGGTCACGACCAAGCCAAACATAAAATTTGTGTATGATACCTCTTGATTTTTGGGACAAGGGACATGCCTCCATGCAACAATTTGAATACTATTTTTTGTGTAATAGGCATATATGTTGTATTAATCTAGGCATATATGTTGTATTAATTCTATGTGCACTGATCTACCACTAGGGAAACCATACCACTAACATAGAGAAAATGTTCTTTCACACTAAAAGAGTTTAAAATTGAAATAAAAGCTTATAAGATATTGTTTGCTTAATCTACTAAATCCTAAATTGCCTGCTATAAGTTTTTCCCTATCATCCCTTGACTTCAAAAACATGTAAAACATGGCAACTAAATTTATCAGGAATGTCAACCATTCAGTAGGGGAATCCACTTGAATTTTAATAGGCAGGATGGTGTCTTCTTCTAAATGAACCAGTTTCTTGGCCATTTTCATCACTTTATGTCCAATTTTATAGCCTCTTATAGATTTCATCCAAGCAAAGAAGAATTTTTTGTTGCTCTTCAAATCTTTCAACAAGAACCTTCCCCATAATTGTTTTTAGTTGCATGCATTTGTAAATAATTTACATGTACTTGGTGTTCTTGGTCCCAGTGGTGTTTGTATTCAATATCCATTTGCCACCTTGCTCCAATAATTTTTCATTTGAGATGAACCCACGTTCTATCCTGACTTCTCTTTTTGCATTTTCAACTTCTTGTTTTTATTGTTGGAGGAGTTTTGCTATAATAGGCCCCTGAATAAGTATCTATAGCACTCTATGCCCTAGAAGTGGAAGGTCTCATAATTTGATGACAACCATGTCTATTGCACGCTCTTCCACCTATAAGAATTATGATATTACAATAATACCGAGAGTGAAGGAGAGGATAATTTTAGAGGATGCCTAAAAAATAATGGGAAGAGGAGTATCGATTGATGAAATTCTCACTTATATAACTTTTTCCACTAAATACCAAGACAATTGTACAACTATCCATTTCCAGAATCAAATCTAGCACAACTCACCTCTTATGGGCAAAAAGGGAGAAGGAAATGATAGAGAGGAGAGACTCAGGGGTTGGTTAGAAAGGGAGAAACGAGCCCAGGTGTCAAAGGAGGGATAAAGAAGCTGCCAATTCAAATGAGAAACATAGAGCTATATGCTAAGAAACATAGGAAAACATCAAGAAGGGAGGGAGAAGAGTAAATATCATACATAAGAGAGGCCTTGAACGCAGAACTATACTACTGTGGAAAAAACATGATGAGTACATAACATCATGGAAAAGGAGAAGGCAGAAAAGAAGAGTGCCTTAGAGGAGAACTTAGTGTTGGAATGAAGAAAAAATAGGGAAAAACAAAAAAGACTATCCATGAGAAAGAGAGGTTGAAAGCTTTGAAAGATAATATAAACAAGAGGAGTCATTGAATTCCAAGAACAACCTCACTATTGCTAGTAAAAATTCAAGATCATCAAAATAAGGGGAAGAGGATATATGAGGAGAACATGAGGCCACTTAAACAAAAAAAGATAGCATGGCTAACATGTCAGAGCTAGTCTAAACTTGCAATTGAAAGGAAACATCAACTGAAAGGACAGATAAATTAGAGTAAAAAACAAACCTTCTTCCAAAGACACTTTAGGGAGGAGGATAGTTGTATAATTCTTCATGGATTCAAATTAGAACTATTTGCTGTCACTTTGGATTCCACCTTACTGAATTAAGTGCCCAAATACTACCATGATACAAATGTACCTCGAATGCCAATTTTCTTATAGCGTGCTCTCGAAACAATGCATAACGATGTAATGCATGTTATGGTTTTGATGACATGATGTTAATGCCTTGCAACTGACAACGAATTGTGAAACTTGATACAATAATTTGACTATTACATATAATTCAAATGGTTACAAAATTGAGTTTTTTCTTTTTATTTAATTCAAATATTATCAATAATATAGTCATTTTTTTTTCTTTTTTGGCGACTAGTGGAATCAACAACTAAGCATGTTTCATACTCATGTGACACGAGGTCATTTCCAACTGCTACCACTATAACCCCTACGTTCCTAAGTATGCCCCTTCTACAAACACGAGTAAGTCAAGATGATTTGGATCTTGAATCTGTTGGTACATAACATTTCATTTTCATGGAACTTGCCAATTAAACTACCCCTAAGGTTAATAATATACTCAACTTTTAATAAATATATGTTATACTAATTTTATATCTTTTATTGAGAAAATATCAAATTACATAAAGCTTAATACACACACACACACATTATTTTTATTTCGTCAATTAATTTTTTTATTTTAGATTAAATTAATGAATTATGTTAGATTAAATAATAACCATCACATAGGTCATCACCTCTTTCTACTATTATTCCTAATAATTTTATGATAAAGAGCATGGTCAATGATATCCTTCATGCACAACATCATCTCTCTCATTTCTTTTTGTATGGTGGGAAAACCTATCATAACTCAGTTGTCAAATACACAATGAGGAAAACCATATTTGGTTGCTATCCGTAAATGCAGGTTAACTAATAATTGTTATTCAAGGAAAACCACGCCACCTGGAATAACCCACTGGTGGTCCGTAAGGGGGCAAAATTTCACTCCTACCAGATGCCTTTGGGTCTTGGACTGTTAATCCGTTTCCTTACGTTCGAGGAAGATGAGCTCTTATCCAAGCAAAAATAGTTTTAGGGCATCCTCCAGGCCTGATCTCTCTCATTTTTAGTAATTGAATACATTGTATTTTTCTTAAAAGTTTTTAATTTTTTAAATAATCAATTACTTTCAAACACGATCTTCCTAAGTAATTATTTTTTATTATTTATTTTTTCAATAAATTTTAAAAACGATAATAACAAATATTGTAGGTTTATTATACAATTAAAAATTTGAATGTTAAAAATATTATATTTTTAAAATTAGGATAAAAAATATTCATTAATTATAAACTATTATGGTTATTTATATTTTAATTAAGTTGTAGAGAATTATTTTGGAAAAGAAGATGAGCTTATGGCTAATAATAAAATAACTAAAGATCACATTGGGTTATGGAGATATCATTCACTTATAGATCACCTTGTTACTCTTAGGATCATTGAAGAATAATGTCACAATAATAAAACCAATCTCTTTTATTGTTTCATTGACTTTAGAAAAGCTTTTGACACCATTCGTAGGACAAAGTTGTGGAATAGGATAAAAGACATAATTATTCCTCTTGAGTTGAGGGTTGTTGTGAGAAGGTTGTATGATAATATTATTTCCAATTTTAGGACCACTGAGGGCTGTTTAGAAGAAATTAACTACAATATTAGATTCTAGCAAGAGTGTCCCTTGTCCCCTACCCTTTTTGGCATAAACATTGATAAGCTAGAAGATGTTTGGAAGATATAGGTTGTGTTTGGCCCATGTTCACTGGAATTTTCATAACTCTCATCGTTTATGCTAAAGATGTTGTTCTTTTGGTGAAGATTCATTACTACCTTGGCAAGCAACTAAGAACCTCCAAGATTTCCATTATGGGTGTCACTATTAATCCTGACAAAACAAGAATTCATGATAACTTAATCTAGAAAAGTGACATATGACACTTTCATAAATGGCAATGACAACATGAAGAAAGTTCCTTCATATTGATATCTCATAATTGATATCCATCACAAGCTCAACTAGAATTATAGCATGTAGAACGAGATAAATAGAGGACAAAGTACTTATTATGGGCTTGGAACAGATGTAGGTCATCATATCTTTGGATTTGGGGTAGAAATAAACTCCTCTTTGATACTTTCATCACTCTTGTTATTTTATATGGATGTGAGGTTTAGGGTTGCAATATTTTCATACAGTTGTAGAGGAAGATAGAACAAGTCCAAAGGAAAGGTATAACCGACAATATCAATATTAATGGAAATACACCCTTTCTTATCCTCCTCATTGAAGCAAGATTTCACCCCATTGAAAACCTGACTATGATTAGGTATCTTACGCATAAGAAGAAGTTAAACAACATGGAAGACAAAAGGTTTCCTAAAATTTCTTCTAACTCTGAGCAAAACCACCACCTTCAGCTCAAGCAATGATGGTAAAGATGCCCACGCTTGGATAGAACATTGGGGATAAAGGAGGAGATCATTTCAAAAATAAGGATAATATTAAAAATACTATTACATTAAATTTTTAATGATAAATTGCGGTGTGACAAAGAGTTAGAGGGAAAAAGGAAACTAAGATATTGTAAGTAGGTGATTAGCCCAAATATCGAAAATAAAAAATATCTTTGTCTTGACTAGTATAAAGAAGAACAAAATTCCATGAGATTCATAGTGAAATTGGACATTGGCCAATTCCATAAATGCCCTAGGATGAAAAGGGTATATCACCATTGTGGCACTAAGAGGGTTGAAGATGAAAAACACTTTCTTTCATATTTTCTAGTTTATACTCACATTACATCTAAATTTCAAAATATTTGTCACAGTGTGAACCTTATTGAACTTTTAAATTAAAAAAAAATTATGGTGATTTTGGAATGCAAGTTTCTTAATGCTTTAAAATATAAAATTAAAATACTAAAAGATTTTGAGTAATCTCTTTCCTTCTTAATGTTTGAAAAATATTTTGGTCTCAGTGGATGTTAATTATCATTATATATATAATTTTATTTTCTGTCAATTGGGGTTATCTTGGGTGGTTGGGTAGAATGGTTGTTATCTTCCCCACCTAGGTTCTAATACCCACTAGTGACATGATGAACTATAATGCCTTGATAAATGTTGTTGTATTGACTTCAAAATTTGTGAATTCTTAGGTGAGTATACCTGTGGGATGACCTGGTACCGACAACCTCATTCTCGTCCTCAGGTTTAGAGGGAGGACGATTTCTTTCCTCACGGAAAAGATATAATATAATTTTATATGTTTATATTTACATAAACATTCATTATTTTATTGGTGTGTATATAAATAGTTATAAATTTTATTTTTATTATGTATTTTATTTTTCTAAAGGGATTGGTAAGTGGTTGGGATTATTTGGGTGAGGCCTAGGTTTAAAACCACCATAACCCCTAGGCTAGTGTCAACAATTGCCAAGCTAGTACCTAGTAGGTAGCTTATGGTTTGGTAATGGCCAAGACCTCCTTAAGACACACCCACATGGGGGGCATCTATCCTACTAGCCTTACCAAAACGAGTCAAAATTTCATTTGAGCATATTATTTGGTTTCATGGATGCGATTAAGGTTATGTGTTCTTAAAAAACATATGATCTCTTTGGAGGTAGACTTAGTCATGATATACTAGTTTTCTCGCAAATACTTATATTTAAAGTGTTTTATATTATATATATATATATATATATATATATATATATATATATATATATATATATATATATATATATATATATATATATATATTTTTTTACAGAAACGGTTATGGAGTATTGTATTCATCAAGGCCTTAATGCCAAAATTCTGATTACAATGAGAATAATAATATCTTGATGCCCCTCACCGCGAAGGTTGAAAATGAGAGTGAAACTTGGGAATTTCCTCCTTGGAGTAGTAACTATAGTTTCAAGATCAGCGATTTTCCCCAGCTTGAAGATACATACAAATTTATTTAAAATATAGCAGTAAAACATGACAACGAAATAGATTATGGGTTGGGTTCCCATGATTCTTCATCATCTGTCATCTTGATTCCAGTAGCTAGGAAGGCAGCTTTGTTGGCTTTAGCATTTGCCGCTTTGTTATGAATTCTCAGCACATGATAGTAGTTCAGCTTAGAAAAAGATTTTCCCACGTTCTTAATTCTGTCAATCAGTCTTGCAAATTTAAGGTCCAAGGCTGGAGATTTGGACACCATTGCATTAATGATGATCTGGGAATCGCCAATGATATTAGCTTCTCTAATGTTTAAATCTTTAAGAAGTATGAGACCTTGAAGGAGTGCCAAAGCCTCTGCTTGAATGCTGGAAGTATGGCCAAGCCCCCAAGCAAACTTATGAATTTTTCCCCCATCTGGATTGACTACAACGCCTCCTGCGCCAGCTTTTCCCGGATTGCCCTTAGCTGCCCCATCAAAGAATAGAGAGTGTCTTGGCTGAGCTGTGAGCCAGTCTTGAAATTCTGTTTCAGTTTTCCTTATTTGCCAATCTTTTGGAGGAGGGGCGTTTCTTGCCGCTGGTTGAAATTGTAAATCCAGGAAAGAACCCCAAGCAATATCTTGTTGACTGAGATTAGAGTCATCTTTCAGTTCAACCAAACACTCTTTTAATTGGCATCTGATCTTGATTTCTAATGCTTTATGATTCTGCTCCATATTTCTGAATATTCTTCTATTCCGTTCTAGCCAGATCTGCCAGCATATAACCTTTAGAAGGACAGACCATGCAGATTTAATGATCTGGTTTTTAGCTGGAGAACCAGGATACCTATTCACCCATTTAGAGAACAATTCAGCAGTGGAGTGAGGTAGCATGAAGTTGGAATCAATATTGCATATGAAAGTGGACCAAATCTGAATGGAAAATCTGCATTCGAGCATTAGATGAATAGTGTTTTCTGCATTTTCCTTACACAGCACACATTTGGAGGGGCCTTGAAAGCCTTTCCTCTGCAGATTGTCAAAAGTGAGAATTTTGCCATGACATAAAAGCCAGGCAAATAAATCAACTTTGGGCCATGATGGAACACGCCATACGCCATGCCAGGGTGAGGGGTCAGGGGGAACGAAGGGTCTCTCACGCAGTTTATCATATCCCTTAGAGACTGTGTATCCACTGGTAATCAACTCCCAGCCTTTCGAATTTTTTTTCCTTTTGTGAGAGGGCGCTAAACCATGAAGCAGATCAAGCAGTCTGGTCCACTCGAGATGCATATGTTCTGGCACATCAATGCTTTTCCAACCTGCCCAATTGGAATCGATCCATAGGGAGATATCCCACAGCGAGCGCATTCCTTCACCATCCATCCAGCAGCGCAGATCTTTCAAGGAACCTCTGTCTTCTATGGGATCCATATTCATAATTCTATTCGCCCATATGTTTATCTTCTTTCCGTTTCCAGGAACCCAGTATGAATGCATATTTATAAGAGGAGCGGATTTTGCGAACAGTTTGAGAAAAGATGAGTTGGGCAGATGTTTCTTGTTGCAAAGACAGTTGGTTCTAGGACCTCTGAAATATTTTTTCCAAAGAGCTAATTGAGCCCATCCTGGCTTGGGCGCAATGATTTTCCAGATTAGTTTTGCTCCCATAGCTACATTCTGTTGAGAAAGATTTTTGAAATTCAATCCGCCCTCCCACCTAGGTTTTGAGATGATTTCCCAATTTACTAGGGGAATTTTATTTTCATTCTGTTTGCCGCCTTTCTAGAAAAACCTCCGAATGTACTCCTCCATTTTTTTTATAATGCTAGCCGGAGCAAGAAGAACAGAAAATTGAAAGAGAGGCAGAATTGTGAGCACAGAATTTATAAGGACAGATTTACCAGCTGTGTTGAGCCAAGAGTATCCCCAGGCTTGGATCCTGTTCTTGAATTTTTCAAGTTGAGGGAGCCAGTCCTTGCTCACAGGTTTTTTATGATAGATAGGAAGACCCAGGTATTTGAAAGAAGTCCAAGAGGAGG
Source organism: Pinus albicaulis (assembly GCA_034641835.2). Taxonomy (NCBI): domain Eukaryota; kingdom Viridiplantae; phylum Streptophyta; class Pinopsida; order Pinales; family Pinaceae; genus Pinus; species Pinus albicaulis. Next base: position 649,679,034 of record CM076569.1, on the reverse strand, counting down.
AGGCGGAAAATCCCAAACATCTAGCAATAGCATTTAGCAATCTGGGCGATGTGTTCTAGCTGTAGATATGACATTTGTTCTTGTTTAAGGCACTGCCTGAGGCCTCACAGAACTCATCCAGAACTTCTTTAAACTTGGTGGCTGAGGAGAGAGAGGCAGTGCCTAAAAGCAGTGTATCATCTGCAAATAGGGCGTGATTTATGTTTTTGACCCCTCTTGCTATACACAGTCCATTAATATCTTGATCTTACAGCTTTTTGTCTAAAAGAAAACTAAGAACAGAGGCTTGAATGACAAAGAGCAGAGGGAATAGAGGGCACCCCTGCCTGAGCCCTCTCGAAGCTTTAAAAAAATCTGTGGCTCTGCCATTAACAAGGGGTGCAATCCAAGGTTCCGAGAAGCAAGCCCTGGTCCAATTAATGAAGCTTGCTCCAAATCCCAACTTGTTCATGACTTTTAATAAAAAGCTATGATTAACACGATCAAAAGCATTTGCTAAGTCGAGTTTGATAACCATACCTTGTTCTTTTCGATGTAGACTTGAGTGAATTGCCTCTTGGATGAGGGTATAATTGTCCACAATTTGCCTGCCTTGGATGAAGCCTCCTTGATTCTCTGGAATGATTGTGGGAAGGATGGGCTTCAGCCTATTTGCAATAACTTTGGTGATTATCTTGTACCCCGTATTGCATAAGGAAATCGGTCAGAATCTGCTGAAGTTGTTGGCTCCTTTCTCCTTGGGAATGAGGGCTAAGAAGGCTGAATTTGTGCTACCCCCGATTTTCTGACAATCTTGAGATTTCTGGACCATTTTAAAGAGATCATTCTCAACAATCTGCCAGCAAAATTGGAGGAACCTTGCGGAAAAGCCATCCAGACCAGGGGCCTTGTCCGGGTCCATGGAAAACAGGGCATTTTTGACTTCTGTTTTGGAGACTTTGGCCTCAAGAATCTCATTCATACGAGGAGAGATAGCAGAGGGAACACTGTCTAAGAGATCTGAAAAATGGCTCGGATCCTTGTCCTCACAATACAATTTTTGAAAATGGGAAAAGGCTGCTTTCTTGATGGCTTCAAAATCCTTGTGAGAGACATTATCCTCCTTGATCTCAGAAATAGTGTTAAAGCATTTTCTGGCCTGAGCTTGTTTATGGAAAAAGGAAGAGTTCCTATCCCCAACTTTGAGCCAGAGATTACGAGATTTTAATCTCCAGTATTCTTCTTCAGCTAAACAGGCTTTATGATAACACTGCTGCAGCTGAACTTCTTTGCTTAATAGCTCCTCTGTGACTATGGCGTTCTCCACCTGAAGTTGATGAGAGACAAGAGAGTATTTGATGGCTTTCCTTTCTGTAGCAGGATTGGACAAGGTTTTGGCCCATCTTTTTAGAGCTATTTTCACCCTTCTAAGCTTTTCCTCCCAGATAAAGAAAGGGGAGCCTTTGACTGGCTGAATCCAACAGTCCTTGACTATTTGAAGAAAGTCTGGCTCCTTAACCCAAAGGGGACTAAATCTGAAGGGAATAGGGCCGAGATCTAGATGGGACAGCAGTTCTAGCTTTATAGGCTTGTGATCCGAAGTACTATTTGCGAGGATATGCATTCTTGGTTCCAGTCCTAGCAATAGGAAGGAGCTTTGGATGAAGAATCTATCTAATCTGGCTGCAATATGACCTGGGCCAGCTCTTTTATTAGACCAAGAATACTTACCGGAGGAAGGTTTGATGTCCAGCAAGTCCCAGTCTTGCAAAATGTCCTCCGCCCATTCCCTTGCCGGATCTCGGACTGCGCTGCCTCCTCTTTTTTCAGATGAATGAAGAGTGAGGTTGAAATCTCCGGCAATGATTATATTTTCCAGGTTTGATAAATCTGCTTGATGCCTTATTGAATCCCAATAGACTTTTTTTTCTCCAACATTGACTGGGGAATACACATTGAAAAGGCAAAAAATTTCTTTGGTAATCAGATTCTGCATTTTAAGCAGCAGCCAGTGAGTGTTGCTAGCTTTTGAGATGACTGAAAATTTGTCGGCATTCCATAGAGTGCCGATTCCTCCCGAGGCTCCCAGGGCAGAAATTTCTCTTGCTTCACTTTTGCTCCAAAGTTTCTTACTTGCTTGAAGGAAGACTACATCTTCCAGCTTGGTCTCCTGGATGAGAAGTATGTCTGGAGATTCTGATCTTATTAAACTTCTAATGGCTTCTTCCTTGATTTTTCTCCCCATACCTCTACAGTTCCAAAAGATAACCTTCATTATTTATGTTTCTGTTGGGCTCCCTTGGAGCCTTGAGGCTGATTTTTCATTATTCTTGGTTTTGAGGCTAGAAGTTTTTCCAGAGTAGGTTGGCTGCCCTGTAGCTTGTCCTTGTAATTTTCCTGCTCTCTTTTTTCCCTGTCAGATTTGCGACCTCTTGTGGATCTCCTTACCGAAGTTTGAGACTCTCCTATTTCTCCTTCCTCCTCTGACTCTTCCGAATCCAGTTCTCCTTCCGCATCTTCAGTAGGCATTCCTTTGGGGTCTGCAGCACTTGTGTCTTTCTGGGAAGGAGAAGGAGTGCTTTTGCTTGGAGGGTCCGGGTTTTGAATCTCGATCTCCTGAGTTGCTTCGATTTGCTGGCTTAGTGCATCAAACTTATTTTCATTTGCCTTTTTGGGGGGGGGGGTGGGGTGCTGAGCATTGGCCTGAAGGGGGCCTTTTCCGTTGTTGCCTCCCGATTTCTAGCCTTTATGATTGATCTTTGTGCGCTTAACTTGATTCCAAACTTCTTCATTAACTTTCTCTGGCTCAACATTGGAGGGACAATTCCTGGCAAAGTGTCCATGAATATGGCATTTTCTGCATTTGAAAGGCAGTTGTTCATAGTCCAAAATCTGCACATGAGACCAGCTGCCAACGTTGATTTTGATTGCCTCTGGGAGACCCACCTCTAGGTCAACTTCGACACAGATTCTAGCGCAGTTGTACTGATCCTTATTGTTTGCTCGATCAATGAACTTCCCAAGAGCATTGCCGATGTGTTTCAGGGAGTCCCAGTTCCAGCAGTGGACTGGAAGGTTCGGGAGGCGAACCCACACCGGGACAGCCTTAGGAACATCAACAGCCGGATCAAAGTCCGGAGTCCATTTTTTCAAATAAAGACCCTGAGGACCCATGAAATAGGGCCCATTTTGGAAGATCATGTCTTTGTCTTCTTTGGAAGAGAATTCGAAGAGGAAGTATCCGCGCCCCAGAAAATAAGAAGTGACACTGTGTTTAATCAGGGGAGCCCAGTTTCTGTTAACCCATTGCTCAGTGGTTTTCGGAGACGGCCAAAGCCCCGTAAACTGACCAATGAGACCCCGGTCAGCCAAAGACAAAGCTACTTGAATGGGGGTCTCAGGAGGAAAAGAGATTTCCGGAATATCTTCAAGTTTCTTAACGAATTTAGAGGCTTCACATTTCTTCTTCTGGGGCAAACCAGCCAGAAGTTGATTGAAAGCTTCGATCTCCGGGGAAGAAGGCATCAGAGGAGGCTCCTTGGGAGAGCCCTGCGTCTCCATGAGCAGACCTTAGGCAGGCTGCCCCAGAGGGAAGCCACTCTGCATAATCAACATAGCACTCCGAAGAGCACCCCTTCAAGAGAGGGAAGGCGAGTGCGCCGTGCCTCCCAGAAACACGCCACACAGAAAAAATCAACCCAAAACTGGAAAAACGAAAACCTGCACACCTGACAGAGGAGTAGGGCGCGCTGGAACAGCCACCAGAGGGCCGGGCCAGGCCTGCGGCCACAAGAACAACAGAGGACGACTAGGGTTCACGCTCGTTTTTTTTCGAGGAGTAAATCTAGTTATTAAGTGTTTTATAATATTAGATCAACATCTGAAACTACTTTTAATTGGTTAATGGCTAGTTTCCTTTAAGTCAAATGACTTAAATGGAGATTTTTAAAGCCAAATGATTTAAATAAATATTTGTGAAATTTGTGTTAATGATAGATTTGTCACAATTATTAGTGGAAAATAGAATATCAAATCATAAAGATGAAAGGTTAAATTAATAAAATGAAAGGTTAATAATTTTAAAATAAATTATTTCGTGTTAAGTTTTTATTGTTGATTAGTGTACTGAGAGGCCTTCTACACCTAGGTATATGAGAGATATTTGTCATGTAATTAATGAGAAATAAATAATAGTATTAATATATTAGGCCCAATTAAACTTAAAAAAAAAACACATACATACAAAAATAAAATCAAAGATAGATAAAATTCAAACAAACAAAAAAAGTGTAAGGTTTCATTAGCTAAGAAGTATCATTTCCTAAAACTTCAATTAAGGTATGGTTTTTTTTTTTTCAAAAATTCTTAAACTAAACAATATAGTAATGGAATAGGATTATGTTTCTTTTTCAAAAATTCTTAAACTATATAATATAGTAATGGAATATGATTATTTGTTTGTTATGCCTTGCTTCATATCGTGACAACAAACTCACTACACTCAAAACTTAACAAGTCATTCATCATTCCAATTAGTGTCTGCCATAAATAAATATTTAAATGTTCTTATTAAATAACACAATATTATTTCAAATAAAGTAATTTAAAATGGTATTTTTATTATTATTATATTTTCATTTTTCATATGGAGTTGATATATAACATTTAAAACTTATTAAAATAACAAAACAATATTTAATGTGGGTTATAAATCAAATATTTGGATATGTATTTGAGTAAAAGTTATATAGGCATGCACACAAAGTCACTAGATTAACAAATTAATTAAATTCAAATATGAACAAAAATAATTTCACTAAATCGTCTAAAATTCTATTGAAATTAGTTTTAGGTTAGTTATGAAATCATAGGAAATTCAAAGAGGTTCCTAAAAAAACATAAAACTTAGAAAAAAAAATCCAAATTGCTTTTTATTTATTTATAACACACACACACACACACAAATAAATAAATATATATATATATATATATATATATATATATATATATATTTATTTGTGTGTGTGTGTATTTCACTTTTACACTTCTACTATAATTGTTTATATATATATATATATATATATATAAACAATTATAGTAGAAGTGTAAAAGTGAAATATATAAAAGAAACATATAAATTAAAAATTATTTTAGTTTTTAAATTAGATATGTATAAGTAACATTTAAAAATAAAAATTACACCATACAAATTTAAAATTATATATTTATATATAAAAATATATATTTATAAACAATTATAATAGAAGTGTAATATATATATGTGTGTGTGTGTGCGCTAGAGGTTCATTCTACAACCCAATATGATGGAGATGTATAAGTTTATCCATGCTTAAAGTGGAGTTGACATTAAACATATATGTATTATAGTAGAAGTGTAAAAGTGAAATATATAAATTAAAAATTATTTTAGTTTTTAAATTATATATGTATAAGTAACATGTAAAAATAAAAATTATACCATACAAACTTAAAATTATATATTTATATATAAAAATATATATATTTATAAACAATTATAATAGAAAGTGTATTACTTCAGTATTGAAATATAATAAGTATAATAGCTATATGAAAAAAAAAACATATATATCTATATCTATATCTATATATATATATATATATATATATATATATATATATATATATATATATATATATATATATATATATATATATATATATATATATATATATATAATGTTTTAATCTTTGTTTTTTTAATATCATATACATTTAAGATTATATAAATTTCTATATTTAGAAATAAATAGTATAGAAATGTTAATACCAAAGTATAAGGTTCAAGTATCTTATTTTACCTTATTTTAAAGTTAATACCAAATTATATTATCACATATGAAAAACCTAATAAACACGCATAGCATATTTATTTTTATTTGTTTATTATAGTGCTGATTACTTTTTTATTTAGAGATTATTTTATTTATTATATAAATGATTTTATTTATAACATAAGCACTTAAAATTATATAAATTTATATATATATATATATATATATATATATATATGCGCTAGAGGTTCATTCTACAACCCAATATGATGGAGATTTATAAGTTTGTCCATGCTTAAAGTAGAGTTGACATTAAACATATATGTATTATAGTAGAAGTGTAAAAGTGAAATATATAAAAGAAACATATAAATTAAAAATTATTTTAGTTTTTAAATTATATATGTATAAGTAAATAAGCAAAATAAAATTATACCACACAAACTTAAATTATATATTTATATATAAAAATATATATTTATAAACAATTATAATAGAAGTGTAATATATATATATATATATATATATATATATATATGTATATATATGTATGCACTAGAGGTTCATTCTACAACTCAATATGATGGAGATGTATAAGTTTGTCCATGCTTAAAGTGGAGTTGACATTAAACATATATATGTTAATTTAATTATAAGTTTATTTTATTGAAATATTACATTTCTATACTATTTATTTCTAAATATAGAAATTTATATAATCTTAAATGTATATGATATTAAAAAAACAATTGTATAATTAAAGATTAAAATAATATATATATATATATATATATATATATATATATATATATATATATATATATATATATATTTTCATATAGCTATTAGACTTCAATAATCGTTATAATACACTTTTATTATATAACTGTTTATAAATATAGCAGTAAAGATTCATCTTAATCGTGGACTTAATATAAACTCAAAGGAATCAAATTTTTTAGATGCAAACTTTTTTTAGAGTGCAAATTTTGAAAAATAAGTTGCATCCTTCTCATCCCATGATAGATCTCAATAAATCTCTAGTGATTCTCCATATATATATATATATATATATATATATATAATGAATAAAGTATAGAGTACAATATACAAATTAAAATGATTTTTTTATTATTAATATATTTTTAAGTATAGATCTTCAATTAGTTTATTTAAATCTCATGTTGAAATGTTTTTTGAAAAGTATAAGGTTCAAGTATCTTATTTTACCTCATTTTAAAGTTAATGCCAAATTATATTATCACATATGAAAAACCTAATAAAGAAGCACAACATATTTATTTTTATTTGTTTATTATAGTGCAGATTACTTTTTTATTTAGAGATTATTTTATTTATTATATAAATGATTTTATTTATAACATAAACACTTAAAATTATATAAATTTATATAATTTAAAAATTATTAAAATTATTTTAGTTTTTAAATTATATATGTATAAGTAACATGTAAAATAAAAATTACACCATACAAATTTAAAATTATATATTTATATATAAAAATATATATTTATAAAAAATTATAATAGAAGTGTAATATATATATATATATGCGCGCTAGAGGTTCATTTTACAACCCAATATGATGGAGATGTATAAGTTTGTCCATGCTTAAAGTGGAGTTGACATTAAACATATATGTATTATAGTAGAAGTGTAAAAGTGAAATATATAAAAGAAACATATAAATTAAAAATTATTTTAGTTTTTAAATTATATATGTATAAGTAACATGTAAAAATAAAAATTATACCATACAAACTTAAAATTATATATTTATATATAAAAATATATATTTATAAACAATTATAATAGAAGTGTAATTAATATATATATATATATATATATATATATATGCGTTAGAGGTTCATTGTACAACCCAATATGATGGAGATGTATAAGTTTGTCCATACTTAAAGTGGAGTTGACATTAAACATATATATGTTAATTTAATTATAAGTTTATTTTATTGAAATATTACATTTCTATACTATTTATTTCTAAATATAGAAATTTATATAATCTTAAATGTATATGATATTAAAAAAAAAATTGTATAATTAAAGATTAAAATATTATATATATATATATATATATATATATATATATACTAATTTTCATATAGCTATTATACTTCAATACTGAAGTAATACACTTTTATTATAACTATTTATAAATATACCAGTAAAGATTCATCTTAATCGTGGATTTAATATAAACTCAAAGGAATCACATTTTTTAGATGCAAACTTTTTTTAGAGTTCAAAATTTGAAAAATAAGTTGCATCCTTCTCATCCCATGATAGATCTCAATAAATCTCTAGTGATTCTCCACACACACACACATTTTATATATATATATATATATAATGAATGCCATACAGAGTACAATATACATATTAAAATGATTTTTTTTATTATTAATATATTTCTAAGTATAGATCTTCAATTAGTTTATTTAAATCTCATGTTGAAATGTTTTTTTGAAAAATATAAGGTTCAAGTATCTTATTTTACCTCATTTTAAAGTTAATACCAAATTATATTATCACATATGAAAAACCTAATAAACACGCATAGCATATTTATTTTTATTTGTTTATTATAGTGCAGATTACTTTTTATTGAGATTATTTTATTTATTTTATAAATGATTTTATTTATAACATAAGCACTTAAAATTATATAAATTTATATATCTAGAAACAATTATAATAGAAGTGTATTATTTCCATAAAATATGAAAGTTCAATATACTAACCAAGATTCATCTTAACTTCATATTTACCAAGTGTTTAGAGGGATCAAATCTCTTCATATGCAAAGAGATTTGATCTCTCTTGATACTTCGTAGATATGGAGTTAATATCTCTCCTTTAAATAAGCTATATTTCACATGAATACCATGGGTTCTCATAAACTTCTCCTTTAAATAAGCTTTATTCTACATGAATACCATGGGTTCTCATAAACCTGGAGCTCAAAAACCGACTATAACATGAACTTGACCAAGTCAAGTTTACCTTAAATACCCAACAAAAACTAATAAAAATAAAAATAATAAAGTACAATTTATATTTACCATAGAGTTATTTTAATTTTAATTTAATTTAATTTTGACCAAGTCAAATCTTTACAGAACAGAACATTACATTACAACAACTCTATCATACTTAGCAGCCTCGACCCAATAAAAGAAACATATATAAATAAAAAAAATATTTTATTTTTATTTTTGTTATCATTTATTATTTTAAATATCTATGTGTATTATTATTTTTTTGATATACGATACACACTATATAATAGAAGTGTAACATTTCAATAAAATACAAAAATTAAATATATAAAATAAGCATATATATATATATATATATATATATATAATCTTTAAACATTACTGTCATTTATTATTTTTGGAATATATTTTGTTAATTTAATTTAAAAATATATTTTTATCTATTTTTATCTTTTAAACATGGTTGTCATTTAATTTTTTATTTCTACAATACACATCCAAATTATATAAATTTATATATATTTTTAAACAATTACGATAAAATTATAACATTTCAATAATATATAAAAGAAATACATATATATTAAAAAATATTTTACCCCTTTTCATTTATTATTTATCATTCGACAAAGAATTCCCCAAAAGCAACCAAGAGGAAAACTCGCTGTGGTTTTCATTTAAGGTGGGATGAAAAAAAGTGCCCCAAAAAAAAGCACAAAAGACAATGTAAGTGATTATAATCATAGTATATCATGTTATGTATTTTTTTATATTTTATTTTTTATAATTAAATATATTTTTTTTTTTCTATTTCAAAATGAATAAAATTAAGATAATTTTTTTATTCAAAAAAATTATTATTTTTGAGTGTATATATAATAATTTGAGGATTAGTTTAATTGGTTAAGTATTGCTTGTTAAAGAACTTTTTCTATTGGGAGGTTATGAGTTCAATTTTCTTGATATTTTTGGGTGTTTATTTTTTGTAGCATCGACACATATTTCTACATGACTAAAGTGTTTTCAAATCAACGCTATTTGCATTTTGTAAATTTTTATTTTATTAAGATGAGTTAGCCCAAGAAAAAGTTAAGTTGGTTGGGTCGACCAACTAGTGAAAGATGTGTCCCTTGGGTTGTCACACCCCTTTGACATGTACAAATAAGATGATGTGAGGTCTCATTTGAACACCAATCAAGAGCAAGTCTTTCTCTCTTTATCATCTACTATTCTTTTTGGAGGCCGCACATGTGAAGGAAGGCCAAGTTTGACCATTGTTGACCAGGCTGAGTTTGACCATCAATATAACTTGCTGCACCTTTGAACAAAGCAAAAGTTTGATTGTAGGAAGGCCACATGTGCAAGTTGACCAGGTTGAGTTGGCCATAAAGTTTGAATATTTGACCAAAGTTGACTAAGTTGGTTTGTTTGGTTTTGACCAATGTTATCTTGTTACTGTTTGACCAGGTTTGACTGGTATTTGACTTGGATTATTGGCACAAATTTCTAGAAAAATTGTTTATTTGTAAACCTTGCTAAAGAATAATTTCTCCTAAGAAAAGTTGTGAGGTTTTTTCCTAAGGTTGGGTTTCCCGGGGTACAATTATTGTCTCTATTGTGCATGAGTGTCTTTCTATGATATTTACTTATTGCATTTAATATTGAGATCTTTTGAGTGTAATTATTCAATGATAACAATGACATAAAATACTATGTGAAAAATCATTAGGAAGTAATTGTTCGGTAGAAACGTTTATTCTACTGCACCAACCTTAGAATTTCAACATGGTTTCAGATCTTCGTTGAAAGATCAACCATTGAAGTCAACTTAAAATACAATATTCAACAACTTTATTGGATTTTTGATCTCTTGTCAAAATGGTGCGAAGTCTCAAAGTAGAAGACAGGTTGAATGGTGCCACCAATTTCAGATCTTGGAAGACCAAGATACTCCATATCTTAGAAGAAAATGAACTTGAGGATCATGTAAAAGAATTCATTCCAAAGCCATATGAATCTAAGGAGAAAGATAAGTATAAGAAGCATGAAGCCAAGGTGAAGAGAATCTTGATAAATTCCATAAAAGACCATTTGATTCCGCATGTTTTTAGGTTGAAGACTACCAAAGAAGTATATGATGCTCTGGTGGAATTGTACAAGAGTAAACCCACTAGCAGGAAACTAACCTTGAGGCATAAACTCCATATTGTCATGATGACTAGAGTAGATTATGTTGTCTCTTTTATTTTGAGAGTCTCTTAGTTGAGAGATGAACTTAGAGCCATTGGAGATACCATTGATGATACAAAGCATGTTATAGTGGCTCCCAATAGATTTCCTTCCTCATGGAATCCATTTGTTAAGGCAATTTGTGCACGAGAAAAAGTTTCCGAAGTTTGATAAGTTATGGATTGTTTGTGTCCAAGAGGAAGATAGATTGTTGTCTAAGAATAACTTGTAGAGACATCATGATGAAGAAACTCAATCACTTGTAACTCGTGCAAAGAAAGGAAAGGGAAGAAGAAAATTTGGAAAGTTTGATAAGAAGAATTTAGGTAGAAGACCAAATCTAGCTGCAAATAAGAAGAAGAAGGATATTTCAAAGATAAGGTGCTTCCATTGTCATGATATGGTTTGAGATATGTCTCAAGTGGTGAAGTGAGGTTGCAAGGATATACTGATTCGAATTGGGATAGGAGTGTAGAGGACATAAAGAGCACCTCAAGGTGTTGCTTCATCTTGGGAAGAACTATGGTATCTTTCTTTAGTAGGAAGCAAAATTCTGTCGCACTCAGTACAATAGATGAAGAGTATATCAGAGCCAATGTCACAATTCAAGAAGAAATGTAGCTTCGACAACTACTTGTAGGGATATTTGATTAGGATCTATTGATGACCTTGATACATTGCAGTAATCAAAATTATTTTAAGCTTTTGGAGAATCCAATATTTCATGACAGGTCGAAGCACATTGAGATCAAATATCAATTCATCAAGACGATGTAGAAGGGAGAAATGAAGCTCCAATACATATCCACAAATGAGCAAATTGCAAACATTCTCACCAAGCCTATATCTAGAGCGAAGTTTATATACATCAATTACAAGCTTGGTGTGATGCAGAATGTATCCCTCTCAGAGAGGGAGTGTTGATGTTTTTGCAAGATTGGGAAGAAATTCTCCCACAAGGTTATTGTAACGTACCCCATACTATCGCTAGTCCCACTAAGGCTAGGAGGAGGAAGTTAATATAATGACCCAACTTCCAAAATACTATTATGGAAATGGGTGTAAATTTTTCGACCTCTTACAAATTCTTCAAAACATAAAATAGATATCATCCTTTTGTTCTACTCATTTTTTACCTTTCCAACGATATAAAATTTGTCTCAATACGACTCCCAAATTGAAAGATATGGCTTATTAAAGTCTGGGAAAATCATATTGAGGCACATAAAGTTAACTTGCCATGTGGTGCCCATGTGGCTGCCAAATCAAAAGCCATTTCATGCCAAGTGGAAGCTGTTGAATTGCTCATACCAAGCCACAAATTGATCTTGATTCACATGACCCAACTATAACATAATATATGATATATGTTTGATGTATGCAGGTTCAAACCCTCTATGGCCACGTATCCTCGAGAAATAATTCCTGGTGAGTGCTAGCACTTTATTTATAGCTCCAAAAAATGAAAATGGTTTGAAAAAAGAGTTGAATATCTTATTTCACTAGACTGGTTTGAAAGCTAAAAAAAAGTAAGGTTAAGTGTTACTTGAGAAGTTTGTGTCATAAGGCATACTTAAATTTTTTGACAAGTGACGAGTCATAGGGTTTTGGGTTTATCAAAGGTCTTTTCAAATCATACCTAAGACACAAACTAAGTTTCAAGAGACGTTGCATTGTGATTACCAATTTCAGGTTGTGCTACGAAAATATTTTTCAACGCCTATAGGTGGCGCTATGAAAATATTTTGCAACGTCAACAAGAATACTTAAAACCACAAAGCCTAACTGCCAGTTTGTCAATTTTGAAGTGTTAAATTCCTTAAATCTTGGATTAGGTTATATTTAAATCAAATATCACATCAAAAAAAAGTTTAAACGGTTGAAAGGGGTTTTATAGGATGGTTCAAGATTTAAGTCGGCGCAAGGAAAAGTCATTTTCAACAAAGACCATAAACCTCATTTTGTAGCAGACATTTATTTTTTTCACCATTTTACAATGTAGTTGTGAGAGGGAAACCATGTTATCATTTGAATAATGGGGAAATCAGGTCATATTAGGCATTGTGAGCCTAATGGCGTTGAGTGGTTCGAAGCCTATGAAGAAGTGTTACCAATGTTCAAAGATGCAGGTTGGGAGCCGATTTTCTACAAATTCAGTGGTTATAACTTGAGTTGGAGCCATTATTTCATCAACTCCTTTGATGGCATTGTAGCTAGGGTTAGATACATGAAATTTACAGTAACATAAGACTCAATTATAGATGCCACATGATTTCCAATTGAAGAAGAGAAATGGTTTAAGAAGAAAATGTTGTAGGGTGTTGATTCAATTTTTTTCTTGAAGGAGGATGCTCATAAACCTTACTAGAGCATTGGAGTACCTTGGAGCCCGTTGAAGCCCAAGTGGAGAAACATTTTTAGAACAATCCAGATGTTTTTTTACCTATAAGGGAAGGTACACAAAAGTATATTTATATCATATGCAATTTCTTTATCATTTGACTAGTTTTAGTAAAATGAGTTTGCCATATTTCTTCCACCATTTTTTTTTTAAATGACCATCAAAGATATAACTAGGAGGGTTTTTACCCTCATGACATCGATCACCATGATTTGATTAAATTTATTTAGATACATGAATTAAAAAAGCAAATAAAGCAATTCAGAAGAAGGGCATGGAGGAACCCTGTACCTCGAAGACAGAAAAAAGGTAAAACAAAGAACCTTGTTGAAACTCTAGCTATAGAGGCAGAGACCGGTCAACCAACTTTAGTCGCAGAACCTTAGAAAACAATGTTAGAGAGAAATAACTTAGGGTTTATCAAAGAAGGCAAAAAATGTTGAGAAATCAATGCTAGTAGATTAGGGTTTGATTTCTTATTTTTTGATAATTACCTGTGAATTATGTTGGTTTGTTTTACTTCTTTATTATATTATCTTTCATCAAGAAATTACCAAATTATGTGTGTATGAAGATCACAAAAAACACATGACACAAGATATGCGCACTCTACTCGGGAAAAACCCCTCTCTAGGGGAAAAACCAGTCAAAATATCTTCCTTCAATAGTTTTTCCTGAGACTCTTCAACCTAGACATAAACCTCCTCCACACTAAGTCAACCGTCACTTTGATCCATAACTTCGACCTTGTAGCATCAACAACGCTCTAACCCAACAACTTCAACTTAGCAGTAATAGGCAGTAGCAACAACTGGCAACAACAACAACTTCGACTTGATAAAATACTTCGATCTCCTAAAGTAGCCCATAGGAGAGAGATATAGTTAGACCAAATTTTCGATTTTCTTCTTCTCTTTTTTCTTAGCCAAAATCACATTTGTTTTGAACTTCTTCTCCTACTTTGCATTTTTTCCCAGCTTATTCTTGCATATCAAACTTGTGAGTGAGAGTGTGTCCAAATTAATTCATATTGATTCAATATATACCCTTTTGGTGAGGTAGAATTGCCCAGTTTGAGATTGGTTTGATCTCCTTTAGGCCAACTTGGTGTGGAGGTGACATAATAAATTTTTGACTAAAACATAATTCTTTTTACATGATTCGAAAGCCCAAGAAGGGTCTTATAAAAGGTACTCTAATGACTCAATAATAATCCTAGGAGTCCACAATGGGGGCTTTGAATAATAAAAAGGATGACCCAAGCATGAAACCCATGCTTTAATAAGTGATTGTAATAATAATAATATATATTTTTTAATTCTTTTGACAAGTACATCACATAGTGGCTCAATTACATTTATGAAGATTGAACCTAGTTACAATTTTCAGCACTCCTTCTTAACTAGGGAGGTATTCATAAGGAATATGTCAAACTGTATGAACTATGAATATTTTAGGCATCAGAATTCCATGGACTAGATTCCTGACCAGGGGAATCTATCCAGGTGGAGAGGTGTGACTAAGATGAACTAAAGCTTTCAGCCTCTCTAGGTACCATCAAGATTACTTGCTAACTATCAACCCAGGAATCCAGGTGCGTATCCAAGGTCAAAGCTCCAAGAGCATTCCCACCCTCCCTACTTAGGGATCTATACATCAATACATAGTGTTGACCTGATTTCCTCACAGGAAATGCTTCACTCACAAATCCTCAACAAATCTCTTCCAATTTTTTATCAACAAGATCAACAATATCTATTAAACCAAGCATTTTCCTAAGATATTCAAAATTCTTATTAGGAAGAGAATTTTTTAGTATGTCATCTACGTGTTCATATTTCATGACATACTCTATCTTTACGATCCCATCTCGCAACAAGTTCCCGATATAGTGGAACTTATTGTTGATATGCTTCGTCCTAGCATGAAACACAGGATCTCCAGACATATTGTTGAAGCTTTGGTTGTCACAATTGATTACAGTAGGACCTAGAGGATTCTCAAACAAATATGTCATAAGATTCCTCAACCATACAACCTCTCTTCCTACTTTACGTGCAACCACATATTCTGCCTCAACACTACTCAACGCAACAAGATCTTGCTTTCTACCCATCCATGAGACCATAACAACTCCCAAATTAAATCATCCACCTGTAGTGATCCTTTCATCGGTCTCACTGCCACCCCAATCAAAATCCGTGAAGCCAATTAGCTTGAATTCCTTGCTATCATACTTTAGGCAATGATGTATAGTGCCACGATATTTCTCAATATGTGCTTGGAAGCTATCGAGTGGACATGACGAGGCTCCAACTAAAACTGACTAAGAATGTTTACAAATAAACATATATTCGGCCTAATGTTTACCAGATACATTAGGGAGCCTACCAAATTTCGATAGGAGGTAGGATCCACAAGACTTGATTTAGAGCTCCTCAACTTCTTGAGATTTGTGATCATTGGAGTAGTCATGGGTTTTGAGTCCATCATCCCAAATTCCTACAACAAATCTATGATGTATTTTCCTTGCCCCAAATATATCTCTCTATGTTTCTACCATACTTCTAGACCCAGGTAATTGTGCATTAGTCCTAGATCCTTCATCTCAAATTCAGTTGCCATCATCTTCTTGCACTCTCGAATTCTTTTCTCCACACCAGTGATGAATAGATCATATACATATAGTAGAATAATGTTTGGCTCATTATTCTCCACCTTGATGTAGAGATTTGGATCAAAAAAACTTTTCACAAACCCAATTCTTAGAAGGTATGCATCTATTCTTGCATACCATGCCCTAGGTGCTTGCTTCAAACCATATAGGGCCTTCTTGAGTAGACATACATGAGTATCTATATTATTTACCTCAAATCATTCGAGTTTATCTATGTATACTTCCTCATTAATGGTCCCATTCAAAAATTTCATCTTCACATCCATTTAATGGATATTCCCTCTGATCGTTGCAGTCAATGAAACCAAGGATCTAATAGTAGTATACCTTGCAGTGGGTACAAAATTTTCTTCATAATCTATGCCTTCCTTTTGAGAGAAACCCCTTGCAAAAAATCTGTCCTTGTATTTGTCTATGCTTCCATCAACAACATGCTTGATCTTATAAATCCATTTAGAGGTGACAACTAATTTGTCACTAGGTCTAGGAACGATTTCGCAAACCCCATTCTTCATGATGGATTGATGTTCTTCCTGCATTGCCTTCTTCCAAACCTCTTTAAGAGCAACTTCTTCGAATTTAGATTATTAAACTTCAATTAGTTTTGTTATATATGCAACATAACTAGAGTATATCTTTAGCCTTTTGATTTCTCTAATGGTTACTTTTGCAACTTCATGTCCTTTAGCGTCTTCAAGGGTTGCTTTTAACCAATTTGGCCTTTTCCTAGTTGTTGGTATGACCACAGGTTGAATAGGCTCACTTGGTCCTTATTCTTCTTATTGAATATTAGTAGGATTGTCATGGTGTACTTCTTCTCCTTCGAATATAGGTATATCTTCGTCATCAGAATCAATAACAATGTCCTTGGATTGTTTGTAGGCTTGTTTCTCATCAAATATGGCATACCTAATTACTTCAATATGTATTCCTTATTTGATGTAGATTCTATATGATTTTGAGGACAAACCATAGCAAATTAAGATTACTTTGATGCTTATAGAGTCCAACCTTTTTCGTTTGTCTTTTGGAACGTGGATGTAGGTAAGACTCCCAAATATTCAAAGATGATCCACACTTGGCTTCTTTCTTGTGAATGCTTCCTCAGGTGTTATGTTCTCAAGAATTCTATGAGGGCTTCTATTTTTAATGTATACCGTTATCATTGCCGCTTCTCCCCATAATAATTTTGGTAAGTCTTGATCAAGGAGCATTTTTCGAATGTCTTCTTCAATTGACCCGTTATTTCTTTCAGCTACCCCATTTTGTTCGCGATAGTAGGGAACAATGAGCTCCCTCTTAATTCTTGCTTCTTTACAATATGCAATTAATTTTTTAGAAGTGTATTCCCCACCATTGTCAGACCTCAGAGCATTTATACTTCTTTCAGTTAGGGTTTCTACTTCAGATCTAAACTCCTTGAACTTCTCAAATACTTCATCCTTATTCTTGAGAAGGTAGAGCAATGTATTTCTATAATGATCATCTATGAAGGTTACAAAGTAAATATGACCTCCAAGTGGTTTTTCAGACATGGGTCCACACACATCAGAATGAAAGATGTATAATACTTCTTTAGACCTTGTTTCACTATTTGAAAATGGTTTCTTGTATGTTTACCGAAAGAGCATCCCTTGCAAACTCCTTCACGATCTTCTTTGATATTGGGGATACCATGCACTATTTGATTAAGAGTAGGAATGACCCTGTAATGCAGATGACCATATATCCTATGCCATAGCTCAATGTGATTGATTTACATAAGAACCAAAGCTTGAGGAGGTGCTGTAATGACTCTATATAGGCTTCCTTCAGGAACTCCAATAACCCTAGCTTTATCGATTCTTGATTCGTTTCCCCAAACCAAAAATTTTCCATCAACAATTGCAACATTATCCCCTTTATCTTCTAAAAAAGAAATATAAATCAAATTATTTTCAAACCTAGAACATATTGTATATTGTTGAGATGTGGCTTAGCTCCATTTTCCAACTCCAAATATGTTGATCCCGAGCCTCTAACAACATAGATTTTGTTGTATCCCAATTCCACTGCATGAGAAGATGTTTCCTTTGATAAAGTGTGAAGTTGTTTACTTTCTCCTGTCACGTGTCTTGATGCTCCACTATTAATAATACATGCATTATCATCACTAAGAGAACATGTAAGAGCAACCAAGAACCCTTGACTCTTGACCTTTTTGAATAAGTAGTGGAAGATCTTCTTGATCCAACTTCTTGCAATGTTGAATCCCATTATTATATAGCTTGTCATGGAGGGAGTGCACATTTCCTTTGAGCCAAAAAAGTGATCTTAAATTTTCCTTGAACTTGGCACTGATACCATGTTGAGAAATCAATGCTAGTAGATTAGGGTTTGATTTCTTCTTTCTTGATAATTACTTGTGAATTATGTTGGATTCTTTTAATTCTTTATTATATTATATTTCTTCAAGCAATTGCCAAATTATGTGTGTATGAAGATCACAAAAAACACGAGACACAATATGTAGGAAATTTTTTAGGGAAAAACCCCTCTCTAGGAAAAAATCCAGTCAAAATATCTTCCTTCAATTGTTTTTCCTGAGATTCTTAAACCTAGACACAAACCTCCTCCACACCAAGTCAAACCTCACTTTCATCTAGAAATTTGACCTTGTAGTATCAACAACACTTCAACCCAACAACTTTGACTTAGCAACAACATGCAACAACTGGAAGAAACAACAACTTTGACTTGATAAAATACTTCGATCTCCTAAAGTAGCCCACATGAGAGAGAGATAGTTACACCAAAATTTCAATTTTCTTCTTCTCTTCTTCCTTAGCCAAACTCACAGTTCTTTTGACCCTCTTCTCCTACTTCGCACTTTTTCCCAGCTTCTTCTTGGATATCGAATTCGTGAGTGAGAGTGTTTCCAAATGAATTCAAACTACTTCAATAGGTTCCCTTTTGGTGAGGTCAAATTGCCCAGTTTGAGGCTGACTTGATCTCATTTAGGTCGACTTGGTGTGGAGATGACATAATACATTGTTTACTCAAAAATAATTCTTTTTACATGATTCTAAAGCCCAAGAAAGGTCTTATAAAAGGTAAATGATTGTAATGAATCAATAATAATCCTAGGAGTCCAAAATGGGGACTTTGACTAATAAAAATGATGACCCAAGCATGAAACCCATGCTTTAATAAGTCATTGTAATAATAATAATAAAAAATTATTTTTTCATTATTTTTACAAGTACATTACATAATGACTCAATTACATTTATGAAGACTGAACCTAGTTACAATTTTCAACAAAGAATACAACAAAGACAAGCACAAGAGGCTAAAGAATCAGAACACGTTGAGGTAGAAAGAAAGAAAGGAAAGTGTCCTAGCAGAAAAAATAGGGGAGACTGGCAAAAAAATAGAGTACTTCAAACACCACACACCAGGCTTTCAAACAAGTTAAGATTATATTTTATCATTTTAACCAAAAATTGAAGGATCACATCATTATTGATGATGAGGAGGACACAAGACCTTCTGATATCAAGAAGAAGTCTATAGGGAAAATGAAAACATACTCTTCTAGAAAGGTGAAGAAAGAAACCTTAACAGCTGAAAAGACCATTCAGAAGAGGATAAAGAGAATCACAAGATCAATAGCCAATCAATATAAATTCAGTATGCTTGCACAAGCAACAAAATCCATTGAGAACTGAACAAGCCTAAAACATATTTTTTGCAGACATTGCAACAATTTTGGTAACAAGGAATGTTCACAGTTTTGTCAACCCTAATGTCCTGTTGATGAATATCATAAACTACATCGATGGGGGAATTTTGATGGTTTCAACAATTTAGCAAGAAAATAGGGATACTACAATTTTTTGTAGCTCTTGTCATGCCGATGGATGACTCAACAACATAAAGTTGCCTTTAAAGGTGGAAATTAGGTGAAATGGTTGGAGACAATTTTTGCATATTTAATGTATGTCGGTTATTAAAAGATATGAAGAAATACATACCGCAATGACAATGCACACTAGCCTAAAATCCAACGAAAAATTTCCAGATCCATATTTTTAGTTATTTGCCTCCAAAATCTTCTCCAAAGAAGTTACAAATATCTCGAGCTCAGTTTTGAAAAATCTCTTCATTTTGTGATTAGATTTAGGATTGAAGTACGAATAAATTTATTAGTAGGGGTAGAATTTACTTTGTATTTTGAATTATGAAAATATTGTAATATTTTGCAGTTACTTTCCCAATTATTGTGGATCTCAAACTTTGTATGTTTTTTTATATAATATATGAAAAAGAAGGTCCATGTTGTAAAACCAACTCCAAAAATAGAAAAAAAGAGATGTCAACGCCTTAGAAATAAGCCACTTCAAGGGGGCAACATCCAATACATTACGTGAATGAACAATTCTTGGATGATACAAATGAAAAAACCTCCTTTCTATATATAGGAGTCCATGGGGCCACAATGTAATCCTAGTGGGGCCACAACGTAATCCTAGCTGACCTAACAATAATAATGTAAGGGCACAATAATAACAATATGGGGGTTACAGGGGTCCAACAATAACAATAATGGGGGTCTACACTAACATAATAAGGGACTAAACTATTAATATAGGGACTTAACATGCGTCTCTCCTTCAAATAAGTGTTGTCCTCAACGCTTGATTATTTCTTGATGATTATGTATAAAATTCTCATCCTCCCATGTGGAATCTTCTACAGGAAGGTTCTTCCACTTGCTAAGATACTCTAAAATTGATCTTACTTGTCGATTTCTTGTTTCTGTGACTGCTTCAGAACTTATTTCGATGTGATGTTGATCTTCCTGTTGTTTCATTAGATTTTGCACCAAAGTTAGGTTATCATTTGAAAGTTGGAGAACTTGTTGTTCATGATCGATGTGATCTTCCACTAATTTATCATGCATATCAGCTATTATTTGATCCTTCAAACCATCCAAATTAGCCTCCATTTCTGCTTTTAAACCATCTATGTCATCTTCGGTTTCTCTTCGTAAGATCGAAATTTTGGTCACTTCGTACCGTAATTTTGATATCTCATACTGCAATTCTTCCTCTTCATGCGTCATAGTATAGATTTTTGAGGGCTTAATGGGTATGGAATTATTTTTTGGAGGCATTATAGAACCAAATACTAATAAAAATTCTAAAATATTCCCTTGGAATCACTTCAAACTTCTTTTTCAAACAAACGTTATGCAATTTTAAAAACCAAATACACACCTTTTTCTTGGTTTTGAGGAGCTCGACATTGAAACTGAATTATATCTGTGATTTAGGATCTTCAATATCTGAAAATTTGCACTAAGGTAGCCCTCTGAATTCTCTTTTGAATTCCATAGGTCTTACCTGATTTGGATTCTTGAAGACAAAGTTGTGCCTAATCTCCTACGATGACCTAATTATGGACTGGTTCCCTAGAGTGAAATTGTATGACTTGCCATGTGTCACTGTTTCCTCTTTAAGCTTTGAAATTGATAGACAAGAAACTATAGTCCGTGTACTTATAACCACTTCTTACAGAATTCCAATCTGATGCTCAGAGAGAGAGTTATGAAGATTTTCCCACTATCACCTCTTTGAGATGAAATTCGAGATCCTGCAAAAGACCTAACTTCCATAGACCATATCTCTGAAAATATTGTGAACCAAGATCTACAATTTTGCAACGATGTTACTTAGGATTTCAGATTCGCACTCTAAATTTTTTTGCCTCTGAACCTTCGTAGAAAATACGTTATAGTGAAAATTTCGCGATGACCTGTTTAGGTTAAATTCATGAGCCTGAAAAAATCCCTAACTTCCACAGACGATATCTCTGAAAATATTGTGAACCAAGCTCTGAAATTTTGCGACAATGTTCTTCATAATTTCGGCTTTGCAGTCTAAAAATTTTAGGTTCTGAACCTTCATAAAAAACAAGTTATAGCACAAATTCCACGATGACATGTTTCGAGCAGCGAAACCCTAGAATCCAAAGCTCTGATACCAAATGTTGTGAAACTAGCTCCAAAAATAGAAGAAAAGAGATATAAATGCCTGAGAAATAAGCCACTTCGAGGGGGAAACCTCCAATACATTACATGAATGAACAATTCTTGGATGATGCAAATGACAAATCCTCCTTTCTATATATAGGAGTCCATGGGGCCACAATGTAATCCTAGCTGACCTAACAATAATAATGTAAGGGCACAATAAAAACAATATGGGGGTTACAGGGGTACAACAATAACAATAATGGGGGTCTACACTAACATAATAAGGGACTACAATATTAATATAGGGATTTAACAGTCAGATTGGATTTTGAAGAGAAGATATCGATTGTCTATGTTTTTCAAATCTATATTCATTTTACAGTTGCCAAGATCAAAATATTTATGATTAATGACACAAAGATCCATGTGATGTTTATTCCTAGTCTATGTTCTCTACATATTTTTGGTGTTTCCTTTCTCTGTTATGCCTTTTATATGTTTGTCTTCTAATTTTCGAATGAAAGTGAATGTTAAATAATTCATAATCTGATGCTCTGTTTTATTAATTTGAATGTTTTCACTCCTTCCTTCTAAGACTACATTAGGATTCATGTTCCATGCCCTATTATAGTGGATTATGTTTCCTATTTTCTACTGCCATCTACAATGATAATTTGGAATGTATAAGGTGTTCCATCTATCTTGCCTTTTTCAATCTTTTATCATGCAACCAATGTCCTGGTGATTGTAGCAAACACTAGCTTGTTGAATCCATTTCCCAATGGACTATTTTTATCATGTTTGTCTCAAGACCTAGCCACTGTTTCAAGTACAAAACCAATTGTTGAACAATAAGTGATTGAGTTGTACGAGAGATCCCTCTCTGGGTTGGAAGGGCTAACCTCCAACCTGAAAGCTTAGTTGAAAAGGTTATCTTAAGAGTCTTGTTCCACAACCAAGAGAATATTTTGAGTGATAACATCTTGGCGACCATACTGGGGAATACAAAAGATTTATTTTCCGCAAGTGATTAGTATTTTAGAGATCTAATTTATCAGGGAAAATAAATAAATTAGAGAGCAATATTGGCTGTTCAATTTTTCCTGACGATTACATAGTTTGCAGTTCAAGGTGATTCCATTGGGAAGTTTTGGCTCATAAGGGAGTTCACACTAGGAGACTGTAACAACCCTGGGTTAAAATTTAATTTAATCAAGTTAATAAAGGCAAAATAAGACCAAGGTCATGGGACACGTATTCCAAGCCGAATGTTGGGAAAATTATCCTAGTGGGCATCACTTGTTGTGTTTATGGCTAAGGGGAAATTGGCAAAGGCAATGACAAAGGTTTTGAAAAGGAAAAATTACATTTTATTGGCATTTTATTTATGAAAATAAAGGAAATTAGGAGAAAATGGAGGTGAAAGGTCACATATTGCATGTGAGGAGGAAATTGAAGGAAAATAAAGGAAAAATGAAGAAATTAGAGGCATGAATGATAAAAAGGATTCAGAGCATACACTTGTGGCCTTTTGTTAGTTTTGTTTTGGAATTAGTCTCAAAGAGGAGAAGAGCACCAAGAGGAGAAGTGATAGTATGAATCTTAATTCCAAGCGTACAAAAAAAGACCACTTTAGCTACGCATAACAAACAGCCCTAACAGCAAAGATGGCTACCAATATCCTTAGATCTGTAGTTAGGTGATCGAGATAAATGCTGCAAAAATCTAGATCTATGCATAAGAAGACATTAAGCAGTAGAAAAAACAAGATTTACTCCATGCATCCAATAGACAAGACAAGAATATGTTGAATGAATTTTGTATTAATGGCACCTGGGAGGAAAACACAAGAGGGTGTTCCCTGTTCTCCTCAATGGAATGGGTTCTTGTAAGTTATGAACACTTCAAATCTAAATTTCCTCTCTCTTGATGGTGTAGAAAACCTAGACAAAAATGGTAGCAAAATATGACTATGATGGTGGATCAATAGTCAGACCAAAAGTATAGATCCAAAGTGATCTTTAGGTAACAAAAGGTGGTAAATGAATGAGAAAACCATTCTATTTATAACAAAATATTGAGTTAGTCTAGATATTGGTGCATATTTAAAATATTATTAACCAAATCAAGATCCAACTTTTATGGAATATTTTATTATATTTGTTGGAGGGAAAAGGAATTTGACTTGGGTCAAATCCCTTTATTTGTAAATAATAAATAATAAATGATTTATTTATCATTTTAAGGATGTGGTTGAGTGATAATCAAATAAATAATGATTTATTTAATTATTTAAGGGTGATTTAGTCATATTTAACAAATAATATTATTTAAATAAGGTTTAAATAATTATTCTTAGGAAATAATAAGATAGATAATGATTTATCTAATTAATTTCCCTATTTTGGGTTAAATATAACCAGGAATATTAATTAAATTGTTGTTTAACTAATTATTCCTTGAGGAGAATCAAACAAATGTAGATTTATTTAATATTTCCTCATGGGGTTTCCTGTTTAGACCATAAACAAGTTAATAAATGTGGTTTAATAAGTTATTTTCATAGTGAATGCAATTTTACTTAGGGTAAAATTAGTCTTACATGGTGTACTTGGGTCCATCTAATAACAATAGGTTATATGACCAAAAAATAGTGTAACAGATTGCCCCCCAGCGTACGAGCGTTAGGAGCTAATCGTATGATCGAAGTACGTTGTAAGAACTCAATCACTAGACATTGAAGGGGAAGTCAAAGAGAGAGAAGTATAAGGTAGACCAAAGTGCTGAAAGAACTAGACCCTGAGGAGGCGAGACTTACAAGTGCGACAAGTCTCTTTGATGAATGAGTACCTGTGCTATAAGCGGCAGGGGAGGCATACCTATGCCCGCCGAGGCAAAGTACAAAGAATAAGGCATCCAGAAAACCACGGGACTGGCCAATATAGTACATGCTGGCATAAACATGAGCCAGATAAACAACACGATAATGAATCCCACATACATATTGTGCCTGTGATAACAACCAGGACTTGTACAATAATATATGAGTACATGAGATATAAATACAACCCAGATGCCCCTGAAAATAGGAAAGGGCTCTGAAAATTTGACTAATACATGCAAACAAAAAGGTGCTGCAAGCGGCTAAGGCCGACATCATCAAATGTATGGAGCTTCATTAAAGGCTATGATGAAGAGGTCATCCGGGTATGTGGGGGGCTACCTGTAGGGCCACCCCCTCACGAGGGCTGAGACATCTCACACACACCCGGGGATCACCGATATTAGCTACTCCATCACTGAACTATCAAGTATACAGATCTCGATCATGCTGAAAGGAGCTGGAGCTGAGAAAAAATCAAGTCAAAGGGAAATAAGGAGTCCCTTTGCCTGATTTGAGGCACTGAACAAGAGTGGAATCTGGAACCAAGGTACACCGCCCTCTAGACCTGTCTCCTAGAATGAATGAGCTGATGTCGACAGAAGGAGGTCTGCCATAGGTGAGGCAATAAGGGATCCTCAACTAAGGCACAAGAGAAAATAGTAGAGAAACTGACAGACTGACACCAATGATGATGATGAAATGGGAGGTACTGAGTAGCGAACAGACGACTTCCCTTGTTAGAGCATAAAGGGCATGGATGACCTGGTAGTGACTAACACAATATCACGAGGGATAGGGGACAATGGGACCGAAGGCCATAATGTGCGACACGAGAGAGGGACCAAGAACTGAAGGATGGATGACTACAACGGGATTCAAAGGGACTCATGATAGATTCCATGAATGAAATGATGACTCAACTCAGATGCTCTAAACAAGGGTGACTCAATGGTGCTGCCACAAAGAAAAGGTCCAATGGGGACCATAAAAACATGGGTACAAGATGGTAACTCACGATGAAAGTCAACATGAGCGTGGAAAAGTATGGAGGCAAAGTGGTGTCCCCAATACGAGTGTTGCAAGTGAAGAAATTCTATTTTGAGGAGGGGTGAAGT
This sequence comes from Pinus albicaulis, assembly GCA_034641835.2. Taxonomy (NCBI): domain Eukaryota; kingdom Viridiplantae; phylum Streptophyta; class Pinopsida; order Pinales; family Pinaceae; genus Pinus; species Pinus albicaulis. The sequence goes on along the minus strand of CM076569.1, from coordinate 649,652,876 downwards.
GACGCCTTTTCGAAAAAATCTGTCCTAGTGAAGTATAAAATCACTAAAAACTAACAGATACCCATTTGAGGGCTCGGTGAGAAATTTCCAATGGTACAGACGGTTTGGTAGACAGAGCTATGGTTTGGCTGGATCAGGCGAAAGAAAAAACAAGGGTTTCCATTTTAATAAGGCATTTTCTCTCCAAATTCACTCATTGTCATGTGGAGCTGTGGTGAATGCAGAGAGGAGAGAAGGCCCTAAATCTTGCGGCGATCGTAGCAGACAAACAGACCATTGGAATTGAGATCCGTCAGTTGCAGGTAAGAGGCATAATCCTACTCTTTCATTTCAGTGGATTGAAAGTTTAGTTTATGTACCCAAAGCTCATGAATAGGCTAGGTCACACTTTTTGGGGTTTGTTCTGTGACCTGGGTAGTAGGTATTGGGCAGAAAACTGCGACCTGTCCCAGGAAATGACCTAAAAAGTGTGACCTGTCAGAGAAAGGGGGTTTCAGTGCTATTTTTGGCTGAGATCTGGGATTTTTATGGTTGAGGGGCATAGGTGCCCCCAAGCATGTTGTGGTCATGCCAAAATGTATTTAGAAAAATGGGGAAGCTAAACACATTTTAATGATTTGGTGCGCCATTTGTTTTCGTTATGGTTATGCAATTTGAGAAAGGGAATGGAGGACTACCAATCTCTTTTGGTACTCCATATATGAATCAAATGGACTTTAAGTTTCTAGATTGGCATACATGGTGTCACTATCCCAAAGAGAGGATTTGGAGATAATGAACTGGTGCTCTCCCGGAGAACTCATAGGTTGGTCAACAACAATGTCGAAGGGACTGGGTTGTTTATGTAATATGAAGGAATGATGAAGGGTATCATCCCTAGAGTGATCTGAAGTGATATGGGACTCTATAGGTTCTTCTAAATGTGGAATAATAATGGTACTAGAGTCGACACGACCAGCTATACTAGGAGAGTTGTAAAGAATTTCTTCTCTTGGTTTCTCAAATATGGATGCCCCCTTACCTAGACATTGGGTGTGAATGTAATGGCCACAAGGTGTATGTGGTTCGAATGCATGGGTACGATATAAGGGGGGATAGATAAAGTCAGGGGTGGTGACTACTTCCATAATGTCATCGTAATAGAAGATGAGGTGACTGGTGGAAGAAATACCACCTGACGCGGCGAAGCTACCTGAATCATCATCATGAGAAGAGAGGTTCACATGTGCATCGCCATAAAGGGTGACAGAAGAGTAAGTAGATAAAGGACCTACCGATGTTCAGCCCAGGGTGATTGCTGGAGGGAGGTCAAGCGAAACATCAGGGGAAGTCTCCAAGGGGACTTCCACTGAGGGTCTCATTGATGATGATAGGTAGAAAATGCTGGACGAAATCTCCGTCATCTCGACATCAGGAGGGAGAATGTCAATGGGAGCATTGGTGTCCTCTGGTTTTGCCAAAGAAAAACACACAAATAAGGGAGTGGTGGACTCGTTGCGCTTGGCCTCGAATTGGCGAACTGCCACTAGAGAGGTGTGGAAGTTCTTAAGGCGGGGACAGAGGTGGGTATAATGGACATGGAGATCACACAAAGCACAGGGGTGGTTGGTGTGAATAGTCTTTAGGTTTCTGGCTGCAGTCGAGGAAGGAACAAAGGTGTTCGGGACTGTAGACTCAGGGGACGCGACATTAACCATAGGTTTGAGATGAGGCAACTCCGGACAAGTATGGGTGGCATGACCAACAACATCACACAAAGCACATTGGATGGAATGCTTTGGAGGCTGAGGAGGGGCAGGGTTTGTCGGGGCAGCCTTGTATTTTGATGCCTTCTTGCGAGCTTTTCCCTTCTTTCCCGAAGTGGTCGCAACAGGAGGTGGTTCCTGTTGAGGTGGCTGAGGTACTGTTGCAGCGGGAGAAGTCGTGGGGACCGGTTGAACCGGGGTCAAAGCAAGATAAGGTTGGGGTTGATTAGACAGGGTAGCAGCTGGAGGATCAAGGTACCAGACGAGAATCCCAAGGGTCAAGTTAGGAAGAGAGAGGGTGGCCATGACAGGTACCGTGTACACTCCTGGGGGAGGAGCTAGGAATGGTATCTGACCAGAGGGGTAATGGCTAGGTGGGATGGCTCCTAAATGGTTAAGGCTTGGAGGAACCATTATAGGAGGGTAAAGAGGCTCATGGATACCAGCTGAAGGGCCAGGAGGAGGAGGTCCAGAAGGCTGAATCGAAGGGCTAGGAGTAGGCTGCGGAGGGCGAGGAGGCTTTTGACTAGTCGAGGCGGGTCGCTTGAGGGCAACTTGAGATGATTGCATCATGCAAACATTCGATGAGATGGGATCAGAGACAGGAGGGGGAAGACCAAGGAATGTACCAAGAAATGAGGAATCTTTGTAGACTCTGGGTGAGACACTGGTCAAAGGATCGACGATTTTCTTATTGGCCACCGAAGAGATGGTGGACTCAGAGGAGGTCTGAGACTTCGGTTCGTAATATGTCAACTGGTCAATGGTGACTATCTTTCCATTATGGGGGAAGAACATCTTGCGGTGAACCGTAGATGGGACAACAGACATCACATAGGTGTAGCTACGACCCAATATAATGTTGTAATATAAGGGGGCATATATGAATTCTATGTCAACACAAACAGTCTTGCCCGCAAGAGTAATCGGAAAATTGTGGAATAGGCCAATGGGCTGGTAGGTGTGGCCATCCCACGCTCGGAGAGTGATTGTGGAAGGATCTCAAGTGATTCGAGTTGCTTCCAAACCGAAGCGGACATCACACAGGTAGATGCCCCCTCATCAATGATGCACCGGTAAACGTTGGCGTTCTGGATCTTGACTGGGATTTGGAAGGCAACAGAAGAAGGGAGAGGAGGATGTTCTGACCGATCAACATCAAATAAAATCAATCGATCATTGAAAGGATCTACAGTGCTCATGGCAGATAGTAGAGCTTTTCATTATGAAGGGCACGACTGGAGGAGTTCCAGCGTTGAAATGGTAGCAAGAGATTGCGCCAAATCATCTACTATACTATATGAATGGGCAGCTTTACCAGAAGTAGCATTTCGACGCAGTGGTCCTTTAGGGATCTTGGTATGAACCTCCACCTTAGGCTGAGGGATCTGCAAGGGACCATTAGGTGTTGAAAGAGGTTTTGTAGAGACCGATGGAGGCAGCTTGGGGCAAGACGTAGCGGGAGGCTTGTTGTACTGACGGGACCAAGTTTGAAGATTGATGTCTATGGTTAGAGGTTGAGTAGAGTTCATCATGAGAATCTGGTAATTGGAGGTGCCATATGGAAGAGGTTGAGTGGCCACCTGTCCTTCAGGTGGTTGGGTAGCCACAAATCCCTGCTATGCATACACTTGCTCTTGAGGGGGCGGTGGCTACTGTTGCGGGGGTTGAGAAGACAAGGGAGGCGGAGGTGCTAATTTTGGAGGAGCTGGAGCACCAAGCTATGGATACGGATAATAAGGAGGTTGGGTAACAGTGTGGTAAATAGGAGAATGGGAAAAAAGAGGAGGCATGTCGTATCCTGGATATGTGCTACCGAGAGGGGGAAAAGTGCAAAAGGTGTTGCCCCCCCCCCCCAAGGAAAACCATAGCCCATGGGAGGTTGAGCGTATGGATTATAGAGAGCTCCAACGATACCGTTGGTGGCATGAGGTGCCCCTAGTGCGTTGGCACCACTGGGTTTGGGAAGATCAGGTAGAACGGTATAAACATAACCCAACTGAGCGTAGATCAGGTCATAGTTTAATGCCATTTGGAGGGCGGCTTCTTCGGTTTGAGGAAAATGCGATGCAACAACTTTCCCGATAGGAGGCAAGAGAGATCTAAGGAACTAGTCCATGTAGACACGGTCTTCGAAGGTATGGGATTGACATAGGCTCTTTCTTCTCCGCCATTCCTGGACATGATTGGATAGGCTGGTCGCAGATGATTGACGGAAAGAAGTCAAAAGTTCGATACCAGTGTCATAATGAAGGGGAAGCTGGAAGTAAGACAGAAAAGCTTGGGCAAGAGTCGCAAAGGTGGTATGAGAGGAAGGGGCCTGATCAACATACCACTTAGAAGCTTCACCTGTAAGTGTTCGTTGGAACAACCGAAGACGGATAGAGTCTTCGGTAATGGAGTTAGACGAACACCACACGTGGAAAGATCGAACATGATTTGAAGGATCTTCTCTAGCAAGGCCTTCAAACTTTGGGATGTCGGAAGGGAGCTTTGTCGGCATAGCGGGCCAACTAGCATCATGGTGTATAGGTTCATTTATGAACTGGTCAAAATCGGGAGGCCTGCCATGAAGGGGAGCAAGGGCGCAACCGGGGTAGTGTTTGTTGCAGTCCTACTAGTGGTATTCCCGGCATGAGGGCTGGGGTTACCACCAACATTAGGTCCTGCACCAGACATGGTGAAGGTGTCAGGGGGAGAACCGAAGGCGGAATGAGAAGGAGAACCCAAAGGACCAGAAGAAGAGTTGGTGTGCGGACTCGGTGGAGGACTAACTCGAATCCTATCCAGAGGAGTAAGTATTCCTATTGGAAACTGAGGATGAAGGCCAAGAAGTCTCCCAGATAAATGCCTTGGTGGCGCAATGATGACAACACAAACACGACACAAAGGAAAAATAGACTGACAAGGGCAGGGAGGTGCAGGATCAACTGATTACAATGTTGAAACAAGGGCATAGAGGTGCAGGATCAATTGATTTCAATGTTTTAGAGTCTTTGCTTGGCGGTGTTAACCAAGCCCTTTTTCGCTTAGGGTGTGTGTGTAAAAGTGTGTAAATTTTAATTTTTAAACCCAGACGTTTGTAGAGAAAAAGAAAAGGTGTGATGTATAGCTGTAAATAAACCTGCAAATGACAATATATAGGCCTGCAAAAACAAAAAATAAACAGCTAATAATGCAATAATATAAACCCAGGGAGGCGGGTCTCTCAACAACTAGTTTATAGGTGAGTTAAAAATTAAGAAAAACACACTAAAAAAGCCAATAGATTTGAGGTCAAGAGGGACAGGGATCTAAAAGACAAGATCTGCTAGAAAGTGGTGCAGAAAACAACAACAAATCAGAGGAAAAATTGTTGTAAAAGAGGCGGGGAAAGGCTATCTCCTGAAGGGAAACAGAGTGAATCCTAGAGGAAAACCCAAAGAAAGCTAGATGAGGTGATTTGGATGGATAACAAGTCGATCTGAAGCGGATATGAAGGTAAGGTATTAGATCTAAAAAAAATGGTTGAAGGCTCTGAAATTTCAAACAACCTGCAACAACAAAAAGTCTTCCACAAAAAGTGGAGGGTACTGAAGCCCTAGGGGGCTAGGTTTCCACTTAGTTGAGCAAAAAAGAACAATTACAGGTCCAAAACGGGCGGAGACGAAGGTCAGACAACCTAAACAGAGGCTTAGAAAAACCCAGAAAACTTTCAGAAAAATCCCCGCAAAAAGTCCAGGTTGCAGTTTTAGACTTGTTTTCAGCAAATGTCGCAGTTTTTGGGCTGAAAGGTGCGTCCTGAGGGTCCAGGTCGCAGTTTTTGGGCAAAAAAGTGCGACCTGCACTTCCAACACTCTCGGTGGAAGATTTAAGAAAAAGTTGTCGTCTCAACTACGACTGATGTCTATCACCTGCGCAATAGGTACGAAAACACATGGAAGTTAGAATTTTTATCATTTTAGGGTTTTATAGGTAAAAAAAGACATCAAGAAAACAAAAACAAGGGGTTGAAGAGAAATCCTAGGGTTTGAAGCAGTTGGATATGCAAGGATTAAAAAAACGATAGCGGTCATAATCGTAAACCCATGTGGAGTCGCTAGTTGTTAGTATGAATCTTAATTCCAAGCATATGAAAAAATACCACTTTAGCTGCGCATAACAAACAACCCTAATAGCAAAGATGGCTGCCAATATCCTCAGATCTGCAGTTAGGTGATCAAGATAAATGCTGCAAAAATCTAGATCTATGCATTAGAAGACATTAAGCAGTAGAAAAAACAAGATTTACTCCATGCATCCAATAGACAAGACAAGAATATATTGAATGAATTTTGTATTAATGGCACCTGGGAGGAAGACACAAGAGGGTGTTCCCTGTTCTCCTCAATGGGATGGGTTCTTTTAAGTCCTCAGCACTTCAAATCTAAAATTCCTCTCTCTTGATGGTGTAGAAAACCCAGACAAAAATGGTAGCAAAATATGACTATGATGGTGGATCAATAGTCAGACCAAAAGTATAGATCCAGAGTGATCTTTAGGCAACAAAAGGTGGTAAATGAATGAGAAAACCCTTCTATTTATAACAAAATATTGAGTTAGTCTAGATATTAGTGCATAATTAAAATATTATTAACCAAATCAAGATCCAACTTTTATGGAATATTTTATTATATTTGTTGGAGGGAAAAGGAATTTGACTTGGGTCAAATCCCTTTATTTATAAATAATAAATAAATAAATGATTTATTTATCATTTTAAGGATGTGGTTGAGTGATAATCAAATAAATAATGATTTATTTAATTATTTAAGGGTGATTTAGTCATATTTAACAAAGAATATTATTTAAATAAGGTTTAAATAATTAGTCTTAGGAAATAATAAGATAAATAATGATTTATCTAATTAATTTCCCTGTTTTGGGTTAAATATAACCAGGAATATTAATTAAATTGTTGTTTAAATAATTATTCCTTGAGGAGAATCAAACAAATGTAGATTTATTTAATATTTCCTCATGGGGTTTCCTCTTTAGACCATAAACAACTTAATAAAGGTGGTTTACTAATTTATTTTCATAGTGAATGCAATTTTACTTAGGGTAAAATTAGTCTTACATGGTGTACTTGGGTCCATCTAATAACAATAGGGTAGATGACAAAAAATGGTGTAACAAGAAGGAAAGCAAGCTATCAAAGGAAGGGCGATGAAAGAAAAGGAAAGAAAAGGAAAACAAAGGAAAGCAAGGATCAAGCAATGAAAGGTTGGATGAAGTAAATTTATTAGAAGTACTTGTAGGTAACATGTTGCATGCATGAATTCCTGGTTGGTTTTGGCACGCATGGTATATGCATGTATATATTTGGTTTATTTGCTATCGGTGGAATGGATTTTTTTTTTTTTTTTTGTAGAAATTCTTTCGGTAGTAATCACATGCAAAAGAACGAGGTCGCCGCGTTTCAAACCAACCAGTGTGGTTCATCATCAGGACTATGTGAGAGATCAGATCCAGTCATTAAGTATAAATAGATGTAGAAATGACTCAACTAGCCGTTAGGATAACGGCTAGTTTGACTTTGAAAAGGTAAATATTCCATTATTTATTTATTTATTTAATTTAATTAATTTAATTTATTATTATTATTATTATTATTTTAATTTATTTATTTATAAAACCTTTAATATATTAATATAATGGTAAGTAATTTAACAAATCGTGGAAACGCGTCGACCTCGTTCTTTTGCATGTGATTACTACCGAAAGAATTTCTACAAATTTATATTATGGATCACAGAAGCTTAGATTCCAAAAATTCAGGAATGGATTTTGCTGAGTTTTGATAGTGGTTTCATCCTTGGCTTTCCATTTTCGCATAGCCATGGTGTCCTATCTTGGATATCCCTCAGCAATAGTTAACCTTCCCCCATAGGGTTACTGAGCTACACAAAGTCTCGGAGCAAAGTGACTTTTCTTATGTCAAGCTCGTTAAAAAATGAAACAATTTCCCAGAGAAAAGTTCCTTGTCTTGTGTCAAGGTCGTTAAAAAATGAAACAAGGTCCTCAAGCAGAGTTCCTTGTCTTGTGTCAAGCTCTTTAAAAAATGAAACAAGTTCCTCGAGCAGAGTTCCTTGTCTTGTGTCAAGCTCGTTAAAAAATGAAACAAGGTCCCTGAGTAGGGTTCCTTTTCTTGTGTCAAGCTCATTAAAGAATGAAACAAGCTGTAATGAGCATAGTTATTTTACTGTGTCAATCTCATTAGAAAATGAAACAAATATTCATTCAATTTGAGTCTTTAATTAGATCTCGTAAATTCCCAGTCGAGTCTTTCACTTGATCTCATAAATGAACTTTATTCCATTCACCTGTTAGTAACCCATAGTCTAATTAGGTGAATGAAATTAAGCTTGGGGGGAATTCACCTCGAATTGAGTCATTATGTTTGGGGCATGCAAAATTATTTCAAACATAGTTTTCCCCGATTCAAGCCTGTGTAAAAATGAAACAAATTTAAAGCATAGTTTCCACATGTTTCAAGTTTGTGTAAAAATGAAACCAATCTCAAGTATAGTTTTTATATGAAACCACTCAAACTTTATGCCTTGTGATTTCCATTTTTATCAGCCTATTTATGCCAGATGAGCCTTTTTATTCTCATTCCATTGTCACCATCTACTTGGTCGATCATCTGCTTACACTATTTTACCCTTTACTGAGGAACCATTGCAATGAGCGGTATTATTAGCTAGCCTCTTGAAATACCTCTACGTGTTTTGAGCAGTTCCATCATGACTAGAACCAATTGATACCCTTCAGTTGCTACCCTTTATACCACTCGTTCCTCTAGGAGGAGTCATCTTTAAGCTCTTTTTACAATCCCAAAATATGAAAATATTGTCGAGCACTTATCGTTTTACACTGGTAAAATTAAATGAAAAGAAATATACTCAGTATAAGTTTAACCCTTTTTTGGATTGAGATAAACTATTTATGAAAAGGGAATACCTTAGTCGAACGTGGCTAAGATATTCTCCTGGGTATTATTTTATGCCTTTTTAGACCTAAGAGACAACTTTACGAAAAGGAACCTTTGGAGTTTTTTTTTTTTTTTGTCTCTTTTACAAAATCTCTAAATATGAAAAGGAAGTCAACTTACACCTTCGTTGGACTCGTAAAAACATCAAACAATGTTGGAATCGTCGAACATGACGAGAACAAACTACTCCTTCTCAAGGTTTGTTAAATATACTCAGAGGGATTCATCCGAAGGATGAACTTACATATCAAGCATATCTTATACTCCTAAAGGTTGTAAAAAATAAAGAGTTAATGGTCAGAAATGAATGGGAAATTGGGAAAATAGGGTACTTGTACTATTAATGGCAGCGAGTCACTCTTGAATATGACACTCTTTTATTCACCTCTGTGACTGTTGGGTTGGGAAACCTGCTTTCCTCTATTAGTTAATCACACCATATTGAAAACCTTCATCATTGGTTTTGATTCAATGCTGTCAACTCCATACAAGTGTCACCGATATGTTCAAGAGAAGTCGCTCCCTTTACAGCGATTGACATCTGCTACAATACATTAAGTCTCATTTCATGTGTGTAGCTCTCGAACCAACTCACATCATCAACATTATTAATACACGTTTCATGTCATTGACGGGGGATACAACAAGGCCGTCTTGTGATGGGTGATGAATTAGTAGTATTAATGCTTGACTTCCAATTATTCAGTCTCGTTCTTCTTAGGTGGATCTTCATCGGTAAAATTTGTTTGATCCCTATCTCTCTTCTTATTCCTTGGATTCTTCAGACATTTATTTTTGTAGTTACCCATCTTGTGACAATTGTAACATTCGATCTTGGATAGGTCAACCTTCTTCTTTGATCATTTGAACTTTTTGAAGGTGAAGGTTCCCTTCTTCTTGTGATGAGCAAAATAAGCATTAGAGATGCTTTCTTCTTCATCCTCCTCCTCGTTGTTTACTAATGAAACCCTAGCTTCTTCTTGACTGCATTCATTCCACATTTGCTCAAATGTTGGTGCATCCTTCCAACTGTTAAGTACTGATGCAAAGGCACTTCAAGTTTTTAGTAGTCCTATAAGAGTTGTAATTACGAGCTCCTTTTCTGGGACAACTTCATTTATTGCTTGGAGTTCATCTCTAATTCTAGATATCCTTATAAATTATGATGATACAATATCATCTTTTTTCATCTTAATAGTCCTTAATTCATTCTTGAGGCTTTCTATTTCAATAATGTTCTTGATGGTAAATAATTTGGAGAGAACCTCATACATTTCTTGAGCCGAATTTATGTTGGATATGTATGGAATTAGGTTGTCCTTAACTCCATCCACTATTAGGTTCATAGCCAGGATTTCGATTTCTTTAAACTTTGTTTTTTCAACTTCACTTGATTCATCTGTAGGCTTCTTGATTTTTCCTTGAACAAGATCCAAAACTTTGTTCTTTTATAGGATGAGATCTATCCTCTTTTTCCATGCCCTCTAGTTTGTTTCCTCCCTTAATTGAGCTTGAAATAGTTCCAGTAGATAGTAGTCTTATCTCCTTATATGATCCTTTTTCCTTAATGACCTTCCTTTGATCTCATTTTTCTTCAATAGATCTTCAACTTGCCTTTTTCTTCCTTTTTCACCTTAGCTCTGGTACCATGTTAGAAAATCAGAAAGGCAAACATATTTTCTTTATTTTGATAATTAATTGCGATGTATTTATATTATTATTAACTTTCTTATGTTCTCTTTTATCTTTGTTCATCAAGCAATTACCAATACCAAACCACAAAGATCAAGGGCACCAGATGTAAGCACTCAGCTAGGGCTAAAACCCGTATATAGGGGAAAACCCAATCAAGGAACTCTTCCTTTAGTAATTCAAAATGATATGGACCAAGACCTTAGACCAATAGACCTTCCTCCACTAAGTCAGCCTTCCAAAATGATTCATCAACCTTCAATAGTCTCTCCTTGTCTAGCAACTTCGACCCAACAACAATCCAGAAATTCGACCTCTTAGCTTCATAACTTTGAATCCCACTAGCAGAATTTCTACCTAGCAACAGAACAAAAGTTTCGACCCTTCCAGCAACTTAGCAGCTTCACACGAGAGAGAGAGAGAGAGAGAGAGAGAGAGAGAAAGAGAGAGAGAGAGAGAGAATTTTGAATTCTTATGCTTGAGATAGATCTCCTTCTCCTTCGCTAGCCCTTTTCACCTTCTTCCTTGAATTTCACACTTTTTACTGCCCAAAAATTGCATATCGAAGTTGGTGAGTGAGTGCTCCAAATGAGGTTGAGTTGTGTAGAAATTTGCTGAATAATGATTAATTATCCACCGAGACTATCCTGATCACATACAATTCGAATTTATATGCAACACATAATCTCTTCCACTCAGATAATCAAACACGCGGAAATAAAACAAGCGATAACACATCAAATCATCATACACATTAACACAGTATGTATGGGGAAAGCTTATAGCTGAAAATCCCGTAGCTATTTTGTATATTATAATGGAGAAATCATGTAACAAACTCAGTACAATACTCCTCACAAGTACTCAGTACTATCTCATGAAGTTACACACAAACTAGCTTAGTTTTGCACAGGTTACTGGTTTAAAACTCACCGCCAATTGCCTTGCCTCTATTGCGCAATCCAGGCCTGTCTATATAGAGATCCAAGGTTCGAATCTCCTTGGCTTGACAACGCAATCATCATGGGAAATTCCTCCAAGTGTGGTGCAAATCTCATGCACAACTGATGTCGCCACTGATAGCTAACTCCACCCTTTCATCTACCTCTTTCACTGGTCTCCACCGAACTGATCATGCACTGTAGTGAACTGATGTGTTCTTGAGTTGAATAATGAGTTACTAATTAATGAATTAAATAATATTTAATTCACTCCACTCATAACTAATTGATTAGCTAGTTAAACTAATCTCAACTAGTTCAACTAAAATAAACAGAACACAACTCCACTAGCTGCCTCATTAACTCCACCAAACTTCTGCCACTGAAGTCCTAACTGAAGTCAACCATGCATGATGCCATCAAACCCTTGGGAATAGCGTAATTCCTCTGTTAGATGCATGAGCCACTTCTGTAGCTCGAACTGAAGTGCTCCAAGAGAGTAAACTGCTGTTTAGAGTCCAAATATTATTAAGGGTAAATAATATTTGACTTCCTTATTTTTAGGAGAGGCAGTCTAAAAATAGCCTTCGACCTCTTCGACCTAAAAAATAGAGTCTCATATATTTTTACCAACATGACCAATGCTCCAAGAATCTCAAACTGGAATCCCCGAACCATGCTCCATATGTCTAAAAATAGACATAGTCTAAAATAGACTTTGCGCCAGAATTTGCCTGCGGGCCCACTTAGTGAAGGCGACTTCATTTCACTAAGCTCCATCATCTTGCTGCATTTTCAACACTCCCTCTCAGCAAGATATGGATTATCTGCAACCCCTATCCTGCCTCTGTGGAATTCAAACTTGCTCCTAGTGAGCGCCTTCGTCAGGATGTCGGCATCCTGATCCTCCGTGGGAACATATGAAAGCATCATGATTCTCCGCTGAACACAATCTCTGATATGATGATACCTGATGTCGATGTGTTTGGACCTATCATGAAATACTGGATTAGCCGAGAGTTTAATTCAACTCTGGTTATCACAGTAGATCACTGTAGGCTCCAAATGCAACCTGAACAATCCTGTGAGGATCTTCCTCATCCAAATAGCCTCGCATGCAGCCAAGATAGCTGCCATGTACTCGGCCTCTGCTGAACTGAGTGCCACGGATCTCTGCTTCCTGCTGTACCAGGAAACTGCTGTCGACCCAATGCTGAAAACTCCTCCAGAAGTGCTCTTCCGGTCTGTTGGGCTCCCTGCCCAATCCGCATCAGTGAAGCCAGAAAGCTTCACTCCATCCTCCTGTCTGTACCATAGACCATATCCCGATGTGCCTCTGATATAGCGCAATACATGCTTGCCCGCTTGCTTGCCCGCCTTCCAAAAGAGCTTGGTAGGCTTAACCATAGCTTGCGAAAGCTGGTTAACTGCATAGCATATATCGGGTCGTGTATTGACCAGATACATAAGCGACCCCACCAACTGTCGATAGACAGTGGCATCCACTACCTCCGCTGAAGTAGCATCCTCCTTCTTCCAACCACCAGGAAGAGGAGTGTCAACAGGCTTGCAGCCTTGCATGTTGAACCTCTCCAGAATCTCCCGGGCATACTTGCCCTGAGAAACAAACAGTCCTCCGCTGCGCTGCCAAATCTCCAATCCCAGGAAATAATGAAGGATGCCCAAGTCCTTCATCTCAAACTCGCGTGCAAGATCCTCCTTGCATGAAAGTATCAACTGCTCATCGCCAGTCAAAATCAGATCATCTACATACAGTACGATGATCAACAGCTTCCCCTCCACCACAATCTGGTACAGGTTTGGATCCGCCTCACTCTTGGAGAATCCAAGCCCGGTGAAGTAGCTGTCTATCCCAGTGTACCAAGCACGAGGTGCTTGCTTCAGCCCGTACAGTGCTCTCTTGAGTCGGCACACATGCGACTCACTGCTGAAGATCTCAAAACCTTCAGGCTGCTCTATGTACACCTCCTCCTCAATGACTCCATTGAGGAACTCAGTCTTCACATCCATCTAATGAATGTGCCACCCCATCTGCACTGAGAGAGCAAGGATCATCCGTATGGAAGAGTACCTTGCGACAGGTGCAAAATTCTCCTCATAATCGATCCCCTTGATCTATGAAAAGCCACGGGCGACAAATCTTGCCTTGTACTTCTCCACACTCCCGTCAGCTGCCTACTTCACTTTGTAGATCCATCGCAAACCCACCACTGATTTCCCCACCGGTCTTGGGACAATCTCCCATGCACTGTTCCTGACGATCGAATCATATTCTTCGATCATGGCATCAACCCATGCGGGTTCCTCCACAGCTTCCTCAAAAGAGGATGGCTCCGTCACGACACATTGACTCACAAGAGCCATGTATCTAGTGTACTGATCCGGTGACTGCCTCTGTCTGCGCTGTGCTGTAGGTGGTCCTACAACCTTCTCTGCATCTCGAGCCAGTCGCTCAGCTTCTGTAGTGCGCATGCGCCCTCTGATGGTTGGCGCTGCATGGGTGGTTTCTTCCACCTCCCGAACTTCCTCTTGTGGCTGCTCCACATCCGGAAGCTCCTCCTTAGGAACTAAAATCCTCATCTGCATGCAAGTGTGGCTCCCTCTCAAGCGAACACCGCATGGCTTTCTCCTCCTGGAATTTTATATCCCGTCGCACAACAGTCTTGCGACTGTCTGGCACATACACCCGATAGTTGTGAGGTGTATCAGTGTACCCCACAAATATTCCAACTTCAGCAGTTGGATCCAGCTTCTTTCTCGCATCCTTCGTCACATGCATGTAGACAGGAGATCCGAAAATCCGCAAATGGGAAATATCAGGCCTCTTGCCAGAATAAGCCTCCTCTGGTGTACTCATGCCAAGAACCTTGTGAGGACAACGGTTCTGCACATACACTGCTGTATTGCATGCCTCACCCCACAAGTGAAGGGGTAGGCCCTGATCATGCAACATCGCCCGTGCAGCACCCACGATCGTTCTGTTCTTCCGCTCAGCCACCCCGTTCTGCTGTGGGTTATGGGGTGCGATGAGCTCTCTCCGAATCCCTTCTGCGCTGCAGAACTCCTTGAATTCAGCCGAGATGAATTCACCACCGTTATCACTCCTTAGAGCAATCACCCTCTTCCCCGACTCCTTCTCGACCAGTGCTTTAAACTCACAGAACTTCGCGAATGTATCGCTCTTCTTCTGCATGAAGAAGATCCAGCACTTTCGAGAGAAATCATAAACAAAGATCACATAATACCTGTGCTTTGCTGTCGAAGCAACTGAGAAAGGACCACACACGTCTGTGTGAACTCTCTCAAGGATCGTCGTGGCGCGACTATCCTTCTCGTGAAAGGTGGCTTTCACATACTTCCCTAAAGTCCACCCCTTGCACTGATCTGACTGCGCAAGGGTGCCCTTAGGAAGTCCAGTAGAAATCTGCTGCAGAATCTTCAAAGCTCCATGGTGAAGATGGCCCAATCTCCTGTGCCATAGTTCGCCCTCATCATCCCGGCTCACCACATCTCCAGCCTTGCATGCCATAGCTGCGCAGTCATCTACCTGCAACTGATAAAGGTTCTGAGTTCGACCCCCTATCTTCCGGGTCTCTCCAGTAGTCTTACTGCGCAGGAAAGCTTTTCCTTCGCTGAAGACCACATCATAACCCTTATCCTCCAACATCGCTACTGAAATCAGGTTCTTCTTCAATCCAGGTACATGCATGACATCCTTTAAGACAAAGGGTTTACCAGACTCCCTCTCAAAGGATACGGTACCGATACCAGTCGCACTGTATCTACCGTCATCGCCCATCTCGATGTGCATGCCCAAATCCTTGTCCTCCAGATCTGAGAACAACTCCCGATCTCCCGTCATATGAAATGATGCACCGCTGTCCAAGAACCACACCGATCCCATCACACTTGAAACCAAGCATGCAATCAGTGAAAAGTCAACCTCGAACTGTGAAGCCAAAGCTTCTCCATCTGCAGATCTTCCCGCTTGCTTGTTCTTCTTCTTCTTTGGACAATTGGTAGCATAATGTCCGTGATCATGGTAGTGAAAACACTTCACTTTCGCCATATCCTGCTTCTTGCCCTTAGCTCCAGAATGAGAGGTTTTCTTACCCTTCCCTTTCTTAGCTTTGGACACCAAAGCGCAGTTTTCTTCATCAGCTCCCTTTGATGAAGATCCATCTCGAGTAGTCCTCCTTATCTCCTCCTGCATGAGATCCGCCCAAAGGCGCTCCCATCCCGGGAGCTTCTCCCGACCATTGACACTATCTTGATATGAGTGCCAAGCCTTCGGAAGACCAAGGAGAGCCAGGTCGACCATGTCCTCGTCTTCGACAGTCACCCCACACTTCCCAGCTCATCTCTGCACTGAGTGAACTTCGTGAGGTATTTGGCGATACTGTCGCCCTTCTCCATCTTGATGTTCCTGAGCTTATCTTTGAGGGCCAGCTTCCTTTGGTCGCTCTTACTCTGGAATAGATCCATCAAAGCTTTCCACATTAAATATGGAGTAGCCTTTCCATGCAGGCTGGATACAATATGATCCTTGACACCCTCCAACAGGATCCTTCGACACTTTGCCATCTTCTTTTTCCATGCTTCGACTTCATCTGGATCAGTGGGCTTTTGGACATCCGTATCTACGAACTCCTTCAGACCATTATATTCTAATACTGCCTCCATGCGATCCTTCCATGCAACATAATTCGAACTGCCTTCAAGAGCATATTCGAGTCGCAAACTGTTGAAAGACATTTTCAACACCGGCACCAAGAAAACAAAAACTACTGCAAAATTTCGAATTCCACCTCAAAGCTCAACCGCTCTAGGTCGTGAGAACAAATTATTTCTAGCACAGAGATCGACTGCAAGGGGTGTTTACCGGACCTTTCACTTTCCGAAGAAAGATGAATCCGGAGGCTACCTGGCCCGCATGCAGACTCTGTCTACCGAAATAAGTTTGTAATCACTGTGATGATCAATCTCTGCTTCAGTAGCTCCGATACCATGTAGAAATTTGCTGAATAATGATTAATTATCCACCGAGACTATCCTGATCACATATCAATTCGAATTCATATGCAACACATAATCTCTTCCACTCAGATCATCACACATGCGGAAATAAAACAAGCGATAGCACATCAAATCATCATACACATTAACACGGTATGTATGGGGAAAGCTTATAGCTGAAAACCCCACAGCTATAGTGTATATTATAATGGAGAAAACATGTAACAAACTCGGTACAATACTCCTCACAAGTACTCAGTAATATCTCATGAAGTTACACACAAACTAGCTTGGTTTTGAACAAGTCACAGGTTCAAAACACACCCACTAATTGCCTGCCTCTATTGCGCAATCATGGCCTGTCTAAATAGAGATCCAAGGTTCGAATCTCCTTGGCTTGACAGCGCAATCATCATGGGCAATTCCTCCAAGTGTGGTGCAAATCTCATGCACAACTGATGTCGCCACTAATAGCTAACTCCACCCTTTCATCTACCTCTTTCACTGGTCTCCACTGAACTGATCATGCACTATAGTGAACTGATGTGTTCTTGAGTTGAATAATGAGTTACTAATTAATGAATTAAATAATATTTAATTCACTCCACTCATAACTAATTGATTAGCTAGTTAAACTAATCTCAATCAGTTCAACTAAAATAAGCAGAACACAACTCCACTAGCTGTCTCATTAACTCCTCCAAACTTCTGCCACTGAAGTCCAACTGAAGTCAACCATGCATGATGCCATCAAACCCTTGGAAACCACGTGATTCCTCTGTCAGATGCATGAGCCACTTCTGTAGCTCGAACTGAAGTGCTCCAAGAGAGTAAACTGTTGTTTATAGTCCAAATATTATTAAGGGTAAATAATATTTGACTTCCCTATTTTTAGGATAGGCAGTCTAAAAATAGACATCGACCTATCGACCTATAGGTCAAAAAATAGAGTCCCATCTATTTTTACCAACATGACCAATACTCCAAGAATAACATACTGCAACCCCTGGACCATGCTCCATATGTCTAAAAATAGACTTTGCGCCAGAATTCGCCTGCGGGCCCACTTAGTGAAGGCGACTTCATTTCACTAAGCTCCATCATCTTGCTGCATTTTCAACAAGTTGCTGCCTTTATATAGTAGTTTTTGCCCCTCAATTTAGGTCAACTTGGTGGAGGAGGACTAGAAGACCTAATTTACATGGAAATAAATTTCTTTCTTGACAAATAAATCCCAAGAAGGGTTATTTAAATTATGACATGGAAAAGGACACTTGATATAAACCATAGAGGCCTACAATGGAGGCTTTGACCTATAAACAATTGGCCCAAGCATGAAAACCATGCGTTAATAAGTCAATATTTAATAATAACATTTATTTTTCTTTCTTTTGATAAATACATTACATCATGACTCAAGTACAATTATGAAGACCGACACTAGTTACATTCTTCAACATGACCAACACCAATTTGACCAAGTTTGACTAGTGTTTTAACTTGTAAAGTGTTGACATGTGTAGCTTGGAAAGTACTTCCAAAACCTCTCGCATATTGGGTTTGTGTGGAGTTGACCCATGAAAACGGAGCTTCATTGGTAATGTACCCAAGCAGTGGGTTTTGTACCCACAATTGTGGGCTCAAGGCCAAGGTGAAAATTACTTGTTTGATCATTGGATGCATAAGGGGCTAAGAGGCACCTAGGGCTCCAATGATGTGGAAAAGGTTAAACAAAAATAAATTTTACTACTAGAGAAATTGGTGTTTAAGCAAGACAGATAAGGTCTGCTTGGTTATATGTCATGACCCTTGGTGAGAAAGGATACCACTAAGAAACACTATAACAACACGTGAGGATGAGTTTGATAGAGATCATCCAAGCAAGCATTTCTTAAGATATATCTTCCCTAGAGAAGGAGGAATACCTTAGTGAGTCACATATCCAAAAGAGGGACGAAATTGGAGCATGAGAGGTCTCGTTCAAGTCTAAAATGATGGCCACGTTTTCTCAGGTTAGTGGAGGTGCATCTCTATGAATTTCTTCACTTGTTGTAGGTCTATTCTGCGCAAGTTTTGAGGTGTTCTTCTATGTGGTATGTGCCCTAGTTAGGGCTCCTTATATGAATGAAATTATACCCTAAAGTTTGTCTCTATATCTGTGTGAGTTCATCCTAGTTTTGTGCATTAATAATGAGGGTTGAGACCCTTAAAAGGCAATGTCCTATTGTGTTATGTCTCTAGAATAAGGACTGCATGCCTCAAGGATTAAGCACAAGAGTTTCAGTGAGAAAAGAGGCCAAAACATATTTATTTTGTGCATAAGAGTGTGAACATGGATGTCAGTAAAAAGGTCAAAAGAAAGGGTTTTCATGGCATGAAGGAATGAGGGAAGAATCGTGGAGAAAAGTGTTGAAGGTTATGAGGAATATAAGGTATGTTCATAAAGTGTTGAATATTGGTTGTTTGGTGCCCAAGTACTGTGATTTTGAAGGTGAAATATCATTTTTAGGTGGAATTCTCTTGTATGCCATAAGGATTATCACTCATGAGGTGTTGAGTGATAGTTGTGAGGACTACCTCTCTAAAGTTAGTAGGAAAACTAATGCATGCTCTTAAATCGTGGATTGTGATTTGGCCCAAGTGTGCCCTAAGAACTGATACCTTGGAGAAGTAAAGAGGACTATTAGTGGACTGTTTGTTGATGCCTATGCTCATCCTCTTTAGTGATGAAAGGGCCTGTGTGTTGGTAGATTTGGTGAAGCCCTAAGTACATTGATTTTGTTGAGAAATCTAGGGCAATATATAGTTATGATTTATCTTAAACTTGATAACTGCTTGTGATATTATTTTACTTTTCTTTATTATTAGCTTCTTCTTCTCTTATTATTATGTTGTTCTTATAATCAAACAACTACCAAAACAAGAAGATCAATAGTTCACAAGGACACAGGATGTAGGCTGCTAGTTAGGGCCAAAACCTCTCCTAGAGAGGAAAACCCACAAAAATCTCTTCTTATAGAATTTCAAGGAAGACTTCCAAAAAAATAGACCATAGAAAACTCACCAAAGTTAGGCCAACCACCCAAAAAAATAGTTTGTTCTTCAATCATGATATGCTTCTTCCTTCTTGCACAATTCCGACCTGTGGAAACACTAGCTTTCCACAGAAAAAAAACTCGGCTGCCAAATGAGAGAGACAATACAAAACAAACCAAAAATTGCATTGCCTTTCTTCCTAGAATTTCACATCCTTCTACTACCTCATATTTCTCAATAGAAACAAATTCAATGATGTCCAAGAGAGGTCGAATCCTATTCCTTTTATAGGATTTTCTTGTGGGTGCATGGGCCTCATCTAAGGCCAACTTGTTGGGATGGACGACTTGACATTTGGTAGTTTCTAGACAAATAGAAATTTTATTTTATTTGATACATAAGCCCTCAAGGGGTCTTTGCATCATGACCTTGATCTTGAATTTATACAAAACCCTACATAACTCAATGGGTGCTTGACCTACAGAGGGCAAGAAAACCATAATAAAAATATTTTTTCTTCTTTTTACAAATAAATATTTTTCTTTTACTTTTGACAATCATTACATCAATTCATGACTCATATAAAATTATAAATACTCACACTAGTTACATTTCAACACTCCCTCTTGACTAGGGAGGTATTCATAATTGACTTTAGGTACAAGGAAGATACTTCCATTGAAAAGTTCTCATAAGAAGAGTCAGTTGGTAAGCCATATAATAAGCTATATTTTCAACTGTCATTGTCATATAGCAAGGCCTTTACTAATAGCTCTCTCTATCCACTAGATTAGAGAACAATGTTGGGGAGACAATGATTTATAGACACCTTCATCATTGTCTCTCAAGGAACATACCCCATTCAGATGTTCACAAGGTAGGTCCTTTTAAGACATCCTAAAAGAATTTCCTCTTCGACTACTCTTACCTATTGGATGCCCTACCTCATCCTTAAAGAGTATCAGAATTCAAATTCTTACCCAATCCTCCATTCTTTCTTCATAATGTAAATAAAAGAATGATGTGTCTATCTCTCTATCTCAACCAGGTTGGATCTACTCATTCCTTTACATATGAAAGGAATATATCCAAGTTCCCTCTCAACTAGGGACTTTCTTCCAATATCAATTGTTTATTCTTCCATGGAGATCATGGTACTATTGTAGGCCTCCTTTAACTTCTATGCACATCATGGAGCCATCTTCTTTCACAAGTTCTCTTAGGGACAAGCCATCACTTTCCACACCATCAGTCTTCATCAACTGCATATTTACGAGCCAAACATCATAGATCTTTAATCTCACTCCCTCTGAACATAGAAAAAATGATCTTCCAAGACATGAATAATCAACTATCTGCAATCTGCAACTTTTCTTGCGAGCGATCTTCATCTTGTTAGCATTTTTTCTTCTTGTTAGCGTGGTTTACAATGTCATCAAATCCTTTGGATCAAGTTCCAAAGTCAACTTACTTTTTTCAAGCATATTCTTAGGTAGCAAAAACACATCGAATATTAGTGTCATCAGATAGCTTCTTTATGTCTTGTCTTTATTAACATCCTTCATCATGATATTACTTCAAACATCTAAAAAAGACGAGTAATCTTCATATCAGGTTTATTGTGTTAGCGCTTTTGCAACTCCCTCTCAAGTCAACAATTATCATACTTTACGAACGTTGATCACTATACTCGTGTCTTCATCCAAAAGAGCCAAAAAAGGACAATGGCACATCATGCTAGTGAAACCAGGCATATACTTGCAACCTACCCTTCCTGCAAATTGAAAACATGAGTTAACTAAATCAAAGAAGAATCTCAAAACATGCATACCTTTTATTTTAATCAGTCATCTAGTCTTCTTAAAATTGCTCCCCATTATCATGCTGCAATTGTACCGAAAAACTTCTAGGAAGCTTGCTCCAAATCTAGGAGAGTAGAAAATGTCTACAATATCATCATGGTCATTCTTCCACCAGGCGAAGAAATATTTCCATGAATTTATCTAATGGATGATCTTTCATTGACCTTCACTTATCAATTGTTGCATGAATTTCTGCTATAGTTTTATAGTAAATTATTTAGTATGTTGTGTCAAATTTCCCCTTACACTAATCATCCCATAATGATGACCTTCTCAATCAGGTATCCATATTTCACGATCATTCTTCACATGAATCTTATTATATCAGAGTGCCCAAGGATCCAACTTGATTACCAAGTTATCATTCTAAAGGTCCTCCCATTTCCCTCCTATCATGCTCACCAAACCACAAGATTTGCTTTCCTAAGCCATCTTCCTTTGATTTATTCATGATGCTCCCGCAATACTTAATAAAAAACACAACCAATAAAATATAAAAGCATGATGTCCATTATTCATTCTAGGGCTTCCATGGAATCTAAGAGGATGGACTTCTAGGGTATCCAAATACAAATATCATCTTAAGAAATTGTCACATCCATCCATACTAAGGTTTATCATATACCCTAAACTACACAATCCCTAAAAATTAGAGAATAGGGTTCATATGGGGGAACAAGTAGAATATTCCAAGAGGACTATTCCTTATTTTTGAAAACATATACGATACATTACTGCTCTTCTTATTTTTTGATAGAGATATTGTATCGTGCTCAAAGATCAATTCTCCTTTCTTCTTGAGACATGGACTGATCACTATTATGATAAGAGAGGATCACCTTTTATAAGGGCACCTGTAGTTTTTCTTAGTAAACTAGACCTTAGGTTCATATCAGTTATCTTCAAAAATGATGTCATGGAAGATAGACTTCGAATGTCTTGCATTTTGTAGGAGTAGATACTTCCAAAGTCTAAATATATATATATACTCCCTTTTCAAACATTATGTTTAGTCATTGAACAATATACATATGCAATAAAGTTGATGTATATTTTGTAGACGTCCTTCAAAAAGTCAACTTCCAAGGTTGGATTTTCAAATTTTACTCTTACCATAATTTCTCGTTCTCAGGACTAAGTTCTCTTACCGTAATTTCTCGTTATCTATTCCAATGTATATTTTGACTTCATTTCTTATTTGTCAACCTCGAATTAAATATGGAATTGTGACTTTTACTTCAGATATCTCGATCCTCATGTTATCGAATAATATAGTTATAAGATTACAATTTATTCTTCAGACAATATGATTGTAGTTTGTTAGACCTAATTCCACTTCAAATAGTTTGGACTAGTTCTCTTGTTTTCACAGGTTTGAAGTAAAGGTCTCGGCTCTCTTCCAACGTGACTAAGATTATGTTCTAAACCCTCCAATCAATGTATTTGTGCTCAAATTTTTTTGGTTCCTTTTCCATGTGATTGAGCCTTCTGAAATATATTTATGCCTGGAATTTGGTACAGGGGACTCGACTCTTCTTTCAGCTAGGCTTATAAGGCCTTCAATGAACTCAAACTTGATTGCTTCCTTTCTCATGTGTGAGAGCAACTTCAAAGTGTTTTCCAAACCATATATGCACAATGCTTCTGAAATTTGGATCTCTGAGGAAAATCAAAGAATTCGATCCTCTTAAATTGTTATTTTATACCTCATATGTTGAGCCTAGGACTGCGATTTCTTTGTAAAGTAACTTGTCTTTGTGAGGGCTATTATATTTTCCTCTCGGTCCACAATATTTTCTCAGAATTTTGATCTACTTTCCTTCACAAATTGAGCCCATAATTTTGATCTACTTGCCTTCACAAATTTAGTCCAGGGTATTTTCTCTTCTTAAAATGAGATAGATCCAAGTTGATCTTCTTTTCTGCCCTCTCTTCAAATCCCTAGCTCTGATACCATGTTGATAAATCTAGGGCAATATATAGTTAGGATTTCTGTTACGATTTCTCTTAAACTTGATAACTGCTTGTGGTATTCTTTTACTTTTATTTATTATTAGCTTCTTCTTCTCTTATTATTATGTTGTTTTTATCATCAAAAAATTACAAAAATAAGAAGATCAATAGTTCATAAGGACACAATATGGAGGCTACTACCCAGGGCCAAAACCTCTCATAAAGAGGAAAACCCACAAAAGTTTCTTATAGAATTTCAAGGAAGACTTCCAAAACCATAGACCATAGAAAAATCACAAAAGTCAGGCCAACCACCCAAACAAATAGTTTGTTCTTCAATCAAGATTTGCTGCTTCCTTCTTGCACAATTCAGATATGTGGAAACCCTAGCTTTCCATAGAAAAACTCAGCTTCCAAATGAGAGAGAGACAGTCCAAAACAAAACAAAACGTTTGCTGTCTTTCTTTCCAAAATGTTGATTCCTTCTTCTACCGCAAATTTCTCAAGAGAAACGAATTCAAGTATGTCCAAGAGTGGTTGAATCCTCTTCCTTTTATAGACTTTTCTTGTGGATGCATGGGCCTCATCTTAGGCCAAATTGGTGGGCTGGCCGACCTAACATTTGGTAGCTTCTAGAAAAATAAATTTTTTCTTTTATTTGATACATGAGACCTCAAGGGGTCTGTTGTATCTCAAGAAACAATCACTTGGTTGTGGTAAGGAATTAGTGCTTAAGTCCTTTTACAAATGTATGTCACAATTACAATATCAAATGGCCAATGTTTAACACCTTTGGAATTTAATCACTTAATAAACTCAATAATTCGAGATAATGAAAGCCTTCACAATGCCATAAAATGCTGATATTTGAATTAAATGAAAAGAAGAACTATAAGGGAAACTCAAAATGATATGCTAAAAACACAAAATCTACCACTTTTGAGTTTTAGAGGAAATTCATGGAGAGAGAGGAAACTCGAAATAATATGTTGTAAACACAGAATCTATTACTTTAAAGTTTCATCAGGAGTTTGATAAGACATGGGAAACTCAAGATAATATGTTGTAAACACATAATCTATTACTTTTAAGTTTCAGGGAGAATTTGTGAAGGGAGAAGAGATGAAGTGAAGAAGCGAAAATTAATGTTGTTTAACTCTTAATCACAGTTTTAATTAAGAGACCAACTACTACATTACTTCGCTTCATTAAAAGAGAAATAAACACAGAGAGAAACTGGAAAGACATATCAAGATTAACAGGGGTAGGAAAATTGATCTTATTTCATTTATTTCTTAGAAAATTCAGTTCTAAATTAACAGTCATCCAGAGGTCCAAAAATCGACACCCTTTTTCTTTATTTCTATCTACTTAAATACATCAAAGTAGTTAGTAACTGCTGAAATTCTTGAAACTACTCGACTACCTAAACTATTAAGATTACTTATGTAATCATACCGAGAAAACAAATTAAAACTGGAAATATTTTTTATTTTGCTGAATTTGATGTTGCTGATGCGTCCTCCTGAAGTGCTGAGGTGTCCTTTCTGGTTATGATGCAGTAGCTGCACAGTTCTGTAACGACGTCTCAGTGCCCGAATTGACCTAGCTGTTGTGCTTCCAACAATGCCACTATACATTCTTCTGCCCGACTCTCCCTATGCCTCTGTGATTCAAACGCTGTCATCATGTCACCTGCTACCCGACTCTGCCTCTTTTGTGCATGCCTGCTGTGTTTAGTTGTTTCTCTTCCTTGGCTCTACGTCGGGTCACTTACCCGAGTCTCTCTGTCGTGTTTTGCCTTCAACATACATAAGTGCGCAATGAACAACGATTTAATTTAAAACATATCACAGATAACTCAAACCACTTACATATATGCGGAACAGTGGGTGTAGGGTCCCACAATATGGTTACCAATCATGATGCATCACATATCGTCGAACTTAGCATATAACTTAAATGGTAAACAATACAAACGCCGATGCGAAGTTGCGATGTAATCTCCATCGTAGATCTTCGCTAGATCTAATGGCCCCGCCATACCGTCTCACACTGCCATCTCCTGTCCTTGATGCATCGCAACCAAAATACTTTACCTTGCAAACTCTTAATGCTAAACTCTAAACCGAATGATGTGTGATGTGCGCTGAATCGCTGTGCCAAGACGTGGCTCCTCCCTTTATCGCATTGCAAGTTTCGATTCTTACCGCATTGAAAGTTATTTTGTTTAACTTGCGAATACCTTAACAGATAAACTAAATAATCGTCGATGTGAAATTGTGCTATGCATAAATGTGGCCCTTCTCCTTCAGATCTGCGATTCGATCCTTGCCGTCCGATCGCCTCCTTTTGAAATCTTCTAAGATTTTTTGTCTTAGTCGATTTCTCTGCTTTTTATCATCGCCGCCCTGCAACTCCGCTATCCTTCTTGATCTTTATTCAGTCTTTAAAAGCGCTGATCTCTCCTGAGCTTGTGAATGAGCCTGACTCGACCATGTCCGATGTGTGATGTTTTGAACGTGTGCTTCGGTCCGTCCCTTGAACTGTTCTGCACATGAACGAGCCCGACTCGACCCGCCTTCACATCTCATCACGTAATCTTAATGTACCAACATATAAATCAAAATTCTTCTACGACACATAAAATTTTACATTTTCTATCATATATGATTTTTTGGTGTTTTGAAAAATATTTCAAAGGTAAATGCAAATGAGCCACAACATGTGGCTCCACCTAGGGATAGTGATTTTTTCCACGAAAGCGCTAAGAACCGCAGATTAGTGCCTTATCCATTGGGCATGGAGTCAAATATTTCTTGCTGACATATGAACAATGAGAAATACAGTATTTACAATGGTGGAATGTTGACCTTTAATGCTGTAAACAATGCTTTAGATACTGCTCGTTCATAGGCAACTGTACTGACTCTCTATCTAGATATTCCAGAATGAATGTTTTATTTGACCTTGCCTCAAATATTCTATATAGACCATACCAGAGAGGGTCAAATTTACCATGCTTCCCCTTTTCTTCTCATCTGGTGTCCCATCTTAGTACCAAATCTCCTGTTTGAAAGACAAATTATTTTTCTTTTTTGTCAAATATAGACTTCATCTTGTCCTGTTAAGTAATCAATTTATCACTGACTTTGTTTCTGTTTTCACTTGATTCAATTATTTTGTTCAATCTTCTTACCAGAGAATTAGGTTCTTCCTGAGCTTCTTGAAGGAAACAAATCACTGGTTTGGCCAGCTGAGTAGGAAATAGTGCTTGAGTCTTATAAACCAGTTCATAGGGAGACTTCCCAATAGATATCTTAGTGGTGACTTGAACTGCCTAGAGGGAAAACTTCAACTTCATATCCCAATCCTTTTAATTCTCAGTGATTGTCTTATTCAAGATTATGACCAATGTATTATTTGAGGACTCTTCCAATCCATTCCTTTGGGGATGATATGCTATGGAATGTGATAAAATTACATTATATGTCTGACAGAAATTAACGAAACGAGAAGAGGTGAATACCTGAGCATTATCAATCACAACTTTGACTGGACATCCGAATTTGCTGAAATTTTTTTCCTCTAGAAACTTCATCACTACTTGGTCATTCACCTTCTTTGTGGGTATTTCTTCAACCCATTTTGTAAAATAATCAGTGGAAGTCAAAATCCACTTGAACTGTCCACTTGATGGTGGGTTGATCTCTCCAATAAAATCCAATCCCCATTGCCTGAAAGGTTCTTCAATAAATACTGGGATGAGAGGTAATGGAGCAAGTTTTTTCTTTTTAGCAAACAACTGACACTTCTGACAACTTCTGACTAGTCTATAAACATATGCAAATAGGGTTGGCCAATAGAAGCATGACTTGAGAATTTTATGAGGAGTGACCTTCCAGCTATAGTGTGCTCCACATAGACTTTCATGATATTTTTTGGTGATTTCAATAGATTCTCCTTCGGTAAAAATAACAACAAAATACCTGCAGGATATTTCCAATATAGCCTTGATTCTATGATAACATATGGTTGAGGCTTGAGCTTGAGAGCTCTGTATTTTGTTTTATTTAGTGAAGTTGGACAGGAAAAGAAACACAAGTAATGTACAATATCTTTATACCGTTCAAAGCACAAAAATTTGCATTGAATACGTGTTTTGGACTTGCTTTGACCTTCTTCATTGACAACTCCATCCACTAGTGATAACAGATTGATTCCCAAGGTTTGAAAATTTGTCTCTGTCAACAACTTCGCTAACCCCAGTCCCTTGACCAACTTGATGGGTTTGATATCCAAATCATACTCTTGGATTTTTGCTATCCACTTTCCCCTTTGTCCTTCAACATCACTTTGGAACAACACACATTTCACATCAAAATTAGGAAAATAAGTCGTTATTTGGGACTGTAACACATAAGTACTGAAGGCTTTTAGTGCTTTGACCAAAGCATAAACTTATTTCTCCAGAATATTGTATTTGAGCTTGACATCTCTGAGAACTTTACTGAAAAATGCAACTGGTTTCTCCTTACTATCTTCATTTTTCTGCAAAAACACAACATCACTAGTAGTGGGGGATGCAAATGAGAATACCTGAAAGGCTTTTTGATAGTGTGGAATAATCAGAACTAGAGCTTCCTGTAGTGCTTCCTTTATTGTAGCAAATGCATCTCTTGCTTCCTTATCCCATTTCATTTCTACATTTTTCTTCAACATATTTGTTATACTTCTCACGATCTCAGCATAATTGGACACAAATCTCCTCAGAAATTTTACTTTCCCCAGGAATCTCTGGATATCTTTCTTGCTTTTGGGTACAGGAATCGCCTGAATGGCTTCCACCCTTTCTAGGTCAATCTTTACTCCTTGTTTAGAAACTATGTGACCCAATAATTTACATTCTTCTAAGGTAAATAAATATTTCTTGGGATTTAATGACAGACCAAAATTTTTTCACTTTTGAAAAGTTTTTTGTAAATGCTCCAAGTGTTGATCATCTGACCCTGAGAAAACAATTACATCATCTAGATATATAACTACAAACTTCTCACCAACGAAGGCTATGTCCATGGCCCTCTGAAATGTTGCACTTGCGTTCATAAGGCCAAATGGCATCCTTGCATACATGAAGGTTCCCCAGGGCATCATGAAAGTAGTCTTCTTCTGATCTTCTTTTTCTACTGCTACCTGATTATACCCAGAAAATCCGTCAACCATAGACAACCTGTGAGCTCCTGTCACCTTTTGTAAGACATAATCCATATTCAGCAAAGGATAATTATCTTTTAGAGATGCTCGGTTCAAATTCCTGTAGTCTACACACAATCTTATCTCTCCATTCTTCTTTCTTACATGGACCATATTAGAAACCCAGTCTGAATATCTGAGAGGGACTATAATTTTTGCTTGCAACAATTTCTTCACTTCTTTTTCGATTGGATCTAGCAACAATGGATTGATCTGTTCGAGCTTCTGTCTGTGTGGTTTGAGTCCTTCTTTCAATGGAATATTATGCTGATTATGCTTTCGTCATATGTTTTCAGGTCTTCATATGAGCAGGAAAACACATCCATATATTTCTTAAATATATCAATGTATCTTTCTTTGTAGTTTTTGGGAACACCTTTGAACAATTTCACTATTTTGGGTTCCTGCTGAGTTCCCAAATTACAATCTCCCATCTCTTCTTATTGATGTGTTTTCTTTGAATCAACAACAACATCATTATCATTGAATAATCTTTCAAGGGGAACCAACCCTTTAGGGAGCACATTATCTTTCAATTGGATAATCTTCTATTTACTTATTGACTACTTAAGGTTTCTTATTTCTGCTTTTTGTTTTGTTTTTTCTTCCTCTTGGTCTATCTGAACATCTTCAAAGTTTCCAATCATTGTCAAGAACTGATTTATCTGTTGATCATCATCAAACACCTGCCAATGTTTCACATTGTTAGGGATAGAAGGTCTATGTCTAATTTCAATTTCATACCTTAGCCTTGGATTTATTAAAGGTTTGAAGGTGCTGGCTGCAACTGCTAAAGAATATGCCAATCTATTCTCCTCCCTCAGAATAAACTGAATATTGAATGCTTAAAAATAGTTTTCTATCAGATCCCAAACTCCATTCCTATATGATCTTAACCTCATATGCTTGGTTTGACAACAATTTTTAATCTGCCTTATTATCAATTCAGAGTCACCAAAAATTGAAATACATTGAACTCCCATCTGTTTAGCAAGTTCAAGGCTTGAGATTAAGGCCTCACACTTAGCCATATTATTTGTTGAATCAAATTCTAGTTTAAAAGAGAAAGGCACGAGGTTACCTTCTAGTGATATCAACAAGAATCCAACACCTGTGCCTTCCTTGGAGTAGGCACCATCAAAGTAGCACTTCCAAATCTTCCTTGAGTGAGGCTCATTATTTACAACTGTTGATGAGAGATGCTTCCCTATGTCTTCAGCAAATTCTGCATCTTCATGCAGCATGAAACATGAAAGATCTTATGTTTCTTGACTATAAATGGGGGAATTTCTTGCACCTTTCTTGGAGGTGGTCTTCACAAAACTTGTTTCCCTGTACAATCTCTTTTCTTCCCCATTAAAAAATGGAATGATAGGATAAGTGAAATCTAATTTTAGAACACCTCCCAACTTTTCTCCCCAAGATCTTGACAAGAGCATTCCAAACCTGGCTGGGATGTCAGCAACCACTACATCCATGACTATACTCTTTGCTAGGATTTGTGCAAATGAAACTGCCACATATTTAATTAACCCAACACATTTCACCCTTTTTGAATAAAATGAATAAATATCCCTATAAGGTTTGGTAATATACAAGTTTAGTTCCTTCATAATAGACAATGGCATGAGGTTATGGGATGCTCCCGAGTCCAACATGTAGTTATGTAGAGTAAAATCATGAAGCAACAGGGAAATATAGAAGGGTGGAACAAAAGGATCTACTTCTTCTACATGAGGACCAAAGGTGACCACTGGATTTTCTTCTTGTAAGTTCACTGTGTCAGTTATAACTTCCATCTGTGTGAGATTAATAAATTCTGAAATTTCTTTCTTGTAAGCTGGAATTTTAGCTAATTCTAGAAGAGGTACCTGGATTTTAACCTTCTCGAACTCTTTTGCCAAACTGAAAGCATGAGTTTTCTTAACGTTCTTGTCAGGTTCTTATTCACTCTTTCTAGAATTTTCCCCTTGTTCGGGTACATGAAAAACTCTCTCCAAAATATTAGTGTCAAAGGATTTGTTCTTGGAAGATTCATCCTACTGCACATTTGTTCTATTAAGTGAATTTACAGGTTGTTTCCCCTTTCTGACTTGTTTCACAGGGTCCTTTTGTTGTGGAGTCGCCATTGGAGGAGGAACGAAACCTTGTTGTTCACCTTCATTATCGTGCACTCTAGATGTCTTTTTAGACCTTAAATCATAATTTTTATGTAATTCAGCTTGCATGAAATCTGTGAATTGTCTACGGTATTCATCCATTTCATCTTGATCAAAAGATACTTCAGCTTCAACATATTCTCCCTCACAATCTTCCTCTTCATCCTCTTTTATTGTATACATATTAGATACCTGATCCTCGGCCTCCCTTTGGTCATCTTCTGTTGGCTCTGTGGGTGCTGCTTCTATATACAATGGTACTTGAACCTGGTCTTGATCTCTTCTTTCCCTCTACAAAATTTGCAGGGGATGTCTTCTGAATTGAGGGTTAAACCCCCCTTAGTTTTGTTGTACTTGTCTTTGGGAGTTTTTATTTTCCAATTCCATCTTAGCTAGCTTATTGGTCAGATGTTTCATCACCTTTTTTAAATCATCAATTCTTAGATCTTGTGATGATTCTTCTTTTTCTTTCCCCTTCTCTTGGACAGGCTATTTCCCTTTCACCTTTCTAGCTGCAGTCATATTAGCTTCGATCTCTAGAGCATCTATCTGTATCTACTCAAGAGTAGGGGCTCTTCTCTCTCTCAATGTAAAGATAAAATTAGCTTCAAAAGCCCCAACAAAAACTACCTTTGCTCCTATAGGGGGGGCTTCATCTCTATAGGTAAACTATTGTATAATTTGTTGAATCTTTTTACAAACTCGGAAATGCTTTCATTAGGCCTTCTTTTAATTGCATTAAACTCTGTCAATGAGTAACCATGATCTCTCTTTTCTCCCCATCTCCGAGTGAATTGAGTTTCTAACTCTTACCAATTATTTATTGGACCATTTGGTAAACCTTTGAACCATTTTCTAGCCTCTCCATCTAGAGACTGCAAAAATAGTCTCATCACAACATCAAGATGTTCTACATTTAAATTCAACAAAAGTGAAAAACAAGGGTAAATGTTGTTATGCAGTTACTTCATCTTCTCCAGTGAAACGAGGAAGTAATTTGATGTTTTCTTGAGGCATGGCATTAATTGGTTTTGCAAGATTTACTGGAGCATAATTTTTCAACAAAAAGGCTGGTGCTGCCATATTTACACGTTGGTTAACAATTCCTTGGGTAGTTGAGGTTGATGAACCTGCTGTGAAAGTGAATGAAGGTGGAGGCAAAACTCATATGGGAGTGGGTTGATTAACAATGGCAGAAGAACCAACAACTATATTTGTTTGAGCTCGAGTGAAGGTAAAACAAACAATCTCGAAAGAATGTTCTTCTAACTTAGGTTCTTGAAAATGAATGGGCGTGGAAGTAGAATCTTGTTCCAAGAAAGAGAGTTCCTTGGAAACATATTCAAACAAAGGGTTATGAGAACTGCTGTCAGGAGCAGAAAATGTAGGATCAGGTGTTGAACGAGTTTCAAGTTTCTGAGCCCTTTTAGTAACCAAACTTTCTAGATCTCGAAAAGCAGGGACTATATGTTGTGAGGTATCTAACCTCGTGTGAGGCCTTTTTAAATTCATAATTTTGAAAATAAAAAACACAACCCAAATATTTCCTCCTCACTAAACGACCAAAGGAAATAATGTGAAAAACCCAGGGAAAATAAACTTTGTTTCTTCGTCCCCGGCAACGGCGCCAGAAAATATTGTATCTCAAGAAACAATCCCTTGGCTGTGGTAAGGAATCGATGCTTAAGACATTTTACAAATGTATGTCACAATTAAAATATAAAATGGCCTTTGTTTAACACCTTTGGAATTTAATCACTTAATACCCTCAATAATCCGAGATAATGAAAGCCTTCACAATGCCATAAAATGCTAATATTTGAATGAAATGAAAAGAAGAATTTTAAGGGAAACTCAAAATGATATGATGAAAACACAGAATATACCACTTTTAAGTTTCAGAGGAAATTCATGGAGAGAGAGCAAACTCGAAATAATATGTTGAAAACACAAAATCTATTACTTTAAAGTTTCATCAGGAGTTTTCTAAGAGAGGGGAAACTCAAAATAATTTGTTGTAAACGCAAAATCTATTAATTTTAAGTTTCAGGGAGAATTTCTAAAGGGAGAAGAGATGAAGTGAAGGAGCAAAAATTAAGGTTGTTTAACTCTTACTCACAAATGTAATTAAGAGATCGGCTGCTAGCTTACTTTGCTTCATTCAAAGAGGAATAAACACAGACTGAAACTGGAAAGACATATCAACATCAACATGCGTAGGAAACTTGACCTTCTTTCATTTGTTTCTGAGAAAATTCAGTACCAAATTAACAGGCATCCAGAGGTCCAAAGCTCGATGCCATTTTTCTTTCTATCTACTTAAATACATCAAAGTAGTTCGTAACCGCTGAACTTCTTGAAACTACTCGACTACCTAAACTATTAAGATTGCGTATGCAATCATACCGAGAAAAAAAATTAAAACTGGAAATATTGTTCGTTTTGCTGAATCTGGTGTTACTAATGCATCCTCCCAAAGTGCTGAGGTGTCCTTTCTGGTTATGATGCAACAACTGCATAGTTCTATAATGATGCCTCAGTGCCCGAATTGACCCAGCTATTGTGCTTCCAACAGTGCCACTATATGTTCTTCTGCCCAACTCTGCCTATGCCTTTGTGGTTCAAACACTGTAATCATGTCACCTGCTACCCAAATCTGCCTCTTCTACGCATGCCTGCTGTGTTTAGTCGTTTCTTCTCCTTGGCTTTGTGTCGAGTCACTTACCCGAGTCTCTCCATCGTGTTTTTCCTTCAACATACATACGCGCGCAATTAACAACGATTTACTTTAAAAAAAATAACACATATCTCAAACCACTTACATATACACAGAAAAGTGGGTGTAGGGTCCCACAATATGGTGACCAATCATGGTGCATCTCATATCAGCGAACTTAACATATAACTTAAATGGTAAACAATACAAACGTCGATTTTAAGTTGCGACGTAATCTCCATCGTAGATCTTCGCTAGATCTAACGGCCCCGTCGTACTGTCTCACACTGCCATCTTCCGTCCTTGTCACATCACAACCAAAATACCTTACCTTGGGAAGTCTTAATTCTAAACTCTAAACCGACCAATGTGCGATATGCGTTCAATCGCTGTGCCAACACGTGGCTCCTCCCTTTATCGCATCCCAAGTTTCTATTCTTACTGCACCGCAAGTTATTTTGTTTAACTTGTGAAGTCCTTAACACAAACTAAATAATTGCCGATGTGAAATTGCGCTCTGCCGACACGTGGCCCTTCTACTTTAGATCTGCGATTCGATCCTTGTCGTCCGATCACCTCCTTTGGAAATATTCTAAGTGTTTCTATCTTAGTCGATTTCTTTTCTTTCTACCGTCGTCGCCCTGCAACTCCACTATCCTTCTTGAGCTTTATTCAATATTTAAAAGTGCTGATCTCTCCTAAGCTTGCAAATGAGCCCGACTCGACCCTGTCCGACGTGTAATGTTTTGAACGTGCCCATCGGTCCGGCCCTTGAACTTTTCTTCATGTGAATGAGCCCGACTCAACCCACCTGCACATCTCATCACGTAATGTTAATGTACCAACATATAAATCAAAATTCTTCTACGACACACAAAATTTTACATTTTCTATCATATATGATTTTTTGGTGTTTTGAAAAATATTTCAAAGGTAAATGCAAATGAGCCACAACAGGGTCTTTACACCATGACCTTGACTTTGAATTTATACAAAACCCTAGAGCACTAAATGGGTGCTTGACTTACACTGGGCAAGAAACCCATAATAAAAATATTTTTTCTTCTTTTTACAAATAAATATTTTTCTTTTACTTTTGACAATGTTTACATTAATTCATAACTCATATAAAATTACGAAGATTGACACCAGTTACATTTCAATGTATTTATGTAGAAAATCAATGTTGAGGGTTGGTGCATAAGACCCTAAGTTCAGTCATTCTAGGGGTAGCTAGAATACTGATAGAGGGAAGACCTTGAAGAATTTAAGTGCAGAACCATTGGAGCAACATAGGACTATTAGAGGGCAGGTTGAGAAGACACTAAGTATAGTGAGGTTTGAAGGTGAAATCCCATTGTTAAATGGAAGCCTAAGTTCAATGACATTGGAATAGTAGTGCCATTGATAGAAGGTGTTTTGGTTAGCTGAAAATGCAAGCACTCTAAAGTTGCAGTTTTACTTGTGAGCAACAAAAGAAGTGGCAAAGGATCTGCCAAGTGTTCAAGGAACATGGATCGAAGGGCTTAGTTAAGAGCTCCTTCAACAAGTAATTAAAGTGGGTCTTGTTCAAGGGTAGATTGAGTGTCAAGTGTAATTTATCTCAAACCCTAGTTGTTCTTGTATAAGGGCTAATTGTAACGGCCATGATCCCTGGTATGAGAGCCCTATGTTTGTTGTATTAAAGCTATAAAATAAGAAGTTTTGAGTTGAAAAATTGTCTTGTGTACTACATTGATTCATTGTTGTATATTTTACACTATGCAAAGCACTTTTATTGTGGTATTTCAATGTGTTTGTGATCATGATTTAGACATATACCTAATTCTGAAGTGTTGAGGAAAAATCAACATAAAGTTGGCTAATATTTCTAGACAAATTTCTGATTTGTAAACCTTGCTAAAAAGACAATTTCTTCTCAAGAAATGATTGTTGGATTTTCTCCCAAGATTGGGTTTACCAAGGTAAGAATTATTGTGTCTAGTGTGCATAGTTGTCTTTATATGATCTTAATTGTTTCCGTTGCATTTACAATTGAGAACTTTTGTGTGTAATTATTCAATGATATTAGTGGCATGAGAAATACTACTTGAAAATAATTAGGAAGTAATTATCGGATCATAAAATTGTATCATACTGCACATGCTATAGAATTTCAAAATCCCTCAAGGTTTTTTCAACCCATCTAAACCTCCTCTTGGTATAGATGGAAGGAGCCTCTCGCTCTTCCTCTTGATCTATAGGTTGTGTCCCTGCTGCTAGTGTTGGAAGTACTTGCTTAACCTTAGGAGCTTGTTGCTCTATATCCTTTATCCCTATTGGCTCTATGTCATGAGACCCCCTAAAGGTCCTACCCTGCTCTAATATGACAAATTGATTTATTATGACTCTCCTTTGTCCTGGAATGTTGACCCTCTAGGCCTTTGAGACCTCACTATAGCCCACAAAATTCGCTTCTTTGATGAGTGCTCCATCTTGGTCCTCTTGACTATAGGAATGTGGACATAAAATGGATTGTTGAAGATGCGTAGATGACTCACCTTCAATCTATCTCCTTTAAACATATCCTCAGGAGTCTTTTCCTCCAATACCCTGTGAGGAATCCTGCTCTACAAGTAAACAATTGTATTGCAGGCCTCTGCCCACAAAACATAGCCAAATCTTGATCATAGATCATTGCCTTCGTTGCTCTTAGGATGGCCATATTCTTCCTTTCTGCAACACCATTATGCTAATATTGTAAGGCCTTGTGAGTTCCTTCTTGATCCCTGCTTCCTTGCAAAAATCTTGAAACTCATTGGAGGTATACTCACCCCCATTTTCAGATCCTAGTACCTTAATCTTATTCCTAGTTTGGTTCTCCACATGAACTTTGAATGGTTGAAAGTTGAAACCCACTAAAGACCTCACCCTTGGTCATTAGGAAGTATATCGAAGTCTTATTAGAAGTCATTTATGAATGTCACAAACTAGATAGACCCTATGATTGATTCCATTGACGTAGGACCACATATATATGCACCAAGTCTGACACTCCCTAGGATTTGGTCTCACTATGAGGAAAGGTTGTGTTGGCATGCTTGCCAAGTGCACACCCTTTGCACACTCCCTCTTACTCCACTCTAATCTCCGGAAAACTTGTAACCATCCTCCGTAACATAGGAAGAGCCTTTTAGTGTAGGTGTCCCATATTCTTGTGCCAAACCTCACTCTGGATATCATTGTCATTTATAAGGGCATTCATTAAATGAACTCTCAATAGGTATAGTTTCTCCCTGCTACCTATGCCTTACCTCATGCTAGCATCAACCCCTTTTGGCCTGGCAATTACTTCGCCACTCATGAAGCTGACCTCTAGTCCTTTTTCCTCCATCGCTGAAACTAAAAGGAGATTCTTCTCCAACCCTAGTACAAAAATCACCTCCTTCAACTCCATGATACTTCCCGAGTCCATCTGAAACTGTATGTTGTCAATGTTATTGGGCCTCTATTTCATACCTAGTGTTGCCACGAAGCTCCACATATTGATATTTAAGCACCCTGGGCATACTAGTGAAGATATCCCAAGATCTCTTCATGTGACGAGATTCTACACTATCCACAAACCACAACCCTCTCATAACAGTGTCAGAAAGGCAAGATACTAGAGAAAATTCCTTGAATTTGTAATCCAACTAGATGCAAATATTATCGTATTCCCATTGCCTTTCTTTTTGTTTTGAAATTGTTCAGCCTAATGACCGAACTTGTGACATGCAAAGCACTTGAATTTTCTCATGTATTTATTATTCTAGCCTTGCAAACATCCTCCTCGACTTTGGTTTTTATTGGATTTACCCTTTCCCTTCTTTGCTTTCCCAACAAGAGCAAGTTCCTCATCCCCACCTCCACTCCTATGTTCTCGACCAGTTATTGAAATCTCCCAAATTTATTTTTGGATGAAGTCATCCAACAATTGGCTCCAATTAGGAAGTTGTTTTCTAGCAAGGATACCCTCCAAAAACATGGTCCATTTCTTAGCACAATCCTTCAAAGCTATCTTCACTGCCTCGAAATCACTCATAGCATCTCCCACAATTAATAGCTTGTCACAAGTCTTTTGGATCCTCGTAAGATATGAGGTCATGGTCTTTGATCTGTTCATACGAATGTTGATGAGATTCTCTCTC
The DNA here is from genome assembly GCA_034641835.2 of Pinus albicaulis. NCBI lineage: Eukaryota > Viridiplantae > Streptophyta > Pinopsida > Pinales > Pinaceae > Pinus > Pinus albicaulis. Next base: position 649,615,298 of record CM076569.1, on the reverse strand, counting down.
ATCACCATTTTCCTATTCTCATTTGTACTCTGGTATAGACTACTCAAGGCGTCCCACATCTTATGTGTTGCGTCTTTCCCTGTTATGTGAGGGATCACACTGTCCTTCACACCATCCAAATTAATTCCCCTTACCTTCACATCCTCCAACTTGTGTTTGATGGTTGGACAAGGTATGTAGGAACCTGGATTTTTGTGCTTGCAAATTCGCACAACCAATTCACCTTTAGAACAATGGAGATTTGTATCTTCCATCGATTGAAATTATTGGTCCCTTCCAACTTGTCTTCATACCTTGTACTTGATGATGCCATACTACGAGATCAACTTTAGCCACAAAACCCTTGTTGCAAAATAATTTTGTTGTTCTTGTAAAACCCTTGTCTCTCCCACAAAGTTTCTATTGCTTTGATACCATGTTAAGATTTAAATACCAAGTTTGATTTATTTTACCCTACAATTATTTATACCTAAAAAATATTTCATTACACAAATAAAATTATGAACTAAGAAATACTCTGGTATTTCTTAACTTCACAAATAAAATTCCGTGGAAAAATAAAAAGAGAATTAGCCACAAAAATAACAAAAATTTAACCCAAAATAAATTTTCCTTCAATTATATTAAATCTAGAAAATATTGGATTTTGACCCACAAAAAATTAGTTGGAGAAATAACAGCCGAAGGGGAACATTTAGTTCAGCCCCTTGGAGATTATCGCTGCAAGGAAACTCAAATGTTGAACTAGAATCAGCCCCAAGAAAAACTTAGCCTTCTTGGAGTGCTCTTAGCCCTCTCTCCCTACTCACGAACTCTGTGGCAATCATAAAACCTATGCACTTATGAAATAAAATTCCACAAAAAATTATCCCCTCACCTCAGTTCTTCTCTTCCTGCTCTATGCCCCTTGAATTTCTCTGGAAATCTCCCCCAACAATTCCTTGTCGATCTTCTTCAGTCAACTAAAGCCTCTTAACCTCCTCTTGAGAAAATCACTCTCTCAATGTGCATAATGTGCAAATAATCCCTAACCCTAACCTCAATGGCTAGGATTAGATCATAAGCCTATCTTGAGATCAATGGTTGAGATTAAATCTAAGTCACTTAAATAATTTTATTATTTATCCTTGGTAATTTTGCTTAATAGTCCACAATAACTAATTACTCTAATTATTGTACTTACTCCACCAGGAAAGCATCTAAAGAGGCAATCAAAATTCTTCTACATGATAAGACACCAAGCCAATGTAGAAGACCTTATGTAGCTATAAAACATAAATAAAATCAAGATCAACAACAATCGATAAAAGAAACATAATAGAAGTTAACCTGACAACACGAGAACAAATCTCACCAAAGCCAATTCCGTATACCTGGGAATTACCTTTTGTTACTAACCGAGCTTTGTATTTCTCCACCTTTCCTTCTGCGTTCAAAATTTTATATAACCATTTGTCACTAATGGGCTTTCTTCTAGTTGAAAATTCCACTAGATCCCAACTCTCATTTTTGTCTAATGTTGCCATTTCTTCAATCATGGCCTCTTTTCCAAGTTTCCCATCCTTTATGGTTTTGTTCCCCTCAGTAGGACTTCCAATTTGACAACATATTTTATTTCTCTAAATACCCAATTTCTAATAGACACAACCTTCTTAGTTTTTAGGTTGCAAAGCACATAACCTTTCAGAGGATATTTATATGCAATAAAGCTAAAATTTTCAACTTTTTTATCTAGTTTATGTCTATTCGCCTTTGGAACATGTACATAAGCATCAAAAATAAATAATTTGAGATGTTTAAGAGAGGGTTACTTAAAAATGCATACCTCATGTGGAGTCTTCTCGTCTAATGTTGATGAGGGTGATCTATTTACTAGGTAACTTGCAGTGTCCACTACCTTTGCCCAAACTTTTTCCTAACCCGACACCATTGAGCATGCTCCTTGCTTTCTCCGTCAATGTCTTGTTCATGCTTTCTACAAATCCATTCTGTTGAGGTGTGTCTAGAGTATTTTTTTTCCTTGCTATACCACATTTCTTAAAAATTCTTTGAATTCATTCTCGTAAAATTCTCCACCATTATTTGTCCTCAACACCTTAATTTTCCTCTTTATATAATTTCCAGAAGAGCCTTAAACTCTTTAAACTTATCAAAGACTTCAAGTATATTATTGAGGAAATAAATCCATGTATTCTCGAAGAAATCATGCATAAATGAGACATAGTACACAAATTTACCTAATGATGGAACATACATAGGTCCAAACACATCACTACACACCAATTGTAATATTCCTTCTAACCCCGTAGAAACGGTGGAGAATCTCATCTGATTCAAATTCCCATATAAAAGAAGTTCACAAAAATAAAAATCCAAAGCCTAGTTAGACACACCTTCTACCATAACATTATTGTGTAATAATGGAAGGCCCTTCTCTATAATATGGCTCAATCTCTGATTCCATAGCCTAGTCTTTTATGCAGAGATTGTAGAATCTTATCCTTCTTCTACTCCACTCTTAGGAACAACAAATATTTTTCATGTTGACAAATATAGGGGTAGAAAATTAGGTTATTTCTCTTCTTTGATAACTTCTGGTGATGTATTTTTACTTAACTTGATTAGCTTCTTCTTTCACTTGATTATTATTAGTGTTTTCCATCATCAAACAACTACCAACAATAAAAAAAAGTGAGACAATAGGACACAAGATTCTGGATATGAGCCAGGGCCAAAACCTCCCCCCCTAAGAGGAAAACACACAAGAATTGTTCTTCTCTTCAATTGGCGAATTCAAATACCTAGGACACTTGACCAAGACTACTCCAAGACCAATTCAAAGCTTCTCTTTTTGCAAAGTCAAATCAATTTCTTGGCTTGTTGTGACTGCAATTTCTCCTCCTTATTGGACATCGGCCTTGCAACTTCGAACTAAAATTTTGACCTGCAACTTTCGGCCCCCACAACAGAAACCCTAATCCACACGTGTGACAAAATTTTGGATTTATTTTTTCTTCTTTTTCTCCTTCACTTGAATAGAGGCGTCTTCTCCAACAATTAGTCTCGCAAGATTTATCTTCTTTCACTTGATTCTCGGCCTCCTATGATGAACACATTTTTTAATCTTGGCTATAGAAAAAGATGCCCTAACCCTTCACACATGTGAGTGATTTCAACCCAAAAACAAAGTTAAAACTTTGATTTCTATAGCTGGATTCTCCTCCTCTTCCTTGCTTTCCTTTTTGGTCTTCTTTTATTCTTGATTGAACTTCTTATATGTGAGTGTGTGTCTCCTTGAATGGCGTCGAGTTTCCTATATATAGTATTTTTGTCACATCCATTAGGCCGACTTGTAGCTTCATAAGGCCAAATTGTAATTTGATGAGGCCGACTTGCTTGTAGAACTTAGACAAGGTCTTGGAGGGTCTTTTGACTCTAAGTTTGACTCAAATAATTTTCTTTACAATATGTAACATGCCTAAGAATGGTCTTTCATACATGATGACTCTTTTGACTTGTAGACTCAATGAAAAGCCCTAGAAGCTCTCAATGGGAGCTTGGCCTATAAAATAAATTTCCTTGAGAAAGAAACCCATGCCTCAAGAGCACCAAAAATAATTTTATTATTTTCTTTACATTAATTACATAAAAATCATGATTACATATGTCATTAGGAAGACCGAACCTAGTTACATATTTCAACACTCCCTCTTAACTAGGGAGGTATTCATAATCTATACAAGGTACTTGGACATTCTCAACTTGAAGAATTCTCATAAGAAGAGTCGTATTTGTAAGCCATCTCATAAGCTATCCATTCAACTTATCTCTTTGCATCATATCAACCAACATTGTCACATAGCAGGGCCTTGACTAACAAATCTATCTCTCCACAATATCAGACCACAATGCTTGCGATGCCAATGATTTATAGACGCTTTCATTATTGTCTCTCAAGGCACATACCCATACTAGTATTCACAGGTTATGTCCTTATATTACTCTTCCTGTCTTAGAATATCCCATCCTCAAGGAATTTCCTCTTCGACTACTCTTACATCTTGGATGCCCTACTGCATCCTCAAAGAGTATCAGTATCAATCTTAGATGCTTACCCAATCCTCCATTTTTTATTCACAACCTAAAGACAAGAATGATGTGTCTATCTCTCCTTCTCAACCACGGAGGACACTTCCATTCCTAAAAAAGGAATGTACCCAGGATCCGTCTTACCAGGGAATTGCCCAAGCTCCCTCTTAATTGGGGACTTGCTTTCAATAGCAACTCTTTTCTCTTGTGGAGATCATCGTACTATCAGCTGCTTGTAGGACTCCTCCTTTTGATGTCATGAATTTAAACTTCTTCATTATGGAGCCTTCATATTTTAATTCTACTTTGTAGGGAAGCGACCATCCATCACCTTTATTCAATGGTCCATCAGATTGAAATAACAATCATGTCATCCTTCTCTTCATTGGAAAGTGGTCTTTTTAGTCCACATATGGTTCATCTTCACAACTACCTTTCAGGATCTTCCATCCAATCAATTGTAGGTGTCATCTACAAATATTCTTTTGGTAGCCCTGTTTTAATTCAACTAGATGTTATCAAAATGAACATCAAATCAAAGTTACGCGATGTGATGGTTTTTCATCATGACATCTGCTTCTTGCATCCTCAAAATCCCGCACATTCATAAACATATCTCCAAGATTTCCAATGTGAAGGGCCTTCTTCCTTTTAAGACTTTATCAAGGTCCTTTTCTCTTCTCCATGGAGATGTCATATCAGATCCTACTAATTATCAGATGTTGATTCTTTACCTTATGTGACCACTACATATTTCATGAAATCTTCTCCCTTTCTTCACATATTGCTCCCCAGGAACATAGTTCTTTCATTTTGTCAACCACCTCATATAACATATGAAGACATATTATGTTGATTTCATTTTTTCAATATGTGGACTAGCTCAAGGCACATGCATATTTTTAAAGGAAGAGTTGCTTCTATGATGATGCTCATGAGATAAAGCATTCAACCCATACAATCTACAACCATATGATGACATGACAATAACAAATATATATACATGCCTATTTCTTTTCTTGGTCATCTAGACTTTCTTTCAGTAGCTTCCTTCCCTTGCTTGCTATATACCTGTGTCATCATACTATGTCAGTGAATTCCATACAAGGTGGACTATTTGTGAGGCACTTTCTTCCTCCAAGTAGAGGTTAATCTTCTAATGAGGATTCCAACAAAAGGATCTTGATTATCCTTATCCTGCAAGTGCTCCTTTCCAATGATGATGTATGATGATTTCCTTTTATCATGCTAGATGAATTTATACATATATACTACTTATCCTTTTAATTAGGTTAGCAAGAGCTATTTGCTTTCTATGTGGATTGCCACTATCATGTAGACTTCAACTTCAGCTTATTCTTTTAAGCTTCTATAATGATGTCATGAGCTCTTGCTTCAATTGTATGCTTCTAATGTGATTCCATCTCTTAATATGATGCATTATATCATACCTACAATGCTTATCATGACAACTACCTTTCACAAAGAAGATTATCTCAGTCACAATAGATATCTTTCACTTATTTCTTTGATTTATTCTTTTCAGGTTCTTCTACTTCTTTGGTGAGATGGGCTTCAAATTTTTTTTTTTTCTCTTCTTGTTGTCCTTCTTGAGTTTTGGAAAATTTCTTTTGAAATGCCCATACCCCTGACATCCATAGCATTGAATCTTTGACATATCAATTTTCTTTCCTTTCTGAGGATGAAACTTCCCAAACTTTTCCTTTCTCTTGGTCACAACAGCAAATGCTTTAACTTTTTCATTTGATCCTACATCACTTTTTGCCTTCAATCTAGTTAATTCAATCTTGGATAGTGACCACAGTTCATTGAATGGGGTGGATTCCTTCTTTCCATAGATGCTTGATACAAAGTTGCCAAATTCATCAAGTAGTGCATTGAGCACAACTGTAGTCATCTCTTTGTTGGACATTATTTCCCACAACTCTTGTAGTTGGTCTCTTATTTGTGATACCCTAATAAGATATGGGGTTATCCCTTCATCCTTTGATACCGTCATTTTGTATAACTCAGTTCTTAATGAGATGAATTCTCTTGCAGTGCTTACGGAGAACAATTCCACTAACTTATCATAAATTTACTTTGTTGCTTCCAATTTTGCTACATACAGGATGAGAGGATCCTTGATGTATTCGATAAGAATTCTTTGAGCCATTATCTCCCCTTTCATATATTTTGACAACTCTTCAGCTTGTTCTTCATATGGTTTAGAGACTTTACCAATGACATTGCTAGTGACTTCATTTTCTATGAGGATCAAGTTTATCCTCTTTTTCCATGCAAGAAATTTTGATGACCTAACCAATATATTTCTCTCCTTGAAAAATGAAGTCATTTTGATAGATTCAAACATAAAGATAAATATACTTACTTGTCAAGTGAAGATGCTCCTTGATGATGAAATATCCAACTTGATGCCTTGATGATGATGATATCTTTGAAGATGACAATACTTCTTCTTCCAGGATATCCTTTTTCAAATATGCTTGAGATGTGATCCTTGCTTCAATGAGCGGGAGATCACCTTAATGTCTTTGATGATGATGGAAACACTTATTCTTGCTTCTTTGGATGATAGTGTAGAGTGAGGAGATTTCCCAAGATGCTTCAAATGTGGAGTCCTTATTTGATTGAGATAGGGTTTTGAGATGTCCTTTTTGTTGCTTTGAGATGAGTATACCTTCTTGATGCTTCTAGTATAAGCTCCTTCTTAGCTAGGGTTTTGAGATCTTCTTGAGATGTCTTTCTTGATGTTGCTTAATTCTTCTTAGTCCTTCTTTAAATGTATCCTTGTACTCATCCCTTATGTGTCCTTCCTTGATGTCTTTGAATTCTTGATACTCTTCTTGATGATCCTTCTTCAAGCTACTCTTTTCCTTGTCTTGTCACCTTAGCTCTAATACGCTGTTGAGAACTCTAGGAGCAAAAAATTAGGTGATTTCTCTTCTTTGATAACTGCTTGTGATGTATTTTTACTTAACTCGATTAGTTTCTTCTTTCAATTGATTATTATTAGTGTTTTCCATCATCAAATAGCTACCAAAAAAATAAACAATGAGACAATAAGACACAATATGTAGGCTATCATCTAGGGCCAAAACATCTCCTCTTAAGGGGAAAACCCAAAAGAATTCTTCTTCTCTTTTTATAAAACTTCAATTGACGAATTCCAAGACCTAGGACCCTTGATCAAGACTCCTCCAAGACCAATTCAAAGCTTCTCCTCTTTTTGCAAAGTCAAATAAATTCCTTGCCTTGTTGTGACTGCAATTTCTCCTCCTCCTTGGACTTCAAATTGCAATTTTGACCTACAATTTTCGGCCCCTGCAACAAAAACACTAATCCACATGTGTGACATAATTATGAATTTTTTTTTTTTTTTGTCTTTTTCTCCTTCGCTTGAATAGAGGCTTCTTCTCCAAAAACTCGGCTTGCAAGATTTATCTTATTTCACTTGATTCTTGGCCTCCTATGGTGACTGCAATATTTTGATCTTGGCTAAAGCAAAAGACACCCTAACCCTTCGCACGTGTGAGAGATTTCAGCCCAAAAACAACTTCAAAAATTATTTCTATATTTTGATTCTCCCCCTCTTCCTTGATTTCCTTTTTGGTCTTCTTCTAGTCTTGATCGAACTTCTTGTATGTGAGTGCGTGTCTCCTTGAATGAGGTCGAGTTTCCTATATATAGGCTTTTTGTCACATCCATTAGTCCAACTTGTAGCTTGATAAGGATGACTTGTCATTTGATGAGGTTGACTTGCTTGTAGCGCTTAGACAAGGTCTTGGAGGGTCTTTTGACTCTAAGTTTAACTCAAATAATTTTCTTTACAATATGTAACATACCCAAGAAAGGTCTTTCATACATGACAATGACTCTTTTGACTTGTAGACTCAATGAAAAGCCCTAGAAGCTCTCAATGTGAACTTGACCTATAAAATAATTTTCCTTGAGCATGAAACCCATGCCTCAAGAGTACCAAAATTAATTTTATTCTTTTCTTTACATGAATTACATAAAATCATGATTACATATGTCATTATGAAGATCGAACCTAGTTACATATTTCAACATTTGACTTGTCACTGAGAGTGCTTCCCAACAACTTATATAGAGTTTCAATAAAAACTCCCCTCAGCATTACCATTTCTCATAGAACCATCTTGCAGGTATCCTTTTCAAACATTGCCTTTTTCTCATTCGCTTGAATAGAGGTGTCTTCTCCAACAACTCGGCTTGCAAGATTTATCTTCTTTCACTTGATTCTCGGCCTCCTCTAGTAACTGCAATATTTCGATCTTGGCTGAAGCAAAAGATACCCTAACCTTTCGCACATGTGAGATATTTCAGCCCAAAAACAACTTCAAAACTTATTTCTATATTTGGATTCTCCTCCTCTTCCTCGCTTTCCTTTTTGGTCTTCTTCTAGTATTGATCAAACTTCTTGTATGTGAGTGCGTGTCTCCTTGAATGAGGTCGAGTTTCCTATATATAGGTTTTTTTTTCATATTCATTAGGCCGACTTGTAGCTTCAAAAGGTTGACTTGTCATTTGATGAGGTCGAATTGCTTGTAGCACTTAGACAAGGTCTTGGAGGGTCTTTTGACTTTAAGTCTGACTGAAATAATTTTTTTTACAATATGTAACATTCCCAAGAAGGGTCTTTCATACATGACAATGACTCTTTTGACTTGTAGACTCAATGACAAGCCCTAGAAGCTCTCAACGGAAACTTGACCTATAAAATAAATTTCCTTGAGCATGAAACCCATGCCTCAAGAGTACCAAAATTAATTTTATTCTTTTCTTTACATCAATTACATAAAAGCATGATTACAAATGTCATTATCAAGATCAGACCTAGTTGCATATTTCAACATTTCACTTGTCACTAACAATGCTTCCTAACAACTTATATAGAGTTTCAATACAAACTCCCCTCAACATTACCATTTCTCGTAGAACCATCTTGCAGGTATCCTTTTCAAACATTTTTTTTACACTTGCATCACTCTTCTTGCTTACAAAAATCTAATTTCTAGCCAATCATGGGATGTGCAGAACAACATGGACTATTCTAATCCTTCCACCCATGAGCTTCAACTTGAATTTTCCTTGTCCTATGATTCTCACTGTTAAGTCATCTCTTAAGAAAACATCATCGCCATCACATATTTCATACTCACAAAGCCACTTTCTGTGAGGAGTAATATGAAAGGATGTGCTTAAGTCAACCAATGATCCTTGATGATTTTCATATGTAGTTGAAGAAGCCAAGTACACATCCCCTCCATTTGAGGAGGTTTCTGTTTCTATAGACATTAGAGAAAAATTAAGGTTTAAAATGAGCCTCATAAGGAGTATTATAAAATAATAGTGGAAATAATAAAATAAGATTAGATCACCTCATCAAGTTTTGGAAGGAAAAAAGAAAAAATAAATTTTCAACTTATCTCCTTACAATTTTACTCAAATTTCGAGTGGGAGCACTCATTGGATGCAAAATTTAATTTTGCATTCAAGGAGTACCCAAGTTGCATACTTTTGATGGACCCTAGTACACGAAAAATGTGAAATACATGGAAAAATGTGATTGTAAAAATTTCAAGTGGGAGCATTGGTTGGATGCGAAATTTAATTTTGCATTCAAGGAGTACCCATGTTGCATATTTTCGATGGACCCTAGTACACGAAAAATGTGAAATGCATGGAAAAACGTGATTGCACGTTTTTCCATGTATTTCACAATTTTCGTGTACTAGGGTCCATTGAAAGTATGCAACATGGGTACTCCTTGGATGCAAGATTAAATTCCTCATCCAACAAGTGATCCTGCTCGAAATTTGAGTAAAATCATAGGGAGATAAGTTGAAAATACATGTTGAAAAAGTAGTTTCTTTATTTTTTTAATCATTTTACCTTTTTACTCCAAAAATATTGAATCATCCCCCATGGTTGACATCATTATATTGAATCTTATTGGTTCCTATAAAGTTGATTTTTGTTGTATATTATTGTTTTGAGGCCCATTTTTTACCTCAAAATTTCTCTGAGTAGCATCATTAGATCCCTTCCTTTTCTCAATAATCTTGGATTTATAGTCTTTCTTATTAGCTTTTAGAAATATAACACTATAAAATCGATACAAACCATATATTTATGAAAATCGTAATAACCCCTTCATCACTAATAAGAAAGCAGTTTTTGATACTCAATGATTGAATTCGAACATAGTTATGTCCAATTTCTTTTAGGGACTTATTTCCAACATAGTGGCATGATTCTGTATTAAGGGTCAATGAGTTTGGACAATTTATAGCAACAAATTCCAAACCTTTGCCTCTGATCCATGGGCACATGCAGTGAGACACACATAGCCCAACCACCATTACAAGAGAAGAGGAAGGGAATGATCCCTAAAGGCACCTAACTATTGAAAAGGGAAAGATAACCAAGGAAAAAAAAAGAGCCAAAACATTCATGAAATAAAGTTCATCTTGTTTTAAGGCATAATGATTTTTCTAGTTTGCACTAGTAAATTCTAATGGATTTATAGGCATAAATCTAAAAGGACCATCTACCAGCTTCGATAGATTATTGGGGTGGAACTTTATGTGCAATGAGTGGGGGGCCTTATTAGTACTCCTATTTTTAAAGTTTAGTGTCACCACTCTTATCATTTTAGGTATATAATGCATCAACCAATTTAGTGCGGGGAATGATATCTTTGCTTCCATGCTCATCCTTGGTTGAATTATGAGCCTAAATAGGGGCATGATGGATGATACTGATTCTTAATGCAATTCCTAGGTTTAAAGGTTGGGAGTTGCCAACTTACAAGGATGACTTGTCTTATGGCTTAAGGTAAATGCTTACTTCTACATGGTTTGTTATTACCACATCCTAGTTGGAGTTTTTTTTGTGTAGACATAGCATGTTTGAATCACTGATGAAGATAATAGTATTACTTGTTAGAAAATACTCTCAGATTTAGAGGAATTGAATCCAAGGTGACTCATGTATATTGTTAATATAATTACAAAATTTAATGTTTGGACAACACTTTATAATTGTAATAGGGTCATTATCATGCTAAATATGTTTTGAAAGGCCAAGGACCTAACAACCTATACTTGTAAGTTAAGATTTTTTAGCAGGATTGATTTATAAAATAGAGTTACTTATATTCTCCTATGAAGTTTTACATACCCTTAAGTTATGTTCATTGCTTGTATGTCATCTTATTGAATTGTTTCTTGTGATTGAAACTAGAGGCCAATCAAAAGGGCCTTTGGAGAGAGATATATTCCTACTTGTAAGTACTTCATAGTTTTAATTTTCTTTCAATGTAATACAATATGTTTATCCACAAAGATCAAATTTGAAGATATTTGAATTCTTATGTATCCATTCTTTATGGTCAATTTTTTATCCTCTTTTTTTACCCATAGGAATTAGTGTTTAGTTAGAGAGGCATGAGATACAGTTAGGATGAAACCGATTGGCTACCATTATAACTCAAGAGTATATCCAACAACTCACAAGTCAAATAAGCCTATAACTCATGACTTACAATGCCAAAAAGTCCTAAGACACACCCATAAGGACCTCTATCCAAAATGATGTCTATAGGCTTTTAACCTTATTAGGATGAGTCAATGTTTCATTGAAAATTTAAACCCAAATTAACAAAGTGTAATAGTTACCTTCTCACCATTCAAATTATAAACTTAAAAAATATAAAAAAATTGTAATATAAATTATTATTCTTAACATATTTAATAAATCTTTAATTAAATAAAAATCAATATCTAACATTGATAATCAAACCTATGAATAAATAGAAGCATAATTTATTTAAATCAATATATATGACATTCATAATCCAGCCTATGAATAAATATAAGCATGTGTTGCATTTTGGTAGTGGTTGAAGTTGTCAATTTCAAGTGCTATAGCTCCCCATGATCACTTTGGTGTGTATGCTCAGCCCTAGTACCCTTTGGTTTCCATGCTACGATCTCTAATAACGAAGAAAGCCAATTATTCAAATGGTATCTCTCAATGTATTTCATTATAATAAGCCTATCATGAGTAAACACCTTTAAAGTTGCACATCTATTTTTATAGTGAAAATTAAGTAGATAATAAGAATTATTTTGGCGACATACAATTACTATTCGTTGGAAAAGCTGTAGAGTAGTGTATATGTTTCCATAACTATTCATTATTGGTTGACAAACTTCTAGAATTTAAGTGTGTATAAATTTTGGATTGTCCAACGTTTTTAATGGACTCACAATCTATCATTAAGGATATAAGCAAATGATTTGATTCTATATTCTATCCTTTATAATGGGTGGTGAGTCTACCCAAAATGTTGGACAATCCAATATATATATATATTCATTGTTCAAAATATATACACATTTAAATTCAAAAAAAAAGTGTAGAGTTTGAGAGCAGATTTTTTTATCTTGTAGTATTTATTCAACGAGTTAGGATATTATTCTATTAAGTAATCCTCTCATATAAATATTGATTTATTTAAACTTATTAAATTGCAGTTGCATGAACCAATGCATTTACATCAATCTCTTTTGGACTAATCTAGGGGAGATCTAGGATCAACCCTATATCATCCAGCAACTTGCAAACCAGTTATACCAGATCTTATGATTTAGCAAGCACTGAGACTCATGGAAAATAGGAGTCTACTCCTTGAGTCGAGATCATAGCAGACCATATACTCAATGGGATTTGAACAGTGGCCTCGTTGATTTCACACGCTGAAACTTACCATTAAACCACATATCACTATATTAGATCCCTCTATTTGCTAGTTGGAAAAATAACCGACAACCTTGATTCCACTGGAACAAAACCCAAAAAAATAATTTTTTTATCAAAGCAACCTCCAAAAACCAAGTTATTTGGGTTGTGCAAAACTTTTATATGAATATCTAAATATGCAGTACTTAATGGGGATTTGAACAATGGCCTTGCTGATTTCACCCACCAAAACTTACCATTAAACCACATATCACTATATTAAATTCCTCTATCCACTATTTGGAAAAATAACCGAAAACCTTGATTCCACTAGAACAAAACCCAAAGAGATTTTATTTTAATCAAGGGAACCTCCAAAAAAACCAAGTTATTTGGGTTGTACAAAACTTTTATATGAATCTCTGAATATGCAAAGTAACAAAATGTGCCAATTTATGCAAAATAATGATTTTACAAAACAAAAATATCATAAAATTTCTCAGTTCTCGAGCTCTCAAGGTCTATAACCCTGAATCAGTGCCCGCGAGAATGGGAAAAAGGTGAAATCCAAGGATATTTGAAACAAAACCTTTGCTTATGAAATAACAATCCTGTGCTTTGAGATGTGGCTTTTTAACGATACAACTTGTAAAATCAGTGTACCAACACGAAAAAATTGAGGCGAATAATTTTCTAGAGTGGAGTTATTAAGGGGTTCAACATTATACCCTGTAGGAAACAATGCAACAAGTCAAATTGGCCAAAACAAACATATAAGGAGTGGATAGGCCACAAATTAGGTTACAAGTACAGATAATCGAGTACCCTAATCTATACCATGACAAACTCCAAGGGTCCGATCTCGATAACCAAAATAACAAATCGCTGGTCCATACGAGTATTTTTAACACCGTGAGCCCATAAGCTCCATCTTGGTCATCGATAATCAATAGCGTATGGAGGGAAATCAAGGAAATTCTTCACCAGAGTTTGGCGTCTCAGCTCGAAACCCTAATAGTGCACAACAAAAGCAAAAAATCATGTCCCCAAAACCTGCAAATATTACTTTAGACAGGCTAACAGAAGTGGGGCAAAAAAAATCGAGAAGAGCAAATAAGAATTAAAAAACTCAAACCCCAAAGGATAGCTCAGTTGGTCGAGTTCTTGTTTTTAAGTATCTGAAACGTATCTTGCCAATAGAGAGGTTATGGGGTCAAATCTCCTCGATTCCCTTGGAGTTAGGCCTGACATATTACCTGACGGGCAGATCCCTTCGGGGATGATCGCAGGCACACTTAAGAAGGGTTGTGATAAATCCAAACCGTCACAAACTCCAACAAAACCTTGAAAAAATCTTATTAAAGATCTCACATAGAACAACCTCCTTGTTGGACAACTAATATTCTAAGGGTTGGTGTGGAATGTAAACAATCAAAGGGAGTTTAAGAGACCACTTGGTATGTGAAGACAAAGGGTCACAAGGAAGTGTATAAATGTAAATACATTGAGTTTATCCTATTTTGATTGTCTTCTCCATGTGTGTGTTTAACATGATATCAAAGTGGGCAAATTCTGGCCTTGTTCCAATTTGAGCCACTTGTTTTGTGCACTCTCTAAATGTCAGTTCGGCCTACCTTACCTGCCATAGTAAGCTTCTGCATCTCTGTCTTTTCATCCAAACAAGGATTGTCTTTTGGAAAATTTGTTGCAACGTTCTTTGCCCAAGATTTCTAAGATTTATTATCTTTCTGCTCCAGATTTCTAAGATTTCTTATCTGTGTAGTTTGTGTTGGGAGTGTTGGAAGCAACCATTTCTGGCATTGCTAAGATTTCTTATCTGTGTAGTTTGTGTTGGGAGTGTTGGAAGCAACCATTTCTGGCATTAGGGCTCTTTTTTCAGCCTTGCTAGACATTACTTCCCTATCCCTATTATTCAAGCAGGGGTTCCAGCGAAGATTCTGAGAATTTGAGAAGGAGCTACATAGAAAACTCGTGAAGTTTTGCGCCTTCGAAGTTGTTTGGACCAATGTTGTGTGCTCTCAAAGGTAGCCATTCCGTGGAAACTATTCTCCATGTGGGCCTCATGCCTCCATGGGTTGGTTGTTCCTAAAGCGTAAGGATTGCAGCTGTAATGGAAATTGAACTAGAGATAGCATTGAGGGGCGAAGTTGCAGAGCTCCAGTTCCAGCTCCCTCCTCCAGTTCCAGCTCCCTCGGAACCCTTGCAGTCAATAAGTGGTATCTCTCACAACACTCCTCACACAGTCGGTTACTCCTCCACTGTATCATGCCCCATACGACACAGTGACCAGGGATTGAACCTTTCAACCCTCTCCCCGGCTCAGAGCTCCTCACCTCGTCGACTCCCTTTCCTCGCTAGATACCTTCGCTCCTATATACCATACTCCTCCACTTGGTATATAATGGATAATAACGCCCCTCCGTGGCCTCCGTTATATATCCTCCATACCACATATACCAGCTCGCTCATGTCCGTTGTGTTAAACAGTGCAGAGCCGAAAGTTAACATCGTGAATGTTCCCGTCTAGCTCAAAACGGTGCCCGTTCCTCCCTTGGCTTTGTGACTGTATGATTATATATCATATACGCCTCCCAGTTATACCTCTCGGTCATTAACGCACAATTATACCACTCTCCACGGTTATATATCATATAACTCTCCACAACTTCATTCGTAGCATTATTAATTCCGCTCACCCCGCTCATATAACACCTCCAACCACAATGTTATACACCATACTCCTCCACTCATGCCATATCTCATAGGTCAGAGGACTGAACCTCTTGGATTCAAACCAGAGGCATAACACCTCCCCTCTCAATGTTACAACATCGTGGTTGATTTATTTCAAGGAACAACTTTGTAAATAGAACTGAAGGTCGAGTGCAATACAACTGGAGGACAAGTGTAAGGAACAACATCATAGTTGGCGTTGGAAGCCAAAGAACACGATGTACTCTTTGGAATGGCCGTATTTTTGCTCTCATGATGACTATTGTGAGAACTGCATGTAAGCTATACCATTCGTGTGGGGAATCCACTGCTCGTGAAATGATTTATTTATATATTGTTTGTGAGATTCACATGATTTGTTCAATGAAAATGATCAGAATCAATGAAGTATTGAGTTCTTCAAAACTCTAATATTGACTACTACTCATGATACATTAAAAGTCAGCAAAGTCGCTATCATCGACATTCAAATCTATCTACAAAACGCACAAGAAAACATTGATTTTTTGCAACTGGAGTCTCAACTTCAGCAAGATGAGTTACAACAGAAAAGACATCATTTTGAACTTATTTTCGTTCAGAAAATCCCCCATTTGACTTTGAAACAAAATCCTATCAACAACCAGCAATTCATCAAGTCAGTGAAGTTGAGGTTGTTTAAGATCAAGTGTCTATTTCAAGAGCATATTTGCAT
Organism: Pinus albicaulis; assembly: GCA_034641835.2. Classification (NCBI taxonomy): domain Eukaryota; kingdom Viridiplantae; phylum Streptophyta; class Pinopsida; order Pinales; family Pinaceae; genus Pinus; species Pinus albicaulis. Next base: position 649,598,968 of record CM076569.1, on the reverse strand, counting down.
GCACGTGTCGAAATTCAACTTGCACTTCCCAAGCCAATCATCAGACCTTGGGAAGAGTTTGTCAACAACAGAAATAAAACAAGTCTTGGATATGACAAGGAGGTGTTCTTTCATATTCCGGGTTACTCAAAGCCCATTCAGTTTCAGAGTGCTGAATTCCTTCATGACATTTCACTTTCATTTATTCCAGATTATGCTCCTCTTCCACAACAACAACAACATAATATTATATGCCAACATTTTGACCGAGTTGGCCATATGAAATATCACTGTTTTTATCTTCATCCATGTGAGCATTGTCATAAAACCACTCATTTTTCAAACAGATGCTTCAAAAACAAGCCTCCTGCAAGAACAAAGATTCACCTTGGATGGATCGCTTCTTAGCAATGGGTATCAATGACCAAGAAGATATTTCAGTCATATGTCAGAACTTGTTCTAGTGTATTTAATAGTCTTGTAGTTGAGTTTTCGCCATCATCTCACTTTGTATCTGATAGGGGGGGGAAGTGATGGTCATATACAAGCTTCAACACCACATCAAGCGAGCTTGAGCCACAACCTGCCATATGAGATTCAGAGTTGTAGCCTGAGCATGCCTTTGGTTGGTGGTCAGCCTTAAACCATCTATGCGGGGTTAAGACCTCCCTTTTCAGGTTGAGATTCTCTCTCTTCAAAGAATTGGGGACACTTCCTCTAGCAGAAGACTTCAACTTATCGCCAGTTTTGGAAGAGTTCTAGGAAGTACATTAAGCATTTGAGAGTTGGTGGTCATTCTTAAACCACCACAGGTTGAGACCTTATTTTTCAGGTTGAGGTTCTCCCTTTTTATGCAGGTTGCAGGCCTCCCTTTTCCAGGTTGAAGGTCTCTCTCTTCAAAGCATTAGGGGCACTTGCTCTAGCAGAAGACTTCAGCTTTGTGCGAGATTTGGAAGAATTCCGGGAAGTGCACTAAGTGTTCCTGTGTTGGTGGTCAACCTTAAACCACCTCCTTATGCCAACATTTCAGAGAGCACATTCAACCTAGAGCTGCTATGTATTTTTATACATTTTGTATAACAACTCTCTTCTTGGACTCAAACATACCCCTTTGGATTAAGGGGGGGAATGTTGGACACCTAATTCTCTAAGGGTTGGTGTGGAATGTAAGCAGTCAAACGGAGTCCAAGAGACCACTTGGTATGTGAAGACCAAGGGACACAAGCGAGTGTATACATGTGTATCATAACTAATAGTAAATGCATTCACGTTTATTCTATTTTGGTTTTCTTCTCCATGTGTGTGTTTAACACTCCTACAACCCTAACATTCGTTCTCCTTCGCTACTCTTCTTCATAAAAACTCTCTTATCAAATACTCTGCGCTCCCAGATCCCCTAATCCATGCAAAAAAAAATTATAGGAGAAGTAATTGGAAATAAAATGACCCCATCAGTTGCATTGTTGTGTGTGTATGTATGTGCAAAGATTCATTCAAAAAAGCCTTTGACATGGTTCCTAGGGATAAGCTGTGGCACATAATGAAGGAACTTGGGGTTCCTAGGCATTTGAAAGCAGCTGTGCATAGGCTGTATGAAGAGGTAAAAGTAAAAATTAGAACTTCAGTAGGCATTTCAGAAAGTTTTAGAAGCGATATCGGGGTCAAACAAGGTTTCCCATTGTCTCCTACCCTCTTTGGTTTATATATCGACAAGCTTGAAGAGTGGTTAAATTCGCAAGGGGGTGACAATATCCATTTGCGCAAGTTTGTTATAAGGCTTCTTTTGTACATAGATGAACTTATTCTGATTGCTAAATCTGCTCGCACAAGATTGTTAAAAGGCTTCTTTTGTATGCAGATGAGCTTATTCCGATTGCTAAATCTTCTCTTGGTTTGCAAGATAACTTACTTTCCCTTGAGCATTTTTGTAGAAGTGTGTGGATGCAAGTAAATATTAGAAAATGAAAGTAGAGGTTTTCTCTAACAAAAGAAAACATAACTAGCATAAGTTCTACTTTAGGCTTCTTTCTGGAAGAAGTTGCGGATTACAAATACCTCGGAATTGATTTCAACATAAATCTACGTTGGGATGGATGTATAAAGAAAAGAACTTTGGGGGGTTGTAAAGCATTTTATGCTTTTCAAAATAGGTGTAGAGAGGCAAAGTTATGGGTTTGAAAAACCACTCTAACTCGTTTTGGGCTTTTAGTGATTCTGGTGATTCTCTACGGTTGTGAACTGTGGCCAGCAGTACATCCGCCATGCAGTGGAAAAAAATTGAGAAAATTCATAAGCGTTTGATTACAAAAAAATTCAAAATTAAAAGTGCAATTCCTTATGCTATATTGTTAAGTGAAACAGGAGCTGCTCCTATCAAATCAATTGCTATGGTGTAGGTCATAAGGCATTTAAAAAAAAAATTGAGCAAATGGAAGAGGGTAGATGGCCTAAGGTTGTGTTTAATGACATGTTGTGCTAAAGAAATAAGACTTGGATACAACAAAATAACAAATGTTTTAGAAAATGGGGCATTTTCTTGAGCACGTGTCCCACAAACAATAAGGAGATAAAGCTTTTGTTATGGATAAGTTCCACAAATGTGCTTGGGAGAATGAGCTAGGGAGAAAGAAAAAGTATTATATTGAAGAGTTTAATCTCACTCATAATCATCAACAAAAAGCATACATAGGGACCAATGTTTTTTGGGGAGCCAAAATTCTTATTGCTCAATTAAGGACTAATTCTCATCAACTCTGTTGTGAAACATGGCGCTGGAAAAGGCCAAAAGAAGTGTGGGAAGAAAGAGTATGTATTTTTTCTCTTCCAGAAAAGTGGAAACATAATTTTTTTTTATTTTAGAATGTGAGGCCTTCAAAGACAACAGGGAAAATTATGCATATATTTTGGCAGCTAGCTCTTGGGATAATCTATTCATTGAGGGGTTTGTCGAGAAGCTAGGAGCATTTATTGTTAAACTTCACAGCGAAAGGGCTGAATATAAGAGCCAGATAGAGAAACAATCTGTCTCATAAGCTATCTGTAGCCTCATGGACGTTAAAATATCTTCTTCTTCTTCTTCTTCAATGGTATACATTCATGTCGTAACCGTTGGTGGTTTTTGGAACCTATTTGGCACACTTCAAAGGTCATTGTATCTGTTATAAATTGTCATCTCCCGATACCTTTGTTCCCGTTTTTCAAGGTGTTGCGTACATCTTGATTCGATAGATGAGAGTATGCTGCAAAAACTAGTTGATTAGCAGGAGGTATACTTGCCGCTGCATCGGGCTTTGTAGCCCTGATGTGGCGATAGTGCTTAGATCACCATCCTACCAAAATTAAACATAAGGTCAACCATGGAAATTCTACAAGTTTTTTTTCCAAATTTTCTATATGGATATAAAAATTGAGATCCATGGATCATAGATGTTAATGCTATGTGGTGACATAATAAAGAATATGATTTACGTTAAAAAAAATAAAATATACGTTGGCTAACTAATGAGGAATAAATAATAGAATTGAAATGTTGGCTCTATTAAAATTTTTAACAAAAAACACATATATACAAAAAGAAAATTTAGCATGGAAAAAATTCAAGAAAATAAAAAAAGTATAAGATTAGTTTAGCTAAGGAGTATCTTTGCCGAAAACTTCAATTAACTTATGTTTCTTTTTAAAAAATTCTTAAACCATATAATATGTATCATATAGTAATGAAACGAAATTATTTGTTTGTAAATTTGGCATTCAAACTCACTAGCCTGTAAAACTTTCCAACACTCCATTCATCATTACAATTAGATTAGGCTTTGTCTCTAATGTAAGAAATCATATAAGATTATTTGCAAAAACATGAAACTCATAAATGTCAACTCTTATTACATGTTAAATGTTACATGAAATTGGAATACTCACAAAACTAAAATGACAACTATTATTATGTGTAAAATGTTGCATGAGATTCTAATACTTATAGAACTAAATAAAACATAATTAGTATAACATAATTAGTATTTTAGATTTATAAATTAAGTAAATTGATATCACAGTTAAAAATGTTTTTATGTTATATAAATTTTCTCAAAGTAAAAAACAACAAGTATTTTTGATGTATAAATCATCATAGATCCATCTTAATTCTTGATCTATCAAGCACTAAAAGGAATCAAATTTCTTAAGATGCGAATCTCCATTTGAGTGCAAACTTGAGGCAAACTTGCACCTTTAATACCCCTAAGTGAAAAGTAAATATTTAATTTACTTTTACTACAGAGACTTTGGGCTATGTGGAAGGCCTATTAAGAAATTTTAATGTTTAAAATTTACTTTAAATTTTTTATTAATAAGTTGGTTAAGGAAACCAAGGAAATTACAGGGAAAATTCACTTAGTGAAAGTTTCACTTACCAGACAGTTAGAGACAATTACTCCCATCCCTAGAGATAAATCATCTCAGTTGGGGAAAAGAAGTCAAGTGAGTATGAGGGGAAAATTCTTGAGGAAACTAAGAAGGGAGAGGAAGAGAATAATCCCTTGAACATGACGTTGTTAAGGGAAGGCATGATGCTTCCTATTAGGGTATTCTTGAGCTAGTTGGAGCCACTGGAATCCCTAAGTCAGACTTGTTCAATATGTGAGTTCACAGGATGCTTCCTGTTAGGGTATTCTTGAGCTGGTTGGAGCCAGTGGAATCCCTAAGTCAAACTTGTTCAATATGTGAGTTCCTAGGATAATTTGATGGTTCTAGAATATGAAAGTAAATTTTGTAATTGCAGAAATATGATTCCTCTACATACTTTTTATGAATACCAAAATTTTACTAGTTGAAAGGAAATGGTGTATAATTTCCTTGTAAGAAATATGTATTTGAGTTATTGTGAAAGAAGGGAAAAACTTTTTGTTAAGAAATTTGTACTTTATAGAATGGTGTAATGAAAAGATTAGTACCAATTATCAAATATAGGTCTATCGTTTGGGAAAATCCTTGTTTCAATACATAAATATACATATTAGTCCAGTCTGGAAGAATATTAGTCATAGTGTAATGGACAACAATTGGAAAGTAATTAATAATTGTAAATAAGGTTGTACACTGATACTGTAATCCAAAAACTTCAAGTCAAAAATTATAACTCAGGTTGCAAGCTGATGCAAACTTGAAACATCAAACTTGTATCAAGAACCTATCTGTAACTACATATATAGAAGTGAGCCAACGAACTGATAACAAGAAAACACAAATCTTGCTTCCAGTTCATAATAAAAACCTACAAGTCAAAAATACAAAAGAAAATTCTATAAAAACTTTAATAATGGGAAGAGTCTCATATAAATAATTAATTATTGCAACAACCATCTCCACAAGTGATATTGCACTCACAACCAAATTTGAAAGGTTAAAGGTGAGAGGAAATTCATAAACAATAACCAATAACCACAGAATTATGGAAATAATAAAGAGACAGATTATTTCAAAACTAGTTAATTATAAGATATGTCTCATGATCAATGGAAGTGTGTAGCACTCAGACAATTTACATACAATAAAAAATAATATTGATAGTTATCAAATTATTAATCGGTACCAAAATTGAGATAATAATCCATAAGCTATATAAAAATATCATAGAAAACCCGATAAGGGTTCCATTCCACACCAACATCTCTTAGGTTAACGTTAAAAGAGCTATCAAAAGAATTAATATTCAACCGAAAAATCTTCCCAAACCTGGAAGCAACAATCGTTAAAGAATTGTTAAGAGTGGAACTTGGGGAAAATATGTCAGTGATAAATGAAAATGCTTCGTTGTGTAGAAGAACCATTGTTAGGAGTCGAACTTGATAGCCACAAAAACAGAGAGAAAAACAAAAAAAAATTGACGACCAAGCACAAAATAGAAGAAACACCAATTAACTAAGTAGAAGGGGAAAAAGAGAAGAGATAGAGTCAGATAAATTACCTATGCATTATGAGTTAATATGACCATTTTACTATGAAAAATTAATAAATTAATATGGTCAACCAATACCAAAGAAAATGAGAAAAACTTGACAACAAATGCAGAGACGTGTTGGACCCATAATTACCTTCAAATTCCTATACTAATTGAGATCTCAAAACAAACTGGAAGAAAACTAGGCACACTTAGCATTTTGCAAGTATCTGCAGAAAAGAAAAGAAAAAAATGAAAAATGGGTTTCTGGTTACCTGTAGAATCAACAAATATTAAATACCCTAGCTTCTGGAATTTCCAATAGCCAAACCTACAACGGAGAACAAAACCTTCATGTTATGAACTTTGACTACAATAGAGCTCCTATTGTAGTGAAGGCTCTACAACTGATGATCATCCAACAAAAGGCCAATTGAGTGTTCAATTTCTCTGAGTAGAGCTTTATCGGTTGCATAGAAGGTGTGAATGGAGGAGCGAATGTGGTAGGGAAATGGTGTGGTTACATCCATAAAAAATTCTAATTCCTCCTGGCCGTCGGATCCCAACCTCCAGTGATCCAAGGGTGAACTTGGAAACACCTTGACGCTCTCAGTACCGGTCACTTAAATGCTCAATGTGACTGCAAGTCTAGTAAGTTTTTATTGGTCAGCTCGCAGCAAACATTTTCTATATGAATGAATGAATGAATGATATTTTAACGTCCACGAGACTAACAATAGTCTATAGGACCACCAACTTCCTTGTTTTTTGTCTTCTGTAATTCAATCATTTTCTTACTCAAATTGATGATGAGCTAACCCAACCTTTTAACAGTTCCATCACTGAAAAATTCCACGGAATTGATGCTAACATACTGCGGTAGTCTCTGAAAGCGTCACATTCCAAAATTAAATGTTTTTCTGATTCCACTGCCCCAGAAGTGCAAAAAGTACATACCCTTTTTTCCCAAGCTTCTTTAGGTCTCTTCCACCGTCCCATTTCACACCGAAGTTGATGTGAGTTAGCTCTTAATTGAGAAATAAGAACCTTTGCCCTCCACAGAATGCTAGCGCCAATGTATTCTTTTTGTTGGAGATCACAAGTGGGGTTGAATTCTTGAACATAATACTTCTTCTTTCTACCCAACTCTTTCTCCCCATAAACCCTTACGGAACTTCTCCAGCACAAAATTATTTAACTCCTTGCTATTTGTGGGACATGCATTCAAGCAAATATTCCATTTTCGCATCCATTTGTTGTTTTGTCTCATCCATGATTTCTTTCTTTCACTCATACCTTCACTGAAGATAACTTTGTGCCATCCATCTCCTCCCATTTTCTCCATTCTCTTTAGGTACCTTATAAGATGCACCATTCAATGAGTTGTGTTTATATATATGTTCAAAGAATGTCAAAGTATTGAAAACCTTATATTTATATTAAACCTTTAGTATAACATAGAATAAAAAGGGGAAAACTCTATTGTTGAAAGTATGACCATGCTTAGTTACAAACATTATCACATCCATATCATGTGAAAAAGAACGATGATGATTTTTCATGTTTCTTTAAATTTACAAATTTAGCTGTACGAAGGTATAGTGGAATTATGATTAATAAATTCCAATGGTATATATATATATATTAAGGGTAGTGGAATGTTATAAGTGGTATTAGAGTTGAAGGGTTCAATACCGTGCTCAGTTTAAGGGAAAAAGAGGGATTAGAAGCCACAACAACCATATCTAAAGGACTAGGTTCTGTACTCTTACCTAAATCAAATTTTGAAAAGTGAGTACAGCTAAGTGTGTTAACACTGGAAAATCATACAGCAGAAGATGACATTAATTAATGTCAAGCCTAAGGATTTACAGGGCAGGAACATATTATGGAATCGAGAAGTATTTAAAATCTCTAAGGTTTTGAGAAAATCAGATTTGAACTATTCTTAAATGCTAAATTTCACGCTTAATCCTTCGAGAAGAGCGCCTTCTACGCGCATTTTTTCCCGATAAGCGTGCATTTCTGGAAATGGAAAAATGTCACTTTCCGGGACCACACAAAGTAAATGACAGTTACTCCTTATATGAAGCCGCCTAAGGACAACCACCAGCACCTCCTTAGACACTATGTGAGCACACAAAGGAATATTTGGAGCACACAATGGAATCATACCTCTCCCTTGGGTCACCATCCATCATGTACCAAGGGAGGGAAGGAGGATTTTAAATCCCCTATATAAAGCCACCAACAGATGAAGAAATGGTGATCACATTGTTATGTTGGGCTGAATTTCCCAAGCAATACCAGTAGTATGTGACCCGGAGCTAGAGATAGAGGGGACTCAATTGTTGGCCACCCAATAATCCTGGTCCATCACAGCGGAGAGAGAGGGAGAATGCATCATAGGCAGAGCTTGGAAACAAACATCCTTGCATTGGGACCTAGAGCCATTGCCTAGGGGCCCTTTGGCAAGTGGGTAAAATTTCTTCTCCATTTCAAACGTTTAATAAGAAGAGGCCTTTAAGCCATCATTTGCATTATTATCGTTTTGACTCTCTTCAATAGCTTCTGTATATTTGTGTTTTAGTTTTTAGTTTACTTTGAGCATACATTCACATATTTTTTGCTCTAGATTATATGCTTTTGAGCTCCACCACTTTCTGCTTGTGACCAATATTTTATAGGGGTAGACCACACCCCTTAAACTGGTGCGATTTCGTACACCCGTGTGTCAAATCCACCACCACAGGATTGGCGACTCCACTGACGGTTTACAAGTTTTTGTGGTTGTGCCATCTCTTGCAGGAGACATTTTTCTACGCTGGAGAGTGGAACTGATAGTCCTTTGATCCATCTTGCAATCCCTAGATTCACTTGGAGTGACAGACTGAAGAAGGTAGCTCCTAATATTTTTACTTGCAGGATTTTTGCGCGCATTTTTTTCTCACAGACGCGTAGTGCGGGCGTTCAAGACTGACTTGCGCGGAGGAAAGTTCACCTATTAGAGCCTTTTCCGCGCAAATTATAGAATGAGATTTTTCTCCCTATATTCTGCATTTTTCTGCTTGTAAGTGTGCTGGGCAGCCCCTAATGTATCTACCAACACTTGTGTTGATACCCCACAGCTTTTGAGAACTTACTTTTAGCTGCCTTCTGCAGGCTTAGAGTTAGTTTTCATTTGAGTTGGTTTTGCAAAAAATCTTCACATAGTTTAAGTAGGGGGAAAATTAATCATTTCTTTCCGAACGATTTATGTTTTGCAAATTCTGGTATGCACACTTAGATTAACTAGTCCAAGTAAGCTAGTTTTATTTTCTAGTGTAGAAATTGTTTAGTTTAGTTCAATTTGTGCATTAGGGATTGCGGGACTAGGATCGATTTGTCGATTAGAGCAAGAAATATCTGCTACCTTTTCACCATTCGGTGATCCTAGGTAAGCATATGAACGCTCTATATTTACAATTCACCATCTCCCTTTAGTTAGTCACATACATTAACTAGGATAATTTGAAAGCGACCCCTTATCTGCAAATGTTTTCCATTTGAGCCAGGAACAATATAACATAGTTTAACTAGGGGAATTTTGTAAAGGATCACCGATATCCATATGTTCAAACTATGAGATTGTTCACCATATGCTCGCACACACTCACCCACTAAGAAAAGGAAGACACTTAAAACTAACTTAACCAAACTCACTAAGCTCTCCCCAGAGGGACCACAAAATAATTTATAGTTTAAGTTAGGATCAAGGGGGTAGGCATCAGCCCACTTCATATTGAAACATAGAAGTTGTGTATTTAGGGAGTTTCAAATCCACCTATCAGCCCATGGAAAAGAAAACCCGAGTGCGACAGAGACCCGATTCAAAGGGGGTTAGGCTTAGGCGCAGTGCGTGCGGTATCAATTGGGGCTACCTGACCAGGCTGATACTCGGTACTATTAGCTGATTACCAAGAAGCCCAAGACTTGAACGCTCACGTGGGACGATGGTTCTCAGTGTCCAAAAACTAGGGCATCCTTTACCCTACAGGTGACGGTGCAGGTAAGCACCAGACCCTCTACCCTTACCTTGGTGGATTCTCTTTGGCTCACTAGGGGCGTCTCCAGCTCTTACGGGAAGTTGTGCTAGCACTCGCAAGAAATATTCTCAAGGCCCAGTTAATTTTGAGTGTGTGAGGACGCATAAGTCTTCTAGGATTTTGAGTATCATGCGCAAACAAACAAAAAACCATTTTTTTTGCTTAATTGATCACATAGATTAAGTTAAAAGGAAAATTCATTTCATTTTCGCTTTGTTTTATGTATGTGGCCATAAATTTGTTGTGATCATGCACTCTATCCTCTCAAAAATTTCCAAAACCTAACCTGGTCGACACTCGAATGGTCCCAACGGAACCTCGTCGATCCAGGCGTCTTTTGGACCTCCCCCCATTACAGGGAGGGGTTCCAGGTCTTTCGCTATTAAGGCGTCAAAGACGAAACACTACCACCGTCATTGGTTCATCCTTCATTGGAGAAACCATAGTTGAGAACCCTAGTCGGTCTCCCAACACCACACTGCACACCACTCCCCCCTCGACCCCTAGGGGGCAGAGGAGCGCGTCCCATTCGGAAAGCCAACTGAACACACATCAGGATATGTCACAGACTAACCCTTGTTCTAACCAGAACTTCGTGTCTTCACACGTTTCCATGGTGTCAACCTCCCAGTCACCCTTCTTAGCTGTGTTGAATCTACCCGATTTAACCAAGCTCACAAATGACCCCATCACACATGATCCTTCATGGCCTCCCATGCCCACGAATCTCCCTTCAGATATACCAAATTTCGAAGGCAAGCAAGTGGAAGACCCAGGTAATCATGTAATGACCTTTCACCTGTGGTGCTCATCGAATAGTATCATCGACGACACTATTCGATTGAGGCTATTTCAACGCACTCTTACGGGAGTAACCACGAAGTGGTACGTGGAGCAACCTCTTGCTTCACATGGAACCTTTAGCGCCCTCGTTACCGCATTCCTCACTTATTTTCAGTTACCCATTCACCATGATTCAGGAATGGAGTTACTGACTCATTTTAGACAAACCCCTGCCGTCCATATCTCTGACCATCTTCCTGAATGGAGGCAGTATCACAGTTTATGTAAAGATAAACTCAACGATTGGATCCTCTTAGATTTATTCTTGAAAACTATGATGGCAAATATTTCAAAGGATGTGGCGCAACAATACCCCACATCTGAAGAGGATGCAATCAATAAAGCCAAAAAGCTTGAATTGATTTATACGCAGTCAGGATACATTTACAATATCTTGCCTAGTGCCCCGCGCCTGCAAACTTATCAAGAATTTCTAGGCGTGTCGAATTCTGCAGATGGATTAATTGGGTCAATGACCCAAGGTTACCTAGGCAGCAGTAGTCACAATCCCGGTTACGCACATAATTATACCTAGAACATGTCTCAACCCAGATTTCAAAGTCATCACATGCCTCAGCAAGATTTGACTAGTAGGGCACAAGCGTATCACCATGGAGGGCCCTATCCTCCGGCTGAGGGGACCCAGTACGTAGAAAGAAACACTGACGGAAGAGATCCCCCCCAACGGCCAGGTGAAAACAAGGGACAACGTTATGCTCAATCCCAAGCACACGACACACCTACGTAAACCAATGCACAGGTGAAATTTGTGCAACCGTCCCAAAATAAACCACACCAGTATAACCAGGAGAACTACCCTCTTAACGTGGTTAAGAAAAAATCAAAAAACAAGCCAAATGGAAACCCTGGACAAGGGGGCATCAACCAACAGCGCCCACCGCGATCCCATGCTGTAGGTAATTTTAGTAGGAATCAAAACCAGGAGCCAAGCAATTCCCAAAGGCAAGGCAAAAGGCCACCTCTGCGAACAAACCATTCTTGTTCAATATGTGGTGAGTACAGGCACTATACTCACCACTGTCTCGATCTCCCCGAGCTAACAAAGCTTCATAGTAACCAAGGACAAGGAGGATCTTCCCAAAAACCCACTGTTATGCAAGAACCTTTCCCCCACCAAGGGATGACCAGCACTCAGCAATAAAACCCAGATGATTTCGGATAAAACAACCATGAAATTTACATGACTGGGGAAGAAATGTTTTTCCAAACACGGAATCGCAGTTACGACACCCCACCAGACTCCACTACATCAGGGGCTAGTACTAGTGCACCGACTGCACCTTTGACCATTTCAAATATGCCTATAGAAACATTTCCAAAGATGGAAAAGGGACCTAACAGGCGAGCAGGTAACTACTCCAAAGCAACCCATAATTATAGTATCATGGACGATTTAGCTCAATCACCCGCTGCTATGTCCATGTTGGAAGTATTGCAGTCATGCCCAAAGCAATGAAAAGCCCTACTTTCCGCCTTAGGCGCTATCGACCCTGCCGATACGTGCATGATGGATTTATACTTAGACAATGCCACCCTTAGGCTTCCTTCCATGGTCGCCTTCCAAATACCAGTATCGGTCCAAAATATCACTATTCACAGATGTGTCATTGACGAGGGTGCATCGACATGCATCATGTCAAAATTTTTTTGGCAGAAGTTGGGTTCTCCCAAACTAAAACCCTCGGTCATATTGCTTCGAGTCTATGACGGTGATCCCTCGACCCCCGTCGGCCTCTATCGAAATGTCCTAGTCTGTTTAGCCGCCAAGACGGTCCAAATAGACATTGAAGTCTTGGACACTCACCTAGATTACAACATACCCCTCGGGCGGAGTCATATATACGCCATGTCCGCCATAGCCTCCTCGTCTTCTGCATTATGATGTTCCCCCACGAGGATCACATCATTACTATGGACCAACTGACACACAACGAAAAGCTTCCCCTAACCAATACGAATGTAATTATACCCTATGTATATACAACCACAGATGGTCTTTCACGGTACCAGGAATATGGCCCTATCCAATTCAAACCGTCGTCTGTCCTAGGGTCATTCCCAGGAGATCCTCCCATTATCCCTGAGGCATCGCCTAATGCCACAGGGGCCCTGGTGTGCATGATGTCCACATCAAGCACCGAGGTTAGTCAGGACACAGACTCAAGCAGTAACAACACTGAGGCATCAGCCACGACAGCCTTTCTAGCCTACGCTGCCTCCCAAACCCCTTTCCTCTACCCCCCAATTGGCTTTGTCTCCCAGCAGGTTTTGACAACACTAGTGTTACCCAAAATATCATTGGAATTCCTAGTTTGGTACCTCGTTCCCCCATTCGGAACAAGAGCCACGAACGTTATTGCCACAAGGTTAAATCCCCTTAGCCCCGAGGAGCCCCAACCAACCTAAGAAACAGTCGAGACCACCCCTGCAAAGGAAGTTCCCATAGCGAAACCAGTTATCACGGCCAGGAAAGCCACAAACAGAGGAAAGAAGATGGTAACCCCTGCCATTCAAAGGGAATCACCAGTCTGCACCATATGCGATGTTATAGGCCACCTTACCCACATATGTCCGGAGTTGGACAAGTTAAAACCACTCCTCGGCTCTGAAGTAGACATCTCGACACCCCGTTCCCGTAAAAAGGAATCTACCACCAAAGGTAAAGGAAAACCGCTGTGTACCAATTACGCATGCACTCTCTGTGGCACCTGTGAGCACTATACCCACCATTGTCCAAAGATACCATGATATAGGGATGCCTTACATGCCATCGAGTGATTCTATCAAGAGGATCCCCTCGCCCAATCTATCGAAGATGAACATCATGTTGTCTTGTACATGTAAGAGGAACAACACTCACCAGAAATACAACCACTTGTCTCTCCTCCCCCCAAGCCACCATCCACCAACCAGGGACAAGGGAACCTGGTTACCTCATCCTCTTGAGTTATCAGGCGCATCGATTATTGTAGACGGCTCGGTCGGGTCTTTGACCTAAGGTTACCTAGGCAGTAGTAATTTGTATTCATGGAGATCCTAGATAGGGGGTAGTAACCAGCAATGCCCCCCCCCCCCCGCCCCCATGATCTCAGTCTGGGGGAAAACACAACTAAAATCAAAACTAGGAGCCAAGTAACAGCTCCCAAGGGAACAGAGGTGATGCCACACATTCGCACTCCTGAAAAAAATAAAAATTCAGCGCCGACAGGTATGCCCTCTCTCATCTTCTTTTTTAAAGCTCATGCCTTTCAATAATGTTTTATGAAAAGAAGATGCTTTCACTTGAGGTAGTTGTTTTTGCAGGAAGAACCCTAAAAATACTTACAACACCATCCACTGAAGGTTCCAGATTAGGTATCATTATACCCCAAAAATGATAGAGTCCGATAAAAATTTGCATATCCTGACATCATTTCTCCATCATAAATAAACCATAGGGTCCTCATACTTGACCACGTTTATCATCACCTCACCCTGCACATGATAAATGTCCGCGTTGGTTGATTGAGCCTCCCCTCCATGGCGCTCGTCACCCAAAGTAGACCATATATCATAGCACAAGTGACGCCATGGCCATACCATTTCAGTCCGGGAAGCACCTCGTGCCCATCCATTCATCATGCATAAGGTCAAGTTTACCATTCAAATTCAAACCCCCTTCCCGGACGACCAGGTTGTACAAGAAGATTGAAAGCGCACCTCCGCGCATCGCATTTGTCCCACCATACCTCCATCAACATTATCCCATCTGCGACACTCCTCCATCCACTTCATCAACCCCGCACATGAGACCAACCAATGGGACCCCCACCCCCAGCAAAACAATGTCCTCACACCTTCAGTGAGTGAAACCTTTCATGTTTTGGGGTACCTGTCTCTGTGTTTTGTACAAACCAAACCTCATTATTTTGTTTCTTTTGGTAAGTGTACAAAGACCCCAAACGATGCACTTCACCGCCTCACCCTCATATTTCATCTTTTCCCCCATGGAAGCGGTCCCTCATTCCCCTTGGTCGGAGTATTTCACCCCCACACATGCACCATCACGACATTCATAGCTGGTTCACACCTGCCCGGGAAGTCCTACCGACTCCAGGAATTTTTCCTTTACAAATAACTATGACTGCCACCAAGCTGCTAAAGTATACTCCGACCTCGGCCACTGAATCCCCATCATCGGTTTTCAGTCACCTCTCACCAACATGCCTATGTTAAACCCATCACATCTAGGTCCCCGAACCCTCAGGTCAACGACCCATGGTTCAGTTAAGGCTTCCTTTTTTTCGACCTCGACACCTCTTTCTCAAAAAGGAAGCGGTGCCTTGGATCACCCCTCCCCATGCAAAGGGGTATCCTTGAGTGGCACTGTGGGATACATCATTTTCCACGGATGTCATCAATCCTCCTAAAATTTGACTATGACAAAAGCTTTCATGTCAAGATGGTATCGTACCTTACAACCATTTCACTTTGATTAAGATCCATTGAAGACCCGTGCCTCCATAAGCGTCTCTATCAACAATGCTTACACGGGAAGGTCCCAGCCAGTACATATGCGTACATTGCGTAGCTAGATGCCATACCAAGTTTACGCATATGGGTACCACATTCCACCTATCTTTAAAGAAAAACACCCCTGAGGGTGTCAGCAGTCGTCGTCAACAACCGCCAAACATCACTACCACGGTAGTGACATAGACAACACATGTATCTGTCAATTTTGTTTAACTAGCCATAGCATCATGAGCATGGGACATACCCGCCTTGTTGAAATTTTGTATATATGTGTAAATTTTGTTTGCTTGCAGGGATCCCTTAGGCCATGGTCATCTAGGAAACGGTGCAAGGTGTTGTCAATTCCAAGATTCACGCATGCCTCTCTCTCTCTCTCTCTCTCTTTATCTGCACAATACAGAAAAGAAACTATAATGTATTTCAGCTATACAGTCCTTCCTAGACCTCACACATTAGAGGGAAACTGTTAACACTGGAAAATCGTACAACAGAAGATGACATTAATTAATGTCAAGCCTAAGGATTTACAGGGCAGGAACACATTATGGAATCACGAAATATTTAAAATATCTAAGGTTTTGAGAAAAGCAGATTTGAACTAGTCTTTAATGCTAAATTTTGCGCTTAATCCTTTGAGAAGAGCGCCTTCTGCGCATATTTTTGCCCGATAAACGCGCATTACTGGAAATGGAAAAATTTCACTTTCCGAGACCACACGAAGCAAAGGACAGTTACTCCTTATATGAAGCCGCCTAAGGACAGCCACCAGCGTCTCCTTAGACACTATGTGAGCACACAAAGGAATATTTGGAGCACACAATGGAATCATACCTCTCCCTTGGGTCACCATCCATCATGTACCAAGGGAGGGAAGGAGGATTTGAAATCCCCTATATAAAGCCACCAAGAGATGAAGAAATGGTGATCACATTGTTATGCTGGCCAGAATTGCCCAAGCAATACCAACAGTGTGTGACCCGGAGCTGGAGATAGAGGGGACTCGATTGTTGGCCACCCAACAATCCTAGTCCATCACAATGGAGAGAGAGAGAGACTGCACCAGAGGCAGAGCTTGGAAACCAACATCCTTGCATCGAGACCTAGAGCCATTTCCTAGGGGCCCTTTGGCAAGTGGTTAAAATTTCTTCTCCATTTCAAACGTTTAATAAGAAGAGGCTTTTGAGCCATCGTTTGCATTATTATCATTTTGAATCTCTTCAATAGCTTTTGTATATTTGTGTTTTAGTTTTTAGTTTACTTTGAGCATACATTTGCATATTTTTTCCTCTAGATTATATGCTTTTGAGCTCCACCACTTTCTGCTTGTGACCAATAGTTTATAGGGGTAGACCACACCCCTTAAACTAGTGTGATTTCATACACTCATGCATCAAATCCACCACCACAAGGTGGAAGGAAAAAAAAGGGGTCCATATCCACCATGTTGTTTTATAAACAATACAAAATGAAGGACATAAATCACTAATGAAGACTTGGTAATGAACAATAAACTAGATAAACTCTTATGTAGGAGTAAAAAAAAGAAGCTTATGACCTAGAACTAGGAGGAAGCATATAAATAGATAAATCAAAATATGTATACAAATGTGATGTATATAGAAGACATTTTCTATGCTATAAATATGTTGGCAAAGAATGATTGAGGAAGTCATTGATGGTAAAATATAATTTTCGAAGTTTAGATGGAAGTTGCTCAACAACATTGTGAAACACATAATGGAAAAAAATGTGTTTTATGTTGTTTAAAAAAAAAACAAAGAACGTTGTGGTACGAAAAGAAAAATATATGTAAGATTTAAATGAAATTGCCTTGGGTGGTTAGTGGGAATAGTTGGAATCCTTTAACAATTAAAGGATAGAAAATGACATGGTAGATATTGATAACGATGACAATAAAGATGAAGTCTACATGTCAAGAGTATAATTCAGGCATAATAAATCAAATGCAATTAAAACATATGAGTACAAATATCATGATTGATGAAAAAAATGGATCACAACAATAGAATGTTGGGCACAAACCATGAGCATAAAGTTCGAAAATGTCAAGTAATTAAGAACTGAATCTTGTTTAAAAAAATGATGAAAGAATTGACTCATCGGTTGTGCTCTAGCCCTGAGAAGCATCCTCTGCGTTGTTGATCTCTGCATGCTACTCCTCATCTGTTGCACTGCTATTTTCTATACTGTTTCCCATGACACTGCCACTATCACTGTTGCATATGTACTGTGGGTCCTTCTAAATCCTGATCCTATCCATTCCTACTATTGGAATGGATTATTGATCTTCCCCATTTTATCTCTGAAGTAGATAAAATTGGTCTTCCCTAGAGCCTTCGTGAGAATGTCTGCCACTAGTTCTCGTGTTGGAGTGTACTGCAATTTACAGCTCCACATTGGACATAGTCTCTGATGAAGTGATACTTGATATCAATGTGCTTCGATCGATCATAAAACACAAGATTTTCAAAGAGCTTGATGCAACTCTGATTATCACAAAAAACACTGGTCGCTTCCATTTTCTCCTTCAATAGGTTCACAAACAGTTTCTGAAGCCATATGGGCTCACACGAAGCTGTGTTAGCTGCCATATATTCAGTCTTTGCTAAGCTCAATGCCATGAATTTCTGTTTCCTGTTGCACTGGGAAGTCATCCCTGATCCCAGACTGAAACAATACCCACTCGTACTCTTTCGATCTACAGGACTCCCGACCCAATCTGTGTTGGTGAATCCACTTAACCTGATATCACTGCCACTGGTGTACTTCAATCCAAGCTCAATTTTTCCTTGAAGATACCTGAGAACATGCTTGGATGCTGCCCAATGAATCCTCTTAGGTTCCACCATGAATTGAATGAGGGTATTTACAACATAACAAATGTTTGGCCTAGTGTTTACCAGATACATCAAAGATCCTATGAGTTGCCTTATACAGAGTAGGATCAACCTCATTCTCTTCGTATGAGTCAATTTTCTTCCATTTGGTGATCATTGGAGTCGTCATGGGTCTACAATCCTCCATATGAAATCTCTTCCGAATCTATGTAGTATATCTTCCTTGAATAAGGAAAATCTCCCCCTTCTGCTTCCAAACTTCCAACCCCAGAAAATAGTGCATTAGCCCTAGACCCTTCATGTCAAATTTCGTTGTCAAATTCTCCTTGCAGTCTTCGATGAGCCTCGATGATCTTGTCACAAATAGACCATATACATATAAAACCAGTATAAGGGGCTCACTCCCTACCCTTAGATAGTAGAGATTGGGATCTGTGTCACTCTTGAAGAATCCCATCTTCTGCAAGAAGTTATCAATTTGACCATACCAACCTCTAAGGGCTTGCTTCAGTCCATACAAGGCTTTCTTAAGCCTGCACACATGAGTCTTCCGATCATGTGTCTCAAAGCCTTCTGGTTGTTCAATATACATTTCCTATTCTAGAACCCCATTCAGGAATGCATTCTTAACGTCCATCTAGTGAATCTCTCATCCCATCTGTGCAACAAGGGATATTACAAATCTAATGGAGGTATATCAAGATACTGGGGCGAAGGTTTCTTCATAATCTAACCCTTCCTTCTGAGCATACCCCTTAGCCACAAAACTGGCTTTAAATTTCTCAATGCTGCCATCTGCAGCATACTTGATCTTGTAGATCCAACTTGAGCCTACAATTGATATCTCATTAGGTTTGGGGACCACCTCCCAGACATCATTTGTCATGATGGAACTGTACTCTTCCACCATCGTATCTACCCAAACCTGGTGTTGAGCTGCTTCTCGGAAACTAGAAGGTTCTCCAAGTTGTGCAACCAAGGCTTAGTACCTCTCAGGCTGCTTATGTTGTCTCTTCACATCTCGGGGGGCTCCGACAATGTCTTCTGCGTCCCTCATAATTTTTTGTAGTTCCCTACTCGTTCTCCCATTGGTAGTGGGCATATTTTCCTGCTGTCCCTCCTACAAGTCCTAGGTAGAAGTGTCCCCTGGATCCCCATGCCTTGGAGAGGCAGCTGAATTATCTATCTTAGGTTGTTGAGGTTGAACCAGCGGATCCTCCTCAGATTGCGTAGTAGAAGGCAACTCGCAGGATCTTCTGAAGGCCCTCTCCATCATGAATTTCACATCCCTCCACACTACAACTTTCCTACTCTTTGGAATGTAGATGCGACATTCCTTTGCATTCTCGTTGTATCCCACCAGATACTTCTTTTCTGTATTCATGTCCAACTTCTTCCTCTTCTCACTAGGCACATGACAGTATGTCATACTGCCAAAGATCCTAAAGTGACTCACTTTAGGCTTGCTGCTAGTGAAGACACTTTATGGCATGATATTTCCCGATGCATTGTGAGGAATTGTGTTGTGAACATAGACAACTGTATTACAAGCTTCATCCCACAAAAATTTGGGCATGTCTTGAACATACAACATTGCCCTTGCAGCCTCGAAAATAGTCCTATTTTTCCTTTCTTCCACACCATTATGCTTCAGATTATATGGAGCGGTCCACTCTCTTTTGATACCTTCCCTTGCGCAAAACCTGCTGAATTCCTTGTCCGTGTATTCACCACCATTGTCTGAACGCAACATCTTGATCCGCCTTCCAGTCAGATTTTCTACCAGAGCTTTAAATCCTTTAAACTGAATGAAGACTTCATCCTTGGTCTTTAGAAAGTAGATATAGGTTTTCTTGGAATGGTCATCAATAAAGGTGACGAAATACTCGGCACCACTAAGAGCTCTAGTTGACATTGGCTCACATATATCTGAGTGTATCAAGCCCAATACACTCTTATCCCTATTGATGCTTCTCTGATATGTTGCCTTGGCATATTTACCCAATACACACCCTCTACAGACATCGTCCCGCTTGGTGCTGAGTTTTGGAACTCTCGTGACATTTTTCTTAAGAATATTTAATGCCCCATGATGCAAATGCCCTGTTCTTATGTGCCATAGTTCATTTAGGTTCATTTCATTAGCCCTACCTATTAGTGCCATTGGGGATTTGAGCTATAACTTATCAAGTTTGTTTCTCCTTACTCCGATTTGTGCTTTCTTCTTCCAACTGGGGTGTTTGACATAAATTTTGTTACCAATGAAGTAAACGTCATAACCTTTATTTTGAAGTTGAGACACTGAGAGCAAGTTCATTCTCAGCCCAGGCACATGCAGTACATTAGTGGCCCGAAGCTTATTTCTAGCCTCAGTCTGAAATAATATAGTACCTCTTCCAATAGGGGTACATTTTTCTTTATTACCCATGGTAATTTTAAAGTTAATTTTCTCCTCTCAGTAGTCCGAAAAACATTCCCGCACTCCTGTCATATGAGTAGAAGCTCCACTGTCAATTAATACAAAATGGATTCAGTTTTGCCTCCAGATAAAAGTCTTCAAATGTAGATGAAAAAGGTCAAGTTGAAGTGCTGGTCGACATGATTCCAATGGTGTGAACGACGCGTAAAATCGAGTTCGTATGAAGAAGTTGTGGCTAGTCAAAGTTTATGACAAATTAGGGAAAAATGACAAAAATTAAAATTCAAAGTAAAATTCAACGGTCAAAGTCAATCGTCAGGATGATGTCAGCAGGACATGTGTCATCCCCAGAATACGCCACATGTCTAGGGTGATCTCAACAGATCATTGACGTGTCAGAGTTTGATTGGTTGGAACAAGCCAATCTGGGGCTGACACGTGGCAACCCAGATTTTTCTAAATATGGCCTTATTTACAAAATTTTGGGGATCAGGGAAGATCGAACCCCTGACCTCCCGAAATGCTGAGACTTCACTAGATTCCGCTCACCGAATGAGCCAAAGTGTTGCTTGGTATTTAATATGAAGATTTCGTATTTATGGCATCGGGATTTCCCGCCGGTAAAAGGGTCGGACGGTCAGGGTCAACCCCACGACCGCTGAACTCCTTAATGGTTGAGTGCCACACACACACACACACACACACACACACACACACACACACACATACACACACGCACATATATTTCCATATATATAATAACCAACTGGATATGTTAACGTAATCGACAGGATATATACGGAAGGGTCGAGCGGGGGTTTCGACCCGCTGACCTTCCAAAATTTATATAAAACAACGCTTTAAAAACAAGTGCGATGACCAATATGCCAACGGCGCAGCTTGTAATACAAGCCACCGAAACCTATTTTCAATGTTTTCAGAGCTGAAACAATTGAAACTTCCAGTGTGTAGTTCGAGGTGGTTTTGTGCAGGAAAGGTGGTTTTTCTGAAAGGCAGAGGTGGTTTTGGATTTCTCCAGGGGGTCTGGAGGTCATAGTGGCAGAATATAGGCAAGTTTATACTCGTTTTACTCAAAATTTCGATCCCATCGCAATGGTGAGGTCCATTTTCTCATTTGAGTTTCTGTTTTTGAGCTCATACCTGTAAAATAATTTTGAAGACAAAATAAAGCAGTCAACATTGGAAGCTAAGGACCCAGAGACATAGCTAGAAAGTCTGGTGAACTCTGTTATTAAATTCTTGTTGTGTTGATGTGTTTGAATGTGTTTTCATTTTCTTATTTTGTTTATGTTATTTTCCATCTTATCGATCTATTGCACTAAGTAACATAAGCTTCTCACATAGCTGTCAATAATACCTTTCTAATAAATCAGATCAAGTGGTATCAAAGCTTTAGGTTAATTTTAAAGGTTTGACAATGTCATGTGAAGATTTGAATGCTTAATAGGTCAAAGTTCAAATGAGGAGAAGGAGAAATTGTTGAAGCAAATCTAGAGATTGGAAGGGTATTTTCACAAAAGATGATGGCGGAAGAAAACATATTGGGAACAGAAGCTCAATTCGTGGACAACTTCATGACAATACGTGTGATGGTAGAAGAGAAGTATAAAGAGTTTAAAAAGGGAGAAGGTGAAGGCACTTCATCACCTAAACCAGACAAAGAATCGGGGGAAAATCCTCCTACATTATTTCCACCATCTCCTCCATCATCACCATTATCGTAATCATCGTCCTCTTCTCATAAATCTAGTTCTTCTAAATAGAAGAAGAAGAATAAATCCTCTTTGATCAAATTAGATGTAAAATTTGATTTGCCAATTTATGATGGTGAGCTTAACGCTGAAAAAATTGATAATTGGATAAGACAAATTGAAGTTTATTGCAGGGTATAGAAAGTTGTTTCTGAAAGAAAGAAGATCCAGCTTGCTAGCCTTCGTCTTGGAGGAACCACACTTGTATGGTGGGAAGGCAAGACACAAGAATATCTCCAAAAACATGGTAAAATCATTTCGACATGGAATGAATTTGTTTCTGCTATTAAAAAACAACTTTATCCTTTGGCTTATATGCAACAAGCTATGATGAGTTGGAAAACATTGCGTCAATTAAAGGGTAGAAGTGTGCAAAGTTACACTCATGAATTTCGTAAAAGAGATCTGACGCTAGGCATATCAATGGACTCACCAGAAAAATTATTGAAATACATAGGTGGCTTACATAGTTATTTGACGTATATCATATTGATGTTTAATCCAACTATCTTAGATGATGTATCAGTTCAAGAAACTCATCTAGAAGCTAGGGGTAAAAATGTATCTCATGATGTTGGAAAGTCATCTAAATCTATTGAAATGAAGAATAAAGAAAAGAAGAAAAAAAATGGAAGGAAAGGAAAGCGAACATTTTAAAGAAAGAAAAGCCTACATGCACTCACTATAAGAAAGAAGGGCATGATGAGGCACACTACTGGGCACTGCATCGAGAATTAAAGCCTAAAAAGTTCGGAAATAAAGAGCGAAAGAATGCTGCTACTATGCAAAAGGACTTGGGATTAGATTCAGGAGACGAAACAACAATTACAGCTACAGGTATACAAGGTTAAAATTCTAAAGCATCTACAAGTACTTCTTCGCATTCTGTTGATAATGAAAATGATGAGAGGAAAAGAAATGAACTATTTCATATTAGAGTAATTTCCAAGCATACTAAAATTGATACTTTATTTGATAGTGGCTCTCAAGTTAATTTGATTGCTGAATCAATTGTAAAGAAATTGGGTATTGAAACTAAACCTCATAAAAAGCCATACCCATTAGGTTGGGTCTGTCATAAAACTAAACTACAGGTTACGAAATGATGCAAACTTCGTTTTGCAATTGGATCGGAGTTTGTAGATGAGGTTGAATTAGATATAGTCCCATTGGATATATGTGGAATTGTACTAGGGAGTCCAGACTTGTATGATAGAGATGATGTATTCTATCGAAGGGAAAATAACTATCAAATCACTAAAGATGGAATTGAATATGTATTAAGAGCTCATAAACTCAAATGTAACTACTCTGTCATAAATTTAGGACAGATGAAAAGAATTATAAATTCAAGTAAATATTTTTTACTTAAGATTGTAAAAGCAAAGGATCTTGATAAATCTGATGCTTTTCAAGGCTGTAATCCTAAAAAGAAAGCAGATTTAGTTAAAGTTGTTTCTTATTATGATATTATGTTTCAAAAGCCTAAAGGGCTTCCTCCCAAGCGATAGATAGAACATGAGATTTATTTGCAGCCGGATGCTCCTCTTCCTGACATTGGAATGTACAGTTTATCAGCTCTAGAGAATGCAGAAATAAAGAAGTAGGTACATGAATTGCTTGATCAAGGGTTTATTTGACCAAGCAATTCACCATGCAGATCACCTATTGTGTTGGTACGTAAGAAATATGGTTCATGGAGAATGTGAATTGATTTTCGAGCATTAAATAAAATAACAATAAAGAATCGTTATCCTCTTCCTCACATTGATGATTTATTAGATTAGTTGAAAGATGCAGTTTAGTTCACTAAGTTAGACTTGCTAAGTGGCTACAATCAGATCAGGGTTTCAGAATAAGATGTATGGAAGGCTGCTTTCAAAACAAAGCAAGGACTCTATGAATGGATGGTTATGCCTTTCATCTTGACCAATGCACCAACAACATTCATGCGTGTCATGAATGATGTTTTTAGGCCATTTATTGATGATTTTGTAATAGTCTACTTAGATGATATTCTTGTTTTTAGTAAGACATGGGATGAACATATAAAGCATGTAAAGCAGGTTTTAGATGTGTTAAAAAGAGAAAATCTCTATGTAAAGCTGTCAAAATGTGAATTTGGCAGGACATCTTTAAATTACTTGGGTTATATTGTAGGGGGTGGTGAATTGAAGATAGATCCCTCTAAGGTCGAAGTCATTGTAAATTGGCTTAAGCCCAAGATTGCTACAGAAGTTATAAGTTTCTTAGGGGCAACACAATACTGGAGAAAGTTTATTGCTAACTTTTCTTTGATTGCAGCTCCTCTACATGCTTTGATTCTTTGATTCCTTCTCGTCCTTGGGAAAGTTTATCCTTGGATTTTGTTGGGGGATTGCCAATGTCTAGAAAAGGTCATGATTATTTGTATGTAGTTGTGGATAGGTTTAGTAAGATGTGTATTTTGACACCATGTACTAAACAGGTCATAGCTAAACAAACTGCAAAGTTGTTCTTTCAAAATGTATGGGTTCATTTTGGGTTACCCACCTCTATTGTATCTGATCAAGATTCTCGATTTGTCGGGAAATTTTAGTCAAGTTTATGGGAACTTATGGACACAAAGTTAAAGAAGAGCACGATATTTCATCCAAAAACCAACAACCAAACAAAAGTGGTAAACATGACAGTGGTATAGTTGCTTCGAGGTTATTGCAGCAAGCATCCTAAGCTTTGGGATGAGCATTTGTGTTATGCGCAACATGCTTACAACCATGCGAAACATTCTTCTACTCAAAGATCTCCATTTAATACTTGTTTTGGTTTTGTACCAAAGTCTCCCTTGCATTTTGTCTTTGGTAAAGACATAACAATTGATGGACACAATGATGTGGAAAAAGAAACCAATTTCATTGAACAGATCGAGGAAATTCACTAGGCAGTACAAGAACAACTAGAAAAGAGCCAAAGCAAAGTATAAAGCGAGGCATGACAAGCATCGAGTTAAGCATAGTTTTCAAGTTAGTGATCAATTCTGGTTGATCATCAACAAATAAAGACTTCAAGGGGAAGGTAAAAATTTGAAACCAATTAGATATGGTCCTTTCAAAATCTTGAAAAAATTGGTGAGAATGATTTCCGCCTAGAAATACCAGCTTATATGTAGATCTATTTTGTCGTAAATGTTGAAAACTTGCGATTGTATGAGCCTTCATTGATTGAAGATCTAGAAGAGAAAAGTCAGGTACCTTCCATCGAAGATTTTTTACCAAAGTATCTCAACAAGTTGCAGGAGGACACAATTCTTGACAGGAGGATAAGGACTTCATGACAAGGAGATGTTGAGTATTTTTGAGTTGGGCTTAAATGTACAAATCCAAGTAAAGCACTATGGATAGAAATTGTAAAAGTTAAGGAAACATATCCTCACTTACTCGACAGCTAAAACCAACTTTTGGTGGTCCAATAGCTTCCAGTGGGGAGGAGTGATCCAAAATGGATTCAGTTTTGCCTCAAGATCAAAGTATTCAGATGTAGATTAAAATAGTATCAAGTTGAAGTGCTCGTTGATAGGATTCCAACAGTGTGAACGACGCATAAAATCGAGTTCGTATGAAGAATTTGTGGCCAGTCAAAGTTTATGACAAATTAGGGCAAAATGACAAAAAGTCAAAGTCAACGGTCAGGATGATGTCAGCAGGACACATGTCATCCCGAGAATATGCCACATGTCTAGGGTGATGTCAGTAGATCAGTGATGTGTTAGAGTTTTATTATTTGGAATGGGCCAATCCGGCGTTGACACGTGGCAGCCCATATTTTTCCTAATATGGCCTCATTTCCATAATTTTGGGGATCAGGGAGGATCAAACCCCTGACCTCCTGGAATGCTAAGAATTCGTAGGATTCTGCTCACTGGATTTTCCATGGTGTCGCTTGGTATTTAATATGAAGATTTCATATTTATGGCATCGGGATTTCCCTCCGGTAAAAGGGCTGGACAGTCGGGATCAACCCCATGAATGCCAGACTCCTTAATGGTTGAGTGCCGCATATATATATATATATATATATATATATATATATATATATATATATATATATATATATATATATATATATATATTTCCATTTATATAATAACCAACCAGATATGTTAACGTAACTGATGGGAGATGGACAGAAGGGTCGGGCGGGGATTTCGACCCACCGACCTTCCAAAATTTATATAATACAACACTTTAAACACAAGTGCGATGACCAATACATGAACAATTGAGCTTGTAATACAAGTCACCGAAACCTCTTTTTAATGTTTGCAGAGCCGAACTAGTGGAAACCGCCAACGCATAATTCGTGGTGGTTTTGTGTAGGTTTTTCTGAAAGGCAGAGGTGGTTTTGTATTTCTCCAGGGGGTATGGAGGTCACAATGGCAGAATATAGACAAGTTCATACTCGTTTTACTCGAAATTTCGAGCCCTTCACAATGGTGAGGTCTATTTTCTCATTTGAGTTTCTATTTTTAAGCTCATACCTGTAAAAGCATTTTGAAGAAAAAATAAAGCGGTCAGCACTGGAAGCTAAGGACCCGGAGACGTAGCCAGGAAGTCTGATGAAATCCATTATTAAATTCTTGTTGTGTTGATGTGTTTGAATGTGTTTTCATTTTCTTATGTTGTTTATGTTATTTGCAATATTATCGATTTATTGCACTAAGTAACATAAATTTCTCACATAGACGTCAATAATACCTTTCTAATAAATCAAATTGTACCAGACCTCAAGAGAAGAATGCTTGACACACAAGGAAATTATTCTTCCAGTCTAGACGCTAGAACAAAAACATCGTGATCCATCTATTCTTTCATGCTTCTCTTCCTTTCTGGAGAACTGTGTGGACCCCTCCGAGTTGCCGTAGCAATGTCAGATTTATGTTCTCTTGCTGATTCTCTGTTCCTATTACTCATCTCTGGTTCTGATTAAAATTTGACTTGATCTTTGTTCTCTAAAATATTCACACTCTGTCTTATTAATAACCTTTAATTATTTAATTTCCCTGAGTTTATAATTAGGGTCTTCATTAAAATAATTAATTATTTTCATAAGACATGAACTGAGTGGAATTTCCACAAATGATTTCTGGGTTCTTTGGAATACTGATGTCCAAGTCTCCTCACAAATTTTGAGACTTAGAACACTTTCTTATGCTACAAAAATCAAAACTCCCTCTTAGCGAGGAAAGTGTTCTAGCCAGTCTTGCGAACATCTTGATAACATCCCGATTTTATCTCAAAATCACGATTTTTTGGCCTACCCGATGTTTGCCAGTTTTTAAAGATGTTTTTATGGTATCTTAATTTTACCGATGTTTGCAAATTTTTACCGATATTTTATTGATTTTTACAATTTTTTGGTTTTCTAGACCCTTTCTGATCTTATCCTGATTTTGATGTTCGCAACAGTGGTTCTAGCAATATGCCTACTGCAAGTTTCTCTGATTTTGAAGCATCCTTTGCGTTGTTGATCTCTGAATTCTACCCCTCATCTGCTATGCTGCTGCCTTCTATACTACTGCCCATGACGTTGCCACTGCCACTGCTGCATCTGTACTGCAGCTCCCGTTGAATCTTGATCCTATCCATTCTTGCTATCAGAATGGATTCTTGATCATCCCCATTTTCTCTTTGAAGTAGACAAACTTAGTCTTCCCCAAGGCCTTCGTGAGAATGTCTGCTACTTGTTCTCTTGTTGGAGTGTACTGCAACTACACAACTCCCCTTTGGACATAGTCTTTGATGAAGTGACACTTGATATCAATGTGCTTCAACTGATCATGAAACACATGATTTCCAGAGAGCTTGATGCAACTCTTATTATCACACAAAACACTGGTCGCTTCCATTTTCTCCTTCAGTAGGTTCACAAGCAGTTTCTGAAGCCATAAGGCCTCACATGAAGCTGTGCTAGCTGCTACATATTTAGCCTCTATTGAGCTCAGTTCCAAAGTTTTTTTTTTCCTTTTGGACCAGGAAGTCATCCCTGATCCTAGACTCCTGACCCAATCTGCATCGGTGAACCCACTTAACATGATATCACTGTCACTAGTGTACTTCAATCCAACCTTGACTGTTCCTTGAACGTACCAGAGAACATGCTCGGTTGCTGCCCAATGAGCCCTCTTAGGCTCCACTATGAACTGAATGAGGGTATTTACAACATGACATATGTCTGGCCTAATGTTTACTAGATACATCAAATGATCCTATGAGTTGCCTATACAGATTGGGATCAACCTCATCATCTTCGAACATGTCAATTTTCTTCCAATTGATGATCATTGGAGTTGTCATGGGTGTACTATCCTCTATTTGAAATCTCTTCAGAATATCTGTAGTATATCTTCCTTGACCAAGGAATATCACCCCCTTTTGCTGTGAAAATTCCAACCCTAGAAAATAGTGCATCAGCCCTAGATCCTTCATGTCGAGTTCCTTAGCCAAATTATCCTTGCAGTCTTTGATGAGCCTTGATGATCTTGTTAAAAATAGATCATATATATATATAAAACTAGTATCATGGGCTCACTCAATACCCTTAGATAGTAGAGATTGGGATCTGCATCACTCTTGACGAATCCCATCTTCTGCAAGTAGATGTCAATTCGACCATACCATGCAAGTCGCTGTTGAGATTTTGAGGTAGCATCGGGTGTTCTCTAGCCCTGAGATTTTGTGGAAGGGCTAAGATACACAGCACCTCCAAAACCTAGAAAGCATTTGGAGAAATTTCATCTGGTGAATGAGATATTCAAACAATTAATTTTTTTATTGAGGACTCTAAGTCTAACTTAGGGAATTATAAAAAATAAAGTGAATTAATTAAAAACATGTGGTGAAATGTTCTAAGTGACGCAGATCAAGCAATATTTTAATTTGGGTCGTTGATTAGAGATTAGATCATGATCGTTTATATGTCAATGAGAAAAGTATAAGAGAAAGGCTTGGGGTCAGTTGGAGACACACACATTGGTAGAGCACTAAAGCTAAGTTGAATTTCTGGGGTTGGGTTTTGCTGAGAAATTCGAAATGAGTTTCAATGCAGTGAGGGGCAGAGATCAACAAGGGATGAGTTGATATTTGGTTGAGAATATAGTAAGATGGAGAGGCAGTGAGTACTAGTCAGCACAGAGCCAACCAGGAGGACACAATTCAGCCAGCTCCACACAGAGGTTGCGTAAGCCCAACCAACGCAACACAGGGGCAGTGTAGAACTAGCCAGGGTGACGCAGTCCCAACCAGAGCAACTCAGAGGAAACAAAATACCAGTCATGGTGACGTAGTGGGGACACTGGCCAGTTAAGGGCTAACCCTGAGGAAATGCTGAGGGTTCCAGTGGGCCAGAAGGGGCCCATGACCTGTAAATCCCATTTGAGGGTGTGATACAACCATATCTACTTTATCTGAGTGAAAGGTACTTATTGCTATGAAATATCTCTATAGGGCCAACCATGTTTGGTGCCCATATTCTTGTATTCGGATTATGCATAATAATATAAACCCTCTAGATCTGTTGTACCAGTTTTCCCGCATTGAGTTTTTTCGGGGACATTTGTCTGAAAAATCGTGTGTAATATTGTCACATGTATGCATTGTTCAGTAAATGATCCGTAGATGTGTAGGCTCCAGTTAGTGTCTACTTTAGTGTTTTTCTGAATATTTTAGTTAAATAACTTGTTAACGTTAATAAACTAGTAGGTGAAGTAGATCTAGATACTGTAGTAGGGTTTCTGTTTTGAAACTTTCACATGGTATCAAAGCATTGCAGATCAAGTTTATCCACCAGCAGAGTGACTAAAGAAGATTTCTGTAGAGAAGGCAGCTGAAGCAGTAGAGTTCCAGAGAGGGTAGTGAAACACCAGGAGGAAACAGTCCAAGCAGAGGCCACACAGAGGCTAGCACTGGGTCAGCTGAGTGACACAGAGGCATCATAGAGCCTTCCAGAGTGACGCAGGACCAAACTACGCTACACAGTCGCTGTGTAGAGGCTGCGCCGAGCCAGTCTGCTCATGTAGAGGCTAGCCAGAGGGATGCAGTCTAGTTTTGAGGTTGCTGTGCAGATTTTCCATAGTATGGAAGTGGAGTTTCGGACCTTCAAAGTTTTTTGGTGTGGCAGAGGTTCTGTCATTGCAGAATCGTGCCTAACAAAGGTGACAAGAGTGAGAGGAGAAAAATTTCTCCATAGATATGCGCCAAACAAATTTGAGATTCGATGAGGAGGGTGATTGTAGAGAACTGTTTAGTTGTTTTTGGTTGAGGATTTCTGGGAGGGAAATCAGTTGTCGGAGAGAGAAACTAGTATAGAGGGTTTCTAATTTCAAAGAAACCCAGATCCAATATTTTTGTTGAATGTTGCAGCAGAAAGTGCAAGAGGAGTATCTGTTTTGACAGATTTCAGTAAATATGGTGTCTTATGGACGGATAGACCAGGATAGGTTGGAAAACATGTCCAACTTCGTTATCTGGAGGGAAAGGATCCTGACAGTCCAGAATGAGTATGACATCAAGGACCTTGCTGAGAGATTCCTAGCTATGCCAACCGATGCAGATCCTCCGAAGAAATTTAGGGAGAATCAAGTGCAGGCAAAGTGCTTGATCATGGACGGAGTCAAAGATCATGCCATACCACATATTTCTGGTAAGAACACGATAAATGAAATGTGGACAACCTTGGACATGATGTATAAGGGAGGCTATGTCGAAATAAAGGTGCTTCTAGACAATCAGATGGGGTTGTTCCAGATGTAGAAGGGCGAGGAGATAGATCCCTTCCTCTTCAGACTTCAGACTATCTATGATCCACTCATTTCCATGGGTACAACTCTAGATGAGGGGCTCTTGGTGAGGACTGCCCCGTATGTAGTCACCGAGGAATAGGAAATGTTTTTCCAAAGCATCTTGGGCGGGGAAGCATTACCATCCTGGGTGGATACGTGGGCAATCCTATGACAGGAGGAAATCAGGAGGCTTACCAAGAGGCGAAGCAACATTAGCGAGATAGTCAAAGTAAAGAAAGAGGAGGATGAGGATGCAACCCTTGCATCAAAGGGACAGAGGCAACAAGGGAAGAAGAAGAGGGACCTATCCAAGGTCTAGTGCTTTAATTGTGGTGAACTTGGACACTTCGCCAACCACTTTCCTAAGAAGAAGGACAATGGATCTTATGAATCCAAGGCAACAACAACAAAGGGGGAAGATGGGATAGATGATGATGTAGCCATGAGTGCTCATGAGCCACGGAAGTGGGGAAACATTGATCTATAGAGAAAATATAGATGGAGTTGGCAGGATCCTTAAGGTTCCCAACCTCTTCGATCACATATGAGCTACGGGAACCTTAAGACAATAGCAAGACGAGTGGAACAGTGGGTGTACGAGATCACAATGAAGCAGAGGGCAGAGCTGGGATGCTAAATATGGGAGAAACATAGTGCATATGCAGAAAAAACATAGAATCATCAACGTAGAAGGGTGATGGGACTTCAAAAATGTAGAGGGGCAGTGCTTACACAGTGCATAGTTGCAACAATGTAGTGGTTTAAGGAGGACAGTGAAAAGTAGCAGCCAAGGGATCTTCAGTGATGAGATCTAGCCTGACTGACTAGGTGGGGCTGCTTTAGTTGCTTACATCTCAGCAATTGAGTTGAAGTGCAATAGTTGGCAGCATGATGCAAATATTTGAGAGGGAACTGCAATACGGATGTAGAAGTGTCAGTGGTAGTGACATGGGAAACAATACACGAATCAAAATCACAGTGGATGGAGGGCAGTAGGCTAAGCATCAATAGCGCAAATACCGATGTCGAGATATGGTAATACTTGGTGTGGATGTATTGCTAGAGCACACTCCTCGCTAAGAGGGAGTGTTGAGATTTTGAGGTAGCATTGGGTGTTCTCTAGCCCTGAGATTTTGTGGAAGGGCTAAGACACAAAAGACCTCCAAAACCTAGAAATCGTTTGGAGAAATTTCATCTGGTGAATGAGATATTCAAATAATTAATTTTTTTAATGAGGACCCTAAGTCTAACTTAAAGAATTAGAAAAATTAAAGTGAATTAATTAAACACATGTGATGAATTGTTCTAAGTGACGCGGATCAAGCAGTATTTTAATCTGAGCCGTTGATTAGAGATTAGATCAAGTAGTATTTTAATCTGATCCGTTGATTAGAGATTAGATCATGGTCGTTGATGTGTTAACGAGAAAAGTATAAGAGAAAGTCTTGGGGTTAGTTGGAGACACACACATTGGCAGAGAAATTACAGATGGATTTGGTAGGATCTTTGAGGTTCCCAACCTCTTGGATCACATACGAGCTATGAGAACCTTAAGACGGTAACGGGATGAGTGGAGCAGTGGGTGTAGGAGATCATGATGAAGTAGAGGGCAGAGTTGGGATGCTAACTATGGGATCAACGCAGTGCAAAGGCAACAACAACGTAGAAGTACTAGTGTAGAAGGGATGATGGGAATTCAACAACACAGAGGGGTAATGCTTATGCAGTGTAGAGTTGCAGCAACGTAGTGGATTAAGGAGGACAGTGCAAAGCAACAACCAAGGGATCTTCAGTGATGAGATGAAACCCGACTAATTGGGTGGGGGTCCTTCAGTTGCTTACGTCTCAGCAACTAAGTTGCAGTGCAATAGTTGGCAGCATGATGCAACAATTTGAGAGGGAGTTGCAATACAAATGTAGCAGTTTCATTGGTAGTGACATGGGAAACAATACATGAAGCAACAAAACAGTGGATGGAGGGCAACAGGGCAAGCATCAGTAGCGCAAAGACCAATGCCGAGATATGGCAATACTTGGTGTGGATGTATTGCTAGAGCACACTCCTCGTTAAGAGGGAGTGTTGAGATTTTGAGGTAGCATCAGGTGTTATCTAGCCCTGAGATTTTGTGGAAGTGCTAAGACACAAAATACCTCCAAAACCCAGAAAGTGTTTGGAGAAATTTCATCTTGTGAATGAGATACTCAAATAATTAATTTTTTTAATGACGACCCTAAGTCTAACTTAAATAATTAGAAAAACTAAACTGAATTAATTAAACACATGTAATGAACTATTCTAAGTTACGTGGATCAAGAAGTCTTTTAATCTGAGCCATCGATTAGAGATTAGATCACGGTCGTTGATGTGTCAACAAGAAAAGTATAAGAGAAGGGCTTGGGGTTAGTTGGAGACACACACATTGGCAGAGCACTAAAGCTAAGTCGAATTTCTGGGGCGTGGTTTTGCTGAGAAATTCAAAATGAGTTGCAGTGAAGTGAGGGGCAGAGATCGTCGAGGGAAGAGTTGATCCAAGGCCGAGAATACAACAAGATGGAGAGGCAATGAGTACTAGTCAACGTAGAGCTATCCAGGAGGACGTAATTCAGATAGCTCCACGCAAAGACTATGCAGAGGCTGCGTAAGCCCAGCCAGGGTGACACCGACCCAGCCAGCGCAGCGCAACACCAGCCAGGGTGACGCAGTCCTAGCCAGGGCAGCACAGAGGCAGCACAACACCATTTAGGGTGACGCAGTGGGGATGCTGGCTAGTTAAGGGTTGATGCAGAGGCTGTAGAGGCAACGCTGAGGGTTCCAGTGGGCCAGAAGGGGCTTGTGATCTGTAAATATCGTTTCAGGGTGTGATACAACCATATCTTTTGTCTCTGAGGGAAAGGTACTTATTGACGTGTAATTTCTCTGTAGGGACAACCATGTATGGTGCCCAGATTATCGTATTGAGATTATGAATAATAATATAAACCCTCTAGAGCTACTGCACCGATTTTCCCACATTGGTTTTTTTCTTGGGACATTTGTCTGAAAAATCATGTGTAATATTGTCACATATGTGCATTGTTCAGTAAATTTTCTTTAGATGTGTAGGCTGCAGTTAGTGTTTGAAGTGTAAAATCTTTGGTAAACTTGATAAGTATATATTATTATTGATAAAAGATGAGATGGTTACAAGTGGGGATCAACAAGGCTTTAAATATAGCCTTATGGTGTCCCTTGGCGAAGAGGCATGATCGTTGATCATGCCCTTCCACATTAATAAACCTAAGATAACTATATTTAACTAATAACTAATAAATTATACATAACATTGCCCCTCTCTTAAATATGCTTTGTCCTCAAAGCATACGTAATGATGGACATTGTTGACGAATGCTTGGGTTTCCTGAGAGGCGGGCTCTTGCTTCCCACATTTTTAAAATATCGTGGAGCATCTTCTCAAGCTCAATCTGTTGGTGATGTGGATAGCGACAAGATTTGATATTGACAGGGCCGGATCCTGTCTTGACTTCTATTGCATGTTTGATTTCCCTATTAAGAGGCATTTTCTTTGGCAGGTCTTGGAATACCTTTTTTTGTTCCTGAACGATTCCTTGTACTTATGGTGACTCCTTATGGTTCCTTTTTGTAGATAACATTTCTAACTGAAGGCATTATACTATAGAGGCTGGTGCTTCTTTTCAAATCATCTTCGTCATCTGAGGTGATGATATGATTTGATTTCATGGGGCTTGGAATCCATACAACTTGTGCTTATGCCCTTCCCATTTAAAACTTATAAACTGCTTCTGATGGTTGGAAAAATAGGTACCTAAGGTTTGTAGCCATTGAATTCCTAAGACTACATCTACTCCTTGTAATGACATGGTGTAGAATGGATATTCTAAATTAAAATTTTGAATCTGCAATTTGAATTTATGGCATTTCCCTAACTTCTCATTTTTCTTACCATTGGCCACCATTACCTTCATATTTGGCATGGGAAACGTAAATATGTTGAGTCTTTTGGCCATGGTCGAACCTAAAAAATTGTGGGTACTGTCGGTGTCAAGGAGAACCATTACGTTGTTCTTCTTAATATGTCCTTTTAGTTTTAGCGTGTGAGGTTGTGATATACCTGTCATAGTTGATAAGGGCATTTGTGTAATGATTCCATCATCTAGTTTTGGGGTGGCTGCATCTGATTCATCATTGTTAGAGTCAATAGTTGCTTCGCAGTTATACAGATTCTTTGTTTCATTTCTTTTAGCGCACCTATGCTTAGGGTCCCACTTTTCACCGCAACGTTTGCACTTGCCTTCTCTCATCCTTTGTATTTCCATGTTAGTTTTTTCTTCTTCACGAAGATGGGGTGGGACATATTTTGTGTTATCTATATTTTTAGATTGAGGAAATCTTTGTCTCGAATATACTCTATTCTGATTTTGAGATTTATGACAATTCAAGTTCTACTGATGTAATGTCGTGAAGTTCAAGCTCTTCTTGTATATGGATTTTAAGTCCTGAGATGAAATACTGGATTAAATGAGATTCTGACAATCCAAGTAGTCGTGTTGCCAAGGTCTCCCATTCTCGAGTGTACTCATCTACATCTCCTTTTTGGCGTAATTTGATGAATGTTGAAAACAACTTTTCTTCTTTTATACCTTGAAATCTTTTAAAGAATGCGTCCTTATATTTCTTCCAACTGATAGCAAGCATCGTCTTTTTCCACCACATACACCAATTGTATGCTTCTCCTTCCATTTTCATGGAAGCGTGCTTAATTTTTTCGTCATCACTATTAATGTCATAAATCTCAAAATATTCTTTGACTTTATTAAGCCATGCAATGCTTTTTTTTCATTACCGTCAAAGTTGGGTAGCTCTATTTTTGCTTTTCGATGATATGCTGATGGTGGAATGAGAAGGGGATATTGATTAGCAATTTCATTCCAAAGCTGCGTATTTTGAGAATCTGCATTACTATCTTCGTGATGATGTGGGGAATCGGTTTTTTCCTGATGCTCTTCTGAGTTCCCTGAATCTGCGGAGTTGTTCTATTGATTTTGTTCCATATTAGGGAATATGGGTCATTGTGTATGGCTTATATTCTTGCAATTATCTGTCATCTTTTGCATTTCTTGGCTAAGATTTTTTGTGGCCTCATGATGATTTAGCCACATTTGTCTTTCTATTTGATTCGTCGTATCTTGAAGTTTTTTGATATCGTTGGAGTTTCCTACAACTGACCCCTCAAGATCGACTAATGTTTTACCGAAGTCTTCGGAATTATTATTGATCTATTTCTCAAGATCTATCAATTTTTTAAAAATTAAATCTTATATAAAAATTAATTTGAATTAAAAAAAAATCAATTTAAATTAATTAAATTTTATATAAAATTTAATTTAATTTCATTTATATTATAAATATCGTTTATATATATAATTATCATATATATTATATATATAACTCACGTTTTAACAAAACCAAGACAATTTCTGATTAAAAAAACAATGGTTGAAGGGTCAACAGAGACAACGTTTGAACGGTGGCTCGATGCTTGGTTCTAAACTCAGGCTTTCAACGGTGATGTAGGCTTATTTTGGCTACGAGCCAACAGTGAAAGACTGGGCAGTAGGTGACATGCATGTGTGGCAGTTGCAGATGCTGGACGCTGGAAGGCCGGAGGTAGCAGATGTTGCACGAGGATGTGGCTATAGATATAGAAGGCGGTAGGTGCGATGACAGGTAGCGGGGAGACGACAGGGGAAATGGGGAGTAGAAGAGGTGGCGGGGAAGGCGTGGGCACGAGAGGGGAGGTAAGGGCGGTGAGGGCCAGGAGGAAGTGGGGAGGAGAGACGTCGGGGGGAGGCGGGAGGGCGGCGAGGGAGGAAGGGTGGGTGGAGGGTTGGCGGGGAGGAAGGGTGAGCGGGGGCCGGGGTTGTGAGGGGGGCGGGTGAGCGGAAGTGGCGGATGGCCAAGGGTTGGGAGGGGTGGATTGCAAAGCGGTGAGGGGTGGGTGCCGAGTATGAAAGGCAGTGTTTAGGGATGAGCGTAGGGTGAGGTGGGGTGAGGTGAGGCCGTGAGGTGAGGCCGATTGTGAGAGGAGTACAGCAGAGGGTGCGAGGGGGCTGTGGGTTGTGAGGGATCGAGGAGGGAACGCAGAGTGGGAGCGAGGGGGTTGGGAGTGGGTAAGGGAAGTGATGTGTGAGGGGCCGAGGAAAGGGGGAGAGGTGAGGGCCGTGAGGCCTAGCGTTGGGATGAGGGGTGAAGGTTTGTAAGGTGCTCAACAGAGAGTTAAAGGTAGTAGTTGTGCGATAGAGATCGACTACAGAAGCAGCAATAATGATCACACAGATCCTGAAGAGCGAGTGCTCCGATACCAATGGAGTGTCATGTAATGGAGGGGAGTGCTATGTGAGGGGGAAGAGGGAAAAAAATTAGGGGGAGGAAAAATCTGTAATTTTTTTTTTTAAACAAATGCTGCCCACAAGCACTTGATTTTAAAAAATCTGCAATTATGGAATTTTCTTGTAATCCCCTAATTCTTGGTGATCACACGGATCCTGAAAAGCGACTGCTCCAATACTAATGGAGTGTAAAAACTCTGGTAAACTTGATAAGTATATATTATTATTGATAAAAGATGAGATGGTTATAAGTGGGGATCACCAAGGCTTTAAATACAACCTTATGGTGTCCCTTGGAAAAGAGGCATGATCGTTGATCATGCCCTTCCACATTAATAAACCTAAGATAACTATATTTAACTAATAATTAATAAATTATACATAACAATGTCTGCTTTAGTGTTTTTCTGAATATTCAGTTAAATAAATTGTTAATGTTAATAAAAAAAGTAGGCGAAGTAGATCTAGATACTATAATAGGGTTTCTTTTTTGAAACTTTCACATTGGGCACAAACCATGAGCATAAAGTTCGAAAATGTCAGGTAATTAAGAACAGACTCTTGTTTAAAAAAATGGTGAAATTAAGATAACTTGTGATAAACTAACATAATAACTTTTGATGGAAGGAGATTATATTTTGATTAGTGTAGTGAGTATTATATTCGAGACTTTTGGGTTGAAAGTGGTAATATAATGGCGTCTGGGTTATTTCAAGGCACTAGATGACACTGAAGCACTTAAGAACAATGTCGCTGATAATTCTGAAAGATATTGATTTTATACCAAATTTAGTAAGGGAAATTGTTTGTACCTCTATACATTATATTTCACCCTATAAGAAATTAATAAGAAGCCACATTAAGAGAATTGAAAGTATAACTAATGATGTATTAAGATGAGTAGAGGGTTAAATTGATCTGTATTTGAAAAATTGAAGGTTTGATGAAATTTGCAAGTTAAATTTTATGTCTTTTAGGAAATTAGGAAAGTTGCAAAAGAACATAATTTAAGTGTTTAAACTTAGTTTTGCAGCATAAAATAGAGATAATAATACCATAAACAGTAACACAAAACAACAAAATGATGACGAAGTTCACCCTTCCTGGGCTACATCACCTGGTCCAACTTCCAATGTTGGGCCTCTTTCATTAAGTGCTCAAATATGTGTTTACATGGATTTGTAGTACTTATAATGCAAAAATAATGTCTTCAATGGCTCCAGAATAGTAAAAAAACCATAGTTGGGCTCTTGTTGGGCTCAAATTGACCAAAAACTGAAGAATTTATGCTCTGGTGAAGTTTTGCTGCTAATCGATCTACAAACTGCACTCTCTTGCTAACCACCCTACAAATTCCTCCATTTCGGCACTGTTGAGTGAGAAATTCACCTCACGCTTGGGCTGGGGTTAGGCCCCAGCCCCCGGAGCCTGACCTGCGGTCTCGTGGGTATGGGGTGACTGGGGACCATTGCTTAACTTAGGCCCTGTCCCCTAACTGTCCATAACATAAACCTTAAATACAAATTCACCGCAGTAGTTTATAAGAACCACTGGTGGCATGGAGGTAGAGAGTTGTGTTGCCACTCGAGAAGTCGGATCTTTGAACCTTCGGGAGGTCGATTTGAGCATTAAATAAATTTTACACCACTATTGGGAGGGCACATGGTGGCCATGCATTGGCCCATATTTCCTTCATTCATTGGATCATGTAACACTACCAACAAACAACCAAAATGCTCGAAATTTTGGCCAATAAGATGGAGCCACTTGGTAGCCTATCTTTGGCTCTTCAAACACAGTCACCATGTCTAGTGAGTGTACCTGACCAACCTGAAAATTTTTTTAGCTGCTTAGGAAAATGATTAGAATGTGATATCGAGAGCATACGATATCATTTTTGAGCGAATCAAGTTGTGTTGGATTGAGGGAGATGAAATCTACATTTTGGAACTAGTTTCGATAACTTTTAAACACTTTTAAGTTTGAGCACTTTACTGATCCACTAGATCATTCCTCCCCACTGGAAGCTTTTGGACCTCCAAAATATCATTTTCAGTAAAAAAAAAGATGAGGTTACAATTCCCTCACCCTTCCATTCTCAATCCATTTTACTTTTCTTGGATTTGTCCCTTTTATCCCCATACAAAGGAACTCCACGTTCCCTCATTTTGAAGTCCTTGTTTTCCTATCAAGGATGGTGTCTTGTTGCAATTCTTCAAGATATTTAAGAAAGAATTATTCAATTGAAGGAATCTGAACATTCTCTCCTTGATCTTCAATCAAAGGAGGCTCAAATAATCTCAAATTATCAACATCAACAACTGCATAGATTTATGGAGGCAAATCTAACCTGAAGGCATTATTACCAATCTTTTCCAAAATCTTGAATGAACCATATCAGATTGGTTTCAACTTTTTACCTTCTCCTTGCAATATTTATTTGCTTATGTGAAGC
Organism: Pinus albicaulis; assembly: GCA_034641835.2. Classification (NCBI taxonomy): domain Eukaryota; kingdom Viridiplantae; phylum Streptophyta; class Pinopsida; order Pinales; family Pinaceae; genus Pinus; species Pinus albicaulis. Next base: position 649,558,863 of record CM076569.1, on the reverse strand, counting down.
CAAACTTCATCTCCCACTTGGAAATTGTGATCCACATGATGATTATAATGTCTTGTCTTGTACTTGGCTTGAATCTTTTCCAGTTGTTCTTGAATTGTCTCATGCGCCGATTGAACTTGGTCAAAGAATATTTTGGCCTTATCTATGTCACTATGTCCATCAATAGAAACATCTTTCCCAAAGATAAACTCTAAAGGATATTTTGGTAAGTATCCCAATGAAGGCTTGGCCCGGTTGTAAGAATGTTGAATGTAGTGCAAATGTTCATCCCACAACTTATGATGCTTGCTGCAATAACCATGAAGAAGATGTATCACCGTTCTGTTCACAACTTCTGTATGGCCATTTTTTTGCGGATGGAATGTTGTGCTCTTTTTCAGTTTGGTTTCCACGAGTCTCCACAATCTTGACCAAAAGTTCCCAACAAAGCGAGAATCTCGATCACTAACAATGGATGTGGGCTACTCAAAATGTACCCATACATTTTGTAAGAAAAACTGTGCAGTTTGTTCAACTGTAAATTGCTTCTTAGAAGGCATAAAAATACACATATTTTTGAATTTATCTACAACTACAAAAAGATAATCATGACCTTCCCTAGACATAGGAAGACCTCCTACAAAATCCATAGAAACACTTTCCCATGGACGGGAAGGCACAATAAGTGGATTATACGGTCTCAAATTTCTATTGCTAGGCTTACTGACAACACAAAAAGAACATCGTCTTACATATCATGACACAATTTCAAGCATACAAGGCCAATAACAATACCTCTGTAATTGTGCTATTGTCTTGCCTACACCAAAATGACGAGCAATAAGAGAAGTATGCACTTCCCTTATGATGTTGACTCTTTCTCCCTTGGAATACATAACTTTCCAAGATGATATAACAAGTTATCATGCACATGATAATATAGTTCCTCTACTTGGTTACCTTGACACAAAGTCACATATACATCCTTAACATCATTATCTAAAGCATATTGCTCAACATAGATCTCATGCATGATATAATTATGCTTAAGAATAATGGATGCACTAACAATTGGTCTAGAAATCATATCAACAAACTTGTTATAAATACATTTCTTATACCTTATCACCAAGTGGAAATGTTGTAAGAAACCCATCCATCTGAAGTGCCTTGCTTGTTGCAAATTTGTTTGTGATTGCAAGTATTTCAATTGTTGATGATCAATGTTAATGATAGTTTCCTTACCCATCAAGTAATGTTTCCATTTTTTCACACTTTTCACCAATGCATACTATTCTTTGTCATATGTAGGATAGTTAATCACTGCACCATTAAAATTTTTAGAATGAAAACAGATGGGTTTACCATGTTGCATCAAGACTGCACCCATGACATAGTCACTTGCATTAGTTTGTATCTCACATGATTGAATCAAGTATGGAAATGAAAGTACGAGTGCCGAATTGATTCTCTCTTTAATTGCATCAAAGGATTTTTGTTGTTTGTCCCCCCAATGAAAAACATGTTTAACACTTGTCAATGCATGTAATGGAGCTGCAATGGAAGGAAAAGTTATAAATAAACTTTCTCCAATATTGGGTTTCTCCCAAGAAACTTCTAATCTTTGTCACAGTCTTGGGTTTTGGCCAATTCAAAATGATTTCAACCTTTGAGGGATCTATCTTCAACTCACCCCCTCCAAAAATATGACCCAAGTAGACTAAAGAATTTTTTCCAAATTCATATTTAGACATATTTAAAAACAAATTTTCCTTATTTAAGACATCTAGTATTCGCCTAACATGCACGACATGCTCTTCACGAGACTTGCTGAAAATAAATATGTCATCCAAGTATACTATCACAAATTCATCAAGAATATTCCTTAAAACATCAATCATAACCCGAATGAATGTAGCAAGAGAATTATAAGGCCCAAAGGGCATAACCAACCAATCAAACAAACCTTGTTTCGTTTTCAAGGCTATCTTCCATATGTCTCCTTCAATAATCCTAATATGATGAGAGCCACTCCTCAAGTCAAAATTAGTGAAATGAACAAAATATTTCAATTGATCAAGTAAATAATCGATTGTAGGAAGAGGGTAACTGTTCTGTTATGGGCCATTTTGTCACATCCAATCTGTTAGCACTCCACCAATTCTTTGAAGGCTAAAAAAGAGACTGAAAAAGGTAACCACATACCACTTTGACCTAGTATCTAGCCCTACCAGGTTGAGAGGGCTCTCCCAATAATATCACAGCCAAGGATTGACTGTGACATGAAAGATATTAGGCTAGATATGATATACTCCGGTAGTTTTTGTGTGTTTTAGGGTTTGATGCTGGATCAGGGATGAAACCAAGTAGCTAGGTCTAGGTATCAAAGGGTCTACAACTGCAAAGATATAAATGAGCAAGGTAGTAGTGGATCTGTGATGGATTTAGGGTTTTGTAGGTATAATGGAGAGTTTGAAAAGGTAGAGGGGCTTTAATGAGCATGTTCATTCATGAATTCATTAAATTGGAAGCATAAAACACAAGATGACATTTCCATATAGACATAGCTAAATCAATAGAATTCTGCCTATAAACTGTAAGGAAAGCCACTGAAGATACAAGATATGAAAGAGGAGCTATATATCATTCAATAAATACTATAACAAAGAAAATACATGATCATAAACTCACTTCACATGAATTATTAGATAATAGCTGCAACTGCATCCTTTGATTTCTGAAAATGAGAGTGAAAGTACAAGCTACAAGATTACAATCCATTGATGTCCAACTAGTCAAATGACTCTAAAAATGATAGATATAGACCAAAACAACATATCCCCTCTCTTAGGGGTCGAATCCATCAGTTTTGGAGTTGATTACATGATAAGCTCAAAAAAACCCTAATCTCTAGTGGAGGTTAACCAATTCACCTCATCATAGGAAATTAGATACATTTGACCACAATTACATTTACAAGCATTTATCTAACCTATTTTACCATTTACTAGTTCAATTACACCTCATTACATCCTCATTCATTAATTACATAGGTAAAAATTCCAAACTAGGTCAAACGGCCTATAAAATTTTCCTTTTGGAGAAATCATAGTGAAATCAGGAGAAAGCGGAGTGAGCTAAGAGAAAGCATAGCGAGCTGAGGAAAATTGACTTTGGAGGCCTTCCAGGTGTCCAAATCAGGATCTGAAGGTACCATTGGAGAGCTCTAGATGTTTTCTACATGATAGGCTAATAAATAACTCAAAAAGGTGGATCCGAGCCCTCCAAATCTTCATTATTCCAAGAGTAATCATAAACCGCAGCGAAGGCTCCAAAAATATGGCAGAAATGTGATTTTTTACATGTTTTTGGGAATTTTGATCCCCCAAAAAGTGGATGACTCAACCGCTGACTTAGATTAATGTACTCATAAAGAGGAATCCAAATATGTTGAGTTTTCCTCCAATGGACCCCCCCACCAACAAAAGCATAGCGTGGCCCACGCTATGCTTTTGCCAGTGTGACTGGTTTTTTGAATTTCCAAATTTGACCAAAACATCTCAAAAAAAAATTGCTCCAAAACTCCTCAAAATTGGTCCATATGTGCCTCATAATGTATGTTATGCCACTAGGGAAACATCAGCAAGAATCTCCAAGTTGTCCTTCTCCTTTTTACTTTTTAGGGTTTCCTTCAGTTTGGCTTGTAATTGTTTGACTTTGACATTGCAAATATGATTTCTTGCATAGTACTGGTCATGTGTTTTTGCATTTTTTTATCCCTGCTAGCCTTTTCAAGGAGCTTCTCCAAGTGAATATTGAATTTCTCAAGCCAAAAATCCCTATTTTCATTGATTTCCATGGCTATCCTATTTTCAAAACTCAACTCTTCATCTAGTGGAATTTTCTCTCTTTCCTTCTGCAATGCTCTTCTGAGACCCATGGTGCTTGGCCTTTAACTTGTCACCTGCTTTTCATGTTTTTTCAAATCTTCACTATCAACCACTTCTTTTCCTTTCACATCATGCATACTAGCCTCAAACTGAATTTTCTCCAAAGACAATTGTTTTGCCTTCAACTGATTATTTTCTTGCTCTAGGAAGGAAATGATGAAATTAGCCCTTGCCAAGTTGTCTTTGAGTTCTTTAATCTGAGCATGTTTGTCCTTGATGATCCTCTATAGGTTTTCATGCTCTTCACTAGCCTCCAAGACTACTAAGTCAAATTCATGCTCCTCATCATGCATAGATGTCTTATGCTGTGATGGTAATCCCTGTTCTACTGATGTGGGCTTGGCCCCTTCTTCAATATGAGGAGAAAACACAAGCCTTCTACCTCTTTGATATATCTTAGTGACCTTAATATTTCTCCTCACTAAAACTGTGCTAGGTGAGCCAACCACCACATGTCTATATGGTGTTGAAGGTGTTGATGGTGTTGATCGTGTTGATGGAGAACTAGGACTACTAGGCTGGCTACTAGAAGACAAAAAGAGATTTTCCTGCATGAAATTTTCCCAAGTGATTCTCTTCTACTCAATCTGGTGTAAAACAACGATCTTGATTAGAGTATGGTGGAATAGGCTGCTTTTAATACTACTTTGCTTATGCTGAACCTTTTCTGCCATCTTTACCAAAATTATATAGAGGTAATAGGGAAAATTGAGTGGATTTACCTATGAAATGCATGATAATTATGAAATGATACCCATATAATCTAGAAAATATTCCCTCACAGGTGAATTATTTCATGATGATCTTCATGAGTGGTGTATACTTCTCAAGGAGGTGCCCAACAGGAAAAATCTTCTTCATGTGTTGTTGGTGATGTCTTCTGAGATAGGGCTAATAATTTTGAAGGGCTAGATCTTGGTTCTTAAACCATTTTTCACCATGATTGGGCATCCCTATGGCCTCAGGTACTATATCAGTTTATATAGTGAAATTAACCTCTGCAATTGTCACTTTTTCCCTTTTGAGTTGAGTGGCAAACAATTTGGTCAATGTGGCATTGTATTTGACTTTCTAAACTAGTTCAAAAAAGGAAGACACCCTACTACTTGAAAATGGTGCTTGGATAGTGGCGTAGACATCATTTCAAGAGTGGTTAAGGGCTCATGTCTTATCACCTGACCTCCTTTGTTATAAGATTTCTTCTCAATTTGGTTGATTGCAAGGGGAAAAGCCCTAATATGACAAAACAGGGGAAGTGAGAAAAGGGATAGGATGAAGGATTTAGGGAAGGGAGATGAGAGTGGGAAAAATTAGGGAGATGGGCAGGGGTCTTAGGGAACTTTAGGAAGTGAAATGAGTGAAGGAAATGAGCTAGGAAATTTTTACATAGTCCTAGCTAGGAAAACTACCAAAATTTGCAGTATTAGGCTAGGGTTTAGGTTTTGGGACTTAGGAATTAGGAATGAAGGGGTATGATAACTATGGTAGATGGTTTTGGGTGTGAGGGAGTGTAAAAATCCTGTAGGGGAGTTTATTTACCTTGCAAAACTTGAAAAATAGGGCTATCCACTAAAACACAACATGGAGGTCAATCGAGGTTTACACACTAAATTAATGAAATTGAGCTACAAGGAGGGATTTGCTGAAATGTAACTTACTTGTCCATTGATTCTAGACACATTGAAAACCTTCAGAAGCCTTGAGAATTGTATTTGATGCCTCTAGGAGAGAAAACACAACAAGTGGAATAAAGCGCATTATGTAGCCCAAAAATTGCAACGTGGCTGCTTTGGAATCAAATTTTGGATTGTGTTTGGCTTCAATTTGATGATGAAGCACTTGGTGATGAATGAGATATTTTCTTCAATGATTTGAATGAGAAAATGAGCTTGAATTGGACTTTTATAGCTTGTTGTGGTCATTTTTTTTCATATTAGCAGGATGGCCCACTACATGTCCTTTTCACTTTGCTTTGTAAACTTGTAATTTTGACACTTTCTTTTCAGCTTTAGAAACATGAATTAGATTTGAAACCAAACTTTATTTTACAAATTTACCTATTACCACTCCATTGCCAGATTTTATGCATGAAATGACAGATTTGGTGACCTTGAAACCCTAATGACCTAATGGGGACACTGAACTGAATGAAATCATGATGATGTTGAATGGATTGATGATAATGACCATTCAATGATGGTACACTTAGCGAGTGATGACAAGGATCGACATGTGAAAAATTTGAAAGGAGTGGATATAGTCCTAGACACACTATCCAGTGACCAAAGTTTTACTTGAAGACCTAATGAAATGACAAAAAAACATGATAAGAGTCCATTTGATCACTGGTGATAGGGTGTACAGATTGACATTAACACAATCAAAGTGAGCCTCCTAATGGGATCAATCAACATCCTATTCCCCTTGTCATCATCTTATACAAAGCCCTAAGCATGTACTTTTCATACCTCAGAATTTCAACACTAAACTACCCTATCTGAGTCAGTTTAAGGACCAACACTCTCTGCAAGACTACTGGGGTGCGTTCACTTACAACTTGCTCCATTGTGGCTAGCGTTGGTCATTAGCTGGTTGCCCTCCTTTACACCTGCGTTTGTTCTATAATTTAGGTAGAATGAGCGGTATTCCGGAATCTGGAGTTTCCAGAATTGGTTTCAAATACTTACCTTGGATTGACATTTGGATCCTATCCTACCCTACTTTGGATTTTTCACCACTTATCCTTTGATCCTATCCCTCCATCAAAGGTGGATCTAAATCTCTAGAATGGTAATTAGATAAGAACTCCCAACTCACCCCTCTCTCCTATATTTTTACCCTCTCATATGCTAGAGGTAATGGTTGGATTTAGAGAGTTATTATGCCCTTACGCTGTTACAGTAAGTAGTTATCATCTCATGCATAGGGCGTCAAATGCATATTGTGACAAGGAAAGGATGAGTTAAAAACTTGGATGATCTCTTCTACAAGATTGACTGCCACTTATGGTTGTAATCTCCTTCCATTTATATTAATGAAAATAATTCTTTGTTTCCTATATGTGATGCTATTATTTCACTTATTTCAATACCATGTTGATCTATTGAATAGATTATTTATATGATACTACATACATCTCGTAGTTTCTTGGCCTGTGTTATCTGACTGTGCATGATCTAATATTGGCGATCGAAGCTGGAATTGGAGCTTCCAATCTAAAGAAGGAGCGAAGTGTGCAGAAGATTCCAGGTAGGCCTCACTCCATCATCTATTTACTATAAGGAAAAGAATTTGGTTCCTTGTCTCTCTGTTCTAGTTTGACCACCAAACTTAGGGGAAATACCTTTGTCTGCAATTGTAAATCTCGTATAACAAATTGGCGATGATACTGGGGAATGAAGTATTCTCTTGGTGGTTTTCCTTATCCTTTGTGTTTGATTACCTCGTTGACAGACCTTTGTTGCATCATCCAAACAAGAAAAAACCTAAGAAGTGGCTTCATTCAAACTTTTTTGCAAATTTTGTGCTGGAAAACTCTTTCCCAAGCCCAACGCACCCCCAGTACCTCTGACAGAGTGTTGCACCTCACCTTGGTCCACTCTGTCCTAGTGTTGCAAAGAAATGGTGCCCTCTCTGCACTAGTGTTGTGTTGTACTATACAACACCCCCCTTTTATTTAAAGTAAATGGGGACCCTTTAAAAATAAATAGAAATTTATGAGCTTGATTTTATCTTAGCCCAAGTCTAAAAACTTTAGGAAATAAAGGTTTTTTCCCTTTTTGCTTTGATTTTAAAAGCTTTCATCGCAAATTGCATAACTTACAAGCCGAATAAGTTAAAACATATATAAGTATTGCGAATTGCGATATGTGCTTCAACCTTTACAAGTTATATCAAATTCCCATTACGAATGTTTTAAAAACCCTTTAAAAAGAAATCACATCGCGCCTTTAAAAAAAAAATAGCTTATGGCAATTCAGTAAAGATTGCGATGGGTCGGACACGATGAAATAATAAAGCAACAATCATAAAATTCCAAAGGTCCAATAAGTGCAACAACGTGACTCCGTATTTCGCATTTCACAGCGAGAAACCAAATGTAAAGTTTTATTACTGCATGAAAATTGCGATCTGCGATTTGCACACATCACATTTCACGAGATTCATTGGTGGAACAAAAACATAAATAATGGTAACTGTTTAAAGTTACGATATGTGATATTAATAATTATTACTCAAGTGCGCGAAATTATTAATATCTAATCAATTTGATATAATATCTAGCGTCGTAAATTGATAGATTAGACATATTACGTAAAGGTTTGTAAGAGATTTGATATGAAGAATTATGGGTTATTAATGAAATTTAATGGGAGTAAGTTTCGAAAGATTGATATCTACTTCGAGCGTGTTTTGTATAATTGAGCGCCGAATTTTTGATTATATTGTTTTAACTCTATCCTTATCTCCATTCATCTTAGATCTGAGTTAAATCTATTCACTTGAATTCATAAAACCACCTAACAGAGTGAGAATAACTAGAATGACAAAGAAAGGCAAGGATATTTCCCAAACATCCGTCGCTGAAGACTTAGACATGCCTCCATTGTTCTAAGATATGACATGAAACAAGGATTGCAGCAATTCTTCATGGGAAGCAATGTACCAACTCTTCGAGGATGAACAACCAAGGGTAAGAGTTAAAATAGCTACAACAGACGAGATAGTTTCCTTAGACCCATCCTACTTCGACGTTGCATGCTCGTTTCTTCACAAAGTAGCAATGAGGCCAAAGATTATCCCCTACACATATATGGTAAAGTGGGTAATTGACCACCTTAACATAGTAGATAGGTAATTTCAGAATTCAAAGTTGGAGAATATTGGTTCATTCACTATAGAAGATTTGAGGACAATGTACCACTTGCCCATGCCACAAAAGAATTATGATCAAGGTTTTGTCCAAAGCTTTACAAAGAAGCATACAGACCTTATGAAAGTAATAAAGGGATGGAAATATGACCAAGCCAAGCTGAAACAAGACAAAAACGGACACAATTTTCTTTTGTTCAAGTTTTCCTATCATGGGATGGAAATAGAAAACCCATGACCCCACCTTAAACCATATTTACCATAGAGCCCTTTGGGAATCCGATTTTCATTAAAAATTTTATAAAATTTTGCAATGGAGTCATGTTACCCATGCATCAGATTATATTTAGTGAAAAATCCCCTAGGATTTCTAAAGAGGCTAGCACATACATTTTGCGTGTTGCTAGATGGTTCGCTGAAGAGAATTTCACTTATATAAGAGTTTTCAGGAGTTATTCTTCTCCCCATGTTTTGCCTTATTATGTGAATGATAAGCTCCTAGCCAGGGAAATTTCTTACCAAGTTGTAGTAAGTGGAATTTCTAAGCAACTCAAAGACGCCAAGAAGGCCATTTGGCCTACTTTCCCTTTGTAGTGCGGTACTTTTTCACTTTTCGATATTTGTCATGCATTCAAGGAAATTTCAAATGTTACTTTATTAAATTTGGCCATGGTCTGCCTTAGCCATGAAAACTTAGACTTTTGTAATAGGGCCATAAATTCATCCTTCTAATTATACACAATGAACCTATCTCATTTTAGGTTTCTTAAAGTTCACACCAGAGCTTCAATTATTTGTTGAATTAATAGAGTTATAGGGAGTCTCAACCAAGTCCCATATATATATATATATATATATATATATATATATATATTGGCGACCATACTGGGGAAGCGAAAGATCATATCTTCCCTGGAAAAGAGTGACAAATTTTAGATCTGATTGCTGATGGTGGACAACAATTAGATGCATATGAAGGTTGAACTCTTCATCTGGCGACTCCAACTTGATGTAAAGACTCCACTGGAGGATCGAACTTGCTAGCAGGAAAATGGAAGGATATTACACAAAGGTCAGGTATTCAAAGTGGAATTGTATTCAAGATCTAATCTGATTTCTTGTAAATTACTTCTTTTCTTTTCCTAAAACTATCCTGAAAGTGTTCCGGAGTTTGTTGTATGATAAAGATGATCAAAATCTTGACTCTAACAATTCGAAAAGTGTAAATACCGAGTTTTCCTTTGGTCTTGGTCCACATCCTTTTTCTGAATCTTATTGTTGTCACTCAGCAATTTCTCCAGGTTCAAGAGAAATAGTTTGAGGTAACCACAAACCTACTTTGGAAATTTAGGATCTAGCCTTCCTAAATTTCAGAGAGGGCTCTCTCTTTATGATTTAACTTTGTTTTGGATTAATATTTTAGGCTAGCTATGATTGAACACTTGGTTTTGGTTTTGAAATGCTTGGTGGAAAATAAGATTACTTAAAGACAAATTAAAGAGGGATCTACTAGTCCATTGGGCTATGGAGTCAAAGTCTAGCAAGCAGAACTAGAAGGCAAGGCCAAAAGGGTTCTAATGTATTCAGGGCAAGGTAGATAACCCTCAGAGATTTGGATAGATTGTTTTGATGAAATGGCTTGCTTCGGGATAAAGGGCAATGAAGGATCCTTTGATCTGGAAAAAGAGGAAGAAGGCAAGGGTCAAACGGGACTAGGAGCAATTAAGAATTCCTAAATCCGGAAATTAGCAGAAAACATTTAAATGATTAAGCAGTTAACACATGGAGTTTTTACACTAGTCCTGAAGCAATACTCCCAATTAATCATTAATATTGAACAACATATATGAAATTGTATGTAACTCAGAAAGGAAACAATGACAGAAAGAAAGTACTTTGCTCTTCAAATTATCGCATGAATCCTGAATTATGAAGATCAATTGGCTATTGTCCAGACTGCTGCTTTGAAATCAACACATGTGAGCCTCCAACGTACCAGAAAAATGTCTATAATGTTCTTAGCAATTTTATTCCACCCAAAATACTTCAAAGAGTGAAGTATTTATACAAGTTCTAAACTAGAATATCTTGAAAAAATATCAAGATTGGTTTACAAATATCTCCAATTGTTTTACATGAATGGAACTTAATAAAAGGAAACTCAAACTAATGAACCTATTTTGCACTATACTCATGGATATATGATGACTAATAAGAGAATTTGAATTTGATCTCAACTCTTAGTTGATGATGAGACATCCAAGTCACTAACTGTTTCCTTTCTTTGTGCATTCTGCTCCAACAATTCTGCAAATTTGGGGTCCAATGATACATTTCTATTTCTAAATCCGAAATAGATATGTAAAATGTGAAAGAGGTTATTGTAGATGAATATGTTGGTGAGATAAACGTCTCTCAGTTTCTTAAATTTCATCTTTGATTGGTCACAATAGTTTCTGAAAATAATGACTTAAACATGAAATTTCTGCAAAAATGTTCATTCTTGTTATGTTTTCATATTTTCACCTTTTTGTTCTTTTAACTGTTTTACTTTCACTTTGGATAAAATTGATTGTTGGAAATTATTTTCATCTCTTTTTACCATTACTTCCTCTGCTTTTACTTTTACTTTTTACCTTGTCTGCTCTGTAACTTTGTTTTAACTTTCACTCTGACTTTTACCTGATACACTTTAACTCTGATGTTCTTTGACTATTCTGTTTTCACTGTCATTGTGAATTCTGATTTCACTCTTACCATTCACTATGCACATTTCATCATTTTGATCTCTCCCTGACTTGATTTTATTCTTCTTTGTATACACATTTTTTGTTGAATGAAGCTTTTTGAATTAAAATCTGAGAATTTAGAGCAAACAATTTTGTCAACTAGTATTGAATCTATTGGCCCAAATCCTTATTATGATAATAACCTACAAAAATCAAACAATTTGTTAATGAAATCCAGGTCTACAAGGAGGTGATTGAAGGCTTATGAAATACCTATGGAATGAGATCTGTCTGTGGAGGTTTAACTCTGTTTTTTAGGCATTTTGGGTAACTACTGCAAGATTAGACTGTTTGCAGGAGTTTTTTACTTCAACAAAGATGAAAATGAGCAATTTAGTCTAAGAATAATTTCAAGTGATATCTTTGCTCAATTTAGGGTTCTGAGAGATGAAAACTGGGCTAAGATAGGAAACAAGGGTTTCCTGAATGGTTTAGACTGTAAAAAAGGATTTTTTAAGAAATATGTAGGCTTTAAACCCCTTTTTGTTTTGGAATTGATCTTTCAGGGATCTTTAGCTGAGGAATTGGGCTTTAAAAGAGGCTTTTATGAATACAGTGAATTCTGGAGTAAATTTACGAGGGTTTTCCTTAGTTTTGATCATTTTTGGGCAAATTATACATATAATTTTCTCTTTTTGAAGCTCAATTCGTTTATAGAAGGCTTAAAATTTTGAAATTGCAAGCTAGATTGGGAAAAATACCTTATTTGCAGGTATTTTGATAGTCGAAAGGGTTTCTGCAACTCGTTGTAGTTGACTTCGAGCTTTGGTTAAAATAGCTGAATCCAAAAAAGTCTTTGCTGGTCTTCAAAATAGAAATCTATGGTGAAAATAGGCTTTTTCGAGATTGAACAGGAATTTGGGCGAAAATCTTAACACAATGATGTGGAGTTTGCTCAATAATCGGGAATATGCAAACAAGTATGTAAATGACATATCCAAAGGTTTTAATCTTGGATATAATTTATTGTAATACATATTTATGAGGGTCTAATCATCGGCGGGAAGTGGTTTTGTGTTTTCGAATGTGAAAATAGGAAATGGTTGTCGTGTTCGTTATAGGCTGTAAGCTGATTTTCTCCAAATGAATGCGACGCAATGAAATTGCGACATGTCATAAGAGGCGGATTGACAAAAACTGCCCATTTCGCATAGATTTTGCGTTTGGGAAAATGATTGGTTTATGAGCGCAAAAATCTTCCTTTGGTGTTGGATCTGGGAAATCAGAGTGAACGACTTAGATTAAAAGGGAAGGTGCAATTGGAAAGCATGTTGGGGCCCGAGTGACTTAAATGCTAGAGGAATGGATATAGAAAACCTTTGGTTGATTTTCTTTATAACCAAAGTTTATTTTATAGATTTGATGGATTTATACATACAAGCAGGCTTTGGCTTGGTATACGTTTAAAACAAAGGCTTATATGTAACGTTGGGGAGGCGCGTGAGGCGGGATTTATAAAGGGTTTAATATGGGTTATTTATGATATAAAACGTGAGGTTTCATTCATCGGGGAAGGTAAAAATGCTTAAGATAAATGATCTTAGGCTTTTAACCTTAGGTTTAAGAAGTGTGGGGAATGGTATTAAGTTTATTATAAAGGCGTGGATGATCAACCTTTATAAAACTTAGGGTATAATGATATAATCAGGGCAATATTTTTCGCTTAGACATATATAAAACATGCCTAAAGCCCTTTTGTATTTTTATTTTTATTATATAGTTATAGACTATGGAAATGTCTATCACTATAGAGGGTGGGATATTTACATATGGTTAGTTTTATGCCAAAGGGGTGTTATTGGGGGTTTTTATTTAAACATGTGGGTAATTAACTTTGGCAAAAAGCTTATATTAGTGGGTTTTTGGAGATAATTTAAATACAAGGAGTTATATTAATAGGATAAGGTATTTATAAGGAATTAATAATTAAGTTAGAAATTAATATGACATAGGAAAATGAAAACACCAAAATATATTTATATAACTAAGTAAAGTGATAATGTGAAATGTAAGACTTTATTATTTGATACTTTGACCACTTTCACTTAGAATATAATATTTTTGGAGGGCTTTTATGCTTTTATGAATGAAGGGAATTAATCAAATGGGATTTTTCTTTTTCATTAAGTAAAAAAGGTCTTTACTTATGAACTTGAAATGAAAATGGATGAATGTAGGGTTAAATGATGACAATTTGGGATTAACATAGGAATTCAACACTTTTAACTTAACAATCATTGAGCCTTGGGTCCGGTCCCAAAAAAAGTCAGAGAAATGCTTTGAGCCTCTTTGACTGAAAGTCCAGAATCCAGAATAACTATAGGGGAGAAAAAATTAGTGATTTTTTCCATGGTGAAAAGTATTTACATGCTTCTTCCCACTTCTTTCTACCTACCCAACTTTAATATAATGTTTTTTTCTTTCCTTTTTCAGGTGCATTTGAGCTTTCTACTTTGAAACATTTCATTCTTTTGAAAAGCATAACAACTATCTAAATCTTGCTTATATCATCCGAGGGCTTAGATTAAACTGATGAGCTCCTCTTTATTCTCTACCTATCTACTAATTAGTCATGATTAAACTGTATGACTAATATTTATTCACTATTCTACAACAATAAAATTGAAATCATGACAAGTCAAGTTTAAGCAGTTCAACTCATCATGGATTATGGCATTTATTGACACTCTGCCATAATCATCAGTAACAAAGTAAAAAGTAGTGGCATTTGGACTTGCTCACTTTCATGTTTTATTTTCATCTTTTTCTTTTGGGGTTTATATTTTTTAAGTCCTTTGATCTTTCTTTTAGGACTTTTATCCTCCTTTTTATTTTTTATTTTTTTATTTTTTTAAAAATATGGGAAAACAACTTGCAGAAAGCAAGGTATCTACATATTTTAGAAGACTATCAAAATTCAATTCAAAATTATGAATCCTATATTTATAGGACCCTAACAGTGGCTTCACATGGGGATGGCATCTCCTTGTGAGATGTCAAGAACACCGTCGACTAGTAGCCTGATCCATTGGGCCAATCCCAAACATGCATATGCTGTGACTGAAAATTCTTGAACTGAATTTACACCTTTTTCTGCAAAATGAAATCTGATCCGAGAATAAAAGGAACTGCAACCTTCAAACCATACTACTAAATCATTAATGTTTTAGGGCCTTTTCCTTGGATTCAAACCTTAATGAATTATTTCAAACTAGCTGAAAACTGAAAAATGATATAAGCTGAAATCCTACCTACTTACTCTAATCAGTTGTCCAACTACGGGTTAGGTAAAATGAAATAGCCAACGAAACCATTCAAGCATTATGTACGTTGATAGATTTTGTTGCATTTTCTTGTTGATTATCAAAACTGTACTTTTGCAACCTATTAGAAACTTGTCAAAAAATGAGAGGATAAGGAAATACTTGATTTCCTTTGTTGACTCTAGAAACTGTACAAAAGGATCTTCCAAAATATATACACTGATGTTTAACTAATTTGAACAACTGTACATCTGTTCTAGATGGCCTCCATACCATGAATATGAAATTTTATTTTCATCTTTATCTCTATGTAAACTTTCAAATAAGATTTGTGATGATATTCCTACTGATTGTAATGTTTGACTGTTGAAACCTTTATCATCTTGATTCTGAAACTCATAGTTAGTTAATGGAGGCAGAATTTGAATGCATTCAATATCCAACATATTTGCTATTGGGCCATGACAAACTTGGGAAAATTTCTGCAACCTATGGCATATAGGATTCCATGGGACTTCATGAACCTCAACAAGTTTATCATCCTTGTCTTCACTACTACATTTGGTGGAAATTCTGACACTTGGTTCCGACGCTTTTGACCAAATGTCAGAAATTTCTCCAAATTTTTTTCATCCCGCCTGAAGCCGTCGCTATACCGACGTTTATAGAAAAGTGTCGCAATACCGACACTTAGAAAAGTGTCGCAATTGCAACGTTTAGAGAAAGACGTCGCAATTGCGACACTATGGCCCAAAGCGTCGCTATTGCGACTACTGCCTCCAAACGTCGCAAGTGCGACACAATGTCTAAGTGTCGCAATTGCGACGTTTGGAGGCCTTCGTCGCAATAGCGACGCCTTTTCCGCCGTCGGTATAACGACACTTATATGCGCGCTAAATAAAAATACGAAACTTATATGCGCGCTACATAAAAATGATTTTATTGTTTCGTATCTGTCGCAATAGCTACATTAACGTCTGATATCACGTGCGCATTCGCCCTCCGCTCTTGCAGAACAACATTCGCCCTCAGCTCTTGCAGAACATCATTTTCGCTCAGCATTTTCCCTCAGCGTTCGCCCTCAGCTCTTACAGAACAACATTCACCCTCAGCTCTTGCAAAATGGTAAGTTCTTACTGCAGGCCCTTCCTCCTATAGTAGGGTTGACTCTATTTGGGTTTTTTTGGTCAATTCCATTGGATTGTGTTAGGTTGTAGGGTTCTCTCTAGATGTCAAGAATCAAAATTCAATACCCTCTATTATCTTCATCACCCAATACAAGATTTAAATTTTTCCCAAAGAAACGCTTATTAATTTGGCAGCCATTATTTCTCCCTGCTTTAAAAACCCTACATTTAAATGAAAACAAGCATTGCATTTCAACTACAAAAATCTATTAGTGTTCAAATGAACATGTGTGCTACATTAACGTCTAATATCACGTGCGCATTCGCCCTCAGCATTCGCCCTCAGCTCTTGCAGAACAACATTCGCCCTGAGCTCTTGCAGAACAGCATTCGCCCTGAGCTCTTGCAGAACATCATTCGCCCTGCATTCACCCTCAACTCTTGCAGAACAACATTCGCCTTGCATTTGCCCTCAGCTCTTGCAGAACAACATTCGCCCTCAGCTCTTGCAGAACAAAATTCACCCTCAACTCTTGCAAAATGGTAAGTTCTTACTGCAGGCCCTTCCTCCTATAGCAGGGTTGGCTCTATTTGGGTTTTTTTGGTCAATTCCATTAGATTGTGTTAGGCTGTAGGGTTCTCTCTAGATTTCAAGAATCAAGATTCAATACCCTCTATTATCTTCATCACCCAATACAATATTTAAATTTTTCCCAAAGAAACGCTTATTAATTTGGCAACCATTATTTCTCCCTGCTTTAAAAATCCTACATTTAAATGAAAACAAGCATTGCATTTCAACTACAAAAATCTATTAGTGTTCAAATGTACATGTGTGCATCACTTATGTAGGGTATTCCTTTTCCACTTTCACATTATCCAAGAATGTGTGCAATATAGTTCATATTTTTTGTGATTTATATTATCTTGAAAAAGGAAAGGTAAATTATTTCCCATGGAAAAAGAAGGTTTTCCATTTTTACTACTGGAAATGGTACAACAAAGTTCCATTTCTACCTGAAACTCCTATGAAACAGGAACCAAATAAAGGCCATGTCCTCAATGGACATCATTTGGCTTTGAAAATGTCCATTGCACCATGTTGTTTCTTATATTACATCACGATAGTTTCTTAGGTCATTTATTGTTTCTTGAGATGGAAAGCAACCAAAGAAATTGTGAAGATCCTTTCAAGAAATAAATGACCATTTCTCAATCATATCTCAACTATTTTTTATTTTATTCAGTGGTTGCTTACTTTGAGAGAAATTTGACACTTTTATAAGGAATATAACATAAAAACACAAAATGGGAAGGAAGTGATGAGGTAGATGACCTTTAGTTGTTGTCAATTAAGAATTGATAATACATGATGCATGTTCTGTACTACAAACTAGATTCCTTCCTGGAGTTAGGACACAAAGTATTGAATCAAAGTTGTAGTTTCTAACTTCTTGTATTGGTTCATCAATCTTGAAATTCAGACATTGCATGTCTTCATTGCTTCATGTTTGAATAATTTGTATCATATCGTACAATAGGAAATTAGGAATTATGATTATTATTACTTTATGGATCTGTTAAGTTACTTTTAAGTTTGCATGGTTTAGTGTGAAATTATTCTAGTGTGCCCCTAGGCCCAGGTGAAAGAATGCCAAGGACTGAGAACCCTAGTTTTTAAATGGTATTGTTTCTTATACCCAAAAACCCCTCAACATCACTTCTTATTAGTTCTTAACAATAGTGTTGTAAACAATTTGAGAATCGATATAGCAAAATCTCGCACTTCTCAAGATAGAGTCCTAAAGCTAAAGTGTGATACCATGTGTAATTCAATAGTCCCATTGTCACCTCACCAACCTCTTTTCACTTCGGGCTAGCTCTCCTCCAACTCAAGGGGGGTTCTCCCTAGTAGATGTTAGGGATCTAATGGCCCAACCAAACCAAGTCAAGAGCCCCTAACTCTCTATGTTTACTACTATCAATCAAAATATTGAACAATAGGGTCAGACATGCATCCTGAAGATAAAATTGCTAGGGTATTTTTGGGTAATTTCAAAGGGAAAGTCCCCAAACACATATAATCAAGGAATTATAACGTGATTTCAAACATTAAATATCAACAAAATTGTTTAAAGGATATTGAAAGGAAAAGGTGATGGAAGATAGAAAGTGCCTTACTTAAATGCTCTAAGGATTTTTCAATAGTTGCTCCAAAAGCTTCACTTCAAGGCCCTTCAAGATCGTCTCCAACAATGCTATACCATCAGCTTCAACAATGTTGCTCCAAAATGTCCTCAAGGTATTCACAACAAGTTTACTAGAAGTTGCTCCAACAATATATTCAATAAGGTCTTCATTGTCAACTCGTCTCTTGTTTGGGTGCCTTAATGTGCAATGACATGTTTCCAGGACTGAATTCAATGCAAGGCATATTTGAAACTCTAACTCTGTCGTCTGGTGTCTTATTAGAAATTATTTCAGTTTTCATTTTGTGTTTTCAAGTTAGATATTGTTTTCAAGTTTTTACATTTATAATTTTATTTCAATGTGGCAGACTGATCAGAGCAGTGCAGGAACAACCCCGAGACGGGATGATCGCGGAAAGAGGCCAGCGGAAGAACATGTAAAGTGCCAGCATTGCTCTATCTTCAGGTATTTTAGTTATTTAAATAATTGAAATAATATTAATGTTGTTCAAATATGCAGACACCTAGCCATGGTACGCCTGATGATTCGCTCTTTGAGGAAGAGCTTTCTTCATCCCTATCTCCAGTGTTCTTGTTGCGAAAAAAGGCACGAGATGCAAGGTCGAAATTTAATACTTTGATAGACGCGCCTCAAACACCTGAAACAGAAGAGAGGATACAACAACTTATGAGCCAGCTAGAAACATATCAGGTAATAATAAAAAGTCAAAAGGATATTTTTTTTTGTTCTGCATGAGATGAATTGTGATAGTTTGATTTTTAATTTTTACATTGACTAAACTAACAAAAAGTTCTTTTGTATGTAGCGTTTTCTGGCACTTGCTGAATCCGGTGTTGGTGGTAGTGGGACACAAAGGCAAGAGATTTCCCAACAACCCTCTCGTACACCTTCTACTCCTTTAGGTGCCAGCCAAGAAACACACCCTGCCCAAGCAGACACCCAACCAACCGCTAAACGTGTTGGCAATGATGAGGCTGATATGGCCAACTACATTATTGTGTTTCCTGGAGCTACACGTGTCAGCTCCACAGGGACCATTAATGGCACGTTGTTGGTGAACGATGAAGGTGTCCCTATAAAGCATGTACAACTCCCAGGAAAATTTTAATATTTTAACTATTTCATGTACTTTATCTAAAACATATTTATCATGATTTTTATTTTTAAATTAATGATAATATCTTCTTCTTCTTTTTTCTGTGTAGGAAACAATGAGTTCTACAGGTTTCTGGAGAGCCATGCGTTGGTAATTTTTGGCCCAACCATACGCATAGGGTGGAATTCCCAGAATTCCAACCTAAAAAAAGAACTTCTAGATTATCTAGAAGCCCTTTTTGGGGTCAGCACATTTGACAGAACAACGGTGGCTCGGGTAGCCGGCAAATATTTGAAATATACCAGGGACACCTATAGGACGCAATTGCAATTTAACCCTAGATATGAGCATCCTCTCACAGTTCCAGAGAGTGAGTGGAGAGCACTCGTCCATGACGGAAAAGAGAAAAGGGCAAAGAAAGAAGGAAAAATGCCAACTGGACCCGTAAGGTAAATTACAACTTTAATTCAATAACTTTAATTTTCTCTATGTCTAAAATAAAAGTGTGCTACGTCATATCTAACTTTAATCTTTTGATGCTAGGTTGCCTGACACCTCAAAGGCAACCAAAGCTAGGATTGAAAAAAAGGGCCTCCACAAGCTAGGCCAAGGCGGCTACTTGAAATTGGCCGCAAGAATTGTAATTAAGTAGCTAAAAATCTTATAATTAATTGTATCGCCTTCCAACGTTTTTGTAATCCTATCAAATATGATTAAAAATACACAATCATATGTAATGTAGGGTGATGACTTCGGAACAGAAACTACACAGGAAGATAAAAATATCGCTTTCCATTTCGGCTATCAAGCCGTAGTTGAACGTCACATAAGCTTGGGGCATGTCCCAAGATCCAGAATGCCTGATAAGGTAAAACATTAACCTTTCAATATGTTTGTTTTCATCCATAAATTTAATTTCTAACAACTTTGTTTAAATCAGGGGAGCAACACTACCAACGACGCAAATAACCTAGTTTTAGAGCCAAATGTAGATGATCCTCACGTGCAACCTAATCATTGTAGTAGGGACCAGGCCGACAATGCTACTATCAGTGAGGGCCGTGACGGTAATTAATTTCCACTTATAATTTTTTCTAATTATACCTTGATGGTTGTCCTTATAACGTTTTTTGTTTAAATGACAGAGAATGTTTCCCTTGAGGATCTTACCACCAGAGAGGAAGACAGGGCAATATTCCAAACAACGACAAATGGTGCACCAGGTAAATAATCTCATTGCAATTTTTTTTATTAATATTACCGAACTATTTCAATGATATCTAAAAACTGAAAATTAAAATTTAATATTATCTGTTTTTGTAGGCGATGCCCCGTTACTGGATGAGACCAGACATCGTGACTACGCAACTAGGTCAGCGGCTATAACTGGTGCACTAGGTAAATAATCTCATTGCAATTTTTTTTTTATTAATATCACCGAACTAGTTCAATGATATTTAAAAACTGACAATTAAAATTTAATATTATCTTTTTTTGTAGGCGATGCCCCGTCACTGGATGAGACCAGACATCGTGACTACGCAACTAGGTCAGCGACGACAACTGGTGCACCAGGTAAATAATCTCATTGCAATTTTTTTTATTAATATTACCAAACTAGTTCAATGATATTTACAAACTGACAATTAAAATTTAATATTATCTATTTTTGTAGGCGATGCCCCGTCACTGGATGAGACCAGACATCGTGACTACGCAACTAGGTTAGCGACAACAACTGGTGCACTAGGTAAATAATCTCATTGCAAATTTTTTTTATTAATATTACCGAACTAGTTCAATGATATTTAAAAACTGACAATTAAAATTTAATATTATCTGTTTTTGTAGGCGATGCCCCATCACTGGATGAGACCAAACATCGTGACTACACAACTAGGTCAGCGACGACAACTGGTGCACCAGGTAAATAATCTCATTGCAATTTTTTTTTATTAATATTACTGAACTAGTTCAATGATGTTTAAAAAATGACAATTAAAATTTAATATTATCTGTTTTTGTAGGCGATGCCCCATCACTGGATGAGACCAGACATCGTGACTACGCAACTAGGTCAGCGGTGACAACTGGTGCACCAGGTAAATAATCTCATTCCAATTTTTTTTATTAATATTACCGAACTAGTTCAATGATATTTAAAAACTGACAAGTAAAATTTAATATTATCTGTTTTTGTAGGAGATGCCCCATCACTGGATGAGACCAGACATCGTGACTACGCAACTAGGTCAGCGGCGACAACTGGTGCACCAGGTAAATAATCTCATTGCAATTTTTTTTATTAATATTACTGAAATAGTTCAATGATATTTAAAAACTGACAATTGAAATTTAATATTATCTGTTTTTGTAGGCGATGTCCCGTCACTGGATAAGACCAGACATCGTGACTACGCAACTAGGTCAGCAGTGCGGGTCGAAAGGCACGAAACAGGAGTAGAGCATGATGATATTGATGATCTAATTAGGAGCTTTAAAAATAGGAAGAAGAAAAAGAAAATTCGATAATGTAAAATATTGTATTATTATAAGACAAACGTTACCATACTTGGAACGTTTTTTGCGTTATATAAAAAACTCATTTATCATACTATTTTTATGTCAAACATTAATTACAATGTTTCCTTGCGTACTTTTTGTTGAATTGTTTTTTTATTAGTTATTGAATATTTTTTTTTATGCTCATGAAATTAAAAAATGAAATATAGATTGGGTATTGGGGAATTGAGAGTGATGTGAGGGGCGGGGGAGGGGCCATAAGAGCTTCCACCTTCATGTGGTTGGCCCTATTTAGTAGAGAATAATTTATTGGAGCGATTCAATCTTGGAGCAAACCTCCCTCGATCTAGTGTAGCAACAAAAAAGTCACTGTTGACTTAGTTGCTACTCTTTCAGATCGTGGGAGGCTTGTTCCAAGTTCATGCGACTCCAATAAATTTTTCTTGAAATGAAGAGGAGCTTATTTAGGTATGTTTTGACATTTTCAACATATGTTCTAACATTATCATAAGAATGCATCTTAGAGTAAAAATACTACATCAATTACTTGTATTTATTGTATAGATAATGATGGATTTTGATTGACTTGGTAGTGCAGGTACAAATCCTCTTGCATCATGAGCAATACAACTTGTCAACCAGGGTCATGTCCAGGATATTTTTGCTTGTGCGCTTGACCAGGTTCGTAATGTCACATTTTGTAAGTTCCTTTACAGTTCATAATTCAATATTAAAGTAATGCATAAAGCTTTTCATAACAATAAAAGGAAAAGGTTATGGCTGAGTCAAATTTTATTGTTATTGACAGTGTAATGAAATGTATCTCAATGCTATGGTTTTTGCCTTTTTATTGGTTGAATTAGAGGACCCAGTTGAAAATATTGGGGCCAAGTAGGCTGGTTTTCCTTTTTGCTAATGGTTTGGTGTATCTAATTGAATTAGTTGCCTAAGGTATTTTTGGTTGCAAACTCCTTTTCATTTTTCATATAGTATTGGCCTTGTGGAATACATTTGATTGTGTGGTCCTTTTAGATATACAACATTTGTAGTTGTTTAGTCTTATGGCGGAGGTGCACTTTTATTATGGAAATAGTTGATGCAATATTGTCATTTAATCCTTACTGCAAGGTAGCATGTTGAGAAGTTTCTTGTGAAAAATTTGGTATTCAAAATGACACTTGATCCTATACAACATCATGCACTTGAATTCAAAATTCATATTCAAAGTGTGCCAGACAATTCTTGCAAAATTTCAAATATTTATGTTGTTTTAAACCATTATCTTTTTCATGTATTGGATGCTGAAAATGAGAAAAAGACTTTGGTATGAAACCAACTGGTGAATAATTTCCAGTGAAACAACCACTTCCAAGACATGATTTAGAAGTAGAACATATGTACTTATGAAGCATAGAAAGATATCCTTGATGCATTGTCAATGTTTGGCTAGAGTTATTTTTGGAGAAAATAACTCCTTATTCCTAGAATAGTGATCTTCAATACAAGTAAATTCCAGAGAAGAGAGATCATCGTGTGATGCAACAAAACTGAAATTGGACCCCTAAGTAGAGCTGGTGTGTCTACAATCGCTCTGTCAACATTTTCCCTTGGTTTACCCCGTTCTTTTCCTCCAGCCTGAGTCTTAATTGACTTCTTATTTCTTCGGGTTTATTTATCAAATTCGTAGAATTTGATACATAAATACTATCCACAATGGTTGGACTTTAATTTATATTCTCGACTTTATATTATCTCCAAGCGTTATAACCAATGTTTAACTTTCAACACTTTGTATTTATACTCCACGTTTCTTTTTAAATAAATAACTTGTAATGAACTTTTGGCTCTATATTTCACCACCCAGCCTTATAACAATCACGCTCCAGACTTATGCTAATTATCCGCCAATCGTTTAATTACAAAATTTCATTATACTCCGGCCCCACCTATATATATCAATAACTAATCAAACACTTGTATCGTACCTGGCTATCCTCCGCACACCTTAGTTAACCTCCGGGCAAGTTCAACGTGCGACCACCGTCCGATGGCCCTTCTCCAAATCAACGACTCTTGGAAATTTCGCTCGGCTTCCAACGTCGGGCTTTAAAGTGCGATGGCGCGGGTTAAACGGTGGTTTTTCGGGGGTCACTTCGCCACGTGTTGCATTCCCTATGGAATCACTCGCGAATAGGAAATACCGCCTACTCCGCAAAAGCGGTGCGATATGGGCAACCTGCTTTTGTGATTCCGCTCGTGGTTTTGGTACAGGGCTTGACCATGGGTGCAAGTCTGGTTTCACTATCCTTTTTTTTGTTAACTCATGTCTAATCCTTGGGTCAGGTTCCGAAAGCACAACAATATTGTCTCTTTATTAAGCGGGATTTTTATATTTGAACAGTGTTCATGACCTCGGTTCTCTACACAGACCTCACCTTCGGGTGGGGTGAGTTCACAGGGTTATCAAACAATTTACGGGAATTCAAAGACAGAAGAATGGAATTATCAGTACCCAATTTCCTCACAGTTAAACAATTCTTCACAATTATCATTTCGAGATAATTCAATGGCAACTAAGCTTGGAAATCATTTAACTAGAAACAATTGTTCACACACAGAGGTTTATTGCAGAAATCCACTCTCTACTCTCCTCTTCCCTCTCTACTTTTATTCATCCGAGGAATTACAATTTATATACATAACATATGGCTCTTTGGTTCCTCTGAGAGGACCGTTCTAGAAATCAAAATGTCTAATTATAATAATTCAACTAACTGAAACTGTTCGACTCCTACAACTCTAACTAGTCTAAGTAATACAGTCAGCTGAGGTATTGACACCTAGCTGTTACAACTCAAATGTTTTCGAACCCTCCTAGCCATAACATGTGGACAAAACCTCCTACATTGCTGGCTAGTGCCTAATGCCCCTGCATCATCGTGTGACATAAACCTATTAACAAAAGTGAACAGGGAATGATTATTAATTATGGCATACTAAGTTGTCAATGATTTTGACTATTTGTCTTTAACATGTAAAAATGTTAAATTCCAAACTTACATCATCATGGTTTGGCATCATGAGCTTGACTAATTGTCCACCATGCTCATAATTTCATTATTGTATTCATATCTATAAACAACGTTTCAAATAATAATAATAAATTTCTATAAGAAAAATCCAGACCTCCATGCTGCTGCTCCTTGTGAGACAAAGTCAAAATTGCATTACACAATCTGACACATAAGAATCTCCTATATCCCGGTGGTATGTATCCAAACTCTTATAATAGTGTCTTCATGACTTATGTTGACATTTCCAATGAGATATTTAAGCAATGAAAGATGGAGCCTTCTTCATTTTTGTATATGTAACAGTATTTTATTAATATAAAGATTGATGGTTTTGTCTTTCTGAAATGAAATGTAAAAATAATTTATTTTGGTCAATTGAAAAGTTTTTTTTTTAAAGATTTTCATTATGGAAGGGCGACATAGATATATGCCCTTCTAATTGAAATTCGGACCTGACCTTCAAATTTGATCACTGTGTGGGACCTTAACAAACAATAAAACTATTCCGCCGCGCGTTATATAAAACATATAACAAAACCTTTGTCAAAACTTCAAACGAACCCTTTAGCCGTGGGTATTTCATCACGAATTGATCATTTTACCATGTACCTTCTTCTAGAGGAATATTCTTCCACTTGATTAGGTACTTCATAATGGTTATATGTCAAAGAGATACATAATGTTTATCTATAACTTTTGTGGTTCAAGAATCAACTTTCATTCTTCATCTAATTTTGGAAGTTCTATTTACATTGGCATATTTTTTCCCAAAACCTTTTTTAGGCAAGATAAATGAAAAACCTTATGAATGCAAGAAGAAGGAAAATATAACTTCTATACCACTTGTGCAATCCTATGAATAATGATTTAGGGCCATAACAGTTTTGCAGTGTGGAAAAAGTCGGCAAAAAGTCCCGACCTTTTGAAAAAATCCCAAATTTTTCCCGGAGCCGACTTTATTGGCCGACTTTTTCATCCCTGAAAAAGTCGCGATTTTATCCTCGAAGTCCCGACTTTTTGCCGACTTTTTCGAAAAAATATTGAGTGAGGTAGTTTCTTCAATAATTTTTATTTTTTTTTGAAAAAATCAGGATTCTTTCCAAAAATGAATATTTTTGTATTTTTTTAGTTTTGCCGACTTTTTCAAAATAATCCCGACTTTATCGAGTATTTCAACTTTTGGACCCTTGCCGATTTAATCCCGACTTCGACTTTTTCCACATTGCATTTTTGAGCTAATTCTTTATTCTTCTTTTTCTTGAATGAAGATTGCTTATAATGCTATAATCTAAAAAATACCCAATTACCCTCCTCAAATTATCTTTCACTCCAATGTTGTTCCCCTTGTTGTTTTATCATGTTTCATGTCATTTGAAGGTTTTCCATAATAATTTTCAAAGTTTCTTTAGTATTTTCCATATGTGACTCTGTTTCCTATACTTTGGACTTATCTTGCAAAATGTATGAGATACTAGGAGTTGGATATCCATAAAGGGCCTTAAATGGGGAAATTTTAGTAGATGTGTGATAGGTAGTATGATAGTATCATATTACCATTCTTCCTTGAGGAACCCACTTCATCCATTAAGATTACTTTTCTAAAGAGTAACATTGTAGATAACCTTAAAAACATTTGTTAACTATTTTTGTTTCACCATTTGATTGTGTTTGATATGTAGAACTCATGGCAGCTAGTGTTTCTCCACTCATATTAAATAATTATTTCCAAAATTTTCTTGTTACTATTACTTTAGGAAAACCATGAAGACTATGAATTTCTTTCACGAACACTTCTGCCACTTGGCTTGTTGTTTATGTACTTTGATCTCTACAAAAAAAAATCTACAAAATTTGTCTATATAAATGACCACAAAAATGTAATACTTACCTTTATATTTCAGTAACCCTGTAATAAAGTCTATTGATATATCTTCTAGTCTTTGAATATGTATGTAGAATGGTTGAAGTAACCCTAGAGATTTTACTATCTCTCTTTTATTTATTATGCAAACCTGACCTTCTCTTACAAAATTTTGAATATCTTTCTTCATTCCTTCCAAAAATATATTTTTTGATCCTTTGACATGTTTTAAGGAACCCTGCGTCCTACCATCAGAGAGACATGGGACTCCCTTAATATTTGTTTATTCAAATATGCTTGCGTGCATAAAAATATTCTACATTTGCACCAAAGTATATCTCTCTTTCACTCCCAATGCTCCATAGGGTTCATCCCATCCTTTATAAATTTTAGTTTTTGTTTAGTACTATTGTCATTTTTCCATTATGGCAAGCTTCTTCTAGCCACCTAGGAATAGAAAATGTAATTGGATATAAATTTTAGGCCTCTTCTATTTTAGAAAGAGCATCATGTACTAAATTTTCCTTACCCTTTTTGCAGATTATCTCAAAATTAAAACTTTGCATTTTTTCTCCTCATTTTTGTTAATCTTCCAATGAAATCCATAGATTCAAAAAATACTTAATGCTATCATGGTATATCTTGACTTTAAAGTACCTCCCAGTGATATACTATCCCCATTTTTTATTGCATGTAATATTGCTTCCATTTATTTTTCATACGTAGATTTCACCAAATATTTTCTTTGAATTCCTTGCTTTTAAAAGCCACTGATATCCCTTATTGTGTTAATGTTACGTAAATTCCTTGTCCTAGTGCCTCACACTCTACTATGAATGTTTTACCAAAAGTAGGTGCAACCGATGTTGGTGTAGAAGACATGGCATCCATTAAAAGAGAGAATGCCAAAGTAGCCTCATCATTCCATATAAATGATATTTTCTTCAAGAGATATGCGAGTGGACTTGAAATGCATGCATAATTCTTAACAAATGATCAATAATATCATGTAAGTCTAAAAAATCTTCTAAGAACCTTGATTTTCTTAGGAATAGGTCATTTTGTAATAGCTTGCATATTTTGAGGCTCCAACTTCACTCCTTCCTTTAAAACAATATGAACCAAATACTCGAATTCTCATTTCCCAAAAGCACATTTGGATATTTTTACATAAAAATGATTGTTCTCAATAATTTATATAACTTTTCCACATGTTTACTAGTGTGGTATTCCCATGATTTATTATAAATATGTGTATTATCAAAGAAAACCAACACAAATTTTATAGGATGGGATCAAACAAAATTGTTCTTAAGTCGAGCCCGCCGGACTTCAAACGACGATAAACCATAATTCAAACCAAATTCGCGTTCCAAAATAGCCTGCTGAAGTCGGCCAATTTTGTGACGCGAAAACCAAATGAATTCCGCCCTAATATTTTTCGAGTCCGAAGTTGGGCTGGGGTACGGAGGGAGAGTTGTGATACGAATTTCTTATCAAATTTGCCCTAATATTTTTTGGGTCCGGATTTCCACTGCGCGAGCAGCCCAAACAAAGATCCGCTCCTATCCCTCTGTGACGAAACCATAGTACATGCTGACGTCATCAATCAAAACCCGCCACCCTTTTGACTTTGTAAATAAAACAAATTGCGTCTGCATCATTTTCATTGTTCCGTGCGCTAGCCAGTCTTCCATGCAACAAATTTAAAAAACCAACTATTAACGCTTGCTGACCGTTACCTTGCTGAAGAGAATTGAAGCCGAGTATTTCAGGGTTCTTCTGTCATAACCAGCGCCTGTTTAAACACGTTTCATTTCCCATAAATAGGTATTTATTCCAATTCCCCGCTAAACTCTGTAAAAAATCCTGGTTTTAGTTTTAATTCTGCACTAAGGTCTGAAAAGAAGTTCAGTTTGGTCTTTTTCGTTCCCAGAACTGCAATTATATTCCCAAAACTGGTAATTGTGCCCCTTTTCCACAAAAACCCCCGAAATTCCATTTCTGAATCCACAAGAACCAGAAATGGAAGTTCCTGTAGCTCTGAATGTCGTGCCCATCAATGCCCCTCACAAGGACTTGGATTATTTGCCTTTAGCCGATATGGATTTTCAAATTAAGGACTTGCGTCTCAGTGAGAATCCTCTTCGAATATTTTTCCGCTGTAGAGACAATTATTTGAATGGTTCTGACATCTTTGTACTTTGGGAATCAAATCTCCTATGTACCTTCTCCCCTCGGTCCATATTTTTTCTGAGTTAATCCATTATTGCTACGCAAATTATGATCCCAACCAACGAGCAGTTTTATCCCCAAGTCAAAATGTCCTTTTCCCAATAACTGCTCAGTCCATAAATGAAATGCTACAATTCCAACTTGGTCAAGCTCTCACTCCCCTGTCCATGGCTGAATTACTTGAGAAATCTACTAAGTTATCCCATGAAGAGTTAAACCGCCTATGCCAAACCTTCATGTTACCAGAGCATCAGCCTAAAAACCCTCCCCCTTATGGTTATACTTTCTTTACTGATGAGGGTAGAGTTATTTTAAACATGATATCTTCCATAATGGGATTCAATACTAGTGAGTATGTTGATCAGTTAACCCTAGTATTGTTATCCATTTTTACCCCTGGACAACCTCCTACTGTCAAGTACGATTTTGCATCTTATATTGCTGACAAAATCCATGATCAGTTCATGAGATTTGAGAATGAGAGAGTATTTAAGTATTCTTCTGTCATATATCATCTCATGATTTAATTTTAGTCAGAAAATTTTCCTTTTTATGTTAAGAAACTTGATGCCAAAGGGAATCCTAGGTCAGTCATCTTTTGGTCTGCCATTACTCACAATTCCTCTAATTCTCCTTATTCCTATAATGAGTTTGTCAACCTTTTTGCTCATCCTGCAACTACCTTGTTGACAGGAGTCTCTCCTCCTTGAATTAACAATGAAATCAAGAAAATCCTTTAGATCTCAAAGCAGTACAAGATAGGTGACTGGTACTTATATCAAAACTACACAAAGATCAAGATATATGGATGTGAATTATGCCCATTCAAACTGCCCAAGTATGTCCCAATGAGACTCTTTGCATTAGAATATTTCAGGCAGATGAATAATTCATATATAATTCATTTTTGTAATGCAAAAGAAAAAAGCTCAACTCAGGATCAAGGGAAAATTAGGTCCCTTCATTTGTAACTCTAGGGAAGCTGGAAAGGAAGCCGAAAGGATTTTAGAAGACTATCTCAGACTACAAAAGAGTTTCTACTGGGTGCCTTATGATCCAAACAACTTTATCTGTGATAGAAGAATGAAAAATAAATTGTCACCATACATCCATCAAAGAATCCCAGAAATAGAACAATATGTTAATATGGATGAATGGACAGAAGGGACATTGGTTGAAAAAGATAGTGAGCAGGTCAATGTTGAAAATGTAATGAAAGATCTTGAAAAGATACTTGACCTAGAATATTTTGGACAGGTGCAAGGATCTTCTTCAGCCGGGACTTTACAACAAAATTTGCAGGAGATTAATACAGTATCAGTAGAATCTAAAGGAAAAGAAAAGGAGCCTGATATACAAATAATTGAAAAATTCATAATGACAGAGCAACCAGAGACTTCTAAAGAACAAGGTCAAGGACAAATTCCTCCTACTCATATCAGTGAGCCAGAAATTTCTATTTTACAAACTCCTTTGAATATAGAAAAGGGAAAAAAGAGAGAGGTTGAAACAACTACTCCTATTGGTGGCTCTTCTGAACAGCAAGATGTTGAAAGGCAGAAATTAACTCCCCTTCCAGAAGATGAATCATTGCAGGAAATCCCTGACATCCAGGGAAGAGAAGACAGTCATCAAACAGGTACAGGTAGTGGGACATCCACTAATTTTCAAAAACAGGGAATACAGAGGCAACAAAGTGCAGAAATATCTTCTTTCAAACCTCCAGTAAAAACTGCCTGGGACATCAAAAGAACATTCATCAATATAAAGGCCAGGAACAATCCACTTAGACTTCAAGTGTACAACCAATTTTTGAAGATGGATCCAAAAAATCATGAAAGATTGATGTCAGCTTATGACATCCAACAGGGTAAGATGTTAATGAGCCATTTGAAGCCAAAGGTGCAGCAGCCTCAGACAACTGCAGATTACGTTAGGACTAATTTTGAAGTCTTAGCAAAGGATATCCATCCTTTAGATCAAATTGAGCTACATAAGCAAACATGTGAGATGATTTATTCTACTCCGACGGATAAATCAATGATGACCCATAAGTTGCAGGATTCTTTGGATAATACTAATACACAGTTGCAGCTTGAAAAAGCCTCCTCCCAGGCTAAGGATAATAGAATCAAAACTTTAGAGGAAATAATCATTGGTTTGGGTCATAATCCTAAAGATGTGAAAGGTATTGAAGCTTTGACCAAGAGAAAAGATGATGATATTGCAGCTTTGAGAAAACAATTAAAGTTACCGGCCTCAAGACATCCACTGATTGCAGAAATCATCAAACAAAACTCTGAGGAAGAACTAATGGATTTGCTCTTAAAATTGAATGAGAAACTTATTGCAACTGAAAAAGAGATTGAGAATGCATTAAAAGATAAGCAGGCAAATATTCCAGTATCTACAGCAGGAGTAGTGATAGGTACAACAACAACAGGTCAGCCAGCAGAATTGTCACAGAGCAACACTGCAAATTTGAACACTGATGAATTAAAAAAGTCAATGGAAGATATGAAACTTCAGGCCATATAGCTTCACAAAACAAAGGAACAATTGGCCACTCTAGAACATAAATATGATCTTTCAAAAATGAGTGTTGCTGATAAAACAAGAGAAGTGAACAAATTAGAAAAAACAGTCAAAGCATTGGAAAAGGATCTCACATTGGAGAAACCTTTAAAAGAAATAAACGATATTCTTTGGGATAATATCATTCAATCAATAAAGGATGTTTGGTCCTCAATTCAAATAATGGATGAACAGAATAAATTAGTTAAATTGGCTCTGGATGAGATTGAGAGATCAAGACAAGAGTTGGGAAATATGCCAGAAGAGGCCAATAGACTTATACATTTTTTGAATACTCAGAATAAGAATCAACTTGCAGAAATTGGTATTCAGGACAGGACCGGAACAATTCTGGAAATAAAGAGATTTTTTACTAAAAGAACTCTGGTACAGAATTTAGAACGAAGGTGCTCGGATATGCAAGAAGAAATCATTGCCTTCAGAGAAAGATTGAATATTTTGTTAAATAGAGGATTGCCTAGTCCTATAGTTGCAGAAGATAAGCTAATGGAACTTGATAGTTATGTTGAAAAATTGGACAAATATGCTGATAATCAAGCTAGTTCTTCAACCAGTTCATCAACAGCAGCATTGCCTACAGGGAAAAACCTTCATGACAGATTGGATAATTTATTTTATCTTGAGCATGAAGTAAATCATTTGTTCCCAAATCAGCCTAATTTCTTCAGATATACTGAGGCTGATGAAACACTAAGAAAGTTGCAAAGGACCAGAGTGCCAGAAGTTCAATGGTGGGAAGAAATGATGGAACTTTTGTAAAAAATTATCCTTAGATAAATTTTTTCCTATTTACCACAGTATATCATGATAAAAAGGATAAAAGGATGAAAATAGGTCAAAGAGTATCAGAGCAGTTAAAGAGTATCAGTGAAACGAAATAATCAACATAGAATTACTGAAGAGGACAACAACAAGCCAAGATATAGGGCCTGCCTCCAACACATTCTTAAAAGAAGGAAACATCACAACATCAGTTATCATTTTTCTTATCTATGAGACCATCTGTCTCTATATTGTTGTAAAATACTTATTAGTTATCCTAGATAATATCTCAATTTGTTATGAGATATTTTGTATAAATACTCCATCAATTGGAGTAGTAAGTGTGGATTCATATACTTTGCAGTAACATTGACTTTTTCGAAATAAAGTGCTGTTGGAGAAATTTCTTTGTGGCTTGCTGGATGATGAATTGATGCTAGAGACTTTTTACAGGATTCATGTGTATATAAAACAACGTTTTTCATGGACTGTTTTACTTCATATAATATATTCAAAGCAACGTTTTTTCTCTTGTGAAAAAAAATAATGATTAATGTTTATCACTCTGCCTTCAAAACTAGCGATGTTGGTCTATGTTGCTGATTTATTGATATGGTTTGATGGTCTTTTTATATTTTGGACATATCACACTCACATGATTAGCGTTTTTCTCTGTTCAAGGATTTTGGGTACTTTAATTTGTATTTGGAACAATGGACGTCGGTACTCTATCTGTTGCTTTACTATTCTACATACCGCTATTTCACTTTCTTATAGATGCCTCGAGCATATTTGGATGCTTTCTTAGATTGTTGATAATCTCCATGTGGACCGTTACTGGGTTTTATATCAAGTCCCTGTATGTGACATGGGGTATTTTTCTATCACTGTCTGGGGTGGGACTTCCACATTTCTGGATGGATATTTGGGTTCCAATCTTTAGATGTGAAAATGTAATGACTTCATGGACTGTTTTACTTCATACAATATATTCAAAACAACGTTTTTCCTCTTTTAAAGTTTCATTTATTTAAAAAAAAAATTGAACCTGCCGTCGCTATACCGATGCCTTGTAAGCGTCGGAATTGCGACAGATTAGAAACGTCGGAAGAGCGACAGTATAAAAACGTCGGACGAGCGACGTTCAAAACGTCAGACCACATTTCTTCGGAATTGCGACAGTTTACAAACGTCGGAAGAGCGACGTCCAAAACGTCGGAATTGTGGCAGTTTACAACCGTCGGAAGAGCGACATCCAAAACGTCGGACCACACTGCGTCGGAATTGCGACAGTTTACAAACGTCGGAAGAGCGACGTTCAAAATGTCAGACCACATTTCGTCGTAATTGTGAGAGTTTACAAACGTCGGAAGAGCGACGTTCAAAAAGTCGGACCACATTTCGTCGGAAGTGCGACAGTTTACAAAGGTGGGAAGTGCGACAGATTGAGAAATGTCAGAAGAGTGACGCTTGTTTGGAAGCGACGGAAAAAGTGTCGATAGTGCGACACTTTTTAATTGCGTCGAAACTGCGACGGTATGGTAAACCACGTTTTTCCCGCCCTCGAACTGTCGCTCTTGTGACGACTATGTGTCAGAATAGCAACGAATTGGCCGTCGGAATTTCTGCCAAATTTTCTAGTGCTTTAAATATGTTATACCATATTTCTTTTAAACGCTGAAATGATTCAAAACATAGTGGTATGGAAATTTCTTGTGTCATTTGATCATTTATTTCAATGGGAACTAATAAATGCAATTGTGAAACTGAAAAATCTTGATCAATAGTTTCATTATCTTCTTTGTTGTTCATAACAATATCTAAAGACTGATGATTATTGATAGCATGAAAGTTGTCTCTAATGAACTGAAATGAAGTAAAACAAAGAGGTAAAGAATATTTAATTATTTCCACATTTTCTGATCTTTCTTCCTCACTCTCATGGCTAATCTGTATTGGCTGATCACTGTCTTCAATCTGCTGAAACTACATTTCTTCATCCTCCAAACTAGCTTTTGATTGCTCTGTAAATTCAGCTTGAGTTTGGAGAAAATAACTATCATCATAATAATCATACTTAGGAAAATCATCAAAAGAATGAATGTCATCAAACATACATATTAAATCAGTAGATTCCTCTTCCACATATTGATCTATAAATCCATTTTCTGATCTATGATAATTGGAATTAGTAGGAATATGTTCATGGCTATCAACCTCTTCTATTTCTTCAGTAAATGTATCAAGGTGATTTTGAAAAAAAAATTCATCTTTCATAGTTATCTTTTGTATGATTTTATCTAGTTTCTTTACCAAAAGGCTCAATTTTACCTTTGCAATGTTGTTCTTCTCTTCTTCTTCTGCTTTCAATTTTTCCTGTCTGATTTGCAGATTAACTTCTACATCAACTGCAATGTTTTGCATCTGTACAAGTGTTTCTTGATC
The DNA here is from genome assembly GCA_034641835.2 of Pinus albicaulis. NCBI lineage: Eukaryota > Viridiplantae > Streptophyta > Pinopsida > Pinales > Pinaceae > Pinus > Pinus albicaulis. Next base: position 649,524,081 of record CM076569.1, on the reverse strand, counting down.
TCTTTCTCTTAACCAAAATTCTATTTCTGGATCAAAAACACTTGGATAATGCAAGAGAGTTGAATCATGAAGAGGTCTAATATTTTCTGGCATTGAATAATAAAATTTACTAAATCTGTCAAAAAGTTGTTGTATTGTTTCATTTGGATGTCTTTTTAACTAATTATATTATTTTATGATCACAAAACGATTAACTTTAATTATCCATCTGTCAAGAAATTTTTTGATAAACTGCTCGAAATTTGAGATACTTGCAATAGGTAGATTCTTGAACCAAATTTTTACTCTATTTTGCAAAGAAAGAGAAAAAATTCTGATTTTAACATGATCTTCATCAATCTCAAATAAATCCAAATAATTCTCAAAACCTTGAATATGTTTTTGGGCAGTGATATCATTCTCTCCATCAAATCTAGGAAGATGTTTGTAGTAGATTTTAGGAAAATCATGGAGTATAGGAGCTAAAATAAGGGGCTTATATCTATTTGGAACTTTATATGGTACATGAATATGTATAGGGATTGTAAGATCAGTCTTGATTATTTGAGGCTTCTTAATTGGAAAATGATCATCATTAGATTCACAAGAAACTGCCCAAAGAGATTAGGAGAACTATTATTTACAATCTTTAAATGAAAATAATTAAAAACTAATCTAAGATCTTCTATAAAATAAAATATACATTGAAAACATTTCTTAATGAGAAAGAACATAATTTCTTGGATTAAGATCCAAGTTGAAAGCCTGATCTTTCCATATTGTTCTTTGAGGTTCATTCTTCCAGTGGAGTCTTGATTGTGAAATTGATTTGGAGTCGCCAGATGGATGATTTAACCTTCGTGTATTTGATCACTGTCCACCATCATAGATCAGATATGAACCTGTAAAATATTTCTGAAGAAAATTTTAGTCTTCCCCAGTATGGTTGCCATTATGTTATCACTCAGTAATTTCTCTAAGTTCAAGAGAAATAGTCTGAGGTAACCACAAACCTACTTTGGAAATTTAGGATCTAGCCTTCCTAAATTTAGAGAGGGCTATCTCTTTATGATTTAAATTTGTTTTGGATTAATATTTTAGGCTAGCTATGATTGAACACTTGGTTTTGGTTTTGAAATGTTTGGTGGAAAATAATATTACTTAAAGACAAATTAAAGAGGGATCTACTAGTCCATTGGGCTATGGAGTCAAAGTCTAGCAAGCAGCACTAGAAGGCAAGGCCAAAAGGATGCTAATGTATTAAGGGAAAGGTAGATAACCCTCAGAGATTTGGATAGATTGTTTTGATGAAATGGCTTGCTTCGGGATAAAGGGAAATGAAGGATCCTTTGATCCGGAAAAAGAGGAAGGAGGCAGGGGTCAAACGGGACTAGGAGAAATTAAGAATTCCTAAATCCAGAAATCAGCAGAAAACATTTAAATGATTAAGCAGTTAAGACATGGAATTTTTACACTAGTCTTGAAGTAATACTCCTAATTAATCATTAAGATTGAACAACACATATGAAATTGTATGTAACTCAGAAAAGGAAACAATGACAAAAAGAAAGTACTTTACTCTTCAAATTATCGCATGAATTCTGAATTATGAAGTCCGATTGGCTATTGTCCAGACTGCTACTTTGAAATCAACACATGTGAGCCTCCAACGTACCAGAAAAATGTCTATAATGTTCTTAGCAATTTTATTCCACCCAAAATACTTCAAAGTGTGAAGTATTTATCCAAATTCTAAACTAGAATATCTTGAAAAAATATCAAGATTGGTTTGCAAATATCTCCAACTGTTTTACATAAATGGAACTTAATAAAAGGACACTCAAAAATAATGAACCTATTTGGCACTATAATCATGGATATATGATGACTAAGAAGAGAATTTTAATTTTATCTCAACTCTTAGTTGATGATGAGGCATCCAAGTCACTAACTATTTCCTTTCTTTGTGCATTCTGCTCCAGCAATTCTGCAAATTTGGGGTCCAATGATACCTTTTTATTTATCAATCCAAAATAGATATGTAAAAAGTGAAAGATGTTATTGTAGATGAATATGTTGGTGAGATAAACCTCTCTCCGTTTCTTAAATTTCATATTGGATTGGTCACAATAGTTTCTACAAAATAATGACTTAAACATGAAATTTCTGCAAAAATGTTCCTTCTTGTTATGCTTTCATCTTTTTACCTTTTTGTTCTTTTAACTGTTTTACTTTCACTTTGGATAAAATTCATTGTTGGTGAAGTATTTTCATCTCTTTTTACCATTACTTCCTCTGTTTTTACTTTTACTTTTTACCTTGACTGCTCTGTAACTTTGTTTTAACTTTCACTTTAACTTTTACCTGATACACTTTAACTCTGATGTTCTTTGACTATTTTGTTTTCACTGTCATTGTGAATTTTGATTTCACTCTTACCATTCACTCTGCACATTTCATCATTCTGATGTCTCCCTGACTTGATTTTATTCTTCTTTGTATACAAACTGTTTGTTGAATGAAGCTTTTTGAATTAAAATATGAGAATTTAGAGCAAACAATTTTGTCAACTAGTATTGAAACTATTGGCCCAAATCCTTATTCTGATAATAACCTGCAAAAATCAAACAATTTTTTAATGAAATCCAGGTCTGCAAGGAGGTGATTGAAGGCTTATGAAAGACCTGTGGAATGAGATCTGTTTGTAGAGGTTTACTCTATTTTTTAGGCATTTTGGGTAACTACTGCAAGATTAGACTGTTTGCAGGAGTTTTTTACTTCAACATAGATGAAATTGAGCAATTTAGTCTAAGAATAATTTCAAGTGATATCTTTGCTCAATTTAGGCTTCTGAGAGATGAAAACTAGGCTAAGATAGGAAACAAGGGTTTCCTGAATGGTTTAGATTGTAAAAAAGGATTTTTTAAGAAATATGTAGGCTTTAAACCCCTTTTTGTTTTGGAATTGATCTTTCAGGGATCCTTAGCTGAGGAATTGGTTTCTAAAAGAGGCTTTTATGAATACAATGAATTTTGGAGAAAAATTGCAAGGGTTTGCCTTAGTTTTGATCATTTTTGGGCAAATTATACATATAATTTTCTCTTTTTGAAGCTTAATTCATTCACAGAAGGCTTAAACTTTTGAAATTGCAAGCTAGATTGGGAAAAATACCTTATTTGCAGGTATTTTGATAGTCAAAAGGGTTTCTGCAACTCGTTGTAGTTGAATTCAAGCTTTGGTTAAAATATCTGAATCCAAAAAAGTCTTTGCTGGTCTTCAAAATAGAAATCTATGGTGAAAATAGGCTTTTTCGAGATTGAACAGGTAATTTGGGCGAAAATCTTAACACAGTGATGCAGAGCTTTCTCAATAATCGAGAATATGCAAATAAGTATGTAAATGACATATCCAAAGGTTTTAATCTTGGACATAATTTATTGCAATACATATTTATGAGGGTCTAATCATCGGCGGGAAGTGGTTTTGTGTTTTCGAATGTGAAAACAGGAAATGGTTTTCGCGTTGGTTATAGGCTGTAAGCTGATTTTCTCCAAATGAACGCGACGCAATGAAATTGTGACACGTCATAAGAGGCGGATTGAAAAAAACTGCCCATTTCGCATAGATTTGGCGTTTGGGCGAACGATTGGTTTATGAGCGTGAAAATATTCCTTTGCCATTGCATCTGGGAAATCGGAGCGAACGGCTTAGATTAAAAGGGAAGGTGTGGTTGGAAAGCATGGTGGGGCCCGAGTGACTTAAATGCTGGAGGAATGGATATAGAAAACCTTTGGGTGATTTTCTTTATAACCAAAGTTTATTTTATAGATTCAATGGATTTATACATACAAGCGGGCTTTGGCCTGATATACATTTAAAACAAAGGCTTATATGTAAGGTTGGGGAGGCACGTGAGGCAGGATTTATAAAGGGTTTAATATGGGTAATTTATGATATAAAACATGAGGTTTCATTCATTGGGGAAGGTAAAAATGCTTAAGATAAATGATCTTAGGTTTTTAACCTTAGGTTTAAGAAGTGCAGGGAATGGTATTAAGTTTATTATAAAGGCGTGGATGATCAACCTTTATAAAACTTAGGGTAGAATGATATAATCGAGGCAATATTTTTCACTTAGACATATATAAAACATGCCTAAAGCCCTTTTGTATTTTTATTTTTATTATATAGTTATAGACTATGGAAATGTCTATCACTATAGAGGGCGGGATATTTACATATGGTTAGTTTTATGCCAAAGGGGTGTTATTGGGGGTTTTTTATTTAAACACGCGGGTAATTAACTTTGGAAAAAAGCTTATATTAGTGGGTTTTTGGGGATAGTTTAAATACAAGGAGTTATATTAATAGGATAAGGTATTTTATAAGGAATTAATAACTAAGTTAGAAATTAATATGACATAGGACAATGAAAACACCAAAATACATTTATATAACGAAGTAAAGTGATAATGTGAAAAGTAAAACTTTATTATTTGATACTTTGACCACTTTCACTTAGAATATATTATTTTTTGAGGGATTTTATGCTTTTATGAATGAAGGGAATTAATCAAATAGGATTTTTATTTTTCATTAAGTAAAAAAGGTCTTTACTTATGAACTTGAAGTGCAAATGGATGAATGTAGGGTTAAATGATGAAAATTTGGGATTAACATAGGAATTCAACACTTTTAACTTAACAATCATTGAGCCTTGGGTCCGGTCCCAACAGAAGTCAGAGAAATGCTCTGAGCCTCTTTGACTGAAAGTCTAGAATGCATAATAACTATAGGGGAGGGGAAATTAGTGATTTTTTCCATGGTGAAAAGTATTTGCATGCTTCTTCCCACTTCTTTCTACCTACCCAACTTTAATCTAATATTTTTTTCTTTCCTTTTTCAGGTGCATTTGAGCTTGCTACCTTGAAACATTTCATTCTTTTGAAAAGCATAAAAACTATCTAAATCTTCCTTATATCATCTGAGGGCTCAGATTAAATTGATGAGCTTCTCTTTATTCTCTACCTATCTATTGATTAGTCAGGATTAAACTGTCTGACTAATCTTTATTCACTATTCTACAACAATAAAATTGAAATCATGACAAGTCAAGTTTAAGCAGTTCAACTCATTATGGATTATGGCATTTATTGACACTCTACCATAATCATCAGTAACAAAGTAAAAAGTAGTGGCATTTGGACTTGCTCACTTTCATGTTTTATTTTCATCTTTTTCTTTTGGGGTTTATATTTTTTAAGTCCTTTTATCTTTCTTTTAGGACTTTTATCCTCTTTTTGATTTTTGATTTTTTTATTTTTTCAAAATATGGGAAAACAACTTGCAGAAAGCAAGGTATGTACATATTTTAGAAGACTATCAAAAGTTAATTCAAAATTATGAATCCTATATTTATAGGACCCTAACACTTATGATGACCATATATATATATATATATATATATATATATATGATTCATCCATAACAGGTTAAAGCACACATACACACACATATATGTATAAGTATTCATTCATCCATATATATATATATATATATATATATATATATATATAACAATTCAAAGGACACAAGAAACAAATGAATTTCCTTAGTAATAATACATGCTAAAATACCATAGGCCGTCCATTACAAATGAAGTAACCACATAGAAAACATGAGTTAAACCACTTATCTTGTATTATATCAAACATTAGCAACTAATATTGAGACTCTAACTCTCCACCCAACCATAGGATGACTACACTGTAGATCCTTCTTATAATCAACCTCCCCTGAGCTAGATTTAGAGTCTGAAGAGGTAGTTTTCTCATGAGTTATCAACCATTCACTCACATACAATGAATAGAGACATTTATCACATTTTCTCAAGAAATCCTCGCTATTACACCATAATGGATTTTAATCCAACAAAAAAACAACATAAGGGTAAAGCATGGCATAAAGAGTCATAGTTCATTCTTGGAGAGAGATATGTATACATAAAAATGAGGTTTGTTAGATATGTTTCTTCTGTAGGAATAAGAGTTCACTTGCCAACAAATTATTAGCAGTTCTTACACCTATGCTCTCATCCCCAAAAATACACCAGGTCTTATCATTTCACTAGCTTTGGAGCACCTCAACATCTCAGTAAGTACTTAACCAACATATTCTCCAATGGATTTTTTGGCCTTGGAAACACCGCCATGGCCTTAATGATTCTCATCCAGCAAGCCATATGGGTTTCTCATCTAGGATATCACATAGCATCCATGCTCCACTAAACTCTCTTCTAACATTTAAACACATAGACATGTTTAGGCCTTAACAATCAATACACAGGAAAAAATGTTGGCCTATTGATCATAAGGAATACTCACACACCTTTAAAAACCTCCCTTCTGACACGGATCAAAGAGGTGATCATACAAGGTTTCGAAAATGTAGGAGACAAAAAAAGAAGAAACGGAACTGGCTCCTCATTCTAATCTTGTTGCTTCATACATACTCTCTCCTCCCTCCTTGCACTCCTCACATCATTCTTCCTTCTTTTATTACCTGTCCTCGACTCCTCTTGTGTGTTGACTCTGTTAACATGGTCTGTGAGGTCCTACATACTTGTCCTCCACTTAGTAGCCCATTTCCTCCATTTACTTCATGCATAGTAGGATTGTCCCTCCCAACAAATATTTGGGTGGTAACTTAAATGCAAGGCATGGTTACAAGCAAATCCTTCTCCTATAGACCTTTCAATCCATCTCCCATATCAGCCATTCATCAATTTTAATGAAGCATCATTTATATGTCACAAACACCACCCCCTTAGAGGAACACCATGTTTGGTGTTCAATTCCCAAACACACACTATTGACAAGAGCTTTATATATATACAACTCTATTCACAATTACACTTATAGTCGAATTTACATTTGCCTAAACATTAAACAGGAATGGGTATGATACATACGCTCATTTTTTCAACCATATCCCATGTGTCTTCCTCTAGTCTAGAGTGTCTCCACTACACCTTGACCTGTTTGATTACTCGATTTCGGAGCATGATATGCCTCCTATCTAGAATTCACAGAGGTTATGGCTGGAATTTACCCTCTGGTTCTTCCTATAGCACAAACTAGTCAATCACATGATTAGCATCCTGAAAATATGTTTTACGTAGAGAAACATGGAAAACATCGTGAACCTTCACTATAGGTGGCAAGGACAGTTTGTATGCCGCTGGCCCTATTTTCTCCAAAACTTGGAATGGTTGATAATACCATGGTTCCAAATTAGCACATGACCCAATTTTTACGGAGTTTTTCTTGGGTATAATTAAGAGATACACATGATATCCCATTGTAAATTATATCTGTACTTTATGCTAATATGCATAACTATTTTGCTTGTCTTTAGCCACCTGTCAGTTCTGCATGATGGTTACCATTTCTTGTTTTATATCTCTTAGCATATCAGGCCCAATATGGACCCTATTCACTGGATCACTCCAGCTTATAGGATTGTTGCACTTCGTACCATAAAGTGACTCAAATGGACTCAAATGGCATACCACCCCTCCCATGAAGTTCCATATATCTATATAACCCCATCATCCATGTGTGAGTCATTCGACCAAGAAAATAATATGTGCCTGTAGCCACTAATGTGCCACTAGTAATCACAACATAATATTAATTTGAACTTAAGCTTTTGAGACAATAGTACGCAATTCAATCAAACCAGATGTTGTTGACTCATCACTTGTAAGTGCATCTAGGTGGTATCCTGTCACACTCAATAATCATCAGTAATATCTATTCATAATGTTAATCATTGATATAATAACATATGCTAAATCATCACCATGACATAATAATCATCATAATCACTAATTATAAGCAAGAAGATAATGTAAACAAGACAATATAAATGAATCCGTCACATGATTAGACATAGTCATCAAACAAGTCCATCACAACGATTATAATCATAACATCAAACTGGCATATCGTAGTTATAATCACATCCACTAATAGTAAAAGTCAAAAAATTGGATCATTGATCTAAGGTACTTAAAGAGTAATGTATAATCCATAAGGCTATATCAATTCTAATGTAATATTAGGGTTAGTAACCAAAGCGGGGCATAAAAATCAAGCCCCAAATAGGCTTAGACCCTAAACTCCATTGGGCCCCACCTCAGGGCATTGAGGCCATTCACTGAGATTGCAAAAAATACCATCTTGAACATCTTAACATGCCCCGAGTCCAACCTTGGCTTTGTATTGATTCATGAATCCTTCACGTTATATAAATTTGGCTAAGCTTTTCCTGAACTTCGTTGAATCGAATATTTCATGTCTTAGGACGCCAATCGATGGTTTGGCCCTAAATTTTACATGATTTTGGGTTGAACTCTAGGACTATCTCGAATTCTCCATAGTTTACCTTAGCCATGAAAACTTATCTTGTATTATATGAAACAATAGCAACTAATATTGAGACTCTAACTTTCCACCCAACCATAGGATGACTACACTGTAGATCCTTCTTATAGTCAACCACCCCCGAGCTAGATATAGAGTCTAGGGAGGTAGTTTTATCAAGAGTTCTCAACCATTCACTCACGTACGATGAATATATCCATTTATCACTTTTTCTCAACTACTAGTTTCTATTACACCACAATGGATTTTAATCCAACAAAAAAACAACATAACGGTAAATAAAGGCATAAAGAGTCTCAGTTCATTCTTGGAGAGAGATATGTATAAATAAAAAGGAGGTTTGTTAGCTATGTTTCTTCTGTAGGAATAAGAGTGCACTTGCCAACAACTTCTCATTAGTGCTTACACCTATGTTCTCAACCCCCAAAACTACACCAGGTGTTATCATTTCACTAGATCTGGAGTGCCTCAAACTTTGAGTAAGTACTCAACCAACATAGACTCCAATGGTTTTTTCAGCCTTGGAAACATAGTCATGGCCTTGATGATTCTCATCTAGAAAGCCACATGGGTTTCTCATCTTGGATATCAAATAACATACCTACTCCATTAAAGTATCTTCTAGAATTTAAACACACAAACATATTTAGGCCTTAACAAGAAATACACACGAAAAAATACTAGCCTACCGATCGTAGGGATTACTCACAAAATTTACAAGCCTCCCTTATGACATGGATCACATAGGTGATCATACAAGGTTGCGAAAATGTAGGAGATACATGAGCAAGAGACAAAACAAGTTCCTCATTCTCTTGTTGCTTCATGCATACTCTCTCCTCCCTCCCTTGTACATAATGCCATCCTCACATCGTTCTTCCTTCTTTTCTTACATTCCCCCTGGGTCCTCTTTTGTGTTGACTCTATCAACGCGGTCTGTGAAGCAACGTATAGACTTGTCCTCTACGTAGGATCCCATTTCCTCCATTAAATGCTTGAATACTAGGGTTGTCCCTCCAAAAAATATTTAGGTGGTAAATTAAATGCAAGGCATGGTTACAAGTAACTCCTTCTCCTACAAACCTTTCAATCCATGTCCCATCTCATCCAATCAGCATTTTTAATGAAGCGTCATTTAGATGAATTACAATTCATAATAATATTTATAAGAGGGTTAAAAAAAAAGGATGTCACAGACCCCGCCCCCTTAGATGAGCACCTTCCTTGGTGTTCAATTCCCAAACACACACTATTTATAAGAGCTTGATATATATACAACTATATTCACAATCACACTTACAGTCGTATTTACATTTTCCTAACCATCAAACAAACATGGGTATGATACATACCCTCATTTGCTCAAACATCTCCCATGTGGCTTCCTCTGGTCTAGAGTGTCTCCACTACACCTTAACCTACTTGATTACTCAATTCTGGAGCATGATTTTCCTCCTATCTAGAATGCATAGAGGTTTTGACTGGAATTCTCCCTCTGGTTCTTCCTATAGCACAAACCAGTCAATCACATGATTAGAGAAACATGGAAAACATTGTGAACCTTCACTATAGGTGGCAAGGCCAGTCTGTATGCCACTGGCTCTATTTTCTCCAAAACTTAAAATGGTCCATAATACCATGGTTCCAACTTTCCATACGACCTAATTTTTAAGGGTTTTTTCTTGGGTATAGCTAGGAGATACACATGATATCCCATTTTAAACTCTTTGTGCACTATATGCTATTATTCATAACTCTTTTGTTTTTATTTAGCTAAATTTCAGTTATTCATGGTAGTTACTATTTCTTGTTCCATATCTCTAAGCATATCAGGCCCAATATGGACCCTGTTCACTATATTACTCCATCTAATAGGACTGTTGCGATTCCTACCATAAATTTCCTCAAATGGACTCATCCTCAAGCATTCTTGGTGCCAATGTTTGTAAGTAAACTCCACCAATGGAAGAAAATATTCCCATTTCTTTGGCCAGTGCATGACATACATCTTGAGCACGTCTTAACACTAATTCAAATTCTCGCAGCTACTGGATTTGACCAATATATTTTACTTCTGTGATCTTAGCATAATTCTAGTATGTGAAAGAGTATAAAAACCACATGTGCATACTTTAAAGAAGAGGAAACATAAAGAAAAAAGTTGTTGTCTCTATGATATTATTTTATTTTCATTTGATTATTTTCAACCATCACATAAAATAACACACACAACTTGATAACGGATTTCACCCAGTGTGGGTTACGTATCCAATCCCCGTATCAAGAGTGGGGAGACCACTTAATTAAATTTTGCAAGATGATGATGAGTACATGATGTATTCTTTGCCAATATAAGGAAGAACCCCCTTAATTAGAGTGACATGTCTCTCCCAAGAGACGTTCTTCTATAAGAAGTCTCACTCATAAAATATCTCCTTCAGCATGACAAAATAACAAACTTTCACATGAAGTGGCATATAAGGATCCTCCAACAAAGTGGAAAACAAGGATCTCAACATCGATTCATCATCAACAAAAATCAAGAGAAGACATGGCATCAATGCTTCTTATATCTCCACTTTTGGAGACGCCTTGCAAATGCAAAACTTTGCTAAAGAAATAGACTGCACAGTTGTATTCATGGCGAAAAATTGTGAAATCTGATTATAAACTTGACCCCTTTCAACGTAGTCAAATTTGGGCTCCCTGGGAATCTCAAATATTCCTCAAATATTATCTTCTACATATTGAATGAAATTGACTGCACAAATGAAGAAACTAATCACACAATTGCATTCCTTGCGATAAAATGAGAAAAAGGTGTATAAAGTTGGCCTTGTTTTGAAATTGTCAATTTTGGCCTCCAGGGAATCTTTCAGGGTCCTTGCATATTCCTATGTCAAGGTTCCAAATTCATTGTTTCGCCCTCAACATTCTTCTTCTGGAAAAACTACTACTCAAATCAGAAAAAAAATTGCGCAACCAGACTCCTGGCGAAATTCTGGTTAATCTAAGTATAAAATTGGCATGATTATGCCTATGTCAAAAATAAGTTCCAAGGGAATATTAAAGATTATCCACAAGATTTTGCATGGGAATATTATTGGAATATTCTCAGCTTGGTAAATGTTCCCCTCCTGGGTTGAGTTCCGCTCATGGTTCCTTTGTTGTTATCCGTCAAAAGGTAAATAGGTGGGTTTTTATATAAAACGTGGGTGTTATTATCCAAGCGAGCCCAACGAGAAATCTTGGCTGGCGGGTATTGTTTTTGGAATGGTCCGTTGGGCAGTTTAAATGGCATAATATTTTTTCCCATTTGGGTCGCTGGTGGCGGATCGGTTGCCAGCTAGGGCGGTTTCAACTCCTGCCGGCTCACCATAAATGGTGACCGTTACACCAGTCGGTCGGTGGATGTTAAAAAAGTATGTTATATATACAATGCAGTTGTGGGATGTGGGCGGGTCTGTCGGGCTCAACCCCGCCCTTTTTTTTTTATTTGACTTGAAATAAATTTGGTCAAAAACCGCGGACCGAATTTTTGGGGTCACCGGAAAAATTAAAGAGGTGACAATTTCTCCCTTTTTGACCACCGAAAACCATCACAGTTAAGTGCCATTTTTTCACCTAGTTAACTGCCGCCAAATTTGGTGGGTTCCATAAAATTTAGCAGGTCTTCTAGTTTTAGCTGACATACAAATTTAGTTGGTGCTCTGCCAAATTTAGCAGAGGGCCTAGTTGACCAAAACTTTGACTGTGAATATCTCTAGCATATGAACTCAAATTTGAGTGTTGTTTACGTCGTTGG